>OX388278.1:8177578-8886133 GCA_947579855.1 Anticlea derivata
GGCATGATGTGTATATTATAACTAGCTGAACCTCTTTACATATGCTAAAAAACACGAAATATCTTATATCTTGCTTTACAGAGATCTACGCTAGTATGTACCTATGTATCTGTAAAGTAAGTGTATGTGACTAAAATATAAAGTGTCTTAGACATGAGCGTTGGAAGTTTTTTGAATTTGTATTTTTTTTTTAATTTGGTAAAATAACGGTACTAGACAGAATGGTATAATTACATAATATTATGAATCGCCTTGTATATATTGATGTAAAGATGGCCCTATCTAAGCATTAAAATGTCATTGTACAACCTTTTACACTGCGATAGTTCTAGGGAATTGATAATGCTTTGTGTGATTGTAAGGTCGACATTCGAACTGCTTAGTTCCTACCTATTGATTACCTACTTTAGTTTCTGTGAATCAGTTGCTGTAGGTACCTTCATACCTACTTAGTGGTACTATTTAAATGGTGAAGAGAATTTCACTCCTTTGGCGAATCGGGATTGTATGTTTGTATAATTATGACATAACCCCCTGGATCCGCCCTTGGTCCAAAAGGGAGTTTTTCAAACAAAATTTATACAAGTATTTGTATAAATGTTGTTGTGTATCTACAGGAAGTGGGGCTGCCATATATACATTCTCAAATGATTTTTTATTTTTAATCTTAATAACCTACATACAACGAAAATAGTAACATTTCTACAAATAACTTGAATCCATTTGGTATAGTTTCAATGACGTCGTAGTTCAGGTAAGATCCTACTAAAATATTATAAATGCGAAAGTTTGTGAGGATGTTTGGATGTTTGTTGTTCAATCAAACCGTAACGGCTCTACCAATTTCGTTGAATCTTGGAATAGATAAAGTTTTTTACCTAGAATAGCATATAGGCTTTTGTAGGCAACACGCGAGTGAACCCGCGGGCGGAAGCACGTAGGTTAGTAAAGTAATCGTTAATTGCCCAATTTAGTTCTTGATGAAATTATAGCATTTGAGGAGCTTAATAGCTTTTAATTAGAATAATTCCATATTTCTGCGAAGGCATGTGTGTATATTTTACGGATGTTGATATGGCACATTATGAAAATAAACAGTTGGTAGGAGCGCATCCATTGCATCCGCATCACAGTGTACGGATTTGTTGCTTTGTAAAAAACTTATCTTGAGGTTTATATCGCGATAATAATTTCAATAATTTAGTTGTTATTTTAAAGATAATTTGGGTTTTATATGCTTACCTTATTTAAATTTTTGTCTCGACTTTAACTTGTTTATAGGAGTGAAAATATACATTCGACTAAATTGTATTTAGAAACTTTATTCGATCGGAATCGCATCCATACTTGTGTATAAAAAAAATATTTTACTACATGATCCATCATTTTGTTAGTATATACCTACAACAGAAGTATATTAGTAAACATCAACGCCAAATAAATAAAAAGGTGCTAAATGTGGCGCCAATTTCCTCTGCGATGATCTTTTTTCGCAAAATGGAATGTCGAGTTTCAGTGTGGTGTCGATGATCGTCTAAACATTACAATTGGCACATGTTTACATTTAGCATACCTTAGCATTTCAAAAGTGACAGGTAACAAGCCCATCGGCAGAAACGGGCCATTGAAAATGTCGGAAACTGTAGCCGAGTAATTAAAATGTAAATTGTTTGAGAAATCTTCAAAGGGTTGGTGGAGTGGGTGGTGAACCCTTTTGTGCATGAAATGATTCTCCGTGCTTGGGCGTCCTTTCACCACACTGCTTTTTAAACTAAAGCCTTATTGTAAAAAAACTGGATTTTTACCCGATTTTATCGTTTTAGAATTAATGAGCCTTTCATCTGACACCTAATGACATCATGTATTTATATCACATTTGACTCACTTAAATATTTTTCTGACATATTACTCGCATTTACTTACTTTTTATTACCTATGTTAATTATTTTTTTTTTAGATGTATATTAATTTTTGACGATGTAATAAAGGCAGATATCTAAATTAATGCATGCTTTAATAATTGTTGTAAATGTTAATTAAATGTTTGTACGCCCAAGTGGCAGAATCTAGCGATCTAGACTAGTCCTATGAACTGACTGTTAAATGTACCTGATTCACAAACAATAAATGAATTACTGAATTACTGAATTACTGAATTTTTTTTTGTAAAGCCCCCTTTGATCCCCTATACCTTAGCAACCCCTTGGCCAATGTAACGTTATGCTTGAACAAATAAACTAACAATGCCGATTCGCCCGAGTTTTTTAAAAGATCTTCGCTCGCTTGATCAATAAGTAAGCGTAAGTAAATAAATAAATATTCCGGACATACCACACACGGTCAACTGATCCCAAAAGTTTTCACAAGTATTTTTTTTAATTTATTGAATATGTACATGTATGCTTATTAAGTAGATGTAGATTGGGTGTGGAATGGACACCTTTCGGGATGGTATACATGTTATGAATCAGCTTGTTTAGCTTGGTTTTGCTCATTAACTCATTATAAACAGTAAAACTTGGGCCTTACATCATAAATGTTTAGCCACTGGAGTACCGCAGCGCGCAGGCACGGGCCCCAAACCACAAGCATTATACTAGGTAATGAACATAATACATAATGCCCCAGTGCTCTCAGGAGAGTACCTTGTTTTGTACAGTCAGCTACATGATTATGTTGATGCTCTTGTGCACGAAAGGAGCCTCAAGAGGCGCACTTTAATCCTTTCACTACACTGATTCTTTCACAGACGGTCGTAGGCAATTCTCAGCGCCACCATACTTCAATCTTATCACTGACCTAATACAGGATGACTAAGAAAGAATCAGTAATCATCATCATGATCATCGAAAAAAATGATAGGCCCCAAGCTGTGTTTGTTGCCTGATTCTCTTAGGCTTGGTCGCGAGGAACAGGCATAGTTTCACCTAGTTTCTAAGACGTTTCAAAGTAATCCTAGTGATTTTATTGAAATAAAAACCTTTGACTTTGACTTTGTGACATGACAAGTAAGAAAGCAAGTTTAAAGGAAGGTGTTGGCTTGGAGGTACCCCGACTTTCAGTTTCGATCCGAAGGTGGGTTCGAGCCCGGTCGTGCACTAACGAGCGTGCTTGAAACGGTGAAGGAAAATATCGTGAAGTAAGTATTTGCATTAGGTCAGTGCCCAGTTTGAGGTATTGGTGGCCCTGATAAGGCCTACTGTGTTTTTCTAAGGTTTTTTAATCATAGATCATCATCATCATCATCAACAACCTATAGAAGTCCACTGCTGGGCAAAGGCCTCCCCCAAAGCGTTCCACGACGAACGGTCTTGAGCCCTTTCCATCCACCGACTTCCCGCAACCTTTACTATGTCATCGGTCCATCGGGTGGGGGGCCTTCCAACACTGCGCCGCCCGGTTCGTGGTCGCCATTCGAGAACGTTTACTCCCCAACGGTTATCATAGATCAATCAATCAATATCTTTAATCATAGATAGGTGAAAGAAAATGTGTTATTGTTTGATATTTATTGTTCGTGTTCATGATTTAAAAAAAGTTCTTATTCTTAACTTTCGGTTGTTCTTTTATTAAATAATAAAAAACCTACCGTTCAGCATTGTGCTATAATTTCGGAGTTGACTGTACGATAAGTGACTGAAATATTAGTCTAGAGGCCTAGGGCCAGTCCTAAAAACGAATTAAGCCTTGTTTATCTAGGATACAACTTAGCTGTTACCTACTGGGCCTAAAATGAATACCCTGCTCGACCTTTATCGCAAAAGTTATGTTTTCTGAGCTTTTAACCTCCTTATATTTGCCGTGGTGGCCCCGGCTGAAGAATAGGCCCCTCCATATCTACCTATCCGCGGATGTCGTAAGAGGCGACTAAGGGAAAACAGCTAGGGGATGGACAGCAGCGTCCCTCATTTTAACAAAGATAGCTCTAACTGCGCTCGCCAACCCGCATGCCCAGCGTGGTGAGTATGGGCAAATCCCCCCACATGATAAGGAATTCGCTCTGTCTGTGGGGGAGGCCATGTTCAGCAGTGGACGTCGTACGGCTGAAATGATGAAACCTCCTTATATTTAGGTGTATCTTCGTTGTGTTCACGTGGGTACTGTTTAACTTTACACTACATTTTACCGACAAGTTTATTATTCATCATCAGCCTGATGAAGTCCACTGCTGAGCATAGGCCTCCCCCAAAGAGTGCCACGACGAACGGTCTTGAGCCTTCTCAATCCACCGACTTCCCGCAACCATCACAATGTCGTCGGTCCATCGGGTGGGGGTCTTCCAACACTGCGTCGTCCGGTTCGTGGTCGCTAATAGTGGAGGGGCCTATTCTTAAGCCGGGGCCAGCACGCGACAACATACTTAAATTATAAGACAAATGAAACAAAACGTGCTAAGACACATTACTTACACATAATAGTACTTGTTATTTCTAAGTTAATCATTGCTTAATGAAGCGTAACATACCCGTGTCCTAACTTCAAGTTTTCGTGTTTTAACTTAAGTCGGGGCTTAAGCTTGTCTCGGAGAGCTTTTGTGGTCCAAGATAATAAGCGAAAGCGGGTTAGTTATTATTTTTAAAATGCGTAAAACCATCAAATCTGGATTGTAAAATCAAACTAGCGGGGATTTTTTAAATACAAATGTATTTTACTTTTCTATCCTACAATAACTTAAAAATTGTTTTGTTCTAAATCTATTCATCGCAATTTAAATCAGTTGGGGGTGTCTAACATTTTGGGCATTTTACTAATAACCCTGTATAGGTAGGTGACTTTAGTGGTTTTTGTGATATTAGCATGACTGCTGGACGATTAAAGATAATTACGATAGTCTCGTATTTTTAATCGGCATGAGAATTATGGGAACAGCCGTGTTCAAACGATGCGATATGTCACTCAAAGTATAATAATATTCAAAATTATCTTTACGTCTATGAATGAAATCAATTTGGAGTTCGACTTTTAGGAGTTTGCTATATCGTTGAGCTATATCGCATACCCTCAAATGTCCAACACAAAATTGTCACGTAAGGTCAATTTTAAAATATAAATAATAATAATAATAATAAATATTCCGGACATATTCACACGGTCAACTGATCCCAAACTAGGCATAGCCTGTACTGCGGGTACCAGATACTGATATACATAATAGATTCCCGCACTGGACAAACATTTGTGACTAACACAGATGTTTGTTCTGTGTCTGGGTGTTAAATATATATCTATTATGTATATCAGTCTCTGGTATCCATAGTACAGGCTATGCCTAGTTTGGGATCAGTTGACCGTGTGTGATATGTCCGGAATATTTATTTATTTATTATTATTTATTATATATATTTAACACCCAGACACAGAACAAATATCTGTGTTAGTCACAAATGTTTGTCCAGTGCGGGAATCGAACCCGCGACCTCTAGCGCAGAAGGCAGAAGTCAATATACTTTAAACACATTTTAAAGGCATATATATTGAGATATGTCAGTTCAAACGCCTTGGCGTTTGAACGCGGCTTTAGGCAAATAGAGAATACGTTCCTACGAGCGATTCGAAGTTTAATTCAAAAGCTTCTAACATAGACCAACAGAAAACAGCGGAAAGTTCAAAACATTTTGATTAATATTTCAAGAGGCGTGTCGAACGTAATACACATGTACTTAGGTAGACGTGATGTGAAGCGATGAGAAGATTACCTATGTTGTTGTAATCGTATTATCACTTGAAGTTTATTAAGCTCTTCATCTTAGGTGTTAACTGTTCCATAGAATAGAAATAATCATCATCATTTCTATATATTATATGGAACAGTTAACACCTGATATACATAGTTTAGCTATGACAGGCCTCATAGCTCAGTTGGTAGTAACTCTGCCTTCTGCGCTAGAGGTCGCGGGTTCGATTCCCGCACTGGACAAACATTTGTGACTAACACAGATGTTTGTTCTGTGTCTGGGTGGTAAATATTTAAGTATTATGTATATCAGTCTCTGGTACCCATAGTACAGGCTATGCCTAGTTTGGGATCAGTTGACAATGTGTGATATGTCCGGAATATTTATTTATTTATTATTTAGTTTGACTTCACCCACTGCAGGGTATAGGCCTCCCTTTGTATGTGCCATTTCCTCTATCCTGTGTAAGCCTCATCTAGTTGAGGTAACAGGCGGGCTGCTCCAGTCAAGAAAATCACTCCTTGCTTTAACTTGCTTCTTCTTCCTATATAGAATTTATTCTTCCTTCCTTCGATCTTCCTATATAGCTTTTTATTTATTTTTTATGCTTGCAAACTGGCTTACGGCCCACCTGATGGTAAGTGGTAACCGTCGCCTATTGACATCAGCAACACCTGGAGCATTGCTAATGCGATGCCTGCCGAACCCCTCCCCCGCTAAAGAGCTCTGGCAACCTTACTCACCGCAGTAACACATCACTATTTGAAACAAATAATGTTATATGGCTGCGATCTTCTGTAAGGCGGAGGTACCTCCCAGGCGGCCTGCTCCGATTTAGAGCGAGAAAATCTCGCTGTGCCCTACCTCCTCCAAAAACGTAGGTTATTGCAGCCAGCAGAGCCCACAAAAATATTATTTTTTGCATTCAACCTCTTTTTATGTAACTAACAAATTCATATTGTTTGCATCAGATCTCAATTGTTTGACCCGCTGGCGCTGCTGTAAATGAACGGGGTTTTTGCAGAGCCGAAATATCCCATTGCGGATGTTATTTACTCTGGTGTAGGTAAATTTGTATAACACGGCCTGAAATTTTTGATTCGGTCAACATTACCTAAAAATTTACAATTTGGGCTGGTGGTTTATGGTTAGAGTATGTAATTACATAATAATAAAAATATTAAAGATCTAAAAGTGCTATTATCAATTTAAAAGCTTAAACTCTGTAAAAATCTGTATAAAACCTACTACCTATTTAGATGACAAAAAAGCTTGAGACTGGATATACCTACTCTAACTCGATTATTAATAAATATGTAGAAGGATCATTTAAAAAATAACCAAGCGGTGTGGTATCATATATGCATCTTTTAGGCTTGGTTGCGAAGCAGGATATAAAGATAACAAATGGAACCGAACCGAAAAAAAAATTCCAACTTTAGGCTCCATATTTTTAAGACTCTCTGTAAAAACTTATTAAATTCACTTCTAATTTGGTACCTACTTATCTTTAAATTAAAAATTTACTCGAAAGAAAAAAGGTACCTATCTTTTGTCCCAATCTCATTTTCGAATAAAATAACCCATTAAATAATAAAGTATCTAAGTAGAAATGAACCCTTATCGCATTCTAAGTTATAAATAACTTTTTATCACAAAAGGGTTGAAAATATGGCACGCAGCGCCGGCCGGGGTCAAGTACCTCGGACAAGTCGGGCACAGATTATAAAACCTGTATACAGTTGTGGACTTTTTGGGAATTCTTGGAGGCGAGTGAGCGATGCGTGAACACTTTTGAACTTGTGAGATAAACATATTTACGTGAACGACTGTAAGTAATAAGTGATCAAACAAGCTTACCTGTGATGTTCGATCATTACGAAGAACTTTATTCGAAGATATATGAACCTCACCCACCCGGCCCGTTGCTAAAGTTGAGGAACAGGTATTCGAGGCTCTAAAAAGAATGACGAGTGACAGATGGGTTCATAGAGCATTGATGGGTGTGTTTAGTTTTTTTTTTAGGGCTGAGAATCTAAATTGCGTCGGTTGCCAGCTACACAAGGGGAAGCTGGCAGTTAAGTCTATTTAACAAGGCGATTTATAATTTGTATATTAACTCAAAAAGGGTTTATTCTACACCCAATTGGCAATAAAGTTGGCACTACTGACGACTTTTGGAAATACGTCAATTTTCGTTGAAAAAATCCAATTCAAAATCTGCTGTTTCGGGGTCACGTGTTCAAACTCAGTTAATCACCTATTTCAGGTAGAAATCTTAATGTAGAACTAACCGAAGGTTTAACAATAAACTAATATTAAAAAAAAATGTTGATAGAATTACCCCGGCATTGCCCGGCATAGTATAGGTACCTATACTTGTTACGGAACATGTTGTAGGTATTTGTATAAGTAGGTATGTGGTCCCAATATGACATGTTATCTGGAAGATACCTAGCTACCTTAAGGTAGCTCTTAACGGGCATTGGTAAATCTTACTATCATATCCTACATCTTATTTATATCATTACTATGAATACGAAAGTTTGTGAGTTGTATGTTTGTCCAATCATGCGGTAGCGGCTAGGCCTATTTGGATGAAACTTGTACCTAATAGATGTAGTTCGCATGCTATTTTTTAATCAGTTACCACACAAAGCCGCGGGCGCAAGCTTGTTCTCTCATAAAACTTTTCACCATAACACACATACTCGTAAATGCGGGTTACACCAAAAATAGGTAAATATACTTACCTAGTAAAAAAAATCTACTCTATAAAGGTATGTATTTGCGTAAACTACATATCCTTACAAGAAAATGGTTGCCCTATTTCGATCACTTGTGCAGCGGCCTCTTTAGCTCAGTGGTAGAGCACTGGTCTCGTAAACCAGGGGTCGTGAGTTCAAACCTCACAGGAGGCAATGTTTCTTTTCCTTGTTTGTTTTTTTTTTCATTTTAGTCTAGTAGGTATGGTAAAAAGATAAAATAGGTAGGTAGGTACTATTATTTTAGTGAGTAAATGTAAATTTACATAATATTAATTATTAATAATGGGTTACCATTCAAAACAAAGTCGGTGCTCCATACATATAACAAATTAATAGGAACTCTATTGAAAAGTTGCGCTTTCAGCGCTTTAATTATCATAATATTCCTTTGTTTCAGAACTGACTACGTTAAAGTGACATGACAGCGGAGAGGAACGCGATACCATATTCAAAAAATTAAAAAAACAAATACGGCTTTCTAAAAAGTTTGTTCGATTTGCGCGCTAAAGTTTGACAGTGACATCGATATTGAAGTTCCGCAGTTTTATTTTTAAAAATGCTTCGCTACTGGCTGTGTTTCGCGAGTGCATTATGCCTGGCGGGGTATTGCGACGCGAACTACTGCAGAGACTCAAACTTATGCTGTCCTGGCCGGGACAGTTCCTGTGTGGTGCAGAAGGTTCATTCCAACGCTATAGTTGACGACTTGCCTGACAAGCCATGCTACTGTGACCATGCGTGCCTGAAGCTTGGGGATTGCTGTCCTGACTTCCGGGAAACTTGTGGAGGTAAGTTTTTAGGAACTTATACTACTTACAAAGCCCTTTGGCGAGTAATCAGCAGATCGTTTGCTTGCTTGTCGTGTCACTGATTCTTTCTTGGTCATCCTGTAGTCAGTGACCAGGTTGAGGTATGGTGGCCTTGAAAAAGGCCTATGGCTTTCGTGAACATGACGTCACGTGTCTTCGAATTTTTAGGTTCTACTTAGGACAAGCCGGTTTCTTCACGATGTTTTCCATCACAGTTTGAGAGCTAGTGCATAGAGCACATAAATTTTTCGAATGGAAAATCCATTGGTGCACGTCCGAACCCACGACTTGTGGAAAGCTACTACCACCATTCCACCAGTTGGATCAGTAGATCGCTGATCCAACTCTATCATCCTGCCAACTTCCTGTCAAACAAAATTTAAGGCTAGAGGCCTAGTTATACAATTTTAATTAGTTAGCTGGATAATTACCTAGGTGTTACTTTAGATTGATGAAGGACTGACGGCAGCGGATTGGTCCCACAAGCATTCATTAATTATGAAAAGTATATTTTCCCCGAACAAAATCTATCACAATACATTTGAATGATTGATTCAACACAGCTAAAGCCTTTCAAAAATAATCATAGATCCATCCCTTTTCAACCCTTTTAATCCTTTTCATCCCGTGATCTCATTCCAATTACGCAAGCTGTCCGCCAATTTAAAATTATAATCCCTCTTTTTTTGATGGGAGTTGGTGAAAATATGGCTGTTCGAGCAAATTTTTTTGTAAACAGACACGATTTTATCACGACGAGACAGGATTTTATCTAGGAATCTGTTTTTTAATATGACTAAAGTGGCATACCAGCTTACGGCCCACCTGTTGGTAACCGTAGCCTATCTTCTTCTTCTTCTGATTCTTTCTTGGTTATCCTGTATTAGATCAGTGACCAGGTTGAGGTATGGTGGCCCTGAAAATGGACTATGACCGTAAATAATCAGTGTAGTGAAAGGATTAAATTGCGTCCCCTAGAGGCTCCTTTAGTTCATAAAGCCTATAAATAAATAAATAAATATTCCGGACATATTCACACGGTCAACTGATCCCAAACTAGGCATAGCCTATACTATGGGTACCAGAGACTGATATACATAATAGATATATATTTAACACCCAGACACAGAACAAACATCTGTGTTAGTCACAAATGTTTGTCCAGTGCGGGAATCGAACCCGCGACCTCTAGCGCAGAAGGCAGAGTTACTACCAACTGAGCTATGAGGCCAGTCAAAAATGAACGCTGCTGGCAATACTAGAGGCATCACGCACGCGCTGCCGACCCGGAACCCCCTCCCCTTAAAGAGCTCTGGCAACCTTACACTCATAATTACAAATAATTTCATTTATCTACGATCTTCTGTAAGGCAGAGGTACCTTCCAGTTTATCCACTGCTCCAATTTAGAGCGAGAAAATCTCGCTGTGCCCTCCCTTCTTCCCTTGACTCTTGTCACTTCGTACATTTGAGTTCTTGATATTTAGCCCCGTGTTACGTGTGTACGGAAGCCTCAGGGCGCGAGCTCTTCTGCACACTTGACCGGCTTTACTTCACAAAACTAATACATATTATGGCGTCTTCAAGAATCCGCGAAGTAATCCAAATCCTAATGTTATCTAGCTCGCATAGTATTTTGACGTCATACATTTTTTACTGAAATGTTTAAATTGACATCTAGTAACAGTTTGTGTGGGAAAAGAAAAGTGGGGGTTTTTACGTTTTTCCGGGCATTTTTCTCATCCTTCCTCCACCCAAGAACCTTCCACGAACTTCGAGGAATATTTAATATATAATAATTGCTTTATTGGTCCAGCCGTTCTTGAGTTTTGCGTTTAGCAACACATTTAGCGATTCTTTTTTATTTATACTTATAGATTTGTTAGCTAAGCTTGTTATCTGTAGGTATAACAAAGGGCAATACGAAATTCTAATGTACGCAGGTAACTGTTTTATTCCAATTTTCATTATGTATTAGGTAGTAGCTGGGTTTGGGTTTCAGCTAACACCACACTAATCCGCATGTAATACAGTCTGATCCGAGGGGGCGCCACTCGTTTGCATACTTTCATTAGACGAGGGGTCGAATTTTTTAATATTTACTTTGGGATGTCGAGCGCAAAAGTGCTTAGTCGATTCCATTTCACTGGGTTTCAGGTAAGTATTTTAATGGATACGCTATGAATTCGTAACCATTGTTTTTCTTTTCTTTCTTTTTAATTTTAAATAGGTAGAGATTAATTTATTTAAACATTGATGCAAGGGACGAGAATCGCTACTACGCCGTAACACAGTGTTTCATTAGCGCGGGTGGTAAAGACTCTTTAACTTGTATGCTTAATTTATTTCTAACCTACCGCAAATTTGCGTATACAACAAATTGATGGTATGTTTTTATTTTTTTTGTAAAAGTTCTGTTTTTTTCAATGTCCCTACCTACCTACCTTAATATAGTTTTAAGTATACATGGTTATTATAAGATGGCTTAATAAAGTATTTCTATTTCTATTCTATTTCTATTGAAACTAGATTCTGATTACATACCTACATCATCGTTATCATCAGTCATAGGAAGGCCACTGCTGGACATAGGCCTCCCAAAAAGTGCCACGACGAACGTTCTTAAGCCTTATCCATCCACTTCACGCAACCTTTACAATGTCTTCGGTCCATCATGGGGGCCTTCTTACACTGCGTCGTCCAGTTCGTGGTCGCCATTCAAGAACCTTTTTTGTCGGTTCTGCGAGATATATGGCCTGTCCACTGCCATTTAACTAAGTACAATTACATACATACATAAAATCACGCCTGATTCCCAGAGGGGTAGGTAGAGGCCACGGCTGTCCACTTGCTACAATCCTGACATACCTCTTTCGCTTCTTTCACTCTCATCACATTCCTCATATTTATGAATATATATTATGGTTATCATTATTATTCAACTGCGGGAGTCCTATTTCCAGCAGTGGACTTCCTCATGATGATGATGATGATTAACTAGCTATGATACCTACGTAGTTGTCATAAATTTACTAAATTTTTCCCGCCAACGTTGCTGTGATGGAATTCGATAAAATTTATTGAATTTCATCACAGCAAAGTTGGCGTTCAAGCAATAGTCAAACAAATAACCTCCTCATTTTTATCATACAAAGTCGACTTTATTCTCAAAGGTCGTTTACCGGTAGCTTGTTCTTCGGTCGATCTGACCACTTCAGATGGATAATCCCTTGAGCTATGTCGATAAGTTTGGATCCCAGCCGGAGCCATCGTTCCCGATCTTATTACAAAGAGATTCTGAACGAAGCACTATAGATAGCGTCTTGCAACCACTGATAGATTTATAGATAAGCTCTTTATTGCACACAAAGTAAAATAGAGAGAAACAAAAAACACTAAGTACAACAAAAAATAAAACAAATGAAAATAAAATACATTTATTTCGGAAACTAAGTCCATACAATCAAATAAACTTATTTACAACAATGGCCTCATCGCTAAAAGCGATATCTTCGAATGCGATGATGATAGTAGGTATTGACTTCAAAAAGGACCTCCATAATCTTTGGTATTGAATAATTGATAGTTGTCTATCAATTATTCAATATCAATTATTTAATAGGTTGTTACCGATTTGGAAATTACTTATAATTCGAATAATAGAGCTCTTAAAAATTCACAGAATTATTCAGGCGTTTCCTTGTAATATTATAATTTAATTTTTCGATGCGAAAGAGTAAAATTGTCACTACAATGTATTTTCGGAGGCGACATTTTGCGTATAGTACCTATGAATAATTTATACACAAACACATTATGTAGATGAGTGTACGTACAAAATGGTGGGCTTTCGTAAGATTACGTTTTGATAATATTTTTAATATCCCTGTCGTCCTCCGAGGAATTTATATTGTAGGTGATTCATCAAATAATTGTAACGCTAGAGTCTGCATTTTTGAATCATAATTTTCACTCGCGTGAAAGAGATTCACGGGTTTTTGTATAGATAAAATGACTTGCCTTAATGCTAGAGTTGGCCGTGGTGGCCCCGGCTGAAGAATAGCCCCCTCCATATCTACCTATCCGCGGATGTCGTAAGAGGCGACTAAGGGAAAAAAGCTAGGGGATGGGCAGCTGCGTCCCACATTTAAACAACGATAGCTCTAACTGCGCTCGTCTACCCGCATGCCCAGCGTGGTGAGTATGGGCAAATCCCCGCACATGATAAGGAATTTGCTGTCTGAGGGGGAGGCCATGTTCAGCAGTGGACGTCGTACGGCTGAAATGATGATTATGATGAATGTTTAGTCTGATATAATGATAACTAGGATAACTTTGAAATGAAACAGCCATTGATCGAGCGCGCGAAGATCGCGTTGTATGTTTATTTGTTAGAGCTTAACTTTTGAACAGTAAATCCGATCTGCATGGAGTTTAGTAGGATAACAGGTTGTACTATCAGCAAGCTGATAAGACCATGAGTTAAATCGGTTGATCGGCCAGGGTTGCTAAGACACAGTGGTCCAAAAGAAGATTTAAAAAAAAGTTATACAAATACATGAAAGAGCTTTCAAGATTCAAGATGTATATTTGCAGAATTAAGTGTTACAGAGAGGTCTTAAAGCTGAGAGGTCTCTTAAAAACTTATTCACTCTTTTAGAGCATCGCAAACTATTATTTTAGACGAAATACTGTAAACTTAACATATAGGTACTATAGTATATCATCATCATCATCATTTCAGCCGTACGACGTCCACTGCTGAACATGGCCTCCCCCACAGACAGAGTGAATTCCTTATCATGTGGGGGGATCTATATTATCTGGGGACTATAGTATATAATCAAAATTAATCTGTGTATACGACGGACCACAGAAACAGGACTCTGTGAATTTATATAAAAATAATCAACATTAATTATTAATTTAGCTATAGGAAGTTATTTTTTTATTAAAATAATACTATTAGCTTTATGCATACACTTCAAAATGGTTTTTCTTTTTATTCTAGGTCTAAATAGTTTTGCTGTTATTTTGATATCATTTTAAAAGTTATTAGACGCAAACGAATATGTCACCCTGCGGGCACACCTTTTGAGACTTGGCTTTAGCTTCTTGGTATTGTTTGCCTATTCTTCTTAAATACTTGTCACAAGTTCAAAGGTTTGTTTGTACACATCATGCCTGCAGGGTGTGTAAGCAAAGGTTGACTCTGTTTAAGCACAATTGATTTACATTTATGAACTTAGTTTAATCGTCTTCTGTTTTGTAGACACATGCCTTTAGGTAACCCTATTTTAGGGTTTATCATCATCAGCCTGTAGAAGTCCACTGCTGGACATAGGCCTCCCCCAAAGAGTGCCATGACGAACGATCTTGAGCCTTCTCCATCCACCGACTTCCCGCAACCTTCACAAGGTCATCGGGTCGTTTTTAGGGTTACTTACCTTTTAATGGAAAAACTAAATCATAGGAGCACTTTGTTTGTCTGCTCGCTTGAGTTATCAAGCTAACTCAGTGGGCCTTCCAACACTGCGTCTTGTTCGTGGTCGCCATTCGAGATTAGATTTTCCAATTTTCCATGTTCAAACAGCAAGCGATATGTCCATAATATGTCATATAAAATACGTTTCGAAAAGAGCTTTACCTCTACTGAATAAAGTCAGTTTGAAGTTTGATATTTGAGGGTGTGCGATATTATATACTATGTAAGGTTAACGATATCGCAAGCTCCTAAAAGTCAAATTCAAAATTAGTTTTTTTCAAAACACATAAGGATCCTTTTGAAATAAATTGCCGTCTAAACACACCTTAGTACGGAACCGTTGCAAAGCACGTGTACTACTCGCACTTGTCTTTTTTTCACCTATCTTTATTTTCAAAGTTTCGAACGCTTATGTCGAAATTGTCAAAGTTGAAAGTAACTTGAATCGCATCTGCCTCCAGGATGAGTACCTAGATCCGATCCCGGTGTTCGTTACCGAAGCCTGTCCGTATTTAGGCACATTTGATGTCGGACGCAACTGGCCTCGGGCGAGGCTACAATTGTATTTTGTGGATTATCCGGGTTTGTTTGGTGGGATATGATTTTATTGATGTTGGTTTGTGAAGGAAAATCAGTAGTTTTGTTTGGATGATGGATTACAATCGATAAATAAATAGAACAGACAGAATAAAGGAAAATAAGGCAAAAATTACTATAGTCTTACAAATAATCGTAAGTATTTATGCTTTGACAGGGCGCTGCCACTATTTGCCGATTGAATCGTGAAGTATAAATAGAACACTGATCTGTTGAATCAAAATCTGAGTCAAATCATTCGTTCACTAATCGTGGCGAGTCACCTACTCTACGCAATTACGCTACGTTGATCGTGAATTCTGCGGTGAGTGGGCGGGCTCGCGGGTATCACACGAGCAAAGCCGCGGGCGTTAGCTAGTAGATAATATACAATGTTCCGATAATATTCCGTAACTGTATATCTGTACGTATACCCTACTATCCCAAAAAGAGATAATGGGGGACGACTATGTCCAGTAGTGGACTTCACAGGATGATGATGTTATTTAAAAAAATATATTAAGTTTAAGAAAGCACTAAAATTTCATTCCTATTTTTACATACCCTCTTTGCTAAAAATGTACATTAATTCTATTTCGTTGCGTCTTTTTTAAAAATTGTAATCTCCTGTTATGATTTTAGTTTCATAAAAAATTGTGTTCCATTTTCAAAGAATTTACATTGCGAAGAAAAATTTGTTTACTTCCGTGTAGAGGCATTCACTATGTGATTTAAAAAACCTCGCTTTTGAGGATACTTTTTAAATTCAACAGCCACAAAGAACAGCTGGAGCATTTAACGGAAATTTCGTGAAACGTACCTAAGTATCAATACTAGCTTATGCTCTTAGATTTTCCATTCGAAAAATGTGCGCTATACTAGTGCTCTCAATCGATAAAGGAAAACAACGTGAGGAAACTGGCATGTCTAGAACCTAAAAACTCAAAGACTTATGACATGTGCACGAAAGGAGCCCCTAAGAGGCGCACTTTCACCGACAGTCAAAGGTCAAACATACCTCAACCTGGTCACTGACCTAATACAGGATGACGAAGAAAGAATCAGTGACATGACAAGCAGCCGTTTAGTCGTGAAAAGGTAACAAACAGAATTATTTTCACATTTATAATATTATAGTAAAAATACACCAGCTCCCAATTAATTTGAACTGTGGCAAGGTTGTGGGTGCCTGGAACAATTTACGGAGCAATTTTTCCTCTTCCCGCGCGCTCCTTAATTTGACGACAAGTATAAAAGAAAAAAAAAATCTGGCGAGTCATGGGCGAGTCTTTATTTAGCATCCGCTCCTCGCTAGAGTTGATTTAATTTCAACTCTACTCTACGGATGGGTGGCATTGGTCAGATATTAATTTGAGATATTAAATGAGACGGAAATTTAAATTTGGAAACGGGTATGTTCTTTTTAAAAGCTTTGTTTTATTTAAAACTAGCTTCCGGCCGCGGTTTCGCTCGCGCGGGACCTACTTATAAGTTTCTTATTTGTGCCTCAGCGATCATCGAAGCTAAAACTTTTACCTGACATAGCGGCATCTCAGTTCGTGGCGAACCAGTAGTTGTTAAAAGTGTCCCCAATAGAGATGGCGGCACCCTTACGGGGCGACTGTGCCCAAATGGGGACAGAAAGTATGTGCTCGCTTTGTCGTAAGATAACACGCATAACAAGACTAATGGTTGAAAGAATTTTGTAGAAAATTCAAGGGAAATTCACCTGATGAAAATGTACAAAGAATTTTCGGGCTAAAACGTTGTTTGATGAAATTGTCTTCTGAAATTAGAATTAAAGAATTTGCATGAGCTGCAGAGGTATTTGATCTGGATTAACTATGCGTCACCAATGACGGTCGTGTGTTGCTCGCTTGTCTGTCACTGGTTCTTTATTGGTCATCGTGTATTGGGTCAAAGACCAGGTTGAGGTATGGTGATCCTGAAAAGGGCCAATGACCCTTGGTGAAAAGAGTAAAGTGCGCTTTGTATATATATTTTTTATACAACTAAGGTGGCAAACAAGCGTACGGCCCACCTGTTGGTAAGCGGTTACCGTAGCCTATGAGCGATTGCAATACCAGAGGCATCACGTTCGCGTTGCCGACCCCGAACCCCCACCCCTAAAGAGCTCTGGCAACCTTACAAATCGCAGGAACACAACACTATTTAAAACAAATAATGTTATTTGACTGCGATCTTCTGTAAGGCGGAGGTACCTCCCCAGGCGGGCTGCTCCAATTTAGAACGAGAAAATCTCGTTGTGCCCTACCTCCTCCGAAAAAGTAGAGATTGTAGAGGCTCCTTTCGTGCACATGTCACATGTCTTCGAATTTTTAGGTTCTAGGACATGCCGGTTTCTTTCCGATGTTACCGTCAGTGGTTTTTTTTTTCTCGAACTCTTATAACTGTTGCTATTATTGTGAAACAACATTAATTGCGTCGAATAACTTAAACATTTAGTAGGAGCTATAAGATACTCCCATATCCTTCATCATCATCATCATCTCCCTGCCCTTATCCCACTTCATGTGGGGTCGGCACAACATGTTTTTCTCTTCCACTCCTCTCTATCAGCTGTCATATCAGTATTCACTCCTTTCTTACTCATGTCATCTTTCACACAATCTATCCATCTTTTCTTTGGTCTACCTCTTCCCAAATATCCTTCCACATTCATATTTAACACTCTTCTAGTCACATGGCATTCTTCCCTCCGCATGACATGCCCATACCACGCTATCCTTTTGCTCTTCAACTTCTCAGTCACTGGCGCTACTTTCAAACTTCCTCTGATGTACTCATTCCGTATCTTGTCCATTCTAGTCACTTAAATATCCTTAAATTACTTATTCATGGTTTTCCAAATTTTAATGTTTTCAATTATCCACTTTACTAATTATTTTATCTCATATTATTCCATTTTAGGCAAAAATAATTAAAATAAAGAAAAATATACCGTCACTGGTTAGGAGCACTAGTGGCGCACATAAATGTTCCGAATGGAAAACCCATTGGTGCACGACTGGGATTCGAACCCACGACCCGTGGATCGGAAGGCGGGAGCACTACCCCCAGTAGCGGATCGTTATATAGTAGATATATATCGGTACTACTGCTCCGCACTAGAGAACTGGTAGTAGTGGTCCCGCCTTCCTATCCACAGGTCGTGTGTTCGAATCCCGGTCGGGCACCAATTGTATTTTCCATTCGAAAATTTTTATTCCCTAACTTTAATGTACTCTGTTTTCGCTCAAAGTACTATTAAAGATTTAATAAAAGCAAGTAATATCCTATCAAACTTCATTTTCGCTTCCTTTGAGATATCAACGTCACTATTAGTTATTCCGTGTTGCCAATATCGTAGCAATTTTATGGACAAATAAAGCCTTGGGTACACTGAATGCATTGTGCACATTCTGTATACATCATTGTTAAATTAATTAAATTGGACAAACATTTGTGACTAACACAGATGTTTGTTCTGTGTCTGGGTGTTAAATATATATCTATTATGTATGTCAGTCTCTGGTACCCATAGTACAGGCTATGCCTAGTTTGGGATCAGTTGACCGTGTGAATATGTCCGGAATATTTATTTATTAATAAATATGAGAGCACGGAGGTGGACAAGTGAAACGATCGCTGGTTAGCTTAGCACTGCTTTATTCAACGATGCAACTGAGGTTGTGGGCGCAGCCACGCACACATACATAACAATCATCATCATCATCATCTTCCTATACAATGTGATTCATTACTTGTATTCCATCCCGAAAGGGGCTTATTCTACAAGCAATTAGCAATAAAGTTTGTTCGACGACTTTTGGAAATTGGACATTTTTCATTGAAAAAACTCTATGCGAAAATCAGCTGTTTTGGGGTCAAATCAGGTCAAACTCAATAAATCAGCTGTTTAAGGTAGCTATCTTGATTCCGAACTTCTTGTACGTTTAGGTATTAGTTTTAAAGATGATAAAAAAACCAAAAACAGCTAATTCGAGAAAGTTTGTGAAAAAAAATATGAAATTATGACGTGTTTATTTTCGCTATATATTATTTCTTTTTGTTGATAGAATAACCCCCTTTCGGGATGGTATACATGTTATGAATCACCTTGTAAACATGTATATATGTATATGTATATAGGAAGGTATATATGTATAAGGGCAGGATGATTCTGTATAATATTCGGCCTTATTCAATCTATTATAGACTATCTTACGCTCGCAGCTTCGCTTGCGTGGTACCTATGAAGATAAGAAGTAGCATATTTATGTGCTATTCCAGAGTATATTCTATCTCTGTGCCAAATTTCATCGATATCCGTTCAGCCGTTATAGCTTGATTGAGTTACAAACATCCATCCATCCATCTATCCAAACTTTCGCATTTATAATACTAGTTATCGCCAGCGGCTTCACTCGCTTGGTACCTTGGATTTTAGGAGGAGGTAGGGCATAGCGAGATTATCTTGTTCTAAATTGGAGCAGCCCGCCTGGGGAGGTACCTCCGCCTTACAGAAGATCGCAGCCAAATAACATTATTTGTTTCAAATAGTGTTGTGTTCCTACGGTGAGTAAGGTTGCCAGAGCTCTTTATGGGGAGGGGGGTTCGGGGTCAGCAACGCGTGCGTGATGCCTCTGGTATTGCAAGCGCTCATAGGCTACGGTAACCGCTTACCGACAGGTGGGCCGTATGCTTGTTTGCCAACTCAGTTGTATAAAAAAAAAAAAACCTACTTTAAAAGTTGTCTATATGATATTCTAGGTAAAGAACTTTATCCTAAGTATTCCAAGATCAAAGAAACCGGTTTTGCCTCTCATATTAATTATTAGCAAGTAGGATGATTTATGCACCGTCACCTAATGTTTTTCTCCCTTACAGGTTTTGAGCACGTGCACATATTAGTTTATAAAAAAAAACCACATATCATAGACATAGACATAGACAAACATTTATTCACAAACTTGGCACACAATTCACGTCACAATAAAAGCAAGACACAGAGAAGGAAAAAATGAAACAAAGACAGAGAGGTAGCACACAAAAACTTATAAAAAAGAACACAAATAAAAATATCCTATCCTAATAGAAATATCCTAGGTAGGTACTTATGTCCAAAAAACCATAGGTACAAAGTGCATGACCCGCACTTACTCAGTGTGCCCAAGCCTTTTTTTATACAACAGAGATGGCAAACAAGCTTACGGCCCACCTGATGGTAAGCGGTTACCGTAGCCTATGAGCGCTTGCAATACCAGAGGCATCACGCACGTGTTGCCAACCCCGAACCCCCTTCCCCCTAAATAGCTCTGGCAACCTTACTCACCGCAGGAACACAGCACTATTTGAAATAAATAATGTTATTTGGCTGCGATCTTCTGTAAGGTGGAGGTACCTCCCAGGCGGGCTGCTCCAATTTAGAACGAGAAAATCTCGCTATGCCCTACCTCCTCCAAAAAGTGCACTTACTCAGTGTGCCCAAGCCTTATTAGTCTTTCATGGTAGAAATTGCTCGTAAATAAGGCATTCACTGCAACTCAGAAACTTCGTCTGAATACTTATTGAATTTCCCTATCCAGTGGAGTATTATCGAAGCATTCGATATTTCGAACTAGAATATATATAGGTACTAGATATGCTTCGAGATGGAAAAATAAGCAAAGACGGTGCCAAAGTGATTGATTATTATATTGGCTTATTTTCATCATAAATCATCATCATCATACTTTTTATTGCCTGAAATACATGTGTTATAGATGTTATACATTTTATAAAAGTAGCAATGTATTCTGCCTGTTCAGGCGTGAAATTTTGAAATAACAATATAAATTAAATCAAAATTAGATAATATAAACTAAACATGCAAAAAATAAAAAAAACAATTCGAAACATCTTGATAAAATTGATTAATTAATGTCAGACAGTAAAAATAATAATAATATAAGAACACACCCAACACAACACAACACACCAACCACACACAACTGTCAATAAAGTTTGTTCTACGAAAGAATTATTTAGGAAATTCGTCCATTTTCACTGAAGATCTATCTCAATTATTTTGGCACTGTTTTTGGTAGCGGTCGTAATGAGGTTCTGGTTCGATTTATAATAAGTAAAAAATCATAAATAAATAGACAAAATGGGTAGTTAATTCGTTAAAACTCTGGAACAAACTGTTCTTCTTTATTATATTAAATATTGTTTTAGTATCCTATTTTCTCAAAGATAACTCTAACTGCGCTCGCCAACCAGCGAGTGGTGGCGCTCAGTGTGGTGAGTATGGGCAAATTCCTCCCACATGATAGCAATTTGCTCTGGAAATCAGTGGAGGGTGCTATGTTCAGCAGTGGACGGCTGAAATGATGAGGTTCTTTACCCACAGTTTCAATTAATGAATGAATGGCTTTATTTGCATGAAGTATAGTATATATAGGTACATGGTCTTTTACATTTATGGAGATAGTGTCATATACTTCGTCGCAGACAGACATGCAAAGATATTAGTCACAATACAAAAATCAAAATAATCTCAAATTAGTCGATAGAAAATCATACAATAAAATCAAAATTAGAAATAAATTAACGTCATTACAAACAAATTAACAAAAACAATAATAATAAAATAACGAGTGACAAGAATATAACAATAAATAGTGACAAGTCCGAAATAATCAAAGTAATCATACATTATCAAATAAACATTTCATTTATATTGTAAAAACATTTGTCAATGAGCCACATATACAATTTTCCTAAATTGTTCAGTACTAGTCCTACCACAACGCCGAGACCCAGAGTAAATATTTGTACGTCATGCAAACATTTGCCTCGTCGCGGGAATCCAACCCACGCTTCATGTCTTGCCTCTTAGTCGGATAATCGCCCGCCATGACACCGCGGTCGCCAACTCTTGAACTTCAGCGTAAACAAGACAAATAAAAGTCCGGTCAAAGACTGCAGTTTCCAAGTTCTGAGAGCTATGAAACCTGCGAAGTTCTTTATCAACTTTCGATTGAAGTTCGTTTCAGAGGTCAAGTTATGAACACTCGAGAACTTTCTCGTTTACGGGAATATCTATAAAAAAGTGCTAACATAATTACGAATCACCTTGTAGATACATATTATATGTACTAGGTGATTCATTATTATAAGTAACATCTGAAACATAAACCCAAAAAAATACGTATTTATAAATGATTTAACATTTTCACTAGTTGGTTTCTTTGCTCTTTCAATGAAGCAAAAAAGTATATTAGTTATTTATTATAAGTTATTTATCTGTAAATTATGTTTTCTGTGTACATTATGAATTAAAGAAATTCCTACGGAAATCCAAGACCAAGGCACAGATAACATAATACTATACTAGTACCAAGGTTACACATAGCTCTCAGATTTAGCAAGTTGATTGTTGATCAATTGAGCTATCTATAGATGTTTTCCAACTATTTTTATATAGCTTATCTGTTTCTTGTGTCATCATCATCCTGCTTATCCCACTTCATGTGGGGTCGGCAAAATGTTTTTTTTTTTTTTATATTTACTTTTTGTGGCTATGGTGTCACTGCGGCCACAACTGGCCGATTGCGATCGCCACTTTATTTGTGGAGCCCCTTTACAGGGCCTTTAAAGTTCACCGCAAAGCCCAGCAGCTGTTAAAAACTGAAGGATTTTCTTTGGGGTGAGTTGCTCTAGCTTCATTGGGCTGAGGATGTGCTTTCCCAAATGGATGCTACGTTTGAGCATAAGTGCTCCGCACTCACCTTGCAGGTGTAGAGGCGTTTCGTCCGCCTCCTTGCATAGCTTTTTATCTTCCACTCACCTCTATCAGCCCTCATGTCTGTATTCACTCCTTTCTTACTCATGTCGTCTTTCACACTGTCCATCCATCTTTTCTTTTGCCTACCTCTTCGACACTCATATTTACCACTCTTCTCGTCACTTAACATTATGTTGACATGACAACTGTGTCTTGTGTATTTTGTAAAATTACTTCCACTTGGTGAGATGAACACAATACACCAAAATGTTTGTCTAGTGTCTAGACGTTAAGTTTCCATCTTGTAACCAATTTGGTACACAGCAGAATACCTACCTAAAGTGCGTAGGTAGGTATAACTACGTCTTTGATGAAAGCCTATTTCGCAATGTGTTTTAGTTAGGTACAAGCGTAAGTACTGAAATACAACGCCTAAAGGATCTGGAGTTATGGGTATCATCATCATCAACCTGTAATAGTCCACTGCTGGACATCATCATCCTCATTTCATCCGTACGACGTCCACTGCTGAACATGGCCTCCTCCACAGACACAGCAAATTCCTTATCATGTGGGGACTTGCCCATACTCACCACGCTGGGCATGCGGGTTGGCGAGCGCAGTTAGAGCTATCGTTGTTAAAATAGGGGACGTTGCTGCTCATCCCCTAGACTCATCAGAAATCAGTTCACACTCAATAACTCAGCCGTTTAGAAGGCAATCTTGATAACTTCTCTTACTTTAATAAATAGTTATAAACCTGGTAAAGACTGTAAAACTGTTTGATTGGCCTCATAGCTCAGTTGGTAGTAACTCTGCCTTCTGCGCTAGAAATTGCGGTTTCGATCCCCGCACTCGACAAGATGTTTGTTCTGTGTCTGGGTGTTAAATATTTATTTATTATGTATATAAGTCTCTGGTACCCATAGTACGGGTATTTTATATGCCTGGCAATGTGCATTTCAAAAAATTAAAAAAAATATATAAATGGTTACCCTCTTTAGTTTACCGTGCAGTCGAGTAAAGACTTTCTAACCTGGCTCGTATGACAAAGCGGCACTTAAATTCATCCCTTTATCCTTCACGAGTATGGTCGCGTTTCAGCTCATTTTATACAATGATAGGTGTTTATTTTGATGCGAGATGTAGCTAGCTGAAATGAGACCCTTTTAATGTACATAGTTGTTTCATTTTTGGTGCTCTAAAAATATCTGTGGGCTTATACTACTATGTTTACTTACCGTTAAAATGCCACAGAAATTTCCGAACTATTTAATCATTTATTTACAGAAAGAAACTTAAAACTAATACAAGTTAATATTTACAAAATACACAAGAACCAGTTGAGCCATCTAAAGACCGTTACAAACGATCTATAGATAGCTCAACTGATCCATAGATTGAATTGCCACGCTGGATGGCAATGCTATTACTATTTAATTAATTATTGCACATTAAAAAATAGAACAAAGGCGAACTTAAACTAAAACACATCCTCATAATCCTATTTAAACTCTACTTCAATACGTGCATATTTTTTTCACCCAGTTTTGTTATAAATCCCCCCTCCCTACCCTCCCTTACGCAACACTGAAAAACAGCGTCTGGTTTTCGGACTAGGCACAAAGCTGAGTTGTTGCCTTTTCAACAAGCAGGCAAATTATCTTTGTCCTTTTTATTTTATTTGGTAGTAGGTACCTATTTGTTAATTTTGTTTTTTTATTTTTATTATTTTCTAAGAACCTGTGTGTTCCTATTTTAAAATTTTTAGTCTGTGTTGAATAAATTTATTTTCTTTCTTTTCCTTATTTTTCGTATTATGGCTGAAACTGGCCGAAAATGTATCTGAACATCGAAACTTGCGCTTTTACTCATAACAGCCGCCAGCTATATCGCTCAAATCAATTAGTATTAAAACATGAGGATAGTCAAAGTAAAGGGTAGATAATAACATTTCTGAACAAAAACTCTAATTACGTCATTTCCCCGAGATTACTTCATACATAAATTAACTAAAGCTTTGTCCCTATTTAATTGTTTCAGCAAATTCAAATTAACTTTAAAGTTTTGTCCCGGACCCTTCCTACGAACTTATTGCTCAATTTACCCACCCATATTTAGAAGATAAAATTAATTTTATTTTGAGTTTGAAATCGGTACCCTAATTGTTTTAACAAAATCCAGTACATTACTTGATTACAGTACATTGGCCGTGGTGGCCCCGGCTGAAGAATAGGCCTCTCCATATCAACCTATCCGCGGATGTCGTAAGAGGCGACTAAGGGAAAAAAGCTAGGTGATGGGCAGCAACGTCCCTCATTTTAAAAACGATAGCTCTAACTGCGCTCGCCAACCCGCATGCCCAGCGTGGTGAGTATGGGCAAATCCTTATCATGTGGGGGCCACATGATAAGGAATTTGCTCTGTCTGTGGGGGAGGCCATGTGCAGCAGTGGACGTCGTACGGCTGAAATGATGATTATGATGATGAGTACATTACTAGTACGTAACTAAGTGTTCCATAGTGTACCAATTGTTGAATAAATATGAAATTAAATGAAACATTGCCATAAATAGTTTAAGTACCTACTTAAAGAAAATAAATGAATAGCAACTAACAGTCACATACTCGTACATAGTCTTAGCGCCACACTAGGGCTCATATTCAGAGACACGACTCAAGCATAGATTTAATCACAGATCAGCTGAACTCTATTGAAGTATTGAATCTCCTCTCAAACATAACTTTTATTCAAGAACGGTACTTAAACTTTTCTCAGCTGAATCGAGTCTCAAATCTGTATTTCTCAAATGTTCTCGTTTACATTTTGTTTTTTTTTTTTGATGTTTTTCCCCTTTCGGGATGGCTATGGCATCTAGGCCTTACCGCCAAGTCTTACGTTTATTTTTCCTTGTTATTTTTATTCTTTCGTCTTTATTTTTCATCTTATTCATGGTCAAGTCATCGTCAAGTCAAGTCAAGTTCAGTTTTAGTAAGATATGATGGTGGCTATTTTACTAAAACCTCGAGGGACCTCTTGGCGCCAACTCGAAAAGTGACGATACACGCAATCATTCTATTTCACTTCACTTGTGCGGTTTACTCAAACAATATTACGCAAAACACCACCATAATTACACAATATTATTCAATTTATCACTAGTTTTGTAAAATAAATTGAGAGCACAACATCACGTCGCAAGTTCCCGCCAAAAAGTCTTACATTTTGATTTATTTATAATTTTCGACCCGTTTTACGCAGAAATACAAACAGCCAGGGTGGAAATAGAATAGAACAATAAAGTGAAGTATAAATATGCATCAAAGTACGTGTAACGGCACGAAAATGTCATTTGATTAATGTCAAATCAAATCTAAACTCAAGCACCGATTTCGTCTGATTGACGTTTCAGAATAAGCATTTACTCAGGTGAACTGTGATCATTGAATCTATACTTAAATACTGTTCAAGAATTAGAATCTCGCCTTAAATCGAGATTTAAGTACAGATCAATGCTCGAGTCTTGTCTCTGAATACGAGCCTAGGATTCCCTGTGTCGTGGGTATCAGAAACTACGAGTACCATGGTACGACAACACCCAGACCCGGAACGAATATTTGCAAATCATGCAAACTGCTAACTGTTTTATAAACAAAGCCGATAAAAGTAAGTTTAATCAGAATACTCTGATGGTATTTCAATCAAACCTTTTTTGGAATGAACAGTGGCGTAGCATGGGCTTCAGCAGCCCAGAGAGCGTAGACCAAATTCGCCGCCCCCTTATTTAGGTACTAGACAAGACAGACAGAAATTACAAAACAACCAATAAAAAATGTTAATTGTAGCAGCTTAATTACGTCAATGTAAATTGGACGACTGATGTAAGAGCAATAAATATATCTTTCCGTTATTTTTCAAATGAAATGGTGAAAAATTCAAGTTCACTTTACAAGATAGTATTATTATTTATTAGAAAATTTTGCCGCTCTCAAACAGTTCCGCCTAGGAAGACTCCCTCGCTACGTTACTGGGAATGAACTATAAATTTACTAAGATAATATTTAACTAAGGATAAGTTTTATAAACAAATACCCTGAGTTGGACAGTTGCAAAATTCAAGTTATTTAACAGGAAATTTAATCTAAAGCAAGTTCTTAAAAAGTTAAATAAAACAAAGTGGGCAATTCCGCCATCAAACTCTAATTAGTTAAGTTTTTCGGTTAACAATTAAGTTACAATGCTAATAAATAGGTACCCCAGTGTCGTTATTTTGCAATTCCGTATTCTAATTTTCTGATTGTGTTTTCATTAGGTGTCTAAAGTTCCGTTGTAATGCCGAAATTCGGCTTTTGCAATTTTCGGCCTAATTTTCAAAAAGAAAAGTTAGCACTAATAGTTAGCACATAATCATGCTATTTTTGTCTGGTTTTTATTTTATTATTACGTGCAAAAAATTCGTGCGTAAACCAATACCTATGTATTCTTATAAGCGGCGATTGTCTTACAACCTGTCAACGGAATAATCACTACAAAAAATGTGGGCATTTGTCAAATGTAATGTTCGAACATCCCTCCGACATCTTCAAAAAATCTGATAGCCTGGAGGGTCTGAGAGGATTTTTACCATGCTATAAGTCTACTATGTAATAAATAATAAATATTCCGGACATATCACACACGGTCAACTGATCCCAAACTAGGCAAAGCCTGTACTATGAGTACCAGAGACTAATATACATAATACCCATATAAATATTTAACACCCAGACACAGAACAAACGTCTATGTCTACTTTTATCCGGGCATCTCGCGAGTGAAGCCGCGGATTGAAGCTAGTTGTAATAATACCTTAATCTTAGAACCAGTGGTCTTAAGTAATGCCAAACGAAAATGTTAGAACAAATATGCATTTCACTCAAATTCATTGTCCATATTCGGCCTCGCTGAAAACCCGAATATCACCCACCCCTACGCGCCATCTGTTTCGGGACGTTAATTAAGTACATGGCCAACAATCCTGGCTCTCCTGAGATTAACCAAAGCCAAATTCGACATTTCAAACTGTTCCCCCTTGGAACCTGATTCGGCATTCGGGCAATTTAGACGTTCCAGAAATACTCCAGCTATGAGTTTAGAGAAATTAATGTTCAGTATCTAATTATTATATTATATTGGTGGCCCCGGCTAAAGAATAGGCCCCTCCATATCTACCTATCCGCGGATGTCGTAAGAGGCGACTAAGGGAAAAAAGTTAGGGGTTGGGCAGCAGCGTCCCTCATTTTAACAACGATAGCTCCTACTGCGCTCGCCAACCCGCATGCCCAGCGTGGCGAGTATGGGCAAATCCCCCCATATGATAGAAATTCGCTCTGTCTGTGGAGGAGGCCATGTTCAGCAGTGGACGTCGTACGGCTGAAATGATGATGATGATCTAATTATTCGTTAGTTAGTGAGGAAAACACCGTGAGGAAACCAGCATGTCCTAGAACCTAAAAATTCGAAGACATGTGACATGTGCACGAAAAGAGGCGCACTTTAACCCTTTTACTATACCAATTCATTCGCCGACCCGACGGTAAAAGGTCCTTTACAGGGCCACCATACCCCAATCAATACAGGATGACTAAGAAATAATCAGTGACAAGACAAGCAAGCACTGGGTTCCGAAGTCTGAATAGGCCTTGGGTTCCTATAGTTTCGTCATTTCCGTCCGTCCTTCTGAAGTCAGAGCCGTTTCATTCGCGAACTATTTGTTAGGTAAGTACTACTAAATAGTTAGCTCGATGCAAGAAACTTTGCCCGGTAATACATGATTGGAGCCGCCTACAAAGTTGTGAAGTACAGTCGCCTGCAAGTATATAGTTCATTATTTTCAAAATGATACCACAATACAGGTGAAGATAGTAGGTACATGGTTAAGTTGAAAATGGCACAAGTTGATGGTAGGTAAACAATTTTCTTTTTTAAAATTGTGGACTGTATACATCTTATGGCAGGCGACTGTACATACAAACTTTGAGAAAAAGCTCCGTAACTGTCGTTAGTATGGGCAAATCCACATGACATGACATGACATGAATGGCATGACATGATAGGAATTCGGTCTGTCTGTGGGGGAGGCCATGTTCAGCAGTGGACGTCGGCATCGTACGGCTGAAATGATAATGATGAACCATCGTTAACTCATTTGCAATATTTTATGTAACTTAGTTCCTTCTTTATTGTCTTGATAAAGGAGATACTCAAGGTTATTCATAACATGAAGGTATCCTATCCCGAAAGGGGGTTATTCTATCGACAAAAAGAAAGAATATTAGCGAACATTATTTTTTTTTCCACATCTTTTTTTCACTTTTTCAAATTACTTGCCAGTTTTTTTCATCTTTATAACTTACTACTACTCCGCTCGCGGCTTTGCTCTTGTGGTACCTACATAAAAAGCCGATATGCTATTTAAGGTAAAGACCTCTTAAAACATTTTATAAACAGAAAGAAACTTAAAACTAATACAAGTTAATATTTACAAAATACACAAGTAAAAGTTGAGCCGTTGAGCCATCTAGAGACCGTTAGTTTTAAGTTAAAATGTTTTATCACTGGTACCTTAAAAAAAAAAAAAAAGACCTCTTTATATTCCAAGTTTCATCGAAATCGGTTGAGCCGTTATGGCAATCAGTCAGTCCATCAATTAGAAGTAAATGGAGAGAGCTATGATAGGAGTTTCTCTGTAGGATAAAATCCGAAACGAGGTTATCAGTCAGAGAACCAAGGTTGACATAGTTCAGAAAATTACCAAGCCGAAACGCCAGTAGGCCGGCCATGTTTGCCTTAGAACCGACAAGCGTTAAAGCAAACGAATACCTAAGTGGTCACTGCGTTTGGGTAAGCTTAGTGTAGGATGCCCTCTGGCAAGGTGGGGTGACGATCTGCGATATGTTTTTTTTTAAATGCTGCGGAGGCAAACAGGCTCACCGGCCCTCCTGATGGTAAGTGGTTACCGTCGCCTAATGACATCAGCAACACCTGGAGCATTGCCAATGCGTTGCCTGCCGAACCCCTCCCCCCTAAAGAGCTCTGGCAAACTTACTCACCACAGGAACACAACACTATGTATGTATCTGGCAAACTCTGGTTGAGAAGAGTAAAAGTCTGAACTCAGTGGCGCGTCTTGGGACAACTACGTCCAACAGTAGACTGATATAGGTTAATGATGATAGAAGTGGTATCCCTAGAGTATCTAGATTATTGTCTAACCATTGGTAAACGAGCCGTGTTCAAACGACGCGCGATATATCCTTGATATCATACTATCCTACTCATATTATAAATGCGAAAGTTTGTGAGGTGTTTGTTGTTAAAACATCCAAACATCCTCACCAACTTTCACATTTTTAATATGACTAGCTTCCGCCCGCGGCTTCGCTCGTGTGGTACCTAGGTAGGTACCTACATAAAAAGTAGTCAATATGCTATTCTAAGTAAAGAACTCTTTCTTCAAACAATATTAAGTAACAGAAAAATAATAATAATAACAGTTGTAAATTAAACTAAAATAATATTATACTAGAAAAGAACTCTGTATTCTACGACTACGAAAGTTTATTTATTTTCTATTTTTTTTTTTTTTTTTTTTTTCTAGTTTTGTTCGTTCCTTTTGGGCGCGCTGCCTGTGGTTGGTGATCTGAACTCTGTTTTCTACTTGTAGTCGTAGTCGTAGAAAACAGAGTTCTTTTCTAGTATAATATTATTTTAGTTTAAAGAACTCTTTCTATTCCAAGTTTCAAAATTAACTGATATATTTTAACTATACAAAATCGCACGCGCTTAGAACACGGCATCACACTATTGTTGCAGTAATTGTGTTGTATCAGGTGTAGCATATTCTAGCGGTATTTCGGCCTAATGACATTTGCACACATAAGTGCAAAGTAAATAATTAGGTAACTATTTACATAGTATCCAAAGTAAATAGTTTCATAACAATGTAGAACATCCCATAGAGGTAATAGCGGCATCCAGAACGAATCGACCTTCGAAATAAGTAAGCAAACGGTCACACCCGAAACGTGGATCGTGCTGAACGTTGCCAAAATCCCAAAGCCCTATTTGCTGGGAGTGTTCGTGACGTGTATGGTCGGTGAGTAGGGGCAAAGCCCTCTACGTGATAGGAATTCGCTCTAAAATCTGTGGGGGAGGCCATGTTCAGCGTCCTACGACTGAAATGATGATGATGAAGGAACCGCTACGCTGCATTTTTGATCGAACGAGTAAAGCGAGCGAAGATTTCTCAAACAACTTGGACGAATTGGCGTTGTATGTTTATTTGTAAGAGGCTCTAATTTTAGGCTCTAACTTAAAGCATAACTTTCGAACGGCCGGGGCTCTTCCCACTAGGCCAACACGGCTTTATATCACCGATAAATTTATATGATGATAAAAGCGATCTTCAATGTCCCACTTGATATGTGATATGCTCCGTGGGCACATGACAAATGGCTTACGGCTTTTATAGCCCATTAGTTCCTCTATCTACGAGTAAGTTTTTTTTACATGCATATCATAGGGTTAAGTGCCTATAAAATATACAAGGTGATACATAATTCTAAAACTACCCCGAAAGGGGCATAATCTGACAGGCCTCATAGCTCAGTTGGTAGTAACTCTGCCTTCTGCGCTAGAGGTCGCGGGTTCGATTCCCGCACTGGACAAACATTTGTGACTAACACAGATGTTTGTTCTGTGTCTGGGTGTTAAATATATATATATTATGTATATCAGTCTCTGGTACCCATAGTACAGGTTATGCCTAGTTTGGGATCAGTTGACCGTGTGAATATGTCCGGAATATTTATTTTATTTATTTAATCTATCAACCGAAATAGAGAAACATTTTTTCCTGGATGTTTTGCCGAACTTTTCAATTATCTGTTTTAGGTTTTTTTATCTCTCAAACTAATTATTAAACGTTACGTTAAATTCGACATCAAGATTACTACCCAAAACAGATGGATAATTGAGTTTGAACGGGTTTTCATCCTGGTATTCTAAGACATTTTTTCGCTCTACTCACACTGACACACACATCATTTCAGCCGCACGACGTCCACTGCTAAACATGGCCTCCCCACAGACAGAGCAAATTCCTTATCATGTGGGGGGATTTGCCCATACTCACCACGCTGGGCATGCGGGTTGGAGTTAGAGCTATCGTTGTTAAAATGAGAGACGCTGCTGCCCATCCCCTAGCTTTTTTTCCCTTAGTCGCCTGTTACGACATCCGCTACACAGACACACTGACATCTGTTTGACAATATTGTCAGAGAAATATCTGCCAATTTGTTTTTGTTTTCACTACGATGAATGAGCCATATGTCAAGCTAAGATAGAATGATCGAACATTTTCGAGAGTAAAAAGTCTCTCTAGCCTCAAAGGTTTGCTGGAAGAAAACTCTTTTTAGGGTTAAGCTCGCCTTTGTACATACCTTTCTTTTAAATTTTTGTATCTGTATTTTTCTTGTGTACAATAAAGAATAAAGAATAAAGAGAAAAAACGAAGCGAGTACTTGTGTAGCTCTAACTACCTAGGTAGTTTGTAATTTGTAGGTTGAATTCTGCCGTCTGCGGGTTCTTTGAGCTAGCTAGTAACCATTCAGTAACTACGGCTAGTTTATGCACTATTGGTTACTTCCGGCTCGATGGACACTTTGAGCGGTACAGCCAATGTAATGAAATTCTTGCAGGATAGCTACAATGAAAGAAAAACTTGAATTCTATTTTCACATCACTTCTCTTTATGCATAAATAAATAATAAATAATTTGGCCCAACGAATTAGCATTGCCATCCAGCGTGGTAATTCCGCCAGCGTCTTTTTTTTTTTTTTTATACAACAGAGGTGGCAAACAAGCTTACGGCCCACCTTATGGTAAGCGGTTACCGTAGCCTATGAGCGCTTGCAATACCAGAGGCATCACGCACGCGTTGCCGACCCCGAACCCCCTTCCCCCCTAAAGAGCTCTGGCAACCCTACTCACCACAGGAACACAAGACTATTTGAATCAAATAATGTTATTTGGCTGCGATCTTCTGTAAGGCGGAGGTACCTTCCCAGGCGGGCTGCTCCAATTCAGAACGAGAAAATCTCGCTGTGCTCTACCTTCTCCTAAAATTATTATTATTATTATTTATTTATTATAATATATATTGAAAATAAAATGAGCTTGTAATACACTAAATACGCCTAGTTTTCTGGTAGGAACATTATTAACATTATTTGTTTCAAACTATTTGATTCAAATAGTGTTGTGTTCCTGCGATGAGTAAGGTTGCCAGAGCTCTGTACGGGGGGGGGGGGGGGGGGGGGGGTCGGGGTCGGCAACGCGTGCGTGATGCCTCTGGTATTGCAAGCGCTCATAGGCTACGTTAACCACTTACCAACAGGTGGGCCGTATGCTAGTTTGCCACCTCAGCTGTATAAAAAAATAATAATAACCTAATCTAATCTTCCTCCTGGTGATTAACAAGGTGATTTAATATGTATACTTTCCCAAAAAGGGCTACGACTTATGGAAAATCAACATTTTTTATTTAAAGAATTCATTTAAAAAATCCAGTCCACAATCTGCAAGAACCAAAATCTGCTTTCAAAGTGATCCTAGTGATTTTATTGAAATAAAGGCCTTTTGACTTTGACTTTGCTGGTTTGGGGGTCAAATCGGTTCAAATTAAATTATTCAGCTGCTTTTGATTGCAATCTTGATGTTGAACTCCTCGTTCGTTTAATATTTCGTTTCTACGATGATAAAAAGACTAAAAAGACCTGATTTTAATAATAAAATCTGAATAAAAGGTATTTAAAAAATGATATTATTAGCTCATATTATTGTCTTGTTGTTAATACAATACCCCTTTTGGGATAGTAAACATATTATGAATTATCTTGTAGTGTACAAGGTTATTCATAATATGTATTCCACCCCGAAAGGGGCTTATTCTACACCCAATTGGCAATGAAGTTTGTTCTACGACTTTTGGAAATTGGACATTTATCATTGAAAAAACTCTATGCCAAAATCAGCTGTTTTGGGGTCAAATCAGGTCAAACTCCATGAATCAGCTGTTTTCGGTAGCAATCTTGATTCCGAACTTCTTGTACGTTTAGTTATTAGTTCTAAAGATCAAAAACAGCTAAGTTGAGAAAGTTTTTTTTTTTTTTATAATGATATGTTTTTTCGCTTAAATTATTTATTTTCGTTGATAGAATAACCCCCTTTCGGGATGGTATACATGTTATGAATCACCTTGTATATGAACCGGGCATCGATCAGTCGTAGTTAAAATCATGGTCTATTGGCTGATGGCGAACGAAACTATCGCGTAATGAGCTGATTGATTGATTGTTAAAGATAAATCGTACCTAACTCACTCCAACAGCCATTCCTCATTAATGACTGTTAGCATTGACTAACGTCTTCTAAGACCTCTAACTGCGGTTTAAATTCTTTAGATTTGTCTTTTGTAGTATATTAATTAACTAGCAGTTGTATGCGACTTCGTTCGCATGGTGATTTTGATGTGTACCTATGTGTGAGAACTGATCAATTTGGGTGAGAATGACTATATAAGATATTTTTTACAAAAACTGAAAACCGACTTCAAATTCCTGAATATTTACAAGATTAATACCAACCTCTTTTTTTTGGTATCAACCTCTTTGTGTTTTGCTTACCTACTGAGGATGACACTTGCCACCAACATTTTCGAACAAAAAACCAAAGTACCTAAGTATGACATTCATTCATCATAAATAATAACTCCTATGGTACTGACTGACTGACAGACAATAAAACGTGGTGGTTTTATTCTCTTTGACAATATAAAAATAAGAATACCCGACACACAACCCCTAAGTTTAAAGTTTATGTAAGCAGCAACCGAACGAAGTCGCGGGGATAACCATACCATACTACAGTCGACAAAATAAGATTTCGGCAAGTTGTGATTTCAAGAGATGATGACGTTTTTTTAAGTTTTACGGGACAAGTAGCAATCCCTCAGGAATTAAATTAATATGGGACCACCCCGGGATCATACTCTATACACCAGCGAATTATCAAAATCGGTTTAGTATTGGCGGAGATATCGGGTAACATACACACAAAAAAAAAACAGCCGACTTGAGAACCCCCTCCTTTTAGTCGGTTAAAAAGGCGTCTTTTTGGGCGCTGTAATTCTGGGCGGCAGACGATACACGGTTCCTGTAGGATACAATTGTTATACTATTTCATAGGAACCGTGTATTTTTCCAGGATAAAAAACCTATGTGCTATTCCAGACAATCTAACTATCTTTGTGCCAAATTTCATCCAGATCCGTTCAGCCGTTTTGGCGTGATTGAGTAAAAACATCCATCCATCCAAACTTCTTCATAGCTCAGTTGGTGGTAACTCTGCGCTAGAGGTCGCGGTGTTCGATTCCCGCACTGGACAAATACTTGTGTGATGAACACAGATGTTTGTTCTGTGCCTGGGTGTTAAATATTTATCTATTATGTATATCAGTCTCAGTTACCCATAGTACAGGCTATGCCTAGTTGGGATCAGTTGACCGTGTGTGATATGTCCGGAATATTTATTTAAAACTTTTGCATTTCTAATACTTAGTAGTAAGATTCAGTTTCTCTAGGCTATTATAAGGAGAATGTAGTTTGTAAGGAACATCTAGAAAAGCGAAGCGTTTCACTAGTAGGTAATTACTAAAAGTAGGAGCAGAAAGTTCCTTTCACAATATCGTTTGAAATTTCCGCTCAAAGCTAGAAGCTAAGCCTTCAGCCTCTAATTAATCCCGGCTTAAAAGAATTCTGGATTTGCCAAAGCAAAACTTGAATACTTACTATCATTCAAACATTTATTTTTGCATGCGCTTTCCCGCGTTACTGTCAGCTGTATTTTCGTCAAAAAACAGGCTTACCGGGAAGACTTTTTGGGACTTCTTGGCGGGAATTTGCGAAATGATGTTGTGCTCTCAATTTATTTTACAAAACTAGTGTTAAGTTGAATAATATTGTGTGATTATGGTGGTGTTTTGCGTAATATTGTTTGAGTAAACCGCACAAGTGAAGTGAAATAAAATGTTTGCGTGTATCGTCATTTTTGGAGTTGGCGCCAAGAGGTCCCAAGAGGTTTCATTTTAGTAAAATAGCCACCATGATATCTTACTAAAACTGAACTTGACTTGACTTGACGGTGACTTGACGACGAATAACGAAAGAAAATGAAGATAGATATACAAATTAACAAGAAAGAAATACACGTAAGACTTGGCGGTAAGGCCTAGATGCCATAGCCAGCCCGAAAGGGAAGAAAATTAAAAAAAAAAAAACTTTTTGGCGGGAACTTGCAAAGTTTACTTCATAAAACTAGTCGTTTTTAATTGGAAGAAAAAAATAATGTAATAAAAATTATTTTATTATGTCATATTACGATTGCCAATATAATGAAGATCACCGCTTCAAAAAACCAATACTATCGTGTTCTATTCTATTCGTAGCAGACAAAATTATCAAAGTTTCCAGACATTTACTTTGGCCAACCTCGACACTAATGACATTGTCCTATCTATGTAGTTACATATTGAATCATATCACTCGAAAAACAACCAACTTATACGAACCGCGTTATAACCGTCAGTGTAGTAAGTAATTGTGGCGTAGGTAATAGATACAACTGAAGTAGGCAGGAACTGTGGCGCTAATTAATTTGATTTGAAAGGTTCTGCCGGGTTTCCATTTGCTAGCGCCGGTAATTTTCTTTTCCAACGCGCGGTTGTTTGAAGACTTGTTATTGAAGGGATTGAAAGATACGAACTATAATACAAAGATGAAACAAAACATGTTCCAAATAAATAAGTAAGAAATGTAAAATTCAGTCATCATCATTTCATCCGTACGACGTCCACTGCTGAACATGGCCTCCCCCACAGACAGAGCGAATTCCTTATCATGTGGGGGGATTTGCCGATACTCACCACGCTGGGCATGCGGGTTGGCGAGCGCAGTTAGAGCTATAGTTGTTAAAATGAGGGACGCTGCTGCCCATCCCTTAGCTTTTTTCCCATAGTCGCCTCTTACGACATCCGCGGATAGGTAGATATGGAGGGGCCTATTCTTCAGCCGGGGCCACCAAGGCCAGTTTAAAATTATAAATTTTTTCTTTTGAATTAAAGCTTAAGATCTTTTAATTCATAAAAAAAAAATAATGTCTCCAAAAAATACTATAAATGCGAAGTAACTCTGTCTACTTTTTCATGACTAAAACGCAGATTTTGGTAAAATATAGTATGGACATAGCTTTGAAGTAGGACATAGACTAGCTTTTAACTGAAACCGCTTGGGCGAAAGCTCGGGCCGTCGCAAGTAATTTCTAACTGTATTTTGTATTGTCCACAGTTGTAGACTGCGTGGTGACTTCCTGGGGTCCGTGGTCGGACTGCGACACGCGCTGCGGCTCCGGCAGCATGGCGCGAAGCAGGCGCGTGGCGCAGGCGGCGGCGCACGGCGGCAGGCGCTGCCCATCCCTAGTGCAGCGCCGCGCATGCCAGGACCAACAGGGCTGTGGCGCAGATAGTGACGTGCCACTACGAGGTGAGACTATAGACAGGCAGTACATACTGTGGCTAGGAAAACGTAGCGTTTACCGTCTTGTCTGTTTATATACAGAGCTTCCTTGCATAGTAAGGTAAGGTAATAATAATAATTATTATTTATTTATTTCAGATAATTAAAATCCATCGAATGTTAATAACTTAAAACCTAGCTTAAAATATTGTGCACAATAGGAAAATAATAATAATAAGAATCATGACCAAAATTAATTAATAATAATAAGAATTTTAAATTTTAAATAATTTACATGTACAATATATGTATATAGGTACCTAATCTAATATAATCACAAATAATGAATAAATAATTTTTTTACAAGCCGCTTTCGCTGATGTGTCTACATTACACAGCCTTAAAATTAAAAGTCAGTTGTCATGTTTCGTTAACATTGTAGAGCACTGTGTAGAAAATAAAAATCACTTTGGAATTGTATGAACAAAGCTCTTTCATATGACACCCTACTTCATGTATTTTAACTTCTTATACCCCCTACTGGACCCCTATATCTTAACAACACCTTAGCCGATTTAACATCTTACCCCATCAAATCTTGATTGTTGACTTACTAAATTCCATATCGTCGTATCGTATGTGAATCGGATTGACGGTCCGAAAGTTATGCTCTAACAAATATACATACAAACACAACGCCAATTCGTCCAAATTGTTTGAGAGATCTTCACTCGCTTCGCGCGCTCGATTTACAATTTCCTAAACTAATATAAATTTGACAGCACTATAAAATAAGAACTCGCGCCCTGAGGCTTCCGTACCATTGGTCGTGGGTTCGAATCCTGGTCGTGCACCTATGGATTTATAAAAATTAGTAAAAATTCTAAGTGTATGAATTGACTAACTTATATTTGCGGTCGCTCACGTAGTCATTGTATGACATTGACCGCAAATATAACTTTGTTTCCAAAAAACATCGAAATTCCTCAAATTCAGACCTTTTCATGAAAGAAGTCCCGCGGAAATTGGCGGAACTAAAAAGATACAATGGTAAAATTCCGTTACACGAAGACTACAGCGCCCGCCCCCCATGAGGGACATCTTTCGTGAAAAAGACTCTTTATGAAAGAGACGGCAATATTTTAAAAGCTGTCAAGAACACATCAATATCGACTGTAGATTATCGTTACTCTTACAATGTACTGACACGGGACCGGAAGGGATGAGAGGACTCATTACCTATCCTGAATTGCAGACTTCTGCGAATACTAAATTACGTGACTAAATTGGGTGACTGATTGGGTTACTGTCGCGAACAGTTACCATCAAAAGCAAATGATGATCATGGTGGCCTCTTCATGATCCAATCTTAGATCTAGGTCTCTTCCCTTCTTCTGCATTCTTGGCGGTCCTGTGTCCGTCTCATCCAGTCTGGCCTCCGTCTGGTCGTCGTCTAGATGGTCCTTATCCACGGATACCCAGTATCCGCTCGTTTAGGCGTGTCTCCATTCCAGTGTTTTTCTGTCTGCTCCAGTGGGTGGCGTCCATTGCGCCCACATTCTTTTTATGATTGAACTATATGTATAATGATTGAACAAAGTAAAATAAGTTTTTTTTATCCACAGAGGAAACAGCGATGCTCCTCCCCGGAGGGCTGTCCGTCAGCCGCCACTCCAACGAGACCGTGGACATCCGCAAGAACCTGCGTCTGAGGAACCCTGATGACCCTGAGTCCAATGCGCATAGAGAGTGAGTATAACCCTGGTATTCTTAAGCTCGTATTTTTTTTTGTATTTTGCATTCACATATCCGATTCTTATTTTTTTTTTTTTGTATACAAAATAGGCTAACGTTTGATCACAATCTCACCTGATGTTAAGTATTGATGTGGTCTATGGTATAGCACGTTTGCCTAGAAGAAACCTATTCACTCTGGTCTTGAAGACACCCAAATTATAGGTATTCGGAAACACAGACGCCGGCAACGCGTTCCACTCCTTGGCTGTCCGCATTATAAAGGTAGACGCAAAGCGCTTGGTGCGGCAAGATGGTATATCAACCATGAACGGATGTCGCGTGTCCGTGCGTCTGGTTGTCCGATGATGGAATTCAAGTTAGTTATAAAAACTGCTAACAACATGTGCTATCTCCACATACTATGGGACAAGGGCAGGAAGAAGAAGATTAGTAGGATGCATCACCTTGTAATATAGTTACATGTAGGTAACTTTAAAAAGTAACTCAGTAACTGAGTTTAACTTAGTATTAAATCCTTTTGAGTGTGTAGCGCAACTTAATACACTTCTAAACTACTGATAAAGTTAAGAGCTCTCGAAAATTCGAGGTTGTAATGAGCTATAGAATAAACTTAATATGAGTTTTACTCACGTTAGCGCTTGCGAGTTTTGTTTTAAGTTATCTTATGAATAAGTAGAATTAATAAGTGAAAACGATAACCGTTGGGGAGTAAAGGTTCTCGAATGGCGACCACGAACCGGGCGACGCAGTGTTGGAAGGCCCCCCACCCGATGGACCGATGACATTGTAAAGGTTGCGGGATGTCGGTGGATGGAAAGGGCTCAAGACCGTTCGTCGTGGAACTCTTTTGGGGAGGCCTATGTCCAGCAGTGGACTTCTACAGGTTGTTGATGATGATGATGAATAAGTGAAATTGATGTAGGAAAGGAGCTTCCAAGAGCACTTAAATCCTTTCACCCCACTTGATTGCTTGTCATGTCCCTGATTCTTTCTCGGTCACCTGTATAAGATCAGTGACCAGGTTGAGGTATGGTGGCCTTGAAAAGGGCCTATGACCGTCGATGAAAGAATCAGTGTAGTGAAAGGATTAAAGTGCGCTTCAGAGGCTCCTTTCGTGCACATGTCACATGTCTTCGCATTTTTAGGTTCTAGGACATGCCGGTTTCCTCAAGATGTTCCTTCGAAGCTCTAATTTATTAGGGATTATAATTAGATAACTTTTCTTTTGAGCCTAACCTAGTTCGATCGGCACCACACTGAAGCTTTAAATTCCATTTTGTGAAAAAGGATCATCGAAAAAAATGATAGGCACCAAGCCGTGTTTGTTGCCTGATTCTTCTAGGCTTGGTCGCGAGGAACAGGCATAGCTTCACCTAGTTTCTAAGACGTTTCAAAGTGATCCTAGTGATTTTATTGAAATAAACGCCTTTTGACTTTGACTTTGACTTCAGCCATTGAAAGTCGGGGTACCTACCTCTAACTAGGCCAGTACGGCTTCAATACAAGGTGATTCATAACATGTATTCCATCCCGAAAGGGGATTATTCTATCAACAAAAAGCAATAAGACTAGCGAAAAAAAACATCAATATTTTCAAAAAAATTAGCTGTTTTTGGTATTTTTATCATCTTGATAACTAATAACTAAACGTACAAGAAGTTCGAAATCGAGATTACTACCTAAAACAGCTGATTAATTGAGTTTGACCTGATTTGTCCCCAAACCAGCTGATTTTCGCATAGAGTTTTTTCAATGAAAAATGTCGAATTTCCAAAAGTCGTAGAACAAACTTTATTGCCAATCGGTTGTAGAATAAGCCCCTTTCGGGGTCGAATACATATTTTAAATCACCTTGTATAAACTAAATTAACCTACCTATTTGAATAAACATAAAGTAGGTACCTATGTCGTTTCAAAACTTTGTTCCTCCTATTAAGGTTTATTGAATAAAATCATATCGGGAAATATCTTTTCAAAACAACTTCATTCGCTTCTCATGAAAGGTATTGAATATACCATTGGAAATATATTTTTAGCGAAGGCTGCAGTGTGACACAGTTCAAAAGTTCCGATGGCTAGCAAATACTATACTCGTTCTTTCTGACAACGGTTATATTGACCAATCGTAGAGTCTGCGCCACTACTGAAGTCCGATAGACGCGGCGCTGAAAGCTAAATGTTGTTTAGTTCTGTTAAAATTTAGTTGACAGGCCTCGTAGCTCAGTCGGTAGTAACTCTGCCTTCTGCGCTGGAGGTCAAGGGTTCGATTCCCGCACTGGACAAACATTTGTGACTAACACAGATGTTTGTTCTGTGTCTGGGTGTTAAATACATATCTATTATGTATATCAGTCTCTGGTACCCATAGTACAGGCTATGCCTAGTTTGGGATCAGTTGACCGTGTGTAATATGTCCGGAATATTTATTATTTTAGTTCCCCGCTTTTGCCGTAAGACTTCAGTGGTGGCGAGCACTCTACATTTTGACCTACCAAAAGGTTTAGTGGTTGTGTCAAAATTTTTGACACAACCACTAAACCTTTTGGACGTCTGGACATGTTCAAAGTAAACCATTTTTTTGAAAAAAGAAAAAAATACATTACATTTTCCTTTTCTCTAAAAATAGTTTCTTTGAATAGTTCAAATACAGTTATTATCATAATGATTGGCTTGTTGAGTAATGAGATTAGTTTTTAATAGATTAGTAATGATTAGTAATGAGATTTGTTTTTCTAATTTCACCCGGTTTCGAAACAGTCTCCTACGTAACTAACTTTTTTGATAAGGTTTTGAAACTTGGTTGTTGGTTGTGTACGCGCACTAAAGGTGATACGCTGGGTTGACGCGGGAAATGGGCGGTAACTCGCAAAGAGTGGTCTGAGCTAAGCAAACCGCTTAACTCAGACCACTCCTCTAACATGTTCTGCACTGTAAATAGTTGAATGTTTCAATTTCCCGATGTGTATAACGGAAACGGTTTCAGGTACTGCGCCCAGTTCGAAGTAACCAAGGTGTCGAAGGCGTGCCACACGGACTCCGACTATAAGGCGTTGAGAGAAGGTAAATTTTTCCCATTTATAAAGTTTTAAGGCTGTTCATTGGCACTGGGCATGTATCAGTCGTACTTCAACCCTTTTGTGAGGAGTATTGGACTATTTTGTAGCTATATTGAACAGGTAAAGGTTACGCTACGTAAGAATGTACTTGTTAACGCGCGGTAGCTTACGATACGATCATCATCATCATCATTTCAGCCGTTCGACGTCCACTGCTGAACATGGCCTCCCCCACAGACAGAGCAAATTCCTTATCATGTGGGGGAATTTGCCCATACTCACCACGCTGGGCATGCGGGTTGGCGAGCGCATTTAGAGCTATCGTAATTAAAATGAGGGACGCTGCTGCCCATCCCCTAGGTTTTTTCCCTTAGTCGCCTCTTACGAAATCCGCGGATAGGTAGATATGGAGGGGCATATTCTTCAGCCGGGGCCACCACGGCCACGATACGATACGATACGATAGCAAATGTCAAATATTAGCCTATCAAAATTCAAAGATTGGAACACCCACGATGTCATTGGCTGTTATCACTACGAGTACATTTAGAAAACAAAGTCCTCCCGCCGCGTCTGTCTAAACGCGATAAACTCAAACTCCTGAACGGCTTTTGCCTCTGGTATTACTAGCGTGCATAGGCTACGGTAACCACTTACCAACAGTTGGGCCGTAAGCTTATTTGGCAACTAAGTTGTATAAAAAAAAAAGCGTGGGTACGGTACGTAGACCCGATCGTCGACAACCGTTTGGGAGTAAATGTTCTCGAAATGTCCACGAACCAGGCGACGCTGTTTCGGAAGGGGGGACCTTGGTCCTTGGACCCGGTGGACCGAAGACATTGTGCAAGTTGCGAGATTATTGTAAGAGTCCGTAGTAAATACGGATCGTATTTTGATTAAACGATCCGGGCATTCGGCTTATGGTTGCAGGAAGTCCGTAGATGGAAAAGGCTCAAGACCGTTCGTCATGGAACTCTTTGGGAAGCCTCTTTCCAGCAGTGGTCTTCTACAGGCTGATGATAATGATGATGATTTTAAATATACATTTATTTCACAGGTGCAACAGTCTGTGTAAAATGTGAGACAGCGGCACTTCGTCGCGACCTCAAATGGCGCTGCAGTGGGCACGGCGTCCCGGGCCACACTACTCGCTTCTACGCCCTAGTGGCCCCCCACTGCCACGGCAAATGGGTCAGGTCCCAGGAAGCGCCGGACAAGAGGAGCGACTGTTGTATGAAACCGGACTTTATTTTCGTGTAGGGAATACCTAGATTAGGTTGCAAACGTAGGGCGGGATGACTGTTTGTAAGATCCTGAATTGTAGCAAAAGTTTGACTGGTTTAAAATAGTAATGACTTAGATTAGTTTTGTTAAAGATGTAATAAAGACAAAAAATATAAGATTTTCAATTTAACTTTCATGTTTCAGTGATTGTGGCAGAGTTAAAAATTTAAAATAAATCGGGGGGCTTAATATTGTAGGCAATAAACTGGTTAAATATTATATAATTTTTAGATTTTTGTAAGTTGTTATAGAATATATCGGAGCTTCCACGAATAATTTAGTTTATTATATTTTTTTCAGTTCGTAAATATTATCAAGAGTATCAAGAGTATATTATTCAATCAAAAAAATAAAATAGTAGCGAGAAAAAAATCAAAATTTCATATATTTTTCAGATTGATCCCGATATTTTTCAAAACGCTGTTTTTGGTCTTTTTATCATCTTTTTAACTAGTTATTAAATGTACGAGAAGTTCCAAATCAAAAACAGCAGAATGAAGTAATAACCAAAAACAGCTGACTTTTGCAAAAATGTCGGATTCCCAAAAGCCGTGTAACAAACTTTATTGCCCATTGGGTGTAAAATTAGCACCTATCAGGATATTATACATATTAAGAATCAGTTTGTATATGTAGAGTACCTACCTAGTGGCGGGGTAAATACTAATATTTATTACTTACACAAAATGTTTTGCTCGCTAACGCTAGGGACCGTCGTAAAAATAACGGCAACGAACGGAAACATAATGGACATTCTATTAGTAAATAATATATTTGGTCCAAGAAAATAATAGGTTATTGATTCCTGTTCTGTTAAAGCTCTGGTTTCTTAGAAAACGGAGCCCGTTATTTACGAACGTATTTTTTATAGATAACATCAAACTTTAGGCGATTGTACGCGATCATCTAAGAAATTAGCAATTGAAATTATTGTAGAAATTCCTGATTAAATGAGTTTTTTGTTGGGAACTGCAACAAAATGGAATTGTTTTTTTTTTGGTTTCAAAAGGACAAACTCTCCAAAAAGTGGGTAACCGCTACCTGTGTTGCTTTAGTGCTCTAACAAGATGTTTTAGTGCCCAGTCTCGCGTAAAAAGGTTCCCCTGTTTCGACCCGTCGCATGTCGACACTTTGCAATTTACATTTAGATGAATCATTTTATATAAGGTACTCGTTCCTTGCTGCGTATACATACGAACGCTGCATCCTAGTCTTTGATGCTTCACTGTATGACAGTGCCAACTGCATTGTACCCTTAGCTGAAAGCAACGTATGGAAACAAACTGTGTAAAAGCCATGTTCAAAAGGAGTGCGATATTTCATCTAAACATTATTTAAAAATGACCCTTACATCTTCCGAATAAAGTTAATCTAAAGTTTGACTTTTAGGAGCTTGAGGTATCACTGAGCTACCGCTCAAACTCAAAACTGACTTAACTCAGTAGACGTAAGGATCTTTTTGTAACGAATTGAATATGACATATCAAGGATATATCGCATAGGTACCGTTTGAACACGGCTTTTAACGTCAATACGCTGAACGGCGGCGAATGGCTGTTTTGGTGCACACAAACGTACAGAAATTCAATGTATTCGTGCGTTTGAACGTCGCGTGTGTGTGCTGCGTTCATGCGCATCAAGGAACTTCTACCTTTAGGTAACCTAGATGGCATGGCGGGCAAGTGTTCGGCTGAATGGCCAGAGGTGCTCGTTCAAGCCCTACGGCTGGAGAGCTGGGGCTCGGGTGTGGGTGACTAAGGTAAGTTACCCAGACCCGTTTCGTTACCTACCTACCTGAGACTGTGGGAGGAAGGGGGGGGAGTACAGAGGCTGTCAAATACATTGAAATATAATTGTTATGCAGTGCGTTTCTGCGCATCGCGCACAGTAGGACATGGCACTCTAGATTTCTATATTTTTGAGCATTTGTGTCTGTTTATGTATACGCAGCAAGGCATCTACCGGCATGCATACCTTTTAAAGTTATTTATAAGTTTTAAAACAGAAGTGAGTAGTTCTACCTACTCATTGAAGTAACTTATCTCTAGTAGGTAAAAAAAAACTACGTTATACTTAATAATCATAAGACTTAGAATAATTTTATAACTGTAGTTGTGAATACATATCCAAATGTCTTATGTAAATAAATAAAAATGTTTAATTCAGATGGTGTTTTATTTAGATTTCAAGTTTTAGTCAACCCTAATACAGAAACGAATGTATCATGGCTCGTATTCAGAGACAAGACTCAAGCATTGATCTGTACTTAAATCTCGATTTGAGTCGAGATTCTAATTCTTGAACAGTGCTTAAGTATAGATTCAATGATCACAGTTCACCTGAGTAAATGCTTATTCTGAAACGTCAATCAGACGAAATCGGTGCTTGAGTTTAGATTTGATTTGACATTAATCAAATGACATTTTCGTTCCGTTACACGTAATTTGATGCATATTTATACTTCACTTTATTGTTCTATTCTATTTCCACCCTGGCTGTTTGAATTTCTGCGTAAAACGGATCGAAAATTATAAATAAATCAAAATGTAAACGAGAACATTTGAGTACAGATTTGAGACTCGATTCAGCTGATAGTAGTTTAAGTACCGTTCTTGAATAAAAGCTATGTTTGAGAAGAGATTCAATACTTAAGAAGAGTTCAGCTGATCTGTGATTAAATCTATGCTTGAGTCGTGTCTCTGAATACGAGCCATATATGAATCTCTCTCCTTTTACACTGTCCTACATGACAAAGCAGTAAAAATCTCTAGTCGTAACGTGTCCATACTTAGGCTGAAGTCGTGGAGTTAAAACGGCGTAAGCCCTGAAGCCTAGAATCATCATTTCAGCCGTACGACGTTCACTGCTGAGCATGGCCTCCCCCACAGACAGAAAATTCCACTACACTCACCACGCTGGGCATGCGGGTTGGCAAGCGCAGTTAGAGCTATTGTTTTGAAATGAGGGACGCTGCTGCCCATCCCCTAGCTTTTTTCCCTTAGTCGCCTCTTACGACATCCGCGGATAGTGATATGGAGGGGCCTATTCTTTAGCCGGGGCCACCACGGCCTAAAAAAGAGAAAAAAAGCCAAGAATAAACAATTAAAATTGTTTTGTAATATATGAAGCTCTTTCATAATTATGATATCCCATTTCATCTACTTGTATTAGTTTTTTTAAAACCCCCTTTTGTCCCCATAAATCTTAGCAACCCCCTTACCAGTAAATCTTGATAGTCATCAGCATTGCCATACAAATATGCAACGCCGAAGTGCTTTAAGAGATCTTCGGTCGCTTGGCTCGCTCGATCAACAATTGGTTAGAGAATTGAGGAACAGTGGGTTCACTAGTCGCACCGGTGTACCATCATCGAATCATGGGTATCATCGTAACTGTTAACCACTATGTCTGTTTCGGTCAGACAAGGTCAACGGCACAGCAAGAATAAGTTAATTATTTTATTATTTATTTATTTATAGTGGCGTATTTGCAGTCTTGGCCGTTCTAGGCCCCAGGCCATGTGCCGCCCCTTTCTCAGCACCCATCATAAAGACTAGATACATAATGAATTTACTTTATTGCCAACTTTATATAAATCGAAATCAGAAAGGATGAAGTCTCTTCCAAGCATGTCTACTATAGCTAGTAGTAATGAGTCTATGGAGCAGCCTTTTGAATATTTAGGTACTTTGCATTTGATTTATTTCTTGTCAGATTTATCAGTGATTTTTTTTGTCACGATTTGCCGCCCCAGGCCCTGGCCTACTGAGCCTTAGGGCAAATCCGCTGCATATAAACTGCATATAACTCGCAGAACCACTGACCACCGCTGGGAAATTACGTCTTGAGATTGAACTGAAATTATCTATAGAATGGTTCCAATAAAACCTTTATTTATTGACCGTGTGCCGACGGGTAGTCAGCACCCTTAGACATTTTCCAGGATCTTATTACTACTACTACTATATTTTAATATATACATATATTTTATATTTATATGTATATATTTATTAAAAATATATATACATATATTTTTAATGCATTGGGCTAGAAACTTGATTTTTTACGGCACTTTATAGTGCTAATAAGTGTGGCTAATAAGTGTGGCCTGCTTATGCTTACGGACCCTAATTTATAGTTGGTATAAATTTCAAGTTGATACCTTTAGCCATTTCTGAGAAAAAGTGTCTTGACAGGCAGACAGACAGACGGACAAAAAATAGATCCTATAAGCGTTCCACGTTTTCGCAGCTACTGATAAAACTAGTGCCATTCGATAATAATAATGAATTAAAACAAAAAGTGTTCCTTCAAAAAATCATTTTGATATTTTACCCAATCGGATCATGGCTCGGCTGTTTTTTTGAGCTCATTTTGTTTATTATCGTTTTCCAAATCGATTGACACTATTTTAATCAGTGGCTGTGTAATATGTTCTGGGTCTTGCTCCATCATCATCATTCCAGCCATTTGAAGGCAACTGCTGAACATCGGTCACCCTCCCCCAGAGATTTCCGGAGCGACGTCCTATCATTATCAATATTTTTAAGTCTCGATAGACAAGAGTTCTCTAAATGTCCTTTAAATTATGAAAGAGACAAATTACATCGATGATCAAAATCCGGAACTTTTGTTTTGAAACAGACTCATTAGGCAAGAAACGAGAAGTTTCGAGTTGTAATTAAAATTACCCCAAATCATGGGTCGCTTCGGGAATATTTCCCGAAATTCTAACAAACAAGAGGATTTGTTTGCATAAATTTGAAATTTGCTTTTGAATGGATTTCACGGGTATATCGTGGACCAGTCAAAGGGTTTAAAAGTTTAGCGAAACCCATGTAGGGTAGCTGCTTGTCATTTTTTTAAAATTTCAACTTCATATTTCCGAGACAAAATGATTTATTCAATAGCCGGGTCCACACCGGACGTGTGTACACAAAGCACGTTGTTATACATCAGGCATGGATAATAAACATTATAATATAATATGGTTAATACTTGTTTGGAGCTTTTAGAGTTTTTATTGTTATAAAGTTGCTATTATTATTTTATTATAAATACATACCTACTTGGTGACTGTTTAGACTAAAAAGTCTCATCAGTCATCACGAAATCATCATCGGACTAAATCACTAAATCATCGGACTACTGATACTAGCCCGTTTTTAGGAATAAGATATAAAATGTAATGTAGCAATGTTTGTACTAGAACTTTATCGGTTGTAATCTGATTTGTGAATTCATTAAATAAAATAAAAATAAATCCGTTATTGGCTGTCAATTTAGTTATAAGTTTTACATGTTTTCTTTTTAAGAGCTGTGGATTTTGTTAATAAATTAATAAATAAATAAAATAACTACCGAAGCTCGGAATTCTGAATACAGCTATTCTATCCCCTGTGTGGTGATACGCAATTTGTTGGTATCTCGGAATTTGCATGTATATTGGATCAACTCACCTGTTTGGCACCGATAAGAATCGCAAACGAAAATAGCGGTTTTTACCCTAATTTTAGGGAATCTTTTTTACTTCGTCTTCGTGGCGTTGATGAATACAGAGGGAAATAATCGCTTGGTAACTCAATGGAATAATATTTTATGGTTAAGTAAAGTAGGAAAACTCTTTGGATTTGACTCTTTATTGTATTCAAAGAAAAATAACATAAGGACGAACTCTACACATATTAAGTATGGGAGGCCTTATCGCTAAAAACGATCTCTTCCAGACAAAATTACAGATTAAATTAACCTCCGTGTCAAAGTTGGGCAAGTCTATACAATGTAATAACAGGCAGATACGATCAATTAACTGAACCGAATGTTAATGAAACGAATAAAACAAAAGCTACTCTTCATCTCAAACAAAGTTAAAAGCAACCTTTATGAAAAACCCTATTCCAAAAAACAAAAAACATGGTCAAGGCACCGAAAAGTCTGAACAATCGTTATGGAGTTGCGAAATAAGATTTTTTAAATGAAGCCCATTCCTAATAAAGGTTGTTGGCGAGATTACCCGTTGGTAGGGTGACTACACTTTCGTTTTAGTTCGGAAAGTCAGCTGTCTGAAACGACCGACGAAGTGGCCAGTCTTGATGTCCGATTTCATAGGTCGTACGTAGACCTCCTCTTTAGCATGTGCAGAAAAAGATTACTTATTGATCGAGCGAGCGAAGCGAGTGTAAATCTCTCAAACAACTTGGGTGAATCGGCGTTGTATGTTCGTTTGTTAGAGTATAACTTTCGAACCGTAATTACAATCTGCATCGATTTTTATGGTAGGGCATTACTATGAAAATTTACTGGTAAGAATAAAAATAAATATTCCGGACATATCACACACGGTCAACTTATCCCAAACTAGGCATAGCCTGTACTATGGGTACCAGAGACTGATTACATAATAGATAAATATTTATTTTGGATTTTTTTTGAAAATGAGCTAAAGGTGCCAAGGGTTTGCTAAAATAAAGGGATCCAAAAGAGAGATTTAGGAACATGTTAAAGAAGACTATTTTGTTTTCCCAAATCTTCCTAAGTATTGTCACCGTACCTGCCCCAATCTCGGCGAAGGAGTGGGTTTGTAATTAGTTAAAGTCATTTGGCCGCATCAGGCCATTGTTGGGGATGTACGATTTTCCACCTAATTGTCACTGTACCTACCTACCTAGTACAGTAACCTCTTATTAGATGTATAAGTTACAGTGCAAACACAATTTTAGTTAGAACGCGTTTCTCTAGTCAAAACTACAACAAGAAGATTAATAATATTGCTATCCCGAAAGGGGCTTATTCTACACCCAATTAAGAATAAATAAGAATAAATAATAGGCAATAAAGAACTACGACTTTTGGAAATTTGTCATTTTTCGAATGCACCAGGTTGCTGAAAAAAGCAGCTGATTTTGAAATGATTTGATACCCATAACACCTTTGCATAGACTTTTTCCAATGAAAAATGTTGAATTGCTAAAAGTCGTAAAACAAACTTTATTGTCAATTGGGTGTAGCATAAGTCCTACATAATTTATGAATAATGTGATACATATTTCTTTTTTTCCATAATATAATTATTATTACTAGGAACTTTCGAAAATCATTTGAACTGCCCAGCATCAGACATCCAGCAAATAAATTTAACGACTGAAATAAATAAAAGATAGACAAAGTCACAGTAGACAGAGTCTTTTCAGTGAAGTTTTATATTACTAAATAGAACACCTACCATCCCACTGTAGCCTAGCTACTATAGGTAGGAAAGTTTCTACCTACATACGGCGTGTTCGCAATAAATCACACGCATTTGACGTCTGTACGTGCGATAAATTTGCGATTCGCTGCGATAGCTCCAGCGCCCATCACGAGGAGTGGAGAAGGTACTAAGTTATTTTTATTGAGATATTACTGAGAGCACTGGACTTCTTGTCGTGTCACCGATTCTTTCCTCATCATCATCATCATCATCAGCCTGATGAAGTCCACTGCTGAACATAGGCCTCCCCCAAAGAGTTCCATGACGAACGGTCTTGAGCCTTTTCCATCCACCGACTTCCCGCAACCTTAACAATGTCGTCGGTCCATCGGGTGGGGGGCCTTCCAACACTGCGTCGTCCGGTTCGTGGTCGCCACTCGAGAACCTTTGTTCCCCAACGGTTGTCGGTTCTGCGAGCTATATGGCCGGCCCACTGCCACTTCAACCTGCTAATTCTGAAAGCTATTCTTTCTTATTCATTCTTTCTTGGTCATCCTGTATTAGGTCAGTGCCCGGGTTGAGGTATAGCGGCCTTGAAAAGGGCCTATAACCGTCAATGAAAGAATCAGTGTTGTGAAAGGATTAAAGTGCGCGTCTTAGAGGCTCCTTTCGTGCACAACTGGAGTGGTGGAGTGGTGGTGGTGACCCCGCCTTCTGATCCACTCGTCTTGGGTTCGATCATGCCCAAATGGATTTTTCCATTCGGAAAATTTATGAGCGTTATACTAGTGCTATTAAACGGTGAAGGAAAACATTAAGAGGAAACCGGCAGGTCCTAGAAACTAAAAACTCGAAGGTATGTGACTTGTGCACGAAAGAAGCCTCTAAGAGGTGCACTCTAATAAGGTACGGAAGCCTAAAAAGAATAAAATTTGAAAGCGATTGCTATGAAAATAATGTTAGCTTTTAAAAAGCTTAAATAGAGGAGTAGAAATACTTCATCATCATCATCAGTTCAGCTGTAGGACTTCTTCTACTGAACATGGCCTCTACCACTTATTTCCAGCGTGAATTCATATCATGTGGTGGGAATTTGCCCATACTTTTTAGGAGGAGGTAGGGCACAGCGAGATTTTCTCGTTCTGAATTGGAGCAGCCTGCCTGGGGAGGTACCTCCGCCTTACAGAAGATTACAGCCAAATAACATTATTTGTTTCAAATAGTGTTGTGTTCCTGCGATGAGTAAGGTTGCCAGAGCTCTTTATGGGGGAAGGGGGTTCGGGGTCGGCAACGCGTGCGTGATGCCTCTGGTATTGCAAGCGCTCATAGGCTACGGTAACCGCTTACCAACAGGTGGGCCGTAAGCTTGTTTGCCACCTCTAATGTATAAAAACAAAAAATAAAAAAAAATTCTCTCCACGCTGGGCACGTGGGTTGGCGAGCGCAGTTAGAGCTATCTTTGTGAAAATTTGAGACGCTGCTGCCCATCCCCCAGCTTTTTATTTAATACTTACTCAACTAAAATACTGGGGATATTCCAAAATTTTTCAATTTTCGTCTACGTAAATACCAGATCCACAATTTGTAGCTCATACGAGTGGAGCAGCAATAAATTAGTATGTCTACGAAATTGACAACGATACGCATGCTTTGTCGTTTTGCTGTGCGACGTAATTGATAACAATATTAGAATAGAATATGATATAATAGAAAACTTTTATTTGATACTAGTTGGGCCGCCCGCAACTTCGCCCACGTGTTCAATTATGTTCCTACCTTGACTTTTGACACGTCCTAGGTACACTTGACTTACAAAATGATAAATAAATGCCTTTTGACTTTTGACTTGGGATCTTGATTTTTCGATCCCGTGATACGGAAGCTTGAGAGCGCGAGCCCTACTCGCACTTTCACCATCATCGTCATCAGCCTGTAGAAGTCCTATGCTGGACATAGGCCTCCCCCAAAGAGTTCCAAGAAGGACGGTCTTGAGCCTTCTCCATCCACTGACCTCCCGCAATCTTCACGGCTTCGCGTTCGTGGTCGCCATTCGAGAACCTTTACTCCCCAACGGTTGTCGGTTCTGCGAGCTATATGGCCTGCCCACTGCCACTTCAACTTGCTAATTCTGAGAGCTATGTCGGTGACCTTAGTTCTTCTACAGATTTCCTCATTTCTGATCTTTACAAACTGACTCGCACTAGCAAATTAAACCTATTCAAATTATGGGGTCTTCAAAAATCAACGAAGCAATCCAAATCCTAATTGTATCTAGCTCCCATAGCATTTGACGTAAATATTTTTTGGTTGAAATGTTTAAATTATGATTATTAATTAAAATGGTATTATGCAAATACCATTTTAATTGCGGTCAATCAAACAAAATGGCTAGTGAAAATCTATTACCTAATATGTTGTGTGTAAACAGAATTTGGTCTGTACCAACAAAAAGTCTGCGCTGCGTTTATCTATGTTAATATTATGTTATTTATGAATGTTTGTATTGAAATTGACAACCTTGCGGCGTAGCATCTGAGACGCAAAGGGTGCGGGTTCGTTTACCGCCGTGGGACATATGTTTGCATGATCTACAAATATTTATTTCGGGTGTTGAGGTACCATTGTTCTCGTAGTTTCTTATACCCACGACACAGGGAATCCTAGGGTGGACTATGTTGGGTTGTTGGGTGTTATATGTAATTTCTTTTTTAATTAACTTCCATAACATAAATGTATACTATAGCAAGTTACGGATTTATAAGAAAGTTTAGCACATAAATAAGGTATTCCAAAAGAATGATTTCTATTTATAGAAAAACGTTTTTTGTAAGAAAAACAGAAGAAAGGTAAAATTATGTAGAGTATTTTCTCCGCAACAAATAAAAAACCGTGCTATAAAGCGGTATTTGGGATGTCCAAATATTACAAAAGATTGCTATCTCCTAAACAAATAAACATAATTCTTAGGGCTCGGTTTTCCAAGATGCGGTGAAAAAACGCCGCTTGTATTTATATCTGATCTCTACAAATTAAAAAAAACATCAAAATCGGTTAAACCTTTCGGAAGTTAACAATGTATGTATGCATGATACATAATACAGGATAATATATGATACATGATATATATACATGATACAGGCCTCATAGCTCAGTTGGTAGTAACTCTGCCTTCTGCGCTAGAGGTCGCGAGTTCGATTCCCGCACTGGACAAACATTTGTGACTAACACAGGTGTTTGTTCTGTGTCTGGGTGTTAAATATATATCTATTATGTATATCAGTCTCTGGTACCCATAGTAAAGGCTATGCCTAGTTTGGGATCAGTTGACCGTGTGTGATATGTCCGGAATATTTATTTATTTTTTTGTTTATGTCTAAAATCAGCTCAAACTAAAGGACCGATTTCGATGAAACTTGGAATATGTCGAGCATTTTACTTTTTATGTTGGTATTATCTTATAATATATGTAGGTACCTTTTTTTTTCCTTTGTGTGGCTCTGTATGGTGTCACTGCGGCAACAACTGGCCTATTTGTGATAGCCAGCTATATATACCATAAATGTAGGATACAATGGAATGGATACATTCATACATAACGCTCTTCTCGTTACATGGCTTTCATCCCTTGACTAGCCTCATAGCTCAGTTGGTAGTAACTCTGCACTGGACAAACATTTGTGTGATGAACACAGATGTTTGTTCTGTGTCTGGGTGTTAATTATTTATCTAATATGTCTCTGGTACCCATAGTACAGGCTATGCCTAGTTTGGGATCAGTTGACCGCGTGTGCTAAGTCCGGAATATTTATTTTATTCATACCCAACGCATTTCTCGTTACATGACTTTCATCCCTCCTCATGACATGCCCATACAATGCTAGCCTATTAGAGAAGCTGGTCTCTCGCCAGAATGTGAGCTTCAATTCATTTATGGTGAGAGTTCCAACTGAACATCTATCGACCTACCTGAGCGCAGAGTTTTGGCCGAAGGGTGTCAAGTTCCGAAGGTTCACTGGCCGCCTGCAAGGGGACACCGCCGTGCACCGTCGTCAGCTGACACCCTGATTGCGACATCGACACGTCGCAGTAGTCACAATGTTTTAAGTTTTTATATTGTATGTATGTTAGTTTTAAGGTATATATTGATATGGACTGTAGAAAAAGTTAAATAAGACCTGTAACTTTACTATAGTCTGAAATAAATGAATTAATAATAATAATAATTACGTCTCGTTATATACCTAAAACGGGGCTTTACAAAATTCCACATCAACCTATAGATAATAGAATTCAGACCAATTTACAGCAAAATTGTCTTCTAAAGACACTATTATTTAACCCTGCCCTAACCCAGAATAATTAAAACAGTTTCGTCTAAATTGAATGTGCTTAGGTTCTTTGGCATACATTTCACAAGTCATTTGGTAGAGATTGAATAAAGTTGATGATGGTGTGGCATTACGTAAATACTCTCGTACCTATATCTATTTTATAAGATAACTAGCTTCCGCCCGCGGTTTCGCTCGCGAGGTACCTATTTAAAAAGCCTATATGCTAGTCTAGGTAAAGAACTTTATCATTTCCAAGTTTCAACGAAATCAGCTCAGTAGTTACGGCGTGATTGAATAACAAACACCCAAACATCCTCACAAACTTTCGCATTAATAATATTAGTACGATTTGTACATGGCATAGAAGGAGCTCGCATTGAAAAATTCAGAATGGAGGAATTTGCATCATTACGTAGGTACACTGACAAGAGCTAAACTCTTAAATTTTTTAAGAGAAGAGAAGAGAACGTCATCCTTGATGCGTCGCGTGAGGGGCAGCTCCAACAGCTACCTAAAACTTATAGCAGGGAGGCTGGACACAGACTGCATCTTTATGAAGCGCTGCACCCAGGTGCACCATTCGTACCGATGATGCAGTGCACATAAATCGGTGTCTGTGTGTAGGTAGTTATTAAGTTATGTGTGTTATTTAAATTATGTTTTCCTTTTTAAAATTATATGGCTGTAATAGGTGTAATAAGTGAGAGCTGAAATAAAATACTTTAATTGAAAAAAAATTGAATATATATATTTTTTTTTGATGTTTTCCCCTTTCGGGATGGCTATGGCATCTAGGCCTTACCGCCAAGTCTTACGTTTATTTTTCCTTGTTATTTTTATTCTTTCGTCTTTATTTTTCATCTTATTCATGGTCAAGTCATCGTCAAGTCAAGTCAAGTTCAGTTTTAGTAAGATATGATGGTGGCTATTTTACTAAAACCTCGAGGGACCTCTTGGCGCCAACTCGAAAAATGACGATACACGCAATCATTCTATTTCACTTCACTTGTGCGGTTTACTCAAACAATATTACGCAAAACACCAACATAATTACACAATATTATTCAATTTAACACTAGTTTTGTAAAATAAATTGAGAGCACAACATCACTTCGCAAGTTCCCGCCAAAAAGTCCGAAAAAAAAATAAAAAAATTGAATAATAAATAATTGATCGAGCGAGCGAGTTCTCTCAAAACACTTGGACGAATTAATTGGCTTTGTATGTTTATTTATTTGTTAGAGCATAGCTTCCAAAATGTTGACCTACTAAATTCCATGCAAATCGGACTGACGGTTTGAAAGTTGCAAATAAATATACAAACATACAACGCCAATTCACCCAAGTTATTTGAGATTGCTCCCTTCGTTTGCTCGATTAATAATATAACCAGGTACATGACAGCAAAGCGGGATAAACCGGGCATCGCGGCCGGAAGGTAATCAAGGTAAGGAAGGTATTCACTCTTAAAAGTTCCTCTTTGAAAGTTAGCAAAAAATACTAGTTTAGCTGGCAGCAGTAGATAAAATATTGTTAATTTCAAGCAGTATTTACAATTTAATTTCGGTCCAAGCTTTCGTAAAATGATACAAAACCGTAGCACTAACTTTCTACTTGAGATTTATACCAAGTTGTAACTCAGTTGTGGCCACGGTTGTGACACACAGCCGATTAGTTTGGGTAACTTTGGAGAAAGGCCGCCATCTCGAGGCGCCGCTGCACCTACTTTCTGAGACAAAATAATGTTATAAAATTAAATACCATTTGTTTTCAATTGAACTCAGGACATTCAGTGCAAAAAAAACAAAAAATGATATAACCCTTTGCAGTAGACCTTGCTCAAACTCAATTATTTAGAATATCTTTTTTTAAATTTGTTTCCTTTTTTTGGTAATACTTTCTAACTGGGTGACGACATTGATCCATAAGCCATTTTGCCATCTAGTGGTATGTTCGTGATTACAAAATGCCATCACCGCATCTCCGTGCATCTACGCTAACCCTAAATGGAGCAATTTAAATTAGCACTTAGCCATAGCTAGACCACTATTAGCTAAAAAAGTTAAAAACAGTTTTTTGGACGATGGAAATTTTTTATAGTTTTAATGTCAACTTTTGTACCAGTATGTCACTTAACACGTCGGATAGCCCATTACCACAAGGGGCGAGCTCCCAACTAACCTCTAAACTTTGATTAATAAATGCCACCGCAGCGCAGGTTTGCAAAAATTGTTTTTAATTTTAACCCGACAATGGAAAAGTATTGTTGAAGAGCATCTGTATTTGGCACTGTCTGGCAACTAACCTAACCTAACCTGAACCACATAAGTCATTGAAACTGGACCAAATGTGAGCTTAAGTTTTGGTTTACTAATATTAAAATAATATCATCATCATTTCAGCCGTACGACGTCCACTGCTGAACATGGCCTCCCTCACAGACAGACCGAATCCCTTATCATGTGGGGGGATTTGCCCATACTCACCACGCTGAGCATGCGGGTTGGCGAGCGTAGTTAGAGCTATCGTTGTTAAAATGAGGGACGCTGCTGCCCATCCCCTAGCTTTTTTCCCTTAGTCGTCTCTTACGACATCCGCGGATAGGTAGATATGAAAGAAAGCAAGAAAGAAAGAAAATAAATTTATTCAACACAGACTAAAAATGATATTTTAAAATAGGTACACAGGTTATTAGAATAAAATTAACAAGGTAGTAGGTACCTACTACCTAATAAAAAGGACAAAGATAATTTGTCTGCTTGTTGAGAAAGCAACAACTCACACAAGATATAGAGGGGCCTATTCTTCAGTTGGGCCACCACGGCGAATAAATACTCTTATTTATATTACTTTTTTTAAGCCTCTTTTGCACCCCTATATCTAAGCAGCCCCTCTCATATTCTTACCAACAAATCTTGATAGTACAACCGCGAACATGGCTCGTGATCGTGACGGACCGAAATGATGGCAATACAACACGCTTGAACTTTACCACGACACCCAAGAGTGCGCGGTTTTTTGTCTTGATAGGTTTCGGTGGACACAAGATCGCGTTTGTCGCTCGCACGACACGTTTGTCGTTCGAAATCAGTCCGATTATTTTTTCTTTTTGACGATTGCAATGAAAACATGCTCTCACTTGGAAGCGTTGACCGTGCTGCGGCCGTGCAAAAAAAAACCAGTGACGCGAAGTAGCATCGGTAGGTATAAGCCATGATTTAACTGACTATAGGTTAAAAGAAAATGTAACTGGTATTTTTTTGGTTATTCTCCGGGTTTCCTTTATAATTTTCAAGACCGACGCATTATCATAGTTTCTGCGTTCCAATAGATTTTCATGGAATTCTAACCAAAGACAAATTGAATGATATCTTTGTAATTTTGGGGTTTAAGTAGGTATATTGTATTGGACAATTAATTAATCATGCAATCCGTAAATATGCGTACAATAAACAGAAACCCGTACTGGACAAGTAGCTAGACACAAACCCAACTCTTTCCCCCACTCTTTGTGGGAGGCCTATGTCCAGCAGTGAACTTTTCAGGCCTATGTTGAAACAGCAACTTTATTATTTAACTCAACTGGAAATCAATGCTGCTGGCTGCAGTGCAGGTTCAAATAGATATTTTATGCGAGGTAGGACATAGCGAGATCGGAGCAGCCCACAGAGATACCGACCTCCGCCTTACAAAAGATCGCAGTCCAATAACATTAATTGTTTCAAATATAATTGTGTTCCTACGATGAAGTAAGGTTATCGGGGTCGGCAGCGCGTGCGAGATCCCTCTGGTATATTGCAAGCGTTCATAAGCTACGGTCACCACTAACCAGCGGTAGGCTTTAAGCTTTGCCACCTAGATATATTAAAAAGATATTATTAATCAACATCAAAACCTTGATTCAAAACTTTACACTTCGCGATTTTCAAAGCCTGATTGAAAACGGTATTTTTCAACAAAAGACCTCGAAGTCGATTAATAAATCATCGATGCTTGCGAAAAGCGTGAAACACGCCCAACTCGTCCGTTGTCAGACTTGTCAGATAAAATCATTCAGCGTCCGTCACACCCGGTTATTCCCCATTTCTATCCGATTAAGCGCTTTGATTCCGCTGTATTTCATTGCTGTATACAGTACAAGCTGGTGCCCGCGACTTCGTCTGCGCAGGATTATTATTTCAAGTAGCTTATATTAGCGTGGCGTAGATTTTTTCCTACTGACTTAACGTCATATTTTGGACAATTCATACAATATCTTTATAAATTGTAGCCTATGTGTTATTCTGATGTATAAGCCATATTATTGTGAAGTTTTATTAAAATCCATTCAGTAGTTTTTACGTGAAAGAGTAGTAGGATAGATACTGAAAATAAAACTGTTTTGTTTTTAAATGTTAATTTTTTAATGGTTTTTAAATGAAAAATTTATACGGAGGCAGAAATTTTTAATGTTAAACGGAGGCAAACAGGCTTACGGCCCTATCGATGGTAAGTGGTTACCGTCGCCTATTGACATCAGCAACACTTGGAGCATTGCTAATGCGTTGCCTGCCGAAACCCTCCCCCCTAAAGAGCTCTGGTAACCTTACTCACCGCAGGAACACAACACTATTTGAAACAAATAATCTTATTTGGCTGCGATCTTCTGTAAGGCAGAGGTACCTACCCAGGCGGGCTGCTCTAATTTAGAGCGAGAAAATCTCGTTGTGCCCTACCTCCACCTAAACATGTTTGTGGTTCAATCACGCTGTAACGGCGGCTAAAAAGAGTTATATACCTAAAATAGTATATATGCTATTTTTATGTAGGAACCACTCGAGCGAAGCCACGAGCCAAGTTAGTGTTTAATAAATATTTCCTTTCATCCGAAATGCGGAAATCCGTAGAAGAACCAAGGTCACCGACTCAGAATTAGCAAGTTGAAGTGGCAGTGGGCAGGCCATATAGCTCCCTGAACCAACAACCGTTGGGGAGTAAAGGTTCTCGAATGGCGACCACGAACCGGGTGACGCAGTAAGTAGGGCGAAGGCCCCCCACCCGATGGACCGACGACATTGTGAAGGTTGCGGGAAGTCGGTGGATGGAGAAGGCTCAAGACCGTTCGTCATGGAACTCTTTGGGGGAGGCCTATGTCCAGCAGTGGACTTGTAGAAGTCCACTGTTGGACAAAGGGGCTGATGATGATGATGATGAAATATTCAATGCGACCGCATGGATGTTTGTTTACAGATTGGTTAGTAAATGTCATCGCATTGCTTATGGAATCAATGTGTGAAGTTAGGTTAGTTATATTGGACTTCGCATAGATCGGAATAAAGCGATTACATGCTCGTTTATCACGCGTGTTGACAAGTAAAAGCGAGTATGTATGCCTACGCACTGGAATAATGTCCAATATGTAAAGCTTACCTACCTTATACAGAGCGTCCCAAACTTATGGGACATGAAGGGGAACTACCTTAAATATCGTAGATAGGGTATTTTGCTGAAAGAAGACTTTATGTTACTTTTAAAAGTTAGTAATTCTGCATTCATAGATTTTCTAAAAAATACTTGCTTCGTCTGGGAATCGAACCGACTTAAATGTCAAAAAAAAATCATCCTACTTCTATGATGCCAATCGAAAGAATAGCTAAAAAATAATAACTTTGCTTAAGTAACATAGTATTATAAAAGAAAGGAACAACGTAAAATGATTGAGTCAAATTTTTCAAACACGTTTTATTCAGTATTTTTTAGGATATGTAAAGAGAATACCATAATGTTTAGGTCCACTTAACTTAGAAAATTAAGAAATCTTAAAATTTATGTTAGGAATCCTAAAACAACAGAATCGACGATGTTGTTGTTAAATTTGAAAATGGAACAGTGTGTGCGAGCGTTTGGATTGATCGGTTTAGTCTTAATAATTCACTTAATTTCATGTTGTTCCTTTTTTTTTAAAATACTATGTTACTTAAGCAAAGTTATTATTTTTTAGCTATTCTTTCGATTGGCATCATAGAAGTAGAATGTTTTTTTTTTGACATTTAAGTCGGTTCGATTCCCAGTCGAAGCAAGTATTTTTTAGAAAATCTATGAATGCAGAATTACTAACTTTTAAAAGTAACATAAAGTCTTCTTTCAGCAAAATACCCTATCTACGATATTTAAGGTACTTCCCCTTCATGTCCCATAAGTTTGGGACGCCCTGTATATGCCACATACGTATGTTAATATGTATGTATAAGCAAAGACAATACAATTACACGCAAGTTAACAGCGCGATCTAGAAATAAGTTACTTGTATTAGTTTCCCGCTGACGACATTTTATGTGAATTTTATGTAGGGCACAGCCAAACCACGGCTTTCAACTTGCTACGATCCTGTCACTTCAACTCTTTTGCGTCATTCACTCTCATCACATTCCTCATACATGCTCGTCGGTTAAGAGTACTCTTGACCTGGCCTTTTTCCAAAACTTCATCGTTTTGGTCACTAAACATATAAACGTAGTTGTAAGCACGTAAGTATAATTCACGCGTAGCGATGCAGCTACGCCGTGCTACGCGCGTAGCGTAGCTACAACAAACACACACACAGTCTGCAGAGATATGTATATATTTTCTAGGTTGATTTTGGACTTTTTAGACCTGGCTGCTGGTTTGCCAAGTCTTCTTCTGTAGCCTCCGGACCACCAATCTGTCAGGTGGCCTGCCTAAATCCATTTGAGATCAGTACTGTCTGGCCTCATAGCTCAGGTAGTAACTCTGCCTTCTGCGCTAGAAGTTGCGGGTTCGATTCCCACAAAGGACAAACAGTGATGAATACAGATGTTTGTTCTGTGTCTGGGTGTTAAATATTTATCTACTATTTATATCAGTTGCTGGTTCCCATAGTACAGGCCATGCCTAGTTTGGGATCAGTTGACCGTGTGTGATATGTCCAGAATATTTATTTATATATTTACTGTTTTCAAAATACACCATCTGCGTTCTATTACGTATTGATTATATACGATTATTGATTATTATTATTGATTTTCCATTCGGAAAATTTCTGTGTTCTCAAACAGTGAAGGAAAACATCGAGAGGAAACCGGCATGTTATAGAACCTCAAAATTCGAAGAGACGTGACATATTGTGCATTCTAGACGCGCGCTTAAATCCTTTCACTACTCTGATTCTTTCAGCGACAGTCACCATATGGTGGCCCTGGTACCAGCCAGGCTATTGCGTAAGCGAAATGGTAATGAAGATCGCAATTATCAGGATGATTTTTTGAATTTAAATGACATCTGAAGTTTTTCAAACATGACAAGGAAGAAACTAAGGTCTAGAAGTTTTCCCTTGTCAAGTTTTGGAACGTTTTGAATGTTGCTAAGATTGTTAAAATTACCCTCAAAGTTACGAACTTCATTGCCATTACGCTTACGCAATTGCACCACTGATCACTGACTGACAAGATGACCAAGAAAGAAACATTGACACGACAAGCAAGCAATAAATGGAGCAAATATTGGAACGAAAGGAGGTGCAATGCCGAACTACCTACTGTATTCAGATCCCAACTCCGGATTCACAACTGCATCAGAGAATATCCATTGCCGTGTATACCTCTAATTCTAGATCTCTCGATAAGATTATTTTTCTGTCAATATGCATTACCAAATATTGTACTGCTTTAAATTTGTTGAAGATTTAACATGTAATCCTTGTGTAAAATAAAGCGTTCATCTGATCTGATCAACTGATCGTTAAGGTCCCTGGAAATAAGTTTGTTTTTAGACTGATCCTAGTGACGGTACACCGTCCATCCGGCATGGATCACATACTGTCTTAGATAGTGGGATGTCTTGCAGAAGGCTTGCCTATTGAGCCTCGTTTAGATGGAGATCGATATGTACACGAATATCTAATCTATCTATCTCCCAACCATACAATATTCTTACCTATTTTGCATTTATCTTTTTGCGTATTCATTTTGGTTTTTTCATTTAACACGTTTTGTTTTCGTTAATATGGTATACAATTTTTGCGATATAGATCAATCACACAAGGTGATTCTATGTATACCTACTATCCCAAAAGGCGATTAGCTATTCTATTAACAATAAGAAAAATATTTGCCAAAAAAAATGTTTTTTCCTCATAAGTTCATCAAACTTAATAATAATTCGACGTGTTTCGCCTCACTGCGAGGCATCATCAGGATAAATGGACTTGCTGTGCGCTGGAAACTCCGAAGCGTGTTGCCTTGCCGAGCACTGATTCAGTGTTTGTTTGTTGAACTTATGAGGAATAGATTATTTTGTAATTGTGATCTCATGCATTATTTCCGTATGGTGATCAATAGTGTTATCTATCTATCTATCTATCTATTAGCGGAATAGTTCTATATATTTGTTTGTCTACTTATTTAATATCTTAGAATGGATTTCCGCAAAGTCACGCCTGAATCAATTAAATAAATCAGGTAAATCAAACCGTCTTGAATCAGTGGGAGGATAGGCTCGGGTAGGCTCAGAGGAATTGCATTGATATGCCAGACAGACAGTCGCGTTGATTACATTACTCGATCGGAATAGAGCTTCAGTACCTACAGTGTTTCCACCCCAATGGACTACATAAAGGGTGTAAAAGGACAACTGTTCTCTTGAAAATCGCAATGCAGCAAGGTTCTCATCGTAGAAACTAAAGTTTTTGTGCACGAAAGGAGCCTCTAAGAGGCGCACTTCAATCCTTTCACTACACTGATTCTTTCACCGACGGTCATAGGCCCTTTCCACTATACCTCAACCTAGTCACTGACCTAATACAGGATGACCAAGAAAGAATCAGTGACACGACAAGCAAGAAATAAAAAATTAAGAAAATATTATAATAAACAAATAATAAATTTTCTTTTCAAGCTATTTAGCTAAATACTTTACTTACCACGTAACTAGTATTTTTATTGGTCTTAAAACCAGTACGTCGAACGCTTTACTTCAGTACCTGATCGAGAGCTATTCTATGACACCCGTCACAATCGATGTAAACTTAGCCTAACCGCTCGAATTTCAAGCCGATTCAACTTGTTTGTGCCGTGATTTCTAACTGCTAATGAATACGTAGCTTAACTATTGATTGGCGTGAATGGATTGAATTGGAATCGGTCGGTTTCAATGTGTTCGTAAGGTATGTTTATCCTCTCAAAATGTCATTGAAACTATAGATTTCGATGAATTGGTGTAGTTAGTTAGCTGGTGGGTGGGGGTGGCTTTTGTAGAAATTAAGGTAATCAATAGCATTAGCTTTGGTTTAACGAGGGGCGCTACCGTCATTTTGACGACCGCTATAGACACAGTTAATATAAACTCTTGAATTATTTATATTAGTATACTTTGTGAAATTATAAAATATACAAAATCGGATTTTTTATAGTTGGGTAAGAAATATAACAAAATCAATGCTCTCACAAAATAATATGTATTCAACGTTCCCATCTGTCACCGATATTTGACACAAAACTTAAACACTTCTAATCAAAACTCTTAAAAATAGTTCCTTTTAATACATCAAATAGAATGATTACGAAATAAATTATATGTTCATACAGCCTACCACTTAATTAATCTAGTTAAAAATCACAAATCCCAGTTATATGCACTATATAAAATAAAGGGCCTAAAACAAGTCCCTGAGGGGAAGCCCAAATCTTATGAATATTTTGTTTGGTACTGGTGTCGCTGTGACAATACCTTATCCTAAACTACATAATAAAATTATAAATAAATAGTGTATACTACCTACAGTCAGTCACTAAGTTAGTTTAAAATACGGCCATTTATAACTATTTTATAGTTTATAGTCAATCAAATGCTTATTCTAAATCCTATAATTATTAAAAAAACATTTTTTATGCAATAAACCTTTTCCAGGAATACATTTAAGAAAGCAGCCATTTTCGTATTTTATATCAAAAATCATTGTCAATATCAAACATCAAAAGCATTTAAACCTGTAATTCGCGTTGGTTCTCAACCATGCTAGTGACCACATTTTCATCGACCTTACTCGGATCTTTATCACTATCTAATAGAATTCTGTTGATGATATTTGCACAGTCCTTATTCTCAATGATAGAAACATGGTTACCCTCAAGGTAATGTACCGTAACAGTACTCTCTGTAGCCTTATCTAGACCGTAGTTTTCTTCAATAACCACGTGAGGTGGATTATCCTTAGGACGTAGAAGTACTATAGGAGACTTTAGCTTCGTAGCAGTCTTGGGATTGTAATTGAGAACTATTTTGAGACGGTTGAAACAAGCCGTGGCTATGGCTGCGATGAAATTGTTAGAATATTTGCTTTGTATTGGAGAAGCTTTGATTGTGCACTCTATTCTCTCTTCATAAGACTCAATTTCGTTCAGTTTCTCCATGAGGGCTTTAGTGACGTTATTGTTAGGAGCGATAATGTCGACGGTGTGACAGAGTAGGCTGTTCTGGAGTTGGACGTCGTTCTTGAAACTGATGGTCATGGTTAGAATGGCGTAGAGGAAGTCTGGCGCGCCGTCAAGGCAGAAAACTGTTCCCTTCAGACCTAGAATAACGCACACACATGAGAAGATACGAAAATCATCAATCTTGCAAATCATTATGTACGGTGTGATCTTTTGAGGGGGATTTTGACGAATAAACTAAAACATTTCAGATATTATTGAATGGGTATTAATAAATATCTCACCTTCTTTTTCTAGTTTGGCAGCCAACTCAATCATGAGCAGAGAACCGAAACTGTATCCGAGCAACCAGAATGGAGCGCCAGGAGCCAGTCTTGATATCACCGTCTGTACAAAATGATAATTATGTTTTAGACACACGTTGATCGAGATAATAATGTCAATGAGTCTAAATATGTCTCTCTCTTTATCTATGTTATCCAGCAGAGGTTAGTAAAGAATAGCTTCTTATAAGCTCACCTGGTGAAGCCTGTCGACCATTTGCTCCAGGTCCTCATTCTTATGCTCGACTCCCAGCTGCAGCACGCACACCTTGATCTTCAGCCGCTTGCAGAGTGGCTCTAATGCTGACGCGCAGCCTTCTAACCCTGGCAGCATGAACATGACGCGCTCCATCACATGGATTGCTTCGTCACCCTGGACAAATAATTTTCGATGAGTGAAAATAATGGATCAATTAGAAAGAAGGTAATACCAAGTATAAACGATTTAATAAAAGGCTCGAAACAAGAGCCTTAGAGAGAGAGATATACATATATAATTATTATATTCATTAAAATTGTAATAAAATAAAAGTATAGCATGCAATACAAGACAAAAAGGCTTATATTAACGGTAGATTAACTCATTTATATTTAATCCTTTGAGGAATAAGACAGATGATATATCGACAAAAGTAGAATCATCAGCATCAAAATTGAACAATTACAGGAAATGGTAGGTGTGGTGAAAAAGGCTAGAAATACGGTGAAAAAGCACGTAATTATATGAGAAAGAGAAATATTTAAGAAAGAAAATAGAAAGATTTATGAAGTGAAATTAGCGGGGACATTTACAAACCAGTTTCTTGTGTTTTAAAAATTGAATTCTTCTTTGTAAAATTAGGAAAATAATATGAAATTTATAAGACTCACCTCAACGCCATCAGACACCATAGTAGGCATGTAGATAAGTGGCTCTGAGACCAGGTTCTCATCACCAAAGTTTCTCATCATGACCTTGAGGCCGGCCGCGTCTTCAACGTTGATGATGCGAGCCACGGAGGTAGATGCTGCCGCTTCGCGCTGCGCTGTTAGTTCTACGAGCCTGGGAGACGAAGAGCTCTTTAGATATTTGTCTTGTTTAATCAATCATAGCGTTAAAAAACTCCAACACTATTAAATTTATAGCTTGAATCTGGTTCTGATCTGGCAGAACAAAGTAAGCCTTCAGATGACCTAACTCCGTCAGTGACGTCATAAAAATTAAGGTAGATCTAACTTCGAGAAAGAGGTCTGTCGACGATTCCAACCGTTCCAGACACAGTGTCCCCAACGGTTGGAAGAAGACCTGAAGAAGATGAAAGTCTTTGACCGACGACAATGTGATCATACGGCATAGAGAAGTGGTCTTTTATGAGCCTCATATGAAAGCCCAAGGTCGCTCAGCTAACTACGGAGTGGGCTATGATTAGCGTGAAGGACCAGCAAATTCAAGTGACCGTTGGTGGGGAACATAGCTCGGAGAACTGACGGCCGTTGGGGCAGAAAGGTTCTAGAGTGGAGCCCTTACTAGTTGGTGCTAGGGCATACATAATAAAGGTTGCTGGAAGCCGTTGAGTGCAGACTCCTCAAGATTGTTGGTCGCGAATTCCAGAATGAACCAACTTAATTATTCTCACCTGGCGAAGGTTAAAGTCCTGATGTCCTGGGCAGTGAGGAAGATCTCGAACTCTCTTTCAAGAGTCTGCTTGATCTCGACAGCCATCATACTGTCCATACCCAACTCAGCGAGAGACACCTGTTGGGAGACCGTCTTGAGATCCTTGATACCTGAGAAATAGATGACATAGAGAAGATAAGAAAGCCATAATTGGAATCTTAAGCATCGAAACATTGTTTTTATTTCCCAATTATAGGTGAAGTAAGTTGTCTGTTCTTTCGATAAATTGTGAAGATTATAATAATTTATTAAGGTACGGCTAAATAATTCGGATCACTGTCGTTTCGAATCATCAAAATCAAATACAAAAATACAAATAATTGTTGAATAAGTTATGCAAATCTTAATATCTACTTAGATTTGTAGAAGAGCTTCAGAAAACTTTAACTTTAGTGCGTTCTTATCTTACCCATAATCTGAGCGACAGCATCAACGATACTGCCACACCCAGAACCTCCAGCCTTCTTCTCAGCGACGACGATCGAAGAGACTATGGCAGCGTCCTGTTTCATGAACTTGTCCAACGCTAGCAGACAAGAGGATATCCTCTGTTGGAGAGTACCACCGATCTCTAGCTGGACATCATCGTCTTGCATGTCTGCGACTAGACCGACCTATAAAAGGAAACGGATGTTTAAAAAATCCTTGCTTGCTTGTCTTATCACTGGTTCTTTCTTGGTGATGACCAAGACCAATCCTGCAGTAAGGTTCGAAAGCAAGACCTAAATAAGACCGTTCGTTGTGGCACTAATTGGGGGATGGATATGTCTAGCAGTGACCTCTTCAGACCGATGATTATAATTAAAATATCGCATTTTGAAGTAAATTTATCGTTAAACGACACTGGTCCAAGCTTTTTTCTCCATTTACGGATCCTCTCCATCCTAAAATCATCAGAATTAACATAATAAGCACCTTATTTCTAAGAGAATAAAATTTAATTTGCAAGTAAACTTACATCACCAATAGCACCCCACTGAACAGCCAAGGCTGGTAGACCGAGCTTCTTCCTCCATTCGCAGATCCTTTCCATCACAGAGTTGGAGAGACCGTAGTTGGTCTGACCGGCGTTACCGCGACCGCAGGATACAGATGAGAATACTACGAAGTCCCTGTAGTAAACAATAAATAATACAATAGTCAGGCATATTCCTTTTCTGAATAAAATAAATTCCTTATTCCAAAACTAGGATTCTCAGTATCAAACACCTAGACCAAACATTTGCAGCTGAACCTAAACCGGCACTTCTCACGTCTCTATCAGTCTCTTACTAGCCATGCCAAAGGCTATAGTGTGATTCACACTTATTAGATTAAATATCTTCACTTTTGTAAGTAATAAATAGCAACGTTGCTATAATTCTGCCTTGAGTTACTCCATACAGATATTTGAAAATGAACTTTAAAAAAAGCTTATAATTTAAGTAAGTCTAGATTTCCGTGTAACGATAGGATATCCAAAGTGGACTTACTTCAAATTAGGACAATACTTCTGAGAAAGCTTGTCCAAATGCATAGTTGCCAACGCCTTAGGTCCAAACGAGGTCTTGAAAGTTTCCGGCGTTTGGTTCTGGAAGATGGAGTCTTTCAGGATCACGGCTAAGTTGAAAATGGCGTTGACATGGCCCATAGTGTTGGCGTATTTGAGCATTTCCTCGCACCCGGTTTCAGTCGTGATGTCGTGAGTGGAGATTTGTATGTCAGCACCGTAGGAAGCCCACGCCCTGAACGAGAAACCAGAATTAATAATGTTTATTAGAAGTCGGTAAACTCAAAATATGTAAACTCAAAGACGGTGAAGGAAAACATCGTGAAGAAACCTGCGGGTTAGTCAGCTCGCACATATTGATGATCGCACATGACTTTCCTGTGGATAAGATTGATTAAGCTGAGACGATAGTATAAATATATCCTACTCCATCTAAATTATATCCAAGCCACTACAGCGTCCTCCAGAGTGAGAGTGAGGGTAGACAGATTCGTTTGCCAATGACATAAAGATCAACTCGCAAGGACTTCTGTTTACTCCGTGATCATGGCGCATTTAACTGTGCCGAAATATCGGGGAACAAATAAACTCACAAATCATGGTAAATATCCCGTTGTTAGTGAAAATTATCATCTAGAATTTATATGTAAATGCCTTACTTATTTACTGTATTCATTTATATTTATGCCAATGGATGGAATTCTATAAAAAAAAAAAAAAATTACTAACGACATCATCAGTCGTAAGACGATTAGTTACAAGAACACTTGCCTCAGTCTGGAAGACTGGTACCCATTGACAATACCACGGCGGGAGGTGAGCAGTAGTTTTCTGGCACCTCGCATGATCAGCCAATCAGCGAGCTCTAAGCCGAACCCACCGAGACCTCCCACAATGATGTAAACGTGATCTTCGTGGCAGATATACCTGGGAAGAAAATACAATAAATGAATAAATAACACATACACAGTCCTGCACCTACACAAGAATTCCCTGTGTCGTGGATATCAGAAACTACGAGTACCACAACACCCACAATATAAACATAATAATTGGTGAAATATGTTTATGCAGTTAATACAGGGAAAAATGTAATGAAATAAATCTAGAACACAACAAGGAATTACTTCAAACATCAAAATCATTTTTAAGGGGATTTGCCCATATTCCCCACGCGGCTCAAGCGAGTTGGGGTGCGCAGATAAAGCTATTGTTGAGAACATTGCTGCCCATCTCCTAGCTTTTTTCCCCTTAGTCGCCTCTCGACATCCACGTATAGGAATTGAGGGGCCTATGCCCACTACGGCGTGAACCATCATCATCAGCCTCTACGTCTCTTACAGACGATTCAAGCAGTGCCTAAAGTGGATCGGGTCAAACACACAAAAAGTGAATAAAAAACACAAAACATACTTTGGTACAGCATAAACAGGTGCGTGGGTGTGACGGATCGTGTTAAACACACAATAAGTGAATACACAAAACATACTTTGGTGCAGCATCAATAGGCTCGTGGGTTTGTCGGATCGGGTTAAACACACAAAAAGTGAATAGAAAAACACAATACATACTTTGGTAGAGCATCAACAGGCAAATGCGTGGGTTTGACGGGGCGGTTGCTGCGTTCTTCATCACGTATCTTGATGATAACCTGTCGGGAGAACACACCATGAAACAAGAATCACTTTGAAACATCTGTTCCTGTTCCTCAAGAACGCGCGCGCGCTTGTTTGTGGAAGGATAAAACAAAAATGTTATGTAAAATAACTGTATAGTAATTGATCTAAAATGTATTTGAAACGATTCTTAGATTAAAAGGGCAAACTGTCGGACGTCTTGTACGTTTAATAATCTTACTTCCCGCTAATATTATAAATGCGCAAGTTTGTGAGGATGTTTAGATATTTGAATGTTTGTTATTCAATCACGCCGTAACTAACGGCTCAACCGATTTCTTTGAAACTTGGAATACAAATAGTTATTTACCTAGAATAGCATCTAGGCTAATTTTTATGTAAGTACCACGCGAGCGATGCCGCGGGCGGGAGCTAGTTAGTTATAAATGATATGTGACAAAAACAGCAGATTTGAAAATATTGTCAATTTTGTTTAGTTTTTGTTAATAACTTTTGTTTTTATTTTTAAAATAATTCGGGATGGTGGAAATCCCATTTGTGTAAATGCTTACCTTGCCGATATGTTTGCCGGCAGCCATGTAACGGAAGGCGGTCTCGACTTCGTTGCTGGCGAATTTGCAGTACGTGAGTGGACGGACTGCGCCGCTCTCTATTCCAGTGAGAAGGAGATCTTGCAACCTCTGTCCGGAATAAAAAAATAAGAGATTTAAGTTTAGGAGGAGGTAGGGCACAGGGCCGTGATGGCCCCGGCTGAAGAATAGGCCCCTCCATATCTACCTATCCGTGGACGTCGTAAGAGGCGACTAAGGGAAAAAAGCTAGGAGATGGGCAGCAGCGTCTCCTATTTTAACGATAGCTCTAACTGCGCTCACCAACCCGCATGCCCAGCGTGGTGAGTATGGGCAAATCCCCCCACATGATAAGGAATTCGCTCTGTCTGTGGGGGGAGGCCATGTTCAGCAGTGGACGTCGTACGGCTGAAATGATGATGATGATGATGAGGGCACAGGGAGATTTTCTCGAGCAGCCCGCCTGGTACGAGTACCTCCACCCCGTGGTACATCCGCTTTTTACATTTTTTTTGTGTGGCTATGGTATCACTTCTGCCACAACTGGCCTATTATGATCGCCACTTGTTATTTGTGGAGCCCCTTTACAGGGCCTTCAAAGTTCACCGCAAAGCCCAGCAGCTGTTAAAAACTTAAGGATTTTCTTTGGGGTACCTCCGCCTTACAGAAGATCGCAGCCAAATAACATTATTTTAATAAATTCAAGCGAAGCGACGCCATCGGATCATACTTGCTTGCACAGACCAATAGGATGCTTGCTTGCTACCACAGACTATTATGGAATACGAATAAACAACACACCACAGGCTAGAGAGATACTACTTTATTTAATAATATACCTACATACTTATTATTTTATATAATATCTACTATGTATACTATGTATATATATTATAAGTAGGACTTATAATATATAATATAACTATCCATTTATTAATACATACCTACTATAAATATTATGTTTATTGATGTTCGTCACGTCACGTCGCCTAGGCCCCGTCTGAAAATCAGCGCCGCACCGTACATATTATGTTTGGTGCAGCTTTATGCTGAGACGGGACCCATTTGCCCCACACAACGCATACCTACTCAACCTATCTACCGCCTCACCTACCTACATGTTTTTGTTTATCTTATTGTGTTTTTTTTTTGTATTACTAGATTTAAGTATTTTTTTTTCTTTCGTTGTATGTTCCTACCTACCTACCTACTTACTGCGTTGTGGGTCAAATAAATAAATTTTCTTTCTTCTTTCTTATTTGTTTCAAATAGTGTTGTGCTCCTGCGGTAAGGTTGCCAGAGCAACCAGTTGCATAGCAACGCTAATTTTGAAACTTACCTTTCTGAACTCGAAGCTCTGGTCGAAGATGTAGTCCAACATAATCCCGTGGAAGGAAGTTTCCTTCAGGAAGAAGTACATTCCGATGGGCGTGTTGTTGCTGATGTCGAACTTTCCGATCTCGAGGAAGCGGCCGCGGTAGCCGAGACATCTCACAGAGGCCTAGATAATAAAAACATGTAATTTTTGATATAACGATATACACTTACTGATTGAAGCTGCTGTAGATAGATAGATGAAAATAAATTATTCATACAACTGTACACAACAACAAGAACAAGAATACAAAAACCATAACAGTAGACAGAATGAAAGAAAACAATGTACAATTGTTAGTTTTTAAGATGACAAAAAGACCAAAAACAGCTGAAACAGAAGTTCGTGAATTTGTTTTTAGACTAAGCCCCTTTCGGGACAGTACAATAATTACATATTAATAATCACTTTGTATGTACCTAATTTTTATAAGTACTAAGTATATTCAGTTGAGTAGCATTTCAGTGCTATTTTACTTTGTGAAAACTTGTATAAAGACCTACTAGATACACAGGCATTATGCAAAATCCCCTGTAGGACACTTGGACTAGGCAGCACAAATAATTTCATAGGCTATATCGTGAAAAAGTTGTTAAGTAATTTTGATTCAAAGAGCTTATTCAATCCTTCGATTTCGAGTATTTTACTCTGAAGAGGATTTTTTGACAGGTAGTATTAATGTTTAATTTCTATTTTTATTTTCTTATATTTATTTTCAATTCTTTTATTTTTTTATATAATTAATGCATGACAATTTTTATTTTTTATTTTAAATGTATTATTGTAATCTAGTTTTATGTTATTTCAAATACGATTATACAAAATTGTTAATGAATAAATGAATGAAAATAAAATGATTTCGGCATCGTTCAATTCTGTTCCAATCCACGTGTATCTTGCATAACTTACTTGTAGTTTTTCGTCTGACAGAGAGTTGAGGACCAAATCCACACCCCTGCCGTTGGTCTCCCTCCTGATCATGTCCTCGAAGGAGGCGTCACGGGAGTTGCCGATGTGACTGTCTGAAAGGATATACAAATGTTAGGATCGACGTACGAGCCATATGTATTCATCATCATCATTTCAGCCGTACGACGTCCACTGCTGAACAAGGCCTCCCCCACAGACAGAGCAAATTCCTTATCATGTGGGGGGATTTGCCCATACTCACCACGCTGGGCATGCGGGTTGGCGAGCGCAGTTAGAGCTATCGTTGTTAGAATAAGGGATGCTGCTGCCCATCCCCTAGCTTTTTTTCCTTAGTGGCCTCTTACGACATCCATGGATCGGTAGATATGGAGGGGCCTATTCTTCAGCCGGGGCCACCACGGCCATAGGTATTAAAACGGCCGAACTATTGTTATTTTTGATAGTCGTTACTTCGTTCTTTCTTTGGTGCTAACAAGCTTACGGCCCACCTGATGGCAAGTGGTTACCGTAGCTTATGAGGCATTTGCCGAACCCAAACCCCCTCGCCCTCCGTATCACTGGTTCTGTCTTGGTAATCCTTCATTAGGTTAGTAACTAGGTTGAGGCATGGTGACCCTGTAAAGGGCCTATGACCATAGTGCGATGAAAGGATTATATTGCGTCTCGTAAAGGCTCGTATCAAGTCCTTTAGGTTCTAGGACTTTAGTTTTGTGGGCACTAGTCAAAAGTCAAAGTCAAAAGACATTTATTTCAATAAAATCACTAGGATCACTTTGAAACGTCTTAGAAACTAGGTGAAGCTATGCCTGTTGCTCGCGACCAAGCCTAGAAGAATATACCGCATAATAGAGATACCGCATAATAGATAATAGAGTATACCGCAAGTAGATTTTCCGAATAAGAAATCCATGGTGGACGACTGGGATTCGACCACTTTGGATCAGAAGAGTGGGGTGGGGTCACTACCACATCTCCATCAGTAGTCTACAGCAGTGGTTGGAAACCGGGGCGGTTTCCTAGCACCCCCAAATTAAATAACATATATTAAATTTACTTTTCTGTCCTTTTTAATCCTACTAATATTATAAACGCGAAAGTTTGTAAGTATGGATGGATGGATGTTTGTTAGTCTTTCACGTATATACTACTGAATGGATTTTAATGAATGGATTTTAATGAAACTTCACAATAATATAGCTTACACATCAGAATAACACATAGGCTACAATTTATAAAGATATTGTGTGAATTGTCCAAAATATGACAGACGAAGTCGCAAGCACCAGCTAATGGATAATAATGGAAAGACGTTTGGCTCATTGTGAATCTTAAGTTAGTTTTTATCAATTTTGAGAAACTTCTGATCCTAACTAAGCTGCGCGAGTGAGTTGTTACCACGCTGGCACCCGAGGCGGACCGCCCCCCCCCCTTACGCCGCCACTGCTCTACAGCACTAGTCATCTCAGCATTGTACCATTTGCTGATGGGAAACGTACCTTTGAGCTTCGGGAACAGCTTCTTGATGAAAGCCCTCTTCTCAGCAGTACCCACAGTGGTGAACACTTCGCAGCCGTAATGGAGGGCCACGTTGATGGCGGCCTGGCCGACGCCGCCGGAGCCGGCGTGGATGAGGATGGACTCGCCGCGCTGCATTTGGCCGACCATCACCTAGGAAACAATACATTTTTTTTTATCTTTATTTACAGAAAGAAAATTTAAACTATCATCATCAAAGTCAAAGTCAAAAGGCATTTATTTCAATAAAATCACTAGGATCACTTTGAAACGTCTTAGAAACTAGGTGAAGCTATGCCTGTTCCTCGCGACCAAGCCTAGAAGAATCAGGCAACAAACACGGCTTGGTGCCTATCATTTTTTTCGATGATCCTTTTTCACAAAATGGAATTTAAAGCTCATTTCAGTTGTACGACATCCACTGCTGAACATGGCCTCCCCCACAGACAGAGCGAATTCCTTATCATGCGGGGGAATTCCCCATACTCACCACGCTGGGCATGCGGGTTGGCGAGCGCAGTTAGAGCTATCGTTGTTAAAATGAGGGACGCTGCTGCCCATCCCCTAGCTTTTTTCCCTTAGTCGCCTCTTACGACATCCGTGGAAGGATAGATATGGAGGGGCCTATTCTTCAGCCTATTCTTCTTCTTCAATTTAAACTATTAGAAGTAAATATTTACAAAATACATAAAAAACAGTTGAGCTATCTAAATACCGTTACAAACGATACAATTGTTAAAATCCTTTTATGTTTGTTTCTGATTAAGTTCTGTTTTATATTAAACTAGCTTCCGCCCGTGGCTTTGCTTACCGACATAAAAAGTAGCATAAATTATATTCTAGGTAAGACATTTTATCTATTCCAAGTTTCAACGAAATCGGTTCAGTTGTACGGCGTGATTGAACAACAAACATCCTTATAAACTTTGAGTTTGACTTATGAGGGGCTTGCGATAACGTCAAATTAAAAACTGACTATATGCAGTAGAGATAAGGATAATTTTCAAATACATTTTAGATGACAGACATATCGCACGCTGTATGTACACGGCTGGCTCAAAGTCCACAAAGTTTTGTAAAAAAAAATTTAATTTTTCTAATGTGGGACAGACATTACAGGCCCCCAATTCTACTAATTCAATGACTTGAAAACGATAATCGCATGATAATGATCACACCATTATAATTCAGTTACGATTGTCGCCATCTTCGTTTCATTGATTTTATTGGTTCATTGCGAAAACGATGACTGTCATTGATATACGACTGTGATAGCAGAATACCAAAAGTGTCAATTTTGCCATTGAACTATTGTCATTTAGAAGCCATTGAATTATTATAATTGGGACCAGTTTTTTTTTTTTTTTTTTTTTTTTTTTTTATACAACAGCGGTGGCACTCGAGCTTACGGCCCACCTGATGGTAAGCGGTTACCGTAGCCTATGAGCACTTGTAATACCAGAGGCATCACGCACGCGTTGCCGACCCCGAACCCCCGTCCCCCCTAAAGAGCTCTGGCAACCTTACTCACCGCAGGAACACAACACTATTTGAAACAAATAATGTTATTTGGCTGCGATCTTCTGTAAGGCGGAGGTACCTCCCCAGGCAGGCTGCTCCAATTCAGAACGAGAAAATCTCGCTGTGCCCTACCTCCTCCTCCTAGTTTGCAGATTATTGAGTAATTGTCTAGTTACCATGGCGTAGTATACGGTTCCGTATGCAACAGGAACAGTGGCTGCTTCCTCGAAGTTCCATTCGTCGGGGACAGCCCACAGAAGAGCCTTGTCTCCTTCAGCCACGTTCGCCAAACCACGACTCCTAATCATTCCCATGACTCTGGCACCGCTGTGGGGAAAGGCAATGGTCAGTATATCTAAGCCTTCATTGTGTATTACGTTATCATTTTGAGTGTTTACCTACTAGAGTTCTAGATATTTTTAGTGTAGATTGTGTTGTGATTTTATGCTGGAGTCAAACTATAGGTATTTAAAAAAGGTTCATATTATGCATCCGTATATTGTGTTCAAACTTTAAACTTCAATATTCTTAAATCTTAATTGAATTTACGCCTGTTCCTCGCTACGAAGTGTAGAATAGAAAATACAGACAACACCACGGCGCGTGTTTTTTAATGATCTTTTTACAACTTTATTTATGGATAAAGGTTGTCTGGAAGAGATCGCTCTTAGCGATTGGCCGCCTATTGTACTTCGCTAATAATTAAATTTTTGTACCTATGTGTAATTTGTAAGATGTCCTTGTGGTGTACAATAAAGAGTTTTCTATCTATCTATAAACGAGTTGTGATGAACAATAAGGCCCTTGATTTGTTAAAAACAAAAACAAATCCATACCGCGGGCACCGTACACTTTTCCAGGACAATGAGTAGCCTATGCTCACAGGTCCAATCTGAAAACCAGCGCTGCTACGCCTCGGCGGAGCAGCAATAAGCTGAGATAGGACCTTTTTGACCCATGCCACTGCAGCGTAGACGATACCACATGAAATGTAGGTATCACCCACCAGTTGGCACCCACTTGATGGGTGAGGTAGGCGCCTGCTTTTCTCTCTTGTGTCTACTGTTAGTGATCTGGACCAGTTGAGCTATCTATAGATCGCTTGTAATGGTATTTAGATGGCTCAGCTGTCTCTCTTGTGTATGTTGTATTGCTACTTGTATTCGTCTTTTTTTACTGTTAACCTACCTACCTACTAAGGTTTATTTTATTTTGTGTGATTGTTATCTGCTGTTTGCTATTATCTCTGTCTGTGCTGTATTTGTGTGTGTGTCAAATAAACAATTTATCTATCTATCTATGCGCTATTCCAGACTGAATAATAATAAGCATGTGCCAAAGGAGTCGTTTCATTCTGGGCCTGGTCCATGTACACTACATAGGAAAATTAGGAAAAAATAGGAGATTACAAGAAAAATACAGTTTCATTAATTTGAAGACAAATGCGATGGTACAAGACAAGTTCTTCTGGTAAGTTTTTGACTATGTGAACACTATTTGAAGGCCGCCATGTTGGTTATAATTGACGTTTGACATGACATTGACATATTTTTCACGTCATGTTGTTTGATTTGATGTTTTTGTATGTACGTCAGGGCATCGAGTATCTTCCTTCAGTGATGATAGATGTGATGACGCCGCTGGCGCCTGCGCGGCGTCGTCACGATCAAGCTAAATCTTCTGTAGTTCTTATATGACGTACGATCAGACGTAGATATTTCAGAAAATAACTTAAACTAACGCAACTAAGTATTTTACATTACACTTCGCTTTGTGGAGTGTAAGGACGCGTTAGATGAATGGATGTTAAACAACACAGTATTTAGACAAAACAACGAAGCTAAACAAAAACATGTCAACAGATAAATGTAGATTGTCAAAATGACATAGATAAATGTAAGTTGTCAAAATGACATTTCACGCACGTCCATCCGCCATATTTTTGTAGCGCTGTGTGTTGCTCTCTTTGTCGAAGAAAATCATAATGTACCTTAGAACGAAGTCAATTTAAATAAAATAACCAATTAAATACGTTTACTTTATTGCTTAGCAATATTTTAGAGTAGTGTACACAGTGCAGGCCCAGGCTCCATAGACTGATGAAACGGGTCCTTTCATTCAGATCCGTTCGGCCGTTCTGGCGTGATTGAATAACAAACATCAATCCATCCAAACTTTCGTATTAGTAATAGTAGTTAGACTTTCGACGAATTGATTTACGATGAAAACAATATTTTTGTTTGCCACTGTTGGTTTTTATAAAAACAAAACCAAAAAAAATTTAACAAATAAAATATCCTTTAAAGTCAAAAGGTATAAATGCTTGGCCATTTGTTCAAATTAAATACAGTATCGGTACGAACAATTTGGTGAAAAACGACACTTGTATCATCGATTCATTGTTTTGTTCCCGTACGTTAAACCTGATATTGATGCGTCATTGAATTCAATCTAAACATCGCTAGGTATAAAGCTTGCGTGACCGACAGACCGTCAGTAAGCAAGGCTTTATTACATCTACTAGCTTCCGTCTGCGGCTTCGTTCGCGTAGTACTTACGAAGATATAAAAGTATAAGCCTATGTGCTATCTCTGTGCCAAATTTCATAGAGATACGTGCAGCCGTTCTGGCGTAATTGAGTAACAAACATCCATGCATACATCCAAACTTTCGCATTTATAATAGCACAAGATTTGAAAGTAGCGCCATTGACGGAAAAGTTGAGAAGTAATAGGTTAGCATGGTATGGGCATGTCATGAGGAGGGATGAAAGTCATGTAACGAGAAGAGCGTTAGGTATGAATGTGGATGGATATAAGACTAGAGGAAGGCCGAAGAAAAGATGGATGGATTGTATTAAAGATGACATGAGTAAGAAAGAAGTGCTAACAGAAGAGAGTGGAAGAAGAAAACATGTTGTGCCGACCCCACATAATGTGGGACAAGGGCAGGAAGAAGATGAATAGTACAAGATGATTTATTTACAGCGTCAGGTGGAACTTTTGACTCACTTACGGGCCGCTGTCGTGTCTGGGGCATGCTTAGATGGAGTAGGCTTGCCCAGCACCTATAGGTATCATTCTCTCAGCCTAGTCGGCCTTATCTTCAGGAAAGACTGCTCAATACGTGCCGAGCTGACTAAGCCGCGGGTCTCCTCAAGAAGTTTTCCGTCACCGTTTTGAGCACGGTTTTATGTGCACATAAATTGTTCGGACCGAAAAATCCATTGCGAATCAACTGGGATTCGAGCCCACGACCTTCGGATCGAAGGTCGAGGTTCTCCCACAAAACCGATAAGGCTACTGCTACCTTAATTCCTGTTTCTTTCGAGTCGAGTGTATTTTTCTCTCCCCTCATACTGACATTACCTATATTCAAATTGCGGTCAAATATTTTTATTTCATCACTAAAATCCCCTTACTAGACAAAAGTAAGAGCCTAAACCCTAAGACTTTCTAGCTACAGGTTAGAATACTTAGGGTACTTAAAATATAAAAAATATAAATAAATATAAATATTCCGGACATATTCACACGGTCAACTGATCCCAAACTAGGCATAGCCTGTACTATGAGTACCAGAGACTGATAAACATAATAGATATATATTTAACACCCAGACACAGAACAAACATCTGTGTTCATCACACAAATGTTTGTCCAGTGCGGGGATCGAACCCGCGACCTCTAGCACAGAAGGCAGAGTTACTACCAACTGAGCTATGAGGCCAGTCAGAATATTATGCATAGGAATTTCCGTATTTTTCAATGGTGTAATCGACATATTTTGTCACAAACAAACCACGCAAACCAAAATAATATTCCACCACGACGCTCTCTAAAGCAAAACAAAATAATATCTAGATTTTAATCCGATGACGACCTCATACGTTATCCGAGTGTTGAAAGGTCGTGATTGATTGCAATCCGTAAAAAATAAAATTGAACGAGATAACGGATCGTTTTGGGAGCATTGGAGCCATCTACTTATATTATCGACATGTAAATTCGTAGGCATTCTTCACAGCCGAAATAGCTCAGTTGGGAGAGCGTTAGACTGAAGATCTAAAGGTCCCTGGTTCGATCCCGGGTTTCGGCAACATTACTTTTTTACTTTTAAATTCATTTTTGTATTATGAAAAAATGGAGCATCTCCGAGGCTCAGTGGCGGATTTGCCCTAAGGCCCAGTAGGCCCGGGCCTAGGGCGGCCAGATATCAGGGGCTTCAAATCGTGACAAAAAAAATGCAAAGTACCTAAATATTTAAAAGGCTGCCATAGACTTATTACTACTAGCTACAGTAGACATGCATCTGTTATATAAAGTTGGCAATAAAGTAAATTCGTTATGTAACCTAGTCTATATGATGGATGCTGAGAAAGGGGCGGCACATGGCCTGGGGCCTAGAGCGGCCAAGACTGCAAATCCGCCACTGCCGAGGCTTATTTCAAATTAACTTCACAAGGCCTCTAAGGGCTAGGTCACTAAAATGAAAACAATGACAATACGAACCTTTGTGTGTACGATTATGATTCAAGAATGTAGGATTTTTTATCTGAAATTAATCATACGGAATGCTCAACTGAATGTACTTGATAAGATTACATCTGTCAACAGAAACCTGGCCAATAGAATATCTAAGTCAACTGAGGTCTGAAGACGCTGCTGGGTACATCCCCATCCCCTAGTTTTCCATTAGTCAAAAGGCGTTTATTTCAATAAAATCACTAGGATCACTTTGAAACGTCTTAGAAACTAGCTGTCGCCTCTTAGACATCAATGGGTAGATATGGGAGGCCTATTCTTATTTAGCTTATAAGTGTTTTTTGTTTGTTAGCTCTGTAAGTACATACTTTGTTATTTATGTGGTGGCTGAATACATTATTTCTATCTATTCTGCAGCCGCAGCCACCATGGCCACTCGCTCACGAGAAATCATATTTTTGTGCTAATTATAGACTAATTCTTGGTCTTCCTCCGGAAGATTGCCGTAATATCGTTTAAGGAAGTAAAGGAGCTCGCATTGGATAGATCAGAATGGAGGAAAATTGCATCACTACACCGACAAGAGATACGCTCTTAAATATAATATAAGAATATATTGGATACAATATAGATAGATAGATAGATAAAAAACATATTTGGCACTGCAGACACACACAATTAACATAGATAAACAATTTTAAACTAAAGTACATACAATAGGTGGGTATAAATAATCAAAAGAGCAATTTTTTTTTAAAAAAGTAGGTATCTTTGATTAGGCAAGTTTGCGTGTGCTGCAGTACGACAAATAGGCTATGGCTCAGTGAAATATTTTGCTTAAAAGCAAAAACACTGATTTTCAGCCAAAACCTGATCGAGAGCGAGCAGAGCGAGTACAAACGAACAATATATTATAACAATATAATATACAGACTAGCTGCTATGGACAAAGGGAATACGCACTTAGGAGTCTTGCCCACGATCTCGAATCCTTGCACGCACTCTTGGGCCAAACGTCCGCGAGCGACCGCGTCGACGGTGACGCGGCCCGTAGCCGTCATGACGTCACGGAAGTTGAGGGCTGTGCAGTACACCTGTTATGTAAACATAAAAAAAATGCCTTTATTTCCCTCTAGCTACATAGATTTTAGACATTATATTATTGAATCATTACATACATATATACATACATAAAATCACGCCTATTTCCCAGAGGGGTACGCTTTCCACTTGCTACGATCCTGACATACCTCTTTTGCTTCATTCACTCTCATAACATTCCTTATACATGCTCGTCGGTTTAGGGTACTCTTGAGCTGGCCTTTTTCCAAAACGTCGCCGATTTGGTCACTAAACGTACGCCTAAGTCTTCCCCTTCCAACGGTCCCATTCACACTCTCCTTATACACCTGTTTCGTTCATCCTCTCTACATGACCAAACCATTGGATCATTAATTATTCACAAAATATTAATCAACTTAAATGTACACCCAGACTAGGCAGAAATATTTGCAGCTCATGCAAACATTTGTCCCGCAGTGGGAATCGAACCCGCACCAATCATTTCATTGAATGATTCTGACCATCGAAACCAAAATTATCGATGGTTCGAGAGCAAAGTTCAAAACTATTCAAAAGCGATCCGATTACCAACCACTAGTTTCTTAGTAGGAACCAAGTACAATTTCTTTAAATATTATGCCAAAATAAAAGTAAATAAAGTTAATAGTAAAGGTTCTCGAATGGCGACCACGAACCGGGCGACGCAGTGTTGGAAGGCCCCCCACCCGATGGACCGGAAGGTTGCGGGAAGTCGGTGGATGGAGAAGGCTCAAGACCGTTCGTCATGGAACTCTTTGGGGGAGGCCTATGTCTTCTACAGGCTGATGATGATGCCAAAATGATCTTACTTTGTCTGTGACACGTGCCATCCTAGATGGAATTTTTACTTTTCACCTTTTTTATTTTTTATAACTTGTCGGTCTCAAAGGCCTCAACGGAAGACAAGCGGAGGTTATTACAATCTGCACACGCTGAGTTGGGACCTTTTTGCAACAGTGTACCTACTAACTGTAAGTTGCCTACTTTATGTTGTGTATGTCACCCTTATTTTGCTGCACATAAGTAGGCACATATTATGTTGTAAACTTGTTATTGTTGCAAATAAAGAAATTGTATTGTATTTATTTTTTTATTTCAGTAATCTAGGATTCACAGTTTACTTATCGTTTAATATAGGCTAGATGTATATATGTCGTACTTGAACCAATTTGAATCCACATTTTGTATTCCACTCGCTTCAAAGTAACATTGTGCGAGTATGCTACGTACCTAGGTTAACTATAGTGTAAGAAAATATATATAAAAATACAGTAAGAAAAAAAAATATAACTAATTATTAATTAGTTATATTTTTTTAATTTTATAATTAGTATAATTGTATTGTATTGTAATTAAAACTCACATGAACAAGAATCCTCTCGACATCAGTGAAGACATGGTCCTTTCTTATGTCTCCTTCGACCCAACGCAACGATGACAGGTCACCGATGGTGAGGGTGTTGACGTATCCATGGTCAGCACGGACCGTGTCCAAGTCTCCTAGAAGAAGATGGCGGTATGTTCCCCATTGGCCCTGTTAATAAAGAGCTTTTGTTAAAATTGACGCCATTCGATCATAATAAGCAACAGACGCAGACGACGCAGTGTTGGAAGGCCCCGATGGACCGATGACATTGTAAAGGTTGCGGGAAGTCGTTGGATGGAAAAGGCTCAAGACCGTTCGTCGTTGAACTCTTTGGGGGAGGCCTATGTCCAGCAGTGGACTTCTACAGGTTGTTGATGATGAAGCTAGAGTGAATAAGTTCCTTCTGGTAAAGCGTGCTCCATCTTAGGCCACATCTCACTTGCAAAAGTGAGCTGGTGGTCAAACGCCTAACCATCTCCAATAAAAAAAAAAAAAAAAAAAAAAAAAAAAAAAAGCACCATACAAGGATAAGACAGGAATAAATCTCAATAATAATATAATATCGAATTGCGAGCCGCACAAGATCTGTCGCTCTGTATATTTTTTATTTGAAAAAAAAAAGGACTTGTATCTTATGACTATACGGCCCACCTGTCGGTAAGTGGTTACCGTAGCCTATATCTATGGGGAGGCTTATGTTCAGCAGTCCTACAGCTACTGGAATAGCTAGTGAAAGTCTAGCTGAAATGATAATGATAATGACGAATGAAGAGACTCCCAGACACCTACATATTTATATTTAGGAGATGAACTTTATCATACAATGAGAACATCTCCAGGCAAGTTTTATCGGTTAGTTATCATAAAAGAGTTCTTACGCATTAAATAGTAATAAGTGAACAAAAAGAAGTTGAAATCTAAAACTGTTAACTTGTATACCGATATACCCATTTCATCCTCTTAGTGGTGAGTTTTCTAACATCCTTTTATTATCTAGTCAAGTCAAGTCAAAAGGCTTTTATTTCAATAAAATCACTAGGATCACTTTGAAACGTCTTAAAAACGAAGTGAAGCTCTGTATATGCTATGTATATGCATAGCTATGTATATATATATATTGCTATGTATATGCTATGTAAATAATATAAAGATATGTATTTCAAATGTCTACCACACCGGCTCTTAATTCAATTTTGTGCAATAACAATATATATAATAAAAAAATAACAAGGATCATCGAAAAAAATGATACGCCCCAAGCCGTGTTTGTTGCCTGATTCTCCTGAGGCTTGGTCGCGAGGAACAGGCATAGCTTCACCTAGTTTCAAAGTGATCCTAGTGATTTTATTGAAATAAAAACCTTTGACTTTGTCTACACCTTCTGGGAAAAACCTTACTGTAACAAGTATGTAGTCATCACTTCTCAAATGAAGATCTCAAAGGATCTAGAGTACCCAGCGATTTGAGATGACAGCTGTGTTGAAGCATATTTCTTTTAAAAATAAAAAGCAGTTTCAACTTACATCTTGATAAACATTGATAGCCAAATCCTTATCCAGTTGGTCTTCATAGAAGTCCAAATCAGGGTTGAACTTCGGCGCAGATGGGTCAGAAATCAGGAGACCATACAAGATCTCACCACCTGGTTCCTTCCTCAGGCAGTTAACCAATCCTAGTAGACCGTTGATATGTTCATCTTGACTGTACAGCACCACTTTTTGGCCCTCCTTAATTTCTTCCTTAACCTTATCGACCCAGGCGAAAGTCTGGTCGGATGTGACGATTTTGACGAACTTAGCTGGCTTGGCTCCGACTCGTTTTCTGAATAGGACAATGTATTCGACTCCCGTATCGTGGATGCAGATGATATCGTATTTGTCGGAGTAGAGTTTCGGGTCAGGGCGGTCCTTTTCGCGACTGATGATGAAACATTTGTCGCGGAGGGTGGCTGCGGCTTGGCTGAGGAGCTAGAGGAATAAAAGGATAAAATATTTGTGTATCATTAACCTTCACTAATTTAAGTTTAGGTGTTCAGTAGGTAGATTATAAATATCTAATCACTTAGTTATTTGTTTTTAAAATGTTAACGCACACAAAGGGAAGTACTGTGAATTTAACGAACTCAAAAATGTTCGACAAATGCGGGAATCGAACCCGCGATACTCCACTAGATACGGGGAAGCGCTAACCAACTGGGTCACCGAGTCCATTCCTCGTTCTGTCGAAATTCTTTGGGAAATTCATGGAATCAATCTCATCGCTTAGCTCGAAGTGAGAATCATTCATGAAATATAATAAAGACAAATAAACATTACGAAGCTATGATGAATATATATCTATTATGTATATCAGTCTCTGGTACCCATAGTAAAGGCTATGCCTAGTTTGGGATCAGTTGACCGTGTGTGATATGTCCGGAATATTTATTTATTTTATTTATGTACATAACTTGTACATAATTATTATAATTATTATTATTATTTTATTTATAGCTTCATTATTTTTATTTGCTAATATTACCAACTACTACTACTAGTCTTCTTACCTCAGGTCTTAACAGCAAATTAGCACCAATAAACATAACTGCATTAGATTCCCCACTCAGCTTCTTATTCTCCACCGTAATATGCTGAGGCATTTCAACAGGTTCTTCTGAAACCACCAGTAGTTCTGCCTGAACTAGCGGCAAGTCTCCTAGGATATCGCCTACACCTTCAATGATGGGCTCGAGATTGTTTGTCTTGTATTCTTCATCGACCAGCTCGATGACTTTAACTTTGTAGGTTTGTATATTTTCAAGAATCAGTTGGATGTTAGAGCGGAGGATATCTTCAACCTAAAAATTGGAAATAAAAAAATAATGTCAGACAAAAATCCACCAAGAAAGAAGCAGTTTTAAAACCAACAAGTATTCTATTAACTCATAATGACCGTCATGAGTCACAAACCTTCATCTTGTTCTTTCCAAAGTTGGCAATGAACTCGTTCTTCTCGAGGACAGGCACGCCCAGTGGGATCCGCTTTGTGATGGGTGTAGCGTGAAGGCCGCGGATTTCAACACCACCAGCCCTGAAACACAACAACCTGTAGAATCTACCCAATATAAGTATATACATACAGTTCATTACACTTTGAGGTGAGGTTTCCATAGTCCAAATGTAACGACGAACGGTCCTAAACCGCCCACATCCAACAAAACAAAAAGTGCAAAATTATCAAATCGCTTACATGGGCGATTGAAATAATTACTCTAGATAGGGTTATGTATGTCTATGACATTTCAACGGTACGATACAGAAACGACTTCACGAAGAAATTTTAACAACAGCATCATCAGCCAGAAGGAGTCCAATGCTGGACGAACGGTCTTGAGCCTTCTCCATCAACGAGTTCCCGCAACAAAAATGACAAGGAGGTTGCCCTCGATAAAGAAATTGCATAGCTAGTGTAGAATTACCCACCTGATAACATCAACATCTGGGTACACCCTGATTTCGAACGAGTTCCTGGTGGAATCCGGGTTCATCTTCGAGATGGCTTTATAATGCATGGTCGCATCGATAGATAGCTTCTCGATCCTAGTGGGGACGAAGAGACCGCGCGTGTCGTTGCCGATTATCTTCAGTTGGAGCATGCAGTCCATGTATGTGACCCAGTTGTTGACCCATTGGAGACGGCCGCGAGTTCCTTGGACGTTGCAGCCTAAGACGCCGCGGAAGAGACCACTAAGGAACAAGTAAAATTATAGCTCTCACCCTGTCCTTTTCTAACAGTAATCAGAAGGAAGAGTCGGACATATTTTTAATCGAGGCGATAAAGTTAGGAGGGTTATTTTCTCTAAAGGTGCACTATGAAAATAATGTCATGATTTTGACTTCAGAGTTTGCTGTGGCAGGTTGAAGTTTGTAAGGAAATGACTCCACGCGAGCATTATTATCCTGTTCAAAGTATTACCTGTACTGGTATCCTCTGAGACGCAGCTCTTTGTAAAAGTCCTTGGTGAGTAGATGCTTGATATTAGGTCCAGTGACCTCTGCAGGCGACGGTAGCACACGGTAATCCTGTCCTACGTTCTTTTTGGCGTAGATTCGGCCTGTGACGATGGAGGCTCCACTTTCTACGATCTAGGATAAACAGAAGACTTGATTTTTTTTAATATTCAGATTTAAAGATTACTTCGAGAGCCATGCGTTGGGTTATTAACTATGCCATTGCCAACTATGGTTAACAACTATGCCATTCTGACAACACCAATAATTATTAATGAAGTGATTATGAGAACCGATTTTTCACTCATCACGGATTCTTCAGAACTGCAATAGACACTTTGGTACTCGTACTTCTTTTAGGAAGTAAAGGAAATTATTAAGAATACTCAGGAGAATCATTTGATTGACGAATGACTACAAAGAGCTGATTTTGAATTTTGTCTAGTGTTTGTCTCTGATTATATTGAGTCACTAAACCATTTACTCCGTCACCGTGTCTCCGTCTTGGCTTAAATGAACTTACCTCAAAGTTGCCGCTGCCTTTTTGGATCATGATGATAAACTCAAGGTTTCCATCCTTGGGGATGTTGGTGGCTCTTTGGAATCGCACGTTCTCGAAGACCACAGATACTTCGGTGTAGAGCTCTCCCATCATCATACCGAGAGTCTCCCAGACGAGGACCAGGTAACCGGTGGCGGGGTATAAGTTGCGGCCTGGGGAGGGAACATCGCATTGAAATAACGGATTTTTTTGCCTTTGCATAGATTTTAACCATCAGGTTTTCGAGAGCACTGGTTGATTGCTGTTATTCCGTTACACGAATCAGAAAAACTTAACTCCATTTGGTCGTGAATTTAAATCCCGGTCTTGTACCAAAGGGTATTCCTTCTTGGAACACCATCATGATGAAATCGGGATATCCTAACAAAATTCAAAGACTTGGCGTGAAGAGTACATGAATGAAGCCTAAGAGGCGCATCTTCTCTCGACTCTTTTTCTCGCATCATTTTTATTTATACCATTACCCAAGTGCCTTTTTAGAATTACAGTCTCAACCTGGTCAATGATCCAGCATGATGCATGAAGCAGGATCAAAGCAGTTTCTACATTAGAGTATTCTTCCAGCCTTGTTCTGCAGAAGCTTCTAATCTACGAATTGACATTACTTACCATCAACAACGTGGCCGGCCATGTATTCGCTGTCCTCATCGACAATGGACATCCTGACTGTCCTCTCTCCCGACTTCATTTTCTCTTGGGCCTTGTATGACGTCACATACCTGGCAATAAATAAAGGCTTATTACTGACAGTCTTCATATTGTCTTTGATATCGACCTTGGTATCTTTGATTCTTACGGTACATGATCGCTACTAAGAGTCTATACTCCCAAAAGAGTCCCGTAATTTATTAACTCTAGTCGCTGTAGAATAATAATTTAGTTTAAATTTTGACCGCCCACATAATGTTAAATGGTTATTGTTCCAGGCAGGGTCACCATACTCATGAGGCTTCAAGTCATTATCATAAAATATTCACAGTTGAATGGAGCTCTACTCATAAATTCTAATGAGGCGAAATGCCTTATTATATGCGCTCGGCCACCAATTTCGATATTATTATACAAATATTTTGTACTTAGTAATTTTTTGCCGTGGCAACAACCGTGCCGTGCCGTAGGCAATATTCAGCAGTGGACATCCAACAGCTGAAATGGTGATTGTCAAAGCTGTGGTCACGGAAAAAGTATTATAATTTGTAACTTAAGCTTTAATAATAGTGAACATTAGCAATCAGATTTTGCACATTGAGCGCATAAAGCGATTGATTTCATTTGTGTTTCGAAGTTCGTGGCTCGCTCTCATTAGCTGCGTTAGTATCCCTACATTTATGTTACAAAAGACAGATTTATTAACGATTATATACAAAGCCACGGTGTTTTGCAAACGCAGTTGCCAAAAATGAAACAGTATTACGCGTGTATGCCTTGCCGTTTCGATAGCCTCCGTGTGCATGTGTAAAGGCATAACGAGTGGGAGAGTGAGTGTGTTACGTCGTAAAACCTCGTCTGTAAAACTCATAAAATACGCCAGTAATATGGAAATTAGGTTAGCGTTAGTGCAACTGTCTTGCTCCATTGTTTAACGCAAATACTACCTACCCGGGGCTTCGCTCGTGTTACCCGGATAACCAACCACCAAAGATTCTGATCCGTTTAGTGGTTTAACGTGAAAGAGTAACAAAAATATTAAAAATATTTTCGCTCTCTGTGTCTTGCTTTTATTGTGACGTGTATTGTGTGCCAAGTTTGTGAATAAATGTTTGTCTATGTCTAAAAATCTTCATATTCCCTTGCAGATCATACCAATATTTTTTTAACGGTAGGAATTATTTTTGCACCCGCACCTCTCGAGTCTCAGTCATCAAATTATGTAGCTATATCAATGAGCATCTGTCTGTTTTTTTTTTTTTTTCGGGAAAGTATACATATTATGAATCACCTTGTATGCCTTAGCCTTTCCAAATAAACTATTTTATTTTATTTAGTGATAAAGTAAGTAAGTTACTTTATCACTAAATAAAATAAAATAGTTTATTTGCAACAATAAAAAACTATAAATAAAATAAATAAATATTCCGGACATTATCACACACGGTCAACTGATCCCAAACTAGGCATAGCCTGTACTATGGGTACCAGAGACTGATATACATAATACATATATATTTAACACCCAGACACAGAACAAACATCTATGTTAGTCACAAATGTTTGTCCAGTGCGGGAATCGAACCCGCGACCTCTAGCGCAGAAGGCAGAGTTACTACCAACTGAGCTATGAGGCCAGTCTAGTCTACTATCTTTTTAGCATGCTTAAATCCTATAGCTATTACCAACCTACAAACTCTAGCATAGTTTTTATCTCTATTTGAGGATCTGCGGTAAACTGACCATAACTTCTTTATCTCAATCTCTTCTTCAATTCTTTTGCTCCCTCATAAGTTCTTCTCTTTTCCATTTGCAACCGCATTGCACTAAGTCATCTATCACAAACCTAGCCGACTAAACACATTCTAAGTGCGTGAAAAATGGACCGCTAACGTCCCCAGTCAATGACGTCAGCTATACCGACAAATTGAACCCTATCCGCTGGTATTAAGGGTTATAGAAAGCTCGGGCCATAGATCACACGCAGGGTATTTGTTTGCGGCGGTTGAATGATCGCCGGCAATTAATAAAGGACGGCTCTTTATTGCGTTTTGTGTGTGTGAGTGCTGTATTACAGGTGGATTTCGTGATAAGTGTGGGTGTAAGCAAGATTAAGTGGGGTGTTTACTTTCCGTATTGCATTTTTTGAGGTTGTGGAAAATAATGTTGACGAACCACTATACATTATATTTATACTATTCCGAAAGAGCTTTTTCTATCAAACCAATGTAAGAATACTTGCTAGTAAAGTAAAAAATCTAATATTTTTGTTAGACTTATTTCTCGAACTCTTTTAAATCATCTGTTTCTCGTCTTTTTATCATCTTTATAACTAATTATAACGAATTATCCTACTAATATTATTAACGCGAAAGTTTGTAAGGATGTTTGGATGTTTGTTGTTCAATCCCGCCGTAACGGCTCAACTGATTTCGTTGAAACTTGGAAAAGATAAAGTTCTTTACCTAGTTTAGCATATAGGCTACTTATTATGTGGGTACCACGCGAACGTAGCCACGGGCGGAAGCGAGTCCTCAATAATTATAGTCAGTTCTAAAATAGGGCCTGTCATCTGCCACTTTGAATTCATATAGATTCATTAGACAGGCCTCATAGCTCAGTTGGTAGTAACTCTGCCTTCTGCGCTAGAGGTCGCGGGTTCGATTCCCGCACTGGACAAACATTTGTGATTAACACAGATGTTTGTTCTGTGTCTGGGTGTTAAATATATATCTATTATGTATATCAGTCTCTGGTACCCATAGTACAGGCTATGCCTAGTTTGGGATCAGTTGACCGTGTGAATATGTCTGGAATATTTATTTATATATTTATTTTTATATTCTTTATAGACTAGAGAGAATTCAGATAAAATAAAGCTAGGTAGCAATGAATAAGCGTGCTAGTGTCAGGATACAACTGGCTCGAAGCCAAATTACAGTGGGATTTAACTGTGTTTTTCTCTTTTCATCTGTCCGGGAAATACGTTTAGTGCAGCCGCTAGGCTGCATTAAGTGAAATATAGGGACTACTTATAGAGATATATGTAGTTAAAAAAGAGATTAATAAGTAAATTTAAGGTTTTTTTTTACGATTTCTTTTTACTTTGTGTACGAAAGGAGCCTTTAATAATTAAAGGCTCCTTTCGTACACAAATAAATATAGCCTTTACTATGGGTACCAGAGACTGATAAACATAATAGATATATATTTAACACCCAGACACAGAACAAACATCTGTGTTAGTCACAAATGCTTGTCCAGAGCGGGAATCGAACCCGCGACCTCTAGCGCAGAAGGCAGAGTTACTACCAACTGAGCTATGAGGCCTGTTGACAAAGGTACGACACAACAAATAATACGGAAATAAAAAACTTATTGACTCTTTTTGAGTATCGCAAACTAATATTTTCGTCGAAAGCCTGTTAACTTATAAACTCAATAGAACTCAAAAAAAAAATCTACTCTGAAAGGGCCCTGTTCAACAACCAATCGGCAATAATGTTTGAAATACGACTTTTGAAAATTCGTCGTTTTTGAATCTTTCTTCTTTCTTTAGCCTTCGTTGTTAAATTGGGCCCTTTTGGGAAAGTAAACATATATTATTTATCACCTTGTAAAAAGAGCCACTTACCAATCCTCACTGTGCTCCCACTCCACGAGATGGGCCAGCATAGGTGTTCCCTGTGCGACGGGGAACTGAACGTGCGGGTAGATGTTGGCTAGGTGCGGGTTCAAACCCACCTCGTACAACCTGTCGAGGAACAAAGTATGTTAAAACTAAGAAGACTTACATTTTGAGATTTCCCAAAAGTAAAACAAGGAATAGGCTCACGACTTTTATCCCCAAGAATTATCTGATCTCCAGGCGGTCAGAATTTGGAAGATGTCTAAGGGGAGTAGTCAGAGGCATGCCCGAACAATTGGCACATGCCCACATTTTGCTGTAGTGAGTATACCATACGTGTCAAATTGCAAGCCCTAATAATATAATAATTGGATAAAAAAAATATATATAGAATGGGTATCATAAGAGACGACTAAGGACTGAAAAGCTTAGGGGATGGACAGCAGCGTCCCCTATATTCACAGAGATAGCTCTCACTGCACTCGCCAAAGCCGCGTCTGGGCACGCGGCGTGGTGAGTACGGGCAAATTCCCCCCACATGATAGGAATTCACTCTGGAAAACTGTTTTATTGGAGGTAGGGCACAGCGAGATTTTTTCGTTCTAAATTGGAGCAGCCCGCCTGGGAGGTACCTCCGCCTTACAGAAGATCGCAGACCAAATGATTTTGTTTTGTTCCTCCGGTAAGTAAGGCTGCCAGAGCTTTTTCAGCAGTGGATGTCGTAATGATGAAAATTATAAAATATACTCACTGTCCGAGAGCATTGAGCATGTACTGAACATTATCCTTGTTGTTCCGCTGCGTCAGAGGAATGTTGAAGACGTCCTTCTTCAAAGAACGACGCAGGATAGCCTGGAGCAGGCCGTGGGGGGCGATCTCGATCGTGATGGCGTTGTGATGGATGAGGCGAGACGTCTCTTCGAAGAGGACTGGGCACTGGAAGAGGAATATTTCATCAATTGGTTCCACGAAGAGCGCTGGCAATGTGTGGACCCTTTCGATTCTTGGGGCGTGGGTTCCGATCCTAGAAATAGGCCTGATAAAAATATTTAAATTTGGTAAATCTAATACCAAAGTCATGCCTCATAGCTCAGTTGGCAGTAACTCTGCCTTCTACGCTAGAGGTCGCGGGTTCGATTCCCGCACTGGACAAACATTTGTGACTAACACCGATGTTTGTTCTGTGTCTGGGTGCTAAATATCTATCTATCGTTAAATATCTATTATGTCTAACAGTCCTGGTGCCCATAGTACAGGCTATGCCTAGTTTGGGATCAGTTGACCGTGTTTGATATGTCCGGAATATTTATTTATTTATTTATTAAAGTTGGCCACTATTGGACCCCTGTATCTTAGCAAACCCTTGGCTGATTCAGATCATATTCTTAGAAAATTTTTATAGTAAAAAATGTTGCTCTACTAAATTCCATGCAGATCGGGTAAACGGTTCGAAAGTACAAACAATAACCAAAATCCTAAGAGTATGAAATTTGCAGGGTAGCGTAACGTATGGGTGCACAGAAAGGAATTCCCGACACACAACCCCTAAGGTTAAAGTTTATGTAAAAATAGCAGCAACCGAACGAAGTCGCGGGGATTACCATATCATACAAACATCGACAAAAAAAAATCGGCAAGTCGCGATTTCAAGAGATGGTGACGTTTTTTTAAGTTTTACGGGACAAGTAGCAATCCCTCAGGAATTAAATTAATATGGGACCACCCCGGGATCATACTCTATACACCAGCGAAAGAATCATCAAAATCGGGTTACTATTGGCGGAGATATCGAGTAACATAAACACAGCCGACTTGAGAACCTCCTCCTTTTGGAAGTCTGTTAAAAATAAACAATGATTCGTCCAAGTTGTTTGAGAGATCTTCGGTCTCTTCGCTCGCTCCAGGCTTACTTAGCCGTGTACAAGCGAAACAGTTTCAAAATTGGTAAGGCGAAAATTTTGGTGATAGATCTGATATAAACTATAGCAACTAAGTTCAAAGCACACGGAAAAATAAACGCTGTCTATCAAAATAGGTAAGTCTTACCAGCAGATTGTTAGTATGGTACTCAGCAGAAGACAGTAGAGCCTTAGCATCCTTCCATTGTGCTTGAGGAACCGATGTGGAGACCCATTTCTCGGAGCGAGCTTTCGGGGACTTAATCACCTGTTTCAGGTACTTCAGTAGAGTGGGTCCTAGAAGAAAGGATTCAAATCATTAGAGCAACCTTTCATATAGATACAGCTAACTACAGTGTGCTACGATAAATGCCTTAAATCTTCGTTTTCCCTTTATCTTCGTCTTTATGCACTTGCGAGAAAGAGATGCCGCTATGAAAGACGAGATTACGTCTCTGATTATATGAAATGAATAAATTTATTTTGACAAACACAGACAGAAGAAACAAACAAACAATAGAATTAAGGTTCACGATAGGGAGATAGGTAGGCGTAACACAGATAACACACAGTAACAAACAACAACACATAAGTAGGTACCTATCTATGTGCATTTACAATATTTAAGTGCTAATTAGTCTCCCGTGTGTGTGAGCCAAAACAGGCATGGTCTCAGCTTATTGCCGCTACACATTAGGATAACATGCAGCGGCGCTGGTTTTCAGACCAAACCTATATATATCTACTTATATATATGAGCACTGGACAGATGTAAGCTTAGCCTGTAAATGCATAAGTTTGAAGTGATTTGACTCCTAGAAGATTTTTGGATTATTTCAATGAAAAATTTTGAATTTCCAACAATCGTAGAACAAACTTAATTGCCGTTTTGACAAAGGATCACCTTGTATGGGTCTGGAGTCCTGGACTACTTACCAGCTTCGGCGATGTATTTGGAGTGGTAAGCGATATTGGAGCATGGAACCTCCTTGGCGAAGATACCCTGGGCAGTGAGCTTGGCTACAAAGCTCTTCATAACATCAGCTGGTCCTGAGATGGTGCTGGAGTCAGGACCGTTGCGGCAGGCCACTTCGATCTCCGGTGGGCACATGGTTTTGACCTAGAGGGGACAATATGATCAGTGTTTTCGCACATCAAGTGGAGAGTCGGAGAATCTGTCGACTTCTCAACGGAATAAAAATATGTTAAGGATTTGTTGTGGTCTTTTGCCGTTCAGGGTCCATCTGTACAACGCCATAGTGGGTTGACCGATAGCACACAAATACAGAGTGAAAATTTTGTTTGAACACAATCTTCAACACTTTGGAGGATGCTATCAGCTCTTGGCTCTTTCCCATAACATTTATTCCGTGAGCCGATCCTCACCTGGTTGTACCCAACACCAACCGCAGCCATGGACCCCTTGATGAACGGAGTCTCGATAGAGGCGAGTCCTCTGCTGTAGGCTGAGAGGATCATCTCCTCAGCTGTGAAGCAGCCATCGGCGTAGGCGCATCCAAGCTCACCGACACTGTGCCCTGTGGAATGTAGGATGCTGTGAGGACCAGTGGTGTAGTAGTTACCGATTATATTTTACCTATTTTAATTTCCAAGGTCGTATGTTCGATTATCATGATCATTTTTAGAAGTCCACTACTGGACAAAGCCCTCACACGGATGTGCAAACTTCACTTTTTTTTTACAAATATCTTTATCATACCTAATTCTGACCCCACACTAGGATGCCCTGTGTCGTGGGTAACAGAAATTACGAGAACCATGATACCATAATACCCAGATCTTGCAGATTCTTGCAGATGATCAAACATTTGTCCCGCAGGGAGAATCGAACCCGAGGTCGACATTCATTGTCGATCCATCGAGAGACCTTTAGGATGTTAATGAGGTAAAGTAAACTTACCTATGATGAAGTCAGGTTCAATGCCAATAGCCTTCAGGATGTCAGTGAGACCGATTTGCACAGCTGCAATGCCAATGAAGGAGTTGAGAATGTTGTCGTAGATCTTGGGGTCTGCTTCGGTGATAATCTTGGTGAGGTTGATGCCTTTCGGTTCCAGGGCTTTGTGGCATCTGGGGGAAATAACAGTTATTAGAATATAGTAATACAAGTTAATATTTACAAAATACACAAGAAACAGTTAAGCCATCTAAAGACCGTTACAAACGATCTATAGATAGCTCAACTGATCCAGTTATTTTGGTTTAGCAAGACACAGACAGGATTCGATACATTGAAATGGAAGGCAACATCAGGGTAAAACTCCTGCTCTTGTCTTGATTCCTCTGTGTGCGTTTTAACGAATGAGATATGTAGCAGTATCTTTATGGTAGTAATAAAACTATTACCACGAATCAATCCAACACTAGCAATCTGTAGAGTATGCGGAAATAGTAATTCACTTTCTTCTGACATTTGCGTCAACAGAGAGTCGAGTCTTTCACCGACGGTAGGCCCTTTTCAGGGTCACCATACCTCAACCTGATCACTGGCCTAATACAGGATGACCAAGAAAGAATCAGTGACACGACAAGCAAGCAGAGACTGTAAGGTGCACACCTTAAAATTCAATAGTCTACTTACTTCTGAATAGCAGCCGCGAAGATAGGGATCCTCATGAGCTCAGTAGCCATACCGGCCCATTGCGAGCCCATGCCCGAGTACACGAACCAGACGGGACGCTTCACTCCGGAGAAGTACTGGATGTCTCGGGCTAGAGACACGGCTTTGGTTGGGGTTGAGCCTGTAGAGGAAAAGTAACATTATGTTCTGCAGAGAAGTCTGAAAGCAATTTGTGCTGGATCATGGATGCTCGATAAATTTAGCCAGTTTACTCAAGCTCTTAAGAATGTTCCAAGAACAAGTTGAGGAGTCCCCCATACGTATATACAAAAGTCCTCCTATATATCTCTCCAGTTATGATTCGATCTCGTAGAGGTTCATCAAGCACAGACCTGTCTATAGCTCGCTAAGTGACCTTTACTTTTTTATAGGCTTCCAGAGCCTCTATATTAGGTATAAGAAAGTATTGAAGTTTTGTTTTCGGCTCTTTGAAATTATAATTTTCTGTATGAATGGACTTGTCCAAAATAAATGAATTTATTATTACATTAATTTATATTATATATAAATCGCAAAAAGAAACCACGTTGTTGTGCTCTTTTTCATCACTGGTAACACACATTGGTCAAAGACTTTCGGCACAAAATGCTTTTCATCCCATCTATTCAAAAAGGACTACTTGGTTCGCCTTTAAGTGCACCCAAAGGTGGTGTTTTCTATGTGAAACTTTTAGCGGGCGGGAATGAGTTTTCCAGCCCGCTCCGCTTTATAAGTGCGCCGCAATGTTCTTTTCCGCGCACTTTTTGAATTTGGAACATCTTAGTTTTCAGCGGCAAAGAAATCGAACGAAAATATTGTTTGAATAAAGACTGGCTGGCACGACGGCCCATAGTCGTACCGCCCGCCAGCTGAATAAAAAAAATAATAAAATTTGAGGCGCCTTTTATTTTCTCATAGAGGGTGATGATAAGTGTGAGTGTATCACTCGGGCGCATAATATATTTTTGGCTCGGGCGACGTACTTTGAATCCCTCGCTACGTTCAGGATTCTACTAAAGAATCCCTCGCAAAGCTCGGGATTCTACTCTAGAATCCCTCACTTCGCTCTGGATTGATGGAAAAAAGCGCCCTCGCCGTAAAAATATTATTTTGCTCCCTTATGATACAATCTACTATATAACAACACTGCAATATATTCTGACTCCAAGCAATTTTTGTTTATCACTTACCTAAAAGCGTGTATCCCCTGACAACATGCCCAGTGATATCCTCGTCATGGATGGCGTGTAGCAGACGGATGAGGTCCACATCAACCGTCTTCGACTCCAGCTCATCCAGGATCTTGGCAACGGCTGACTCCGTGCGTCCGGAGGCACAGACCAGGCGGGGCAGGTCGTCGGACGGCATGCCTTTGTTAACCTGGAAATAGACCTGGGTTATAAATCTGCCAAAGACGCATGGACCATTTAAATAAATAAAAATACTAGGTGGTATTGGGCAGTGGTGACCGCTTAACATCAAATGGGCCATCTGCCAGTCCGTTACTTTCATCATCGCCCGAAGTAACAAGTCCACTGCTGGTCATAGGCCTACCCCAAAGAGTACCACGAGTCAACGGTAAACTCCATTTTGAATTGTATCTGAACAACAAGTCTGCGTGGATCAAGCAACTCAACAAAATGGTTCGCTAGAGGCGCTGTTTCGGATTTCATCCAAAAAACATTATGATGGCCACGAGTAAGAGTTAAAACTGTGGAGCAAAATGCAGACTAGCTGTTCTGCCGCCTAAACTCACAACCGGAACGAAAGAGTGAACCTAACCAAATGAAATTGAAGACCTTACCTTCTCCTTAGCAATATTCTTCAGCAGCACATGAGCATTGGCGCCGCCGAATCCAAAACTGTTGATTCCCGACATGCCTTTGCCCCACGGATGCTTGTCGGTGACAACTTCGAGACGCTTCTTCTCCAAAGCATCCACACCCTCTCGGGGAACGTTGAAGTTCAGATTGGGGGGGATGTAGCCGGTGGTGTAGGCTATGCACATCTACGAATATAGATAGAAGTTGTATATTAAAAAACTTTATCAGAAAACTCTCAAAATCTTGAAGCCACAACGCAAGACATAAAGTGAGTTAATTTTATAAGATAAGTCGTGTTTCCTCTCTTATTCGTGACTCTGAATGAGGATTGTTGCTGTATGCCCTCAAATGCCTATGCCAATGTTTCCTTTGACGATTAATGTCACAAACAACAAACTTCAGCCTTTATTAATTAAAATCATAAGTATCATTATAGGTCGTCTTAAAATATCGAGATATGTCCAAGACAGCTCGGATCAGACTGAGATATTATCTACATTTTTTCGCTGATAAAATCAAACAAGTTTATAGTCAGCAATGGGGCTATACATACCTACAGTCAGTTAATAAAAATCATGATGGTGGTGATGATGATGATGATGGTGATTATAAGTACCTTAGCAACAGAGCAAAGACCAGAGGCGGGCTCGCTGTGTCCCAAGTTGGACTTGATGGATCCTATCAGCAGAGGGTCTGAGCGGCCGGTGCAGAAGATCTCATCTATAGCAAGCAGTTCTTCGGGATCCCCAACCTTGGTACCTGAGGAGGGTGTAATCAAATTAAAATTAATTCCTGAATGTGCCTCTTATTACTACCCCTACCATGCTTGAGGATAAAAGTTGTGAATCTACATATCTATTAATCTAAGTATCTAGAAATCTGTCAATTTCAATTCAACTTCTAGTTAAGACAGACGTGTGCCTATTTATTTTTATTTACTTTAGTTTACCGTGTAATGTATGCGTGTAGCGAGACGCAATGACAGATGGGTGTTTGATATAGTCTTTGGAAATGCGTAAAAACAAGATGTCGGGAATGGGACGCGTGGCGTCATCCATCATGTATGTAAGCGAGTAAGCTAAGCAGAAATAATAAATTAGTTGTGTTTCCTCCAGTCAATCTTATCATTTATAACAAACATTACATGGCGCAGCCGAAGTGAACCTATGATAAGGAAAGTGTACTAAAAAAATTTAACAAGTAATTCAATGAAGGAGGAAGAATCTGAAGAGAAAACAAACATGTCTAGTGTGGAGTATCGGATGCCGGTGGCCCTAAATATGGATAATATTGACGAACTTTATCCACAATGGAAGCGTTTTCAGTCAAGCTTTAAAATTTTCGTGTCCGCAGCGGGTCTTGGGAAGGTAACAGAGACCAGAAAGGCCGCCATTTTTCTGAATTGCATTGGACAGCCTGCACAGGAGTTGTACTTCAATACTTTGCAACAAAACCAAAATGAAGAACAAGAAAAGAAACTTGATGAAGTGATTGAAATTTTTGAGAATTATTTCAAGCCGAAGACTAATGAAATCATAAATACATTTCACTTCAATCAAAGAGTTCAAGAAGATGGAGAAAATTTTGATACTTTCTACACGGAGCTGCGGAAAATTGCACATAATTGCAATTTTGAAACTTTCTTGGAAAGAATGCTGCGAGATAGAATCATCCATGGAACAAAGGATAGAAATGTCCAGCAAAAATTGCTTGGAAAGAAGAACCTGACTCTAGAACAAGCGGTGGATATCTGCAGAACCTCAGAACTGTCGAAGGAGCATGTCAAAACCATCAACAAGCCACAGTTGCCGGCCCGTGAAGTGGATGCGTACAGGTGTGATTCAGGAGCACAAATTAATGTGCTATCTTTAAAAGACCTTAAAAAAATTGTCAATGATGATAATCCTCAGTGGTCTGAGACAAAAATAATATTAGAAGTTTTTGGGGGAACTCAACTAAAACCAATTGGTAAAAGACTGTTAACTATTTTTAAGAATAATGAGGCATTTAAGACTGAATTCATTATTGTTGATAAAAATGTTAGGCCAATTCTTGGCCTACCTTCATTAATAGAACTTAAACTACTAAAAATTGGGGTTGATAATAATAGCGTCAACACTATTAAAACAAAAGATAATAAGAATTTCCTCACTGAAAAATATTGTGAACTTTTTCAGGGTGTGGGACATTTTGAAAAGCCGTTGGAACTGCACATCCAGCCAGGAGCGGACCCGGTTGTGAGACCACCGCGGCGAGTCCCTAATGCGATGCTTACACGATTACGTGACAAACTGAACTCATTGGAGGATAGACAGATTATATCCAAGGTCGAACACCCAAAAAGCTTTGTAAGTAATCTAGTGATTATTGAGAAAAAAGATGGCTCATTAAGAATTTGTTTGGACCCTAAAGATCTAAATAGTGTTTTGTTAAGAGAATATCACTTGATTCCCACACTGGAAGAGATTTTACCTAAAATAACAAATAAAAAATATTTCTCAGTGTTAGACCTTTCAGAGGGATTTTATAACATTAAATTAGATGAAAAATCCAGTGAACTTTGTACTTTCAACAGTCCTTTTGGCTGTTTTAAATTTAATAGATTACCATTTGGCGTGTCAGTAGCCCCTGAAATTTTTCAAAAATATAATGAGAATGCTTTTGGTGACATTCCTGGTGTTATAATTTATTGTGATGATATGTTGATTTGTGCAGAAACTGAGTCTGAACATGATGCAATATTAACAAAAGTATTTGAAAGAGCCAAATTATGTAATGTACGTTTTAATAAAAATAAGTTTCAATACAAATTAAAGCAAGTAAAATATTTTGGACATATTTTTTCTGCTGATGGAATGAAAATAGATCCAGATAGAGTTGAGGCCATCATTAATATTAAGAGCCCTAAAAATAAAAAAGAATTGCAGATATTTCTTGGGATGATAAATTATTTGAGACAATTTGTACCTAATCTTGCTAATATTGCATCATCTTTACATTCATTACTGAAGAAAAATGTTGATTGGATTTGGACAATTGTACATGAGACAGCATTTAATAATATCAAGAAGAAAATAAGTGTAGCACCTGTTTTACAGAATTTTAATCCAGGTTTACCAATTGTAATCCAATGTGATGCTTCTAAGGACGGACTGGGTTGTTGTTTGTTACAAAATGGCAAGCCAGTTAGCTTTGCATCCAGAAGCTTAACTATATCTGAACAGAATTTTTCACAAATTGAAAAAGAACTTTTAAGTGTTGTTTGGTCAACTAGAAAATTTCATTTTTACATATATGGACAAAAGTGCACCATACTTAATGATCATAAACCATTAGAGTCTCTACTTAAAAAGCACATACATGAGGTTCCTTCTCCCAGATTACAGCGATTAAAATTGAAATTATTAAAATATGATTTAGAGTTCAAATATTTAAAAGGTAAATTAATGTTCATAGCTGACTTATTGTCTCGTGCATATTTAGAATGTAATAATACTGATGACTCATATATGTACGAAGTTATTCACTGTGTTGGACATGCAAAATACTTGCAATGTACTGATAAAACTAAACAAAAGCTAATTTTAGAAACAAACAAGGATTTGGAACTTACCAAATTAATAGAATTTATTAAAAATGGTTGGCCGGACAATGTAAAACATATTCCAGATGATGTGCAGTATTATAATAAATTCAGATTTGATATTACAGTTGATGAAAGCTTAGTATTTTTACGTGAAAAGCTTATAATCCCTAAGACTATGAGATTGGAAATTTTAAGAAAGCTTCATGAAGGACATCTTGGTATGAGTAAAATGAAAAGCTTGGCAAGAGAATTGTATTACTGGCCAAAAATGGGGGATCACATTGAACAATTTGTAAGAAAATGTTTTGTATGTCAAACACACCAAAATAGAAATGTAAAGGAACCCTTGTTGTTGCATGAAATCCCAGAGTTACCATTTTCAAAATTAGGAATTGATATAATGGACTTTAAAAATAAAAATTACTTAGTAATTTATGACTATTTTTCCAAATGGCTTGAGATAAAGTCCATCTCAAATAAAAGTGCAAAATGTATTAATAATACTTTAATGGATATTTTCTGTATTCATGGATCTCCGAATGAGATTGTGTCTGATCACATCCCATTTGACTCCAAGGAGTGCAAGGACTTTGCTTCAGAGTGGGGATTTAAGTTTACCTATACAAGTCCTAGGTACCCGCAGTCAAATGGAATGGCAGAAAGGGCAGTGCAAATTGCTAAAAGAATGTTAAAAAAATGTTATGAAGATAAGACTGATGTTAGAGTAGCATTATTACATTACAGAATTTCTCCTGTATGTGGTACAAATTTTTCACCAGCACAATTAGCCATGAATAGGAATTTAAAAACAAAGTTACCTGTTTGTTATTCTTACTTAGAACCAAAGATAAATGCAAATGTAAAAAGGGAATTTGGTAAGAGCCAGATCAGAAATACTAGGTATTATAATTTAAATGCTAAATATAAACAAGAGTTCTATAATAGTCGGAATGGTCTAAATAAAATAAAACAACATTATTTTATGAAACTCAAATATGTATTAAACATGTCATAAAATTAGTTTTAAACAATAAGTTACCATTTTTTTTTCTATGCATGTTACATAACCACTAAGTGTGCTTATTTGTATTTGTATATTTGCATGAATGTTAAAATTAGTTAAGATTCATTTTTTTTTGGAAAAGGGGAAGAAAAAAACCTATGAAATCTGTACTTGTGTTAATTTCAAATGGTTTGTGTTTTGTATAAGTATTTTGATTTAGTAATTTCTTTTTGAAAGGGGATAGATGTAATGTATGCGTGTAGCGAGACGCAATGACAGATGGGTGTTTGATATAGTCTTTGGAAATGCGTAAAAACAAGATGTCGGGAATGGGACGCGTGGCGTCATCCATCTTGTATGTAAGCGAGTAAGCTAAGCAGAAATAATAAATTAGTTGTGTTTCCTCCAGTCAATCTTATCATTTATAACAAACATTACATACCGAATTCCCAATAGGTATCCTCCAATAATGGATTCAAGTGCCGCGTAGCGTAGGATTGCGCTATTCATGTTGACAGCCTCGCAAAATCAAATTCTACGCCCTATTTCTATTCAATTTACTATTTAACGAGACAGCGCTTCGCCCTATCAAAAGAAAATCTGTAGTGACACAAGTCTTCGAGAAGAAATATCTAGAATACTTTGGAATACGAATCTGTTTAGTAGTGCTACTCTAAGTTGAGCCGTTTTTACTTGAGTTACTCCAGTTGTGATTAGCCAGTTGACTTTTTGTTACTAAATAAGTTTGTAAATTGACTACTTTTCTGTCAAAAGGCTAGTTGTGTACAATACGTTATTCGAAATTTATTTCGTTTGCTTGCTTGCTTGTGATTGTCACTGATTCTTTCTTGGTCATCCTGTGAGTGAGTGAGCAGATTGAGGTATGGTGGCCCGAATATCTGTTTACGCCTTCAATTTCAAACTCAAAATTGACTTTCAATAGTAGACATAGATTATGCCGGTTCCCATGTCCACCCTCATATTCTTATCCATTACCATCAGACTGATGGAAAAAGGGTTCCGGAAAGAGAAACACTTCCATCAAAACAAAACCAAATTAATACACAAAGAAACCCACTAAAACCATTAAAAATGGACCGGGCAAAATGGAAGGAGCATTAAAAATAGACTGTGCTGGCAGTCGGAGAGCACTCAGCAATAAAATTCTCAGCTTTTCTCGAGTTAGTTTCATTGTTAGCAACACAAAGAGGTATAGTTTTGTTTTGTTGACAGCTTGTTAGAGAAGAAGCTGGTTTATTAGTCGAACGATAAATAAATAACACCCAACAGTCACGTACATAGACCTAATCCCACACTAGGATTCCCTGTGTCTTGGGTATCAGAAACCACAGTACCATGGTACGACACGACAACACCCAGACCCGGAACAAATATTTGCCGGATCATGCAAATATTTGTCCCGCGGCGGGAATCGAGCTACGCCGCCGAGGTCGTGAATACACTATGCCTATCTCACGTTTTCTGGCGAGAATCCTAGAGATTATAACTTAGATATCAAGATTCAACTTTTTTCTTTCTCTTCGATCTCTCTTCTACGATGCTATTCTGAACCAAAACGCTTTACGTGTTGACAGAAAGACGCTGTCGTTTTTTCGCTTCAGTGTGAACCAGCCTAGAAGTGGACCAGCCTTTAGAACCTTACAGTTAGAGATGGTTCACGACATAAAAGTAAGCAAGTGAATATTATAAGCTCGTTTAAAAATAAAAGAATACGACACTTGACAAATATTTTTCTTTGTAAAGTCAGGGCAATTTAGGTCGAGTTGCATTGCTTGTATTTCAATGCTTTTGCTCGCTTTTACAGTGGTAAATGCACTTCTAAACGTTGCCTTCGTGACCTTTTAGCACCTGGTGGACTTAAAACTTGTGAGAGCTTTAAGCTGAGCGCTTCGTTTTCCTTTCACGCTAACGTTATACGGACAAGGGAATTTTGAATTTCCATACAATTCGATCTTTCCGCCAGCATAAATAGATCTTGTCCCTATCCAAAAAACGACAGAATAATTGTTTTTATGCAAATAAATTTAATTATTAGTCAAAGACAAGTCAAAGTTGTTTATTTCAATAAATCCAAGGATCACTTTGAAACGACTGAGAAACAAGGTGAAGCTACGCCTGTTCCTCGCGACCAATAAAAAGACCAAAAAAGCGAATAAGAAAAAGCTTGGTTTTTCCTAAAACAAAATGAGTTTTTATTTTGCAATTTTTTTGTATTTTACTCCCATCTCAATGTTATAAAAAAACATACCTACAGGTTAAATAAATAATAAATAAATAAATATTCCGGACATTATCACACATGGTCAACTGATCCCAAATTAGGCATAGCCTGTACTATGGGTACCAGAGACTGATATACATAATAGATAAATATTTAACACCCAGACACAGAACAAACATCTGTGTTAGTCACAAATGTTTGTTCAGTGCGGGAATCGAACCCGCGACCTCTAGCGCAGAAGGCAGAGTTACTGCCAACTGAGCTATGAGGATTGACCGTTAACGGGAACACCTATAGCAGAAATAAAACAGTTTTGTATTTACCGGTTCCATGAGCTTCAACGAACTCCAGGGTGGAAGGTACGATGGAGCACTCTTCGTAGAACTCTCTGAGGAGCAGCTTCTGGATGTGGCCAGCAGGGTACGTGATGCCCTGCTCTTTGTAACCATCGCAGTTGGTTTTAGCGTGGAGGAGCTGGGCGTAGACCCTGAAGAATCAATCATTTTCTTTAACATCTATTAGGAAAGGGCTCTTCATCATTTGAAATACTAAATCACTACAATTATAAAACAAAGTCCCGCCGCTTCTGAAAGCGATAAACTCAAAAACTGTTAAACAGATTTTCATACGGTTTTCATCAATGGAAAGAGTGATTCATGAGGAAGGTTAAGGTGTATAATTGTAAAATTGGCTGAAATATAACGATGATTGTTGAAGATTTAAAAAAAATATCATGCCTACTGGAAGCTTTACTGGCGTGCGTCGCGTAACCCAATAGAGTTATATAACCGGGCGAAGCCGGGGAGGGTCGCTAGTCCATACTATTTTACTACTGGTGTTAGACACAGTAGGCTAACCACCAGAGATAATTGATGTGAAAGAGATATTTCGATAACAATATCTAAAAAAAAAAAATATATTGGGGTCAGCGGGACTTGAACAATAACTTCGCCGAGAATCATTATGCCTATTGTATATTATTTGATTCGAGATGACGTTGACTAGAAAATCTTGGGCCGAATGATAATTATTTAGATTATCCAAATCAAATCGAATCAAAGTAATTTATTGCGTAATTAATTATTTAATCCTTTCACTACACTGATTCTTTCACCGACGGTCATAGGCCCTTTTCAGGGCCACCATACCTCAACCTGGTCACCGACCTAATACGGGATGACCAAGAAATAATCAGTGACACGACAAGAAGAAGAAGAATTGCGTAATATGGGTTAAGAACAGTTGTTACATAATACAATACCCTTTCAGAGCAGCCATAGGTATTCAGCGTTGTACGCATGCAATATACATATTTTCAAAAAAATTAAGTAGGTATGTCAGAGCTTTAAATTACAATAAATTGTGCTATTACAAAAAATATCATTAAAATAATTATGGGTTGAATAGTAAGCCCTTTCCTAAAATAAATAAATAGTAACCTTTTCAGTCTCACTTTGAATACTACAAGGCTTGAAGTATCAAGTAAAGGTTTAGGTAGGTGATTGTACACACGAACAGCCATACATAGCACGCTCTTGTTCAACAAAACTATTTTATTTCGGGGTAGTTTGATTTTGTGGTTATTCCGACAGCTTCTTAAGTTTTCAAAAAGGTCCATAATACACTTTACAAAAACTGATATTTCATAAATATAGAGACAGGGCAATGTTAACCACTCACAAAGCTGCGAGAGAGCTACGGCTGCTACGCCGTAGAGCATCTACGATACTTTAGAATTATCAGGTTCTTCTGTCTTCTGCTATCCTGCCACTGAGAGATAGCTTGGCCGACATTTTCTAAAAAAATTTGGGGCCTATAATGACGTCTTATTGCCATTAAAATGCGAGTTTGGCATCTTTTTTACACGAATTTGAACCATAAATCTGTGAGACTGTCAACTTACGTCACCACCTAAGCATAATCGTAAAGTTGATAGTACGGGACACGGAAATAGCTTTTCTCCTTATTGATATAGAAGGACTTAAATCGACAGAATTATCACACCATATTTTTTTTAAATGAAACGTACCTCCTAGAATCCTTGGCCTTCTGCAGAAAGACGACGACAATGGCTTCGGAACGCGCGTACCCGTTGGCGCTGTTATCAAAACTCTTGCATCTTCCGTCGGGTGATAGCACCCCCAATCTGAGAATATCGAATAAGTAGAAAGAAAAGAAAGAAAGAAAAATACATCTATTTGGACTCATACTAAAAATACCACAAACTAATAAAATGACAATTATATAGGTAAGTTTACAGGAACAATATAAAACTAAATAAAACTAAACTAGACTAACCTAATAAAAAAACAAAAGGTTCATTGCGTGCTGAGGTGCGTGTGTGAGCCAAAATAGGTCCTATCTCAGTTATAATGCCGCTTCTCATAGTGTAGTGGCGCTGGTTTTCAGATGGAACCACTAACTAGACAGTGACGGTGACTAATTAGACAGTGTGTTAACACTTTTCTTAAAATTTACCGTTGTTTCCCGTGATGTGGATTCAAAAAAGATTAGTAATGGTTCTCAGAAACTTGGTATTGAAAGTACCTGGAGAACTGAAGAGATACATAAGGATGCAGGCACAAGTTGGACCCTCCGACGATGGCGGCGTCACAGTGGCCGTCACGGATGGCCCTAAAGGCATGTTCCAAGGCGTAAAGAGAACTGGAGCAGGCAGAGTCCACAGTGTACGAGGGGCCGGTGACTCCGAGCCAGTAGGAGATGCGGTTGGCTAACATGGCACGGGAGCATCTGCAGACAAAACAATTAATAAAAGTAAGCCTTTAATACATTTATTCTATGATTTAAGCAGCATAAGCAAGAAAAGATAAACCTAAACTTATGTTTCGTAATTTGAACTTGTGACCTTTCCTTTATACGTTTTTAAAAGGTTCTACTCAGTACAATTTACTTAGATTATATAATACTAGCTTCCACCCGCGGCTTCGCTCGCACCTACATAAAAAGTAGCCCTTATGCTAGTCCAGACATTAATCTAACTCTGTACCAAATTTCATCCAAATCCGTTGGGCCAATAAACCGTGATTGAACCACAAACATCAAACATCTAAACATCCAAACATCCTCACAAACTTTCGCATTTATAATATTAGTAGGATTTAATTAAACAATTAAATTGTAAGAATTGTAAGTAAATTGCTAGTAGTTAAATAATGAACTTTTAAAATGGAATTGTCACCACGAAAGACCCAAAGAGCCTCGAAATTAATTTCCCAACTCGCAATAATTCCGACACTAGAAAGTTTAAACGCTTCGCAACTCGATGCGACTGCAGTCGTAATGAAGGAAAATTGCATCTTAGTGTGATAGCTGAAAGTTTAACGGTCCATTGTGTTAATTTAACTTGATATCCTTTGTAGTTCTTTTATTTATCTATTTGCTAGCTTCCGCCCGAGGCTTCGCTCTCGTGGTACCTACATAAAAAGTAATATATATGCTATTCTAGGTAAAAACTTTATTTACAGAAAGAAACATAAAACGAATACAAGTTAATATTTACAAAATACACAAGAAACAGTTGAGCCATCTAAAGACCGTTACAAACGATCTAGGCAAAGAACTCTATATATTCCAAGTTTCATCGAAATTGAATGAGTCGTTACGGCGTGATTGAACCACAGACATCTAAACATCCAAACATCCGTATCCGCACAAACTTTCGCATTTGTAATATAAGTCGGAAGTAGGATAGTAGGATTTAATACATTCATACTGCAATATAGTGCTTGGAGAATTTAATGCTAAAACATTGTTTACCAGTCATCCTGGGCGTGCAAAAAGAAACTAAACTCAGAATTCCTCCTTTATTCCTATACTTATATAATAAGATAAAACTATGGTACCCACTCATTAACCCATATAAAACTCACCATTAACCACCCACCCTTACTCATCCAAAATTACAATAACTATAACCAAAGACAATATAGTAGACTTTCTACTAGGTATATTATCATTTGTATCTATAACCTAATCAATCAAATATAATTTCGATAGAATACCATGCACAATACATACGCACGTGTATCAGGTATCTAGTTCTCGCAGATTAGCATTTTTCTTACCCGACCACGGCAAAGCCAAGAAAAACGGTTATGAGTTTAGCAGTCTATGTATGTTTGTATTTACGTATGTTCCACCTTAGCGCCAAATTCCCATTTGGTAAAGTTTTATAGACTTCGTAGTGGATTTTAAAAGTCGTATCTTACCAGACTCGCGAGTTCTCAGTTCAGGGCGAACCAATAGTTTATTTTAACTTACCCGGTAATACCGAAACCGTTGACCTGCATCTTCTCGTAGAACCATGTTTTCTCAGACTCTGAGAAGCAGGCTCCAACGAACACGCCGGTTTTGGTGTCGCGCAGCTCTTTAGGATTCACACCTGCACACAAAATATGTTTTAATAAGCTAAGTAATTCGTTCGAAATATGGGCAACTCGTCTTCACGTGGGTCGTGTCGGTAAGCCTAAGCGGTTTATGAGAAATAAATAATAATAAATTTATTATCAAACAGTTAACATTTAACAATCAAAACAAGTTACAAGAGGTCTCCGGTCTAGGACTAGCCTGTAGCTTGGTTCTTACTTATAGCTTATTTTTTATTTAAACTAGGTTATTTTTCCCAAACCTTTTTTTATATAGAATTTAATTGTAAATTAGCTCAAGTTTTGAGCATCTTAATAATTAGTGCTTTTCCTGGAAATCACAGAGATATTTTCATTAAAGCTATTATGGAAACTTTTTTGCTCGAACGAGGCAAATCACAAACCAGAGTTGGCAGCATTACGAAAGACCGTACATTTTCCTCAATCAATTGCCATGCTTAGGGTGCAATTCTAGTTTCCTGAGGAAAATATGGTCAAACTAATGAAATAAGAATTGTGGGTTGTTTGCACTCGTGATTGACTGGAAAAAGGGCTTAGGTCCTGTTCCTACAAAAGCTGATCAATATAAATGGGCTGTCACAGATATTTTAAGTTTCGAAATAGGAGCAACTCGTCTTCAAGTGGGTCGTATCGGTAAACCTAAGCGTGATTATTATCGGTCGAAATTCCACCTACAAGTACTTCCAGTAATAGAAAGGATGAACGAGGTCGATCCTATCAATATCCCACTTGACATTTCAATGTCTAAATCTTTACTTTAAGAAACGGTGACCGTCATGATGGCTGCATAAATGAAGATTAAAATCTTTAAAAAACCCGACTTCAATGCGTCATCGTCCGAATTTCTAAACACTTTTCTAAGTCGGTTAGAAATAGGTCGCATACGCATAAATTCATCGCATTACGGCGGTTTTTGCCGGCGGATTTTTAGGAAAGTAAGGTTTTACTGAAAAGATCCTCAATCACGCATCGAGGCCTCTCAAAAACAATGGATTTGAGTCCCTCGTTGCCCGCCATAATATGTTTTCAATATTCCATTACAAGTACTTGGGATTACGGTATTCAGAACTCCTGAATTATTCAGCAGATATACAGAGTGGAGGAAGTTATGACAACCACATTATTCAACATTATTCAGTTTTTTGTGGATTCGTAGAGCTAGTACCTACAAATTCACGTGTCAACTAACGGTGTTATTTTATAAGGCTACTTTGAGGGTGAATTTCACAATCTTATCAGTGTTTCCAGTGGCCGATTGACAAAAAGTAACATTTTGATCATAAAAGTAAAGAATTCTCATTATTATCACAGAAACGCAATAAAAATATTTTTTTTTAGGATGTAGTTATGGCCTGATTCATCATCAGATTCAGATCAGGCAGGTACTGCCGGCGCCGCCTTACAGAAGATTGGTTCGGGTCCGGCTACGATAACCACTTACAAATAGGTGGTTCGTATGTTTGTTTGCCACCTTAGTTGTATAAAACGACGTGTATTGCAAATTAAATAAACGCTTGTTAGATAATGCTACACCCTATAACACCTCACTAATATAACTCACGAAATACATTTACATCCTCTGTAAAATATGGTTAAACCTGTTAGTTTTGTGGTTTTAAACAAACAGTACCTAAGGTTATATCTATTTAATCTTAAAGGTAAGCGAGTGTAGTGGCTGATATACATACCGCCTATCCTATTTACGCTACCTGATCAGAAAGCCTAATTTATAAATTGTCTAAGGAGCAAAATGCCTAAAACGTGAAATGACTACATCGAAAACAAATGTTTTTCCAGTGCGGGAATCAAATCCGCAACCTCTAGCGTAGAAGGCAGAGCTACTACCAACTGAGCTATGAGGCATGTCATATGGGAATGCGTTTTTTTTTTATTGATAATAGTAAAACGTTTGCCCACCATCTCACTTTTGCAAGTGAGATGTGGCCTAAGATGGAGCACGCTAATATTTTTTTTATAAACTGTTGAATAGAATTTAATAGAATAAGAAGAGGGCCGCATCCTTCTTCGCAGCAAAATAAAAATAAAAGTATTTAAAAGCAACTGCTACAACTCGCACCTCTCACACTTGACCAATTTCTCCCTCGCGAATGATGTAACTCCTTTGCAACTGTCAGCGTGTTAATTAACTTGCAGATAACAAGATTTCGCTGGATATTTTTGTACCCGACGTGGAATAAGAAAAACGTTCAGATTTAGGAAGCATAATGTCTTAAGACTTTTTTAAGACATACCAGAATGGTTGTGACACCTTCTTCTTGTCGTGTCACTGATTCTTTCTTGGTCATCCTGTATTAGATAAGTGACCAGGTTGAGGTATGGTGGCCCTGAAAAGGGCCTATGACCGTCGATGAAAGAATCAGTGTAGATAATTAAAGTGAGCCTCTTAGAGGCTCCTTTCGTGCACATGTCACGTCTTCGTTCGTATTTTTAGGTTCTAGAACATGGTGGTTTCCTCACAATGTTTTCCTTCACCGTTTGAGAGCACTAACATACATTTTCCGAATGGAAAATCCATTGGTGCACGACAGGTTTCGAACCCACGACCTGTGGATCGGAAGGCGGGGCCACTACCACCCCTCCACCAGTGCTTGTGATATGAATACGCACAAATAACAAGCAAGACTTAATATGAATTTCAGCGCTATGCAAAATACACTTTATTGCCAGATTAACGATTACAATGATGATGCCAATGCCCAGGCATTTAGCGAAATTGAACTAACATCAAATGGACTTGCCGAAGCTAAGAAAATTTCTAAATGCCAATATTGAGTTATAATTACACCCAAAGTGAAAGTTTTAATGGATTTTCAGATAACAGCAAAGATGCCGGTGTTCGGCGTGAACCTTACCTGGGGACGATGTCTTGATTTGATTTGTGCACAATATTAAATTAATTTTGATTTAAATTTTACTGAAATCAAAAATTCAATGACGACAGGAAAACATTTTTAGGTGGTGAGTAGTAGACGCCAAAGATTTTTTTTTATGTTTTTCCCTTTCAGGCTGGCTATGGCATCTTAGTCCTTACCGTCAAGTCCTTCGTGTATTTTTTTGTTGTTTCTTCTTTAACACTACGTTTTTTCGTCATTTAAATAAATAAAATAAATAAATAAATATTCCGGACATATCCCACATGGTCAACGGATCCCAAACTAGGCATAGCCTGTACTATGGGTAACAGAGACTGATATACATAATAGATTAATATTTAACACTCAGACACAGAACAAACATCTGTGTTCATCACACAAATGTTTGTCCAGAGCGGGAATTTTATTTTCTATTCATGGTAAAGTCACCGTCAAGTTCAGTTTTAGTAAGATGATGGCTATTTTACTAAAATGGCCACCATAATTATACAATATTCTTCAATTGAACACTAGTTTTGTAAAATAAGCTGAGAGCACAACATTACATTGCAAGTTCCCGCCAAAAAGTATTTATAAATGTCTGAATAATGTGTTATTTTTTTTATTAATTCAAGCTGTACCGAAACGCTTTGTCGCTGATGTAATACGCTCAAAAATACTTTTTCATAAAACTTGTTTTAAATGTATTAATTCAGTTTGAGAAATTATTTTCCGATACCTAACTAGAACAATCGACCGTGAATGCAAAAGTTATATCATTTATATTTGTACCAAATCATGTAAAATTTAATGAAGAGAGAAAAACCATCAGTATTGTATAAATCACCATTCTTTCTCAAGCCTAACAAGGCGGGGAACGTTCCAGAATAGCCTACCTTGGAATTTAATTCATCTGAGTGCTCCAGACTTTCGGTGCCAGATAAATTGGTCTCATTACTAGCAAAGAAAGGGAGGTCGTATTGATTGGAATACGTTAAAAAGGTTACAGTGACACCGCTTGATTCTTTTGTACAACCTGCCAGAATTAAAATACAAAGGTTTTTTATTTCTTTATCTTAATTCAAATTATAGAATCTTTATTGCAAATGAGGCCCCGTACCATAGATATGGGAGCCACCAAGGAGTAAGACACTTAAGAGATCCACAACGCTTTATACCATCAACTCTGCGGTTTTTTGTTTAGGCGGTGACGTAAGTTGTCAGTCTAAGTTCTAATTTCATCAACATTATGTAAGCTTTATTCCAGAGTAAGAACGGACTTTACACGAGAGTAGATAATATTTTTAAAGACTTACCCCTTTATTTATAATCACTAACTTATCAACTCAATAACAGTATGACAGTTTCTTATGTTTACTGTTAAAAGAGAGAGACTCAGTGGCGGATTTACCCTAAGGCCCAGTAGGCCCGGGCCTAGGGCGGCCAGATAATAGGGGCGGCAAATTGTGACCAAAAATTTGTAGTAATTGTCGTAGAAAATCTCATCATCTCGGAATATATTTACAAATTAGTAGCTAATATAGTTAATTAAATTTCTAATTTAGATTTAGATAAAGTTGGCAATAAAATAAATTCATTATGAACCTAGTCTAATGATGAGTGCTGAGAAAGGGGCGGCACATGGCCTGGGGCCTAGAGCGGCCAAGACTGCAAATCCGCCACTGGAGAGAGTTATTGAGCCGATAAAGTTAGTGACTGATTAGTGATTAAAAATAAGAGGGTCCGAGGTAATCGGTGAAATAATGGTGTCACGCTTGCATTTGAATGGCAATAAGGGCATGGGCAAGTTTTGGCGGGAATGATCTTTGAAGAGGTTTAGATTTCAGGTCATTTAAAAATTTTTAATTAGGTTAATTTTTGAATAGAAAAATGCTTTGGTGCATGACCGGGATTTGAACCAAGGACCTAAGGATCTACCTTTTCCGTGTTGGCCCCGGCTGAAGAATAGGCCCCTCCGTACTAACCGTGTCGTTAGAAAAAGCTAGGGGAGGGCAAATCCCCGCCAAATGATTGTTTGGGTGTAGACCGTACAATGTCGGTCGCATTTAAAATCTTTGGGGAGGCCTTTGTTGAACAGTGGACGTCCGTCCTACGACTAAAATGATGATGATGATAACGATAATATATGACATTGACAGACAGGCATGCCTCTAGGTCCTAGAGGCATGCATAGCGGTAGGTATAGTCCAGGAGGATAGGTAGAGGTATTGAAAAATTCCTTACCAGCATCAATGATGGCTTCATACGCCTTCTCGAGCAAGATTCTGCACATAGGATCCATGGTATGTGCTTGTTTGTAGTGCACACCGAAGAAAGAGGCATCGAACTTATTGACATTGTTGATTTTGCCGGTACGCTGTGGGATTTCCGGATGGGCCAACTTCCAACGCCGTGAGTCTGCCGATATTAAATCCACCTGTGGGTGATAGATAGTGATAGATAGAAGAATGTGTGAACTTATCTCAGATTACGTACCCGCATCGCAGAACCGAACCGATGGGGAATAAAAGTTCTCAAAAGTGGTCAAACTAATTGAGCACTAAGATTATTAGTGCTTGCTTGCTTGTCGTGTCACTGAATCTTTCTTGGTCATCCTGTGTTAGGTCAGTGACCAGGTTGAGGTATGGTGGCCCTGAAACAGCCTGTGACCATTGGTGGAAGAATCAGTGTAGTGAAAGCTACCTAAAACAGCTGAATAAAATTGAGTTTGAACTGATTTAAATCCAAAACACCTGATTTTTGCGTAGTATTTTTTTTCAATTCCAAAAAATTCCAAAAATCGTAGAGCAAACATTATTGCGAGTTGGATATAGTAGTTTCTATTATAGTTTATTATAGTAGTTTACTATTCTAGTAGTTTCTATTATAGTAGTTTACTATTGCGAATCTACTATATCTAGTAGGACCTAGTATCTATAGTCTACAAGGTGATTCATAACATGTATACCATCCCGAAAGGGGGTTATTCTATCAACAAAAAGAAATAGCGAAATTAAATTTTTTCTATTTTTTTTTAAATATTTTTTCACAAACTTTCTCAAATTAGCTGTTTTGGGTATTTTTATCATCGTTAAAACGAATAACTAAACGTACAAGAAGTTCGGAATCGAGATTGCTACTTAAAACAGCTGATTCATTGAGTTTAACCTGATTTGACCCCAAAACATCTGATTTTCGTATAGAGATTTTTCAATGAAAAATGTCGGATATCCAAAAGTCGTAGATTAAACTTTATTGCCTATTTGTTGTAGAATAAGCCCCTTTCGGGATGGAATACATATTATGAATCACCTTGTATACTATAGTAAATATACTATACCTACTAGATCCTCAGAAATCATTCCCAAGATGACATGCGGGTCGCCGTCATCCGAGCAGCCCAAATTAATTTTTCAACGTCAACGGAACCATTCTGTGGTCAGAGTAATGAATAACGAGAATAATCGTCCCAGGGGACTGTTGCCAACTTGACCTAATTTAGGATAGATTTAGCCACTAATTTATAAAGCATTGCCCGCAAATCAGTGACTTTGATGTTTCGATATCCTCGTGATTCCGTTAGAGTAAATTAATTAGTGTAATTTATTAAGCCTTATGACTGTTGCCAGCTCCTTAAAGTTTTAGCTAGATCTAGCCACTTTTGGAACTAATGATGGAATCGAATGGACTGTAAAAATGCCCGTAGAAGAATCCTAGTCCAATAGCGCTGTATTAATAGTGTATGAGATAGACAGTAGGTACAAATTAATAAAAATAAATTTATTATCAAACAGTTAACATTTAACAATAAATCAAAACAAGTTACAAGAGGTCTAACTAGGACTAGCCTGTACCTTGGTTCTTACTTATAGCTTTTTTTTTATTTAAACTAGCATTAGCTATTTTCCTACCCCGTTGCCTGTGCCGAGCGGCGCGGTACAAAAGTAACAGCGAGCGCTGGGCAAACGGACTCTGCGCTTGGCTTTTGGACTGTCCAGACGTGTATTTCTTATGCTAGGAACTTAGTTCTAGTAGTGATGTCATACTTAGGTTAAACTCTGTTGGTTAAACGTTCGAGTTAAAATCATATCTTATCATAGGTTGCATGTTGTTATTTTTTTTTAATTAAAATCGATACTGGTCTATTACACTAGGTTAATTTTTTTATATAGAAATTAATTGTAAATTAACTCAAGTTATGCGCATCTTACTAATTAGGGCTTTTCCTGGAAATCACAGGGATATTTTCATTAAAGCCATTATGAAACTTTTTTGCTCCAACGAGGCAAATCACAAACCAGAGTTGGCAGCATTACGAAAGACCGTACATTTTCCTCAATCAATTGCCATGTTTAGGGTGCAATTCTAGTTTCCTGAGGAAAATGTGGTCAAACTAATGAAATAAGAATTGTGGGTTGTTTGCACTCGTGATTTACTGGAAAAAGGGCTTAGGCCCTTTTCCTACAAAAGCAAAGCTGATCAATATAAAAGGGCTGTCACAGATATTTTAAGTTTGGTTTAGCTTCTAAGTAGAATTAAAGATTTTGCGTCGCAAGAGTTAGTAAATGGCCTAGTTTTTTTTTTATTTTCTTGAATTGAACATTGATTTATTGATTGCTTGATCTGCAAATTGATTCATAATAGTATGCTATCCCGAAAGGGCCTTATTCTACACCCAATTTTCAGTTAAGTTTGTTCTACGAATTAAGAATAATTATAATTTTTCATTGAAAAAACTCTATGCAAAATCAGCTTTATAGGTCAAGCTGATATAATATGTAGGTAGCACTCTTGATGACGAACTCCTCGTATTTTTTGTAATTAGTTATAAAGGTAAATAAAATAACCAAACCAGCTAACTTGAGAAAGATTGAAGAAAAATTGAATATTTTATTGATGTTTTTTTTCGCTAATTTTCATTCTTTTTGTTGATAGAATAACCCCATTTCAGGATGAAATACGTGCTATGAATCCTTGTATATAATATACAACAATGTATTCAACCTTGTATACAACAATGACAGAAACGGAAGAGAAATATATTATTGTGGGATTCAAATACACAGTTCTTGTAAAGGCATACATTTTCATAACTTAATAATAATTTTATACTTTTTGCGTGTTACTGATATATAACAAAATCGTACCTTATTAAAAAGGTTTTCTTGCAGATGCACCACCGAGTCTGAGTCAGGGAAGTACCCTGAGACTCCGGTCAGGAGGACCTCGTCTCCGGGCGGGGGGTGCGACAGCCGGTGTCCTGACGTCAGCCTGTCCTCAGCTACTGGTATTGGTGCCATCTGTGGGGAGAAGTAATGTTTAAGTTTGCAATAAAACATGGCGGCACATATTGTACAAAGATTTTTGTGGAACTTTTTTCATTAAATCTTTAGTTACAGTCTTTTTCAACCAAACGTCGAATTAATATCTACTCAACTACTTATGTGAGGTACACTAAGTACAAACAAGGTGATTAAAATGGGGGCAATATTGATGCCGCACATTTAGAAAGTTGAGGAATTACATAAAAAGACATTAAAAATAACTTAAACAGCTAATTTGAGAAAGTTTGAGAAAAAAATAATCTAATGTTTATATAGATGTTTTTTTGCTAATATTATTTCTATTTGTTGATAGAATAACCCCCTTTCGGGATGGTATACATGATATGAATCACCTTGTATATGTGTAGTCGTATATTATAGTATAATATATTAGATTATAATAGATGTCATATTGCTCGCCATTTAAACCCGGCTTTAAGGTTAGTGACCTTTACAAATTCTATAAACAACAATATCTTTCAAAGCCATACGTCATTTAATTCTGAATTCTGGCAACACAGGAAATTAGATGCCTCGACGTGGACGGTTCATTTAAATTGATAATTTATTTCCATTTAAAACGGTTCCATTTATAGTTAATTCACTTGACAAATTAATACAATCAAGTGTCATTTTTTATCAGCTGAGGGATTTACGTTGGAAAAAGGAAAAGGAACTAACTAAAATATCTTTATATTCAAAGTGAAACAAAATAAAAAAATTTATACCCTTGCTTGCTTGTGGTTTCATTGATTCTTTCTCGGTCTTTGAGGTATGGTGGCCCTGAAAAGGGCCTATGACCGTCGGTGAAAGAATCAGTGTAGTAAAAGTGATTAAAGTGCGCCTTTTAGAGGCTCCTTTCATGCACTTTTATCCCCAAGAATGGTAGACATCCTCTCAGATCTCTAGGTGAACAGAGCCTTGAAGATGTAATGGAGGTAGTCAGAGGCATTTTTGAACTTTTGGCACATTCCCGAGTATCATACTAATAATTAAGAGTAAATAAAAAAAAAAATAAAAAAAAAAATTGGCCGTGGTGGCCCCGGCTGAAGAATAGGCCCCTCCATATCTACCTATCCCCGGATGTCGTAAGAGGCGACTAAGGGAACAAAAAGCTAGGGGATGGGCAGCAGCATTCCTCATTTTAACAACGATAGCTCTAACTGCGCTCGCCAACCCGCATGTCCAGCGTGGTGAGTATGGGCAAATCCCCCCACATGATAAGGAATTTGCTCTGTCTGTGGGGGAGGCCATGTTACGCAGTGGACGTCGAACGTCTGAAATGATGATGATGAAAAATAAATAAATAACACCCAACAGTCACATACATAGATGCTGACCCCACACTAGGATTCCCTGTATCGTGGGTACCAGAAACTATGAGTAGCATGGTACCCCAACACCCAGACCCGGAATAAATATTTGCAGATCATGCAAAGATTGGTCCCACGGCGGAATCGAACCCCTTCCGTCTCAGACAAGCACTCGCCGGCGGAAGCGGATATATGTCACACAAGCTTCCGCCCGCGGCTTTGCTTTCGTCGTAACTATGAAGATAAAAAAGCATAGTTTTTCGAGTTTTTTAACAATATCATTAGATGCATGTGTTCCTTTTATGATGTACTATGGATATTTACGAAGAAAACACGAAAAAAGCGGCCTAAAAGTTTTTTTTTCGCGATTTTTTTTTTATTTGAATCATGTTCTGAATGCACTGTTTCCGTTTTCGGGAGTAGTCTATTTACACCCTGTATACTTTTCCACACTATAATATATCCCTGCGCCAAATTTCATCCTAAGTTGTTTGGGAGTGATTGAACCACAAACATCCAAACATCCTCTCAAACTTTATTTATTTATTTAATCTTTATTGCACACAAAAAACAATGTACGAAAGGTAGGCTTAATGCCAAGGCATTATCTACCAGCCAGCCTGATTGGGTAGAAACAGGAGGTTGGCGTGCGACAGATTGTTTAACTTAACCAAACACTATACTATATATAACCATACACTATATTTAAATATGTATATATATATAAATATATAATACACTGCAATAGATTAACAGATAGTACAAAACAGTGTTTTATTAACATGTAGTGTAGATGCTAGATGTTCTTAAGAAAATATTCACGAGTTAATCGTTTAAATGAAACTTTCGCATTTATAATTTTGTAGAATAGGTTAATAGGATTGAACAAATGCACAAATACAAAATATGAGTAAGGTTGCCGAATCTCTTTAAGGGGAGGGCGATTCAGGATCGGCAACGCGTGTGTGAGTGTTGCATCTGGTATTGCAAGCGTTCATAGCTAACCACTTGCCAACAGGTGGGCCGTAAGATTGTTTGCCAACTTAGTACCCAGTATTAAAAAAATAGAGGGCCGTGGTGGCCCCGGCTAAAGAATAGGCCCCTCCATATCTCTATCCGCGGATGTCGTAAGAGGCGACTAAGGGAAAAAAGCTAGGGGATGGGCAGCAGCGTCCCTCATTTTTACAACGATAGCTCTAACTGCGCTCGCCAACCCGCATGCCCAGCGTGGTGAGTATGGGCAAATCCCCCCACATGGTAAGGAATTTGCTCTGTCTGTGGGGGAGGCCATGTTCAGCAGTGGACGTCTTACGGCTGAAATGATGATGATGATGATAAAAAAATGGGAGCATGCTAAACACGATTTTATTCATTGAATATATGCAAATATCTTTTACCGGTGTACACACAAACCTTCAAGAATATTCAGTTGATTTACATTAGAATTCTTACATAGCTTATGTAAATGGCATACGTATAACCCCGCGGGTCACGTTAATTTATTTTCGTTTCAATTATGCATTGGTAAAACACGTTTGAATTTAAATTAGAGAGCGAATAAACAAGTCAATGGTGAATTACAGTTACCAACAATGCTTTTATTGAATTTATTTTGGGGAGAATGGTAAGGGCGTACACGGCCATATGGACCAAGATAAAAAAAAATTGGATATCATTTTTTTTTCCTACCTTTAACCAATAACATTTAGTCCAGACGAGGGCTTACCTTTTTTTTTACAAAAGACTTCATCAATTTTTTTACGAGTTTGTAAATAAAAAAAATGAGTTGGTACCTGCTGACTTTCGAACAAAATAATTAGTTAAAATATCAACGGCTAAGTATGTACTCATACATCTAGTAGTACCTTACACACCTTAGTAGTTTTTAATAGGTACTTAAGTTATGTTTTTAATAATAATAGGGTATAATTTATATTTTAAGCTGTATGAATAATGTAAACAACTTAGACAAATGGCTATATAAATCAGAACATTCAAATATTAAAAAAATACTATGAAAATATATTTTACGCATTTGTCACGTCATTTCGGTTAGATTCATTTAAACTATGTTCATGACAGCTGATGCTATATTTTAACCATAAGCCAGTGTTCATATAACGTGCTATATGCCATCTAAAATGTATTTCAAAATGATCCTTATCTCTACTAGATAAAAGTCAATTTTGGGTTTGACATTTGGCGTACGATATCGTAAACCCTCAAATGACCGGGCGACGCAGTGTTGGATGCCCCCCAATGGAATGTCTCATAATAGGGGTGCGGGTTCAATTCCCGCTGCGGGACAAATGTTTGCATGATCTGCAAATATGTGTTCCGGGTCTGGGTGTTGTGGTACCATGGTACTAGTAGTTTCTGATACGCACGACACAGGGAATCCAAGTGTGGGGTCAAGTTTTAAGTTCAAAATTGCCTTTATCCAGTACAGATAAGGATAATTTTGATATACATTTTAGATGACATATCGCACCACGTATAAACACGGTTTAAATCTCGATATGACCACATAGCATTTGGACTAGATCGCCATAAGGCCTGACAGCGTAAAAATTACTAACGTGTTTAAAAAAAATGTGTTTACCGCAAGCGGATTTTGGAGGAGGTAGGGCATAGCGTGATTTTCTCGTTCTAAATTGGAGCAGCCCGCCTGGGGAGGTACCTCCACCTTACAGAAGATCGCAGCCAAATAACATTATTTGTTTCAAATAGTGTTGTGTTCCTGCGGTGAGTAAGGTTGCCAGAGCTCTTTAGGGGGAGGGGGTTGGCAACGCGTGCGTGATGCCTCTGGTATTGCAAGCGCTCATAGGCTACGGTAACCGCTTACCAACAGGTGGGCCGTATGCTTGTTTGCCATCTCAGTTGTATAAAAAAAAAAAAAATAAGCGGCTAGCGTCGAAACTGACCACTGCTCCAAAGAGGTCGCACATCATAATCATAATTTAAATCACCCCGTGAATGTAATTTTTTTAGGAATATTGTACCTATGTGACTGTTGGGTGTATTTTTTTTTAATTTAAATTGAAATTGATTGATTGATTGAAGTGATTTGTGTTTTAAGGTGACGAAAAAAAAAATTTGCTCGATATAGGTACTTCTTGACCGCATCCGCCGTATAGATACTACGATTCGTAAGTTATTTTGAAATCGTTAAATCTTCGTCTGCAAGTTTCAGCCACATTTTCCAAAAAAATTACCATCCCATTTTAGGTGTAAAAATTCGTACTTTTATTTTCTATCACAAAGGCTCTCAGAATTTCAAATTTCACAATCGTGAGTTTACTGGAAGTACCCTAGAGGTTTTTCATTTTTGACATTGTAAGCTGAGCTTGTGTGAATGGTTTGTGAGCTTACAAGCTCACATACGATTCTTCAACTTCAATTTCCAGATGAGGTAAGGAACTTTACATCGTTATTATTACATATTACGTGGTAGAAAGAAACTTAAAACGAATACAAGTTAATATTTACAAAATACACAAGAAACAGTTGAGCCATCTAAAGACCGTTACAAACGATCTATAGATAGCTCAACTGATCCAGATCACTACCAGTCGGAAGCGTCCCCAAGACGCTGGCGGAATTGCCACGCTGGATGGCAATGCTAATTCGCTGGGCCAAATAATAGCCAGCTCTCGGGTCACGCGTCGCTTCGATCAGACGTCCTGATATCTTTTTGAAAACTCGGAGGGCCCCGTTTCCCCACGGACCCAGGGTCTCAACCCCAAAAGGCTATTACGTGGTAACGTATACCCAGGTAATACGTTAGTTATCTATAACCATTTTTCCACAAATCTTTTTTATAACGTTGGTAAATACCTATCAAGGATATTCAAACGGTTTCCACTCACCTTTTCTAAAAAAATCCTAAGTTACAAAATAACGTGCGTGGCCACCGGCTACCACTACTCTTCTGGCTGTCGTCACTGTCCACTGTTCTTTATAAAATAAACAATTAAAAAATTTACATTCACGGGGTGATTTAAATTATCATGTGCGACCTCTCTGGAGCAGTGGTCAGTTTCGACGCTAGCCGCTTGCGGTAAACACATTTTTTTTTAAACACCTTTGTAATTTTTACGCTGTCAGGCCTTATGGCGATCTAGTCCAAATGCTATGTGGTCATGAAAGTCCCAACTAGCAGCACCCGGATCCGGAACAACTATCTGCAGACCAAGAATACCATTTTTGCACCGACCGGGCATCGAACCGCTCGTCCATCTTATTCCGGATCTGGGGGTTGTGATGCCACATAGTAATAACTAGCGTGTGCCCGCGGCTTTGCTCACGTGCTACCTAGATAAAAAGTTTCCTATATGCTATTCTAGGTAAAGAACTCTACCTGTTCCAAGTTTCATCGAAATGGATTGAGCCGTTACGGCGTGATTGAACCACAAACATCCAACCATCCTCACAAACTTTCTCTTTTATAATCAAATCAAAGCCAAACAGGCCTCATAGCTCAGTTAATAGTAGCTCTGCCTCCTGCGCTAGAGGTCGCGGGTTCGATTCCCGCACTGGACAAACATTTGTGACTAACATAGGTGTTTGTTCTGTGTCTGGGTGTTAAATATATATCTATTATGTATGTACCAGAGACTGATGTCTCTGGTACCCATAGTACAGGCTATGCCTAGTTTGGGATCAGTTGACCGTGTGTGATATTATGTCCGGAATGTCCGGAATATTTATTAAATCAAATAATAATAATGTATATGTTTCATTTCGAGCACACTTATAATATAATATAATGCTCTGTTCTAGAACCGAGCGGTTTAATTCGAGACGATGGTAAAAGACCCGATGGCATGACACTTATCCTCTGAAAGATGGGACCTGCGTCGATACTCTAGCCCCGTCATATCTTCCCAGCACATTGGTACGGGCTGTCTCTGCAGCAGCATCAGCGGAGACCCTCAAACGGCGCAAATATGTGCCTCTTGATCGCGGCTATATATTTGAGCCGTTTGGGGTAGAGACATTAGGCCCATGGGGATCAGGGGCACACAAAATTTACAAGAACCCGGCGGGGAGACTTTTATTATTATTATTTTTTATTAAGTCATTTATTTCAGGCAACACAGCAAAGTACATGTACAAATACAGGGCCCATAGATTTATATACCTACCTTAAAACTAAAATACATATAATATTCACACTTGCATATTATATTAGGGTTTATTGAGCTTTTAGAGTCTACGCGCGACCAGAATGCTGGCTTTTACTTCGGTCAGCGAATAAGCATTGCCATACAACGTGGCAATGCCAGTATTCTGGGCACGCTTCCATCTGGTGGCGACAGGGATCGACTGGATTTATAGACACCTACTCGTAAAAAATTCAGTCGTGTTTTTATTAGTAGGTACTTTTTTTTTTTTTTTTATGCTACTGAAGTGGCAAACAAGCATACGGCCCACATGTTGGTAAGTGGTTACCGTAGCCTATGAGTGCTTGCAATACCAGAGGCATCACGCACGCGTTGCCGACCCCGAACCCCCTACCCCCCTAAAGAGCTCTGGCAACCTTACTCATCGCAGGAACACAACACTATTTGAAACAAATAATGTTATTTGGCTGCGATCTTTTGTAAGGCGGAGGTACCTCCCCAGGCAGGCTGCTCCAATTCAGAACGAGAAAATCTCGCTGTGCCCTACCTCCTCCTAAAAACTTAAACTTAGTCGTTAGTTAAATAGTTATTTAGATTATGTTAGTATATGATGAACACAGATGTTTGTTCTGTGTCTGGGTGTTAAATATATATCTGTTATGTATATCAGTCTCTTGTACCCCTAGTACAGGCTATGCCTAGTTTGGGATCAGTCGACCGTGTGTGAAATGTCCGGAATATTTATTGATTATTTATTATATTTAGGATTATTTCTTAATTTGTTATACATAATATTCTGAATACATTATTTAACGTAAAAAAATATATAGGTAATGCAATAGTAGAGGTGACTCTTAAATTACTATTGTTTACTATTGCAAGCTATTGAAACAGAACCTACACTAAGTCATGGACTTGTGTTGATCCTTCCAGTGGTCTCTAAGGTCGTAGCTATACCTACCATTACCATTAATCATCATTACGTACCTATATCAATATTTATTTCATTGTAGGGGAATTAATTAAATCAATAATAATACATAGTAATTAAATATGAATGTGGAAGGATATAAGGGGAGAGGTAGACCAAAGAAAAGATGGATAGACTGTGTGAAAGACGACATGAGTAAGAAAGGAGTGAATACTGATTTGACGGCTGATAGAGGGGAGTGGAAGAGAAAAACATGTTGTGCCGACCCCACGTGAAGTGGGATAAGGGCAGGGAGAAGATGATTAATACATAGTAATAATTATTAGTATAAAGTCCTAATATTAGTAGGGAGTAGGATATCTAGTATGGGATGAGTTGATATGAACCTAGATATTGGTTGTATTACCTAGTTTATTTGTAAGTACCTAGTCAGGGCATCATATTGATGATGATGATGGCCTTTTCAATCTGTAACTTATGAAGTACCTACCGCAAAATTTAACCGTGACCATGTCCCAAATCTAATCTTTGGACTTGCTTCAGACGTAATGTAACCCATACACTGAGGTCATATATTTGATATGCCATAACTAATACCCAGCCTGTAGGTACACTGCTTCTATAAGGTTCAAATTAGTAACGAAAAACTTGAAGCTGAGTACGAATCAACAGCTTTTACTAATCATTATACTTACGCTTGGCCGTGGTGGCCACCGGCTGAAGAATAGACCCCTGCATATCTCCTACCCGTAGATGTAGTAAGAGGTGACTAAGGGAAAAAAGCTAGGGGATGGGCAGCAGCGTCTCCTATTATAAAAACGATAGCTCTTACTGCGCACGCCAACCCGCGTGCCCAGCGTGCTGAGAATAAGCAATTTCACCCCACATGGAAGTCCATGAAAGTTGGGTATGGCAGAAAAAGAATCAAAGTAGGATAAATGCAGTGGAAATGAGAGCTTTGCGAAGTATGTGTGGAGTAACTTTGAAAGATAGAGTGAGGAACAGTGTGATAAGAGAGCGTTGCGGGGTGAAAGAAGACGTAGTGATGAGGATTGAGAAAGGTATGCTGAGATGGTTTGGTCATGTAGAGAGAATGAACGAAAGAAGATTGACGAAACAGGTGTACAAGGCGAGTGTGAATGGGACCGTTGGAAGGGGAAGACCTAGGCGTACGTTTAGTGACCAAATCGGTGACGTTTTGGAAAAAGGCCAGGTCATACGAAAGAAGATTGACGAAACAGGTGTACAAGGCGAGTGTGAATGGGACCGTTGGAAGGGGAAGACCTAGGCGTACGTTTAGTGACCAAATCGGTGACGTTTTGGAAAAAGGCCAGGTCATGAGTACCCTAAACCGACGAGCATGTATGAGGAATGTGATGAGAGTGAATGAAGCAAAAGAGGTATGTCAGGATCGTAGCAAGTGGAAAACCGTGGTCTCTGCCTACCCCTCTGGGAAACAGGCGTGATTTTATGTATGTATGTATGTATGGAAGTCCAGCAGTGGACTTCAAACGACTGGAATGATGATTTCTACTTCAGCAACAGGTCTTTGTATTGTAATAAGCTGTTTACCTACGCTGATGGTAAACTGACCCATGCCATCAGTATATGCTTTACATAATGACGCGCACACATAGCGGCTTTTGTATAATTATTTGAACAATGGTATCTTGTCCATTCAGACCCTATTTAGTCTAGAATATTTATTTCTGTACTCATAATGTCGAACCTTTACTGGCACGAAATTGGTAAATAAGGTGATTCATATTAAATAAATAAATAAATATTCCGGACATATCACACACGGTCAACTGATCCCAAACTAGGCATAGCCTGTACTATGGGTACCAGAGACTGATATACATAATAGATATATATTTTACACCCAGACACAGAACAAACATCTGCGTTCATCACACAAACGTTTGTCCAGTACGGGAATCGAACCCGCGACCTCTAGTGCAGAAGGCAGAGTTACTACCAACTGAGCTATGAGGCCTGTCTTGTCTATATTATGTACAATATTCTGTAATGGGCTTATTCTACATCCAATTGGCAATTGAGCTATCTATAGATCGTTTGTCGGTCTTTAGATAGCTCAACTTTTTCTTGTGAACCTACTTTGTAAATATTTACTTGTATTAGTTTTGATTTTCTTTCTGTATATAAAGCTTGTTAATTAAAAAAATTGGCTTATAATATTCTACGACTTTAGTAAATTCGATATTTTCATTGAAAAATACTTTATCTATACTATAATAACTATGCAAAATCAGATATTTTGGGGTCAAATCAGTTCCTACTCCATGAATCGCCTGTTTTAGGTAGTAATTATTATTATTATTATTATTTATTCAACCTTAAATAATACGGTTTATTTCCCAATTACATTACTTAAGGATAGAATAAGATTACAAATAAGATTAAGTAATCTTGATGCGGAACTCCTCGTACGTTTAGTAATTAGATATAAAGATGATAACAATACCAAAAACAGTAGGAGGTAGGGCACAGCGAGATTTTCTCGTTCTGAATTGGAGCAGCCCGCCTGGGGAGGTACTTCCGCCTTACAGAAGATCGCAGCCAAATAACATTATTTGTTTCAAATAGTGTTGTGTTCCTGCGGTGAGTAAGGTTGCCAGAGCTCTTTAGGGGGGAAGGTGGTTCGGGGCCGGCAACGCGTGTGTGATGCCTCTGGTATTGCAAGCGCTCATAGGCTACGGTAACCATCAGAGGAGCCGTAAGGTTGTTTGCCACCACTGTTGTATAAAAAAAAAAAAAAAAGATAATATGAAAACTTTGGGAAATAAATGTGTTTTTTTTATATTGGTGTCTTTTCACTGATATTATTTATATTCGTTGATAGAATAAACCCCTTTCGGGATGTTATAATTGTTATTATGATTATGAATACTGATATCCTGCAGTTTCAGAGTTTCAGTATTATGCCTCATTGACATTGACATTGCCTGGCCTGTATTGACAGGCCTCATAGCTCAGTTGGTAGTTACTCTGCCTTCTGTGTTAGAGGTCGCGGGTTCGATCCCCGCACTGGACAAACATTTGTGACTAACATAGATGTTTGTTCTGTGTCTGGGTGTTAAATATTTATCTATTATGTATATCAGTCTCTGGTACCCATAGTACAGGCTATGCCTAGTTTGGGATCAGTTGACCGTGTGTGATATGTCCGGAATATATTATATTATTATTATTATTCGCCGTCTGCTTGTCACACACAGCGAGTACATAATTATTATTATAATTATTGTTATAGGTTGACACACAAACTTTTTTACCATCGCAACTTTTTAAAGTATGTCTGAAAGATAGGTAAACGTTTATGCTCATTCATAAATAAAATTAAAGTAGAAGGCTATTAAAACTTCCCACAAGCGCCCCGCAGTTCGCCTTGAAGTGAATTTATGTGCTTCATAAAACCCCATCTTGCATTTTGTTTAGGAAAGCACTCTATTCCTCTGTGTTATTCAAAAATACTCTCGTTATTTTTGTAATAAAGAAAATTGAGGAAATTTGATATTTTAACTTTTCATGCAAGTTTGCACTACTACTGCCTACCAGCAAAAGAAAATATCCCTACCCATCTATTATTCAAAAGCGGCTTGCAACCTGTCACGTCTGGAATACTCACTACTGTCAAATCTAAGAATGTAACTAAATGTTCGGACGTCTCTAACTCCAACCAAGGATCTGATCGCCTGGAGATCTGAGAGCGTGTCTACTATGCTTGGGTATAAGCCCCTTCGTCCATGACGCTACGCAAAAATGACGGAACTCATTAGAAACTAGAGTTGCGGACTGATTGGAAACTCTGACTCGTCCACGGCGCTACTGGAATTTCCTGAAACTCAGTCACTCAGTACACGATTTTATGTAAACAAAGTTTTGAAAACGAAAATAATTAACATGACTAGTGATAATTCGAGCGATGACATGGAATTATTACTTCTCCAGTCACATAGACGTCAGAATCACATAAAATTACTTTTTATTCGTTCATTTTTCAACAGTTCCTCGAAACCAGTCGCCTGGCGACCAGCATGTCGAGTCGCCAGGAGACTAGTTACAAACGCGTTCCTTTTGAGTAGCGCCGTGGACGGACGCGCATTGAAATACTAGTGCTATCGCAGTCAGGCTACTCATAAGTGACTACAGTTTCAGTCGCGTTCCTTTTGAGTCTCGCCGTGGACGAAGGGGCTTAAAGTCGTGATCCTGATAGTAAATTTTTATTTTGTTAAATTATGAATACTTGCAACCAATAATTACGAGTTATTTATTGTATTATTTATAGTTGCACGAAAGAAATCTCTAAGAGGCGCACTTTAATCCTTTCACTACACTGATTCTTTTACCGACGGTCATAGGCCCTTTTCAGGGCCGCCATACCTCAACCTGCTCACTGATACAGGATGATCAAGAAAGAATCAGTGACACAACAAGCAAGCAAACATTGTAGTGTTTGGTGGCGGTTTACTTAGATTTCCTGAAAAACACTCTCAAGCCCTTTATTTTGTTATTAATATTGTTTTGGGCAATAAAAGGAGATCTTAACATGGTAGACAGTCCATACATACGTGGGCATGCTCCTTTGACAGAAATTGCAATACAAATAATATGAAGGCAGTGTGAGGGGAGTGAAATAAAAAACTTTAAAGATACCTGGGTAAATCTTAGGCAGGCACCACTAAATTCATTTTACCTTCCCATCTGCTTTGACCCCTCGTAACTTTTATTCCCGACAAACAGCTTATGGTAAACACATGCATGTGCTTACCCCAAGTTAGGGGTTGTTGGGGTAAACAGTGACGTCACGCTTGTCACCTTTTGATAAGCTTCAGTCTCCGCTCTGGTGAATCAATAAACCCGGCTTGCTTATTTCGCAAATATTCTCTTGTTTAGTAGAGTTGGAACATTTAGAAGTGGCAAAATATTTAGTAGTTACCAAATTAGCGATGCGCGACTTCGAAATCTTCGAATGATTCTATTACTCATCATCATCATTCATAATTTCAGCCGTTCAACGTCCACTCCTGAACATGGCCTCCCCCACAGACAGAGCAAATTCCTTATCAGGTGGGGGGATTTGCCCACCATACTCACCACGCTGGGCATGCGGGTTGGCGAGCGCAGTTAAAGCTATCGTTGTTAAAATGAGGGACGCTGCTGCCCATCCCCTAGCTTTTTTCCCTTAGTCGCCTCTTACGACATCCGCGGATAAGTAAAGGAGGGGCCTATTCTTTAGCCGGGGCCACCACCGCCTAATTGCCCGTATATAATCGATTCAATATAATGTCAAACTCAAGCGTGCCAATCTAATACATCGATTGAAATGATTTTTCGATCTTTTATAAGGCGGAGGTGCCTCCCTAGGCGGGCTGAAAATCTCGCTGTGCCCTACCTCCTCCAAGAAAAGTTACAGAATCGCGCTCTTTCTATCGCTTGCTAACTCTACTAAACTAGTGGGTACACAGTATGTCAGTCCTCGTTTCATAATGATGGCCTACACGCGCTTACGTGCGCTCTCACACTACCTCCATTCATTCGCTTGCCTTTCAGAACCCATGCGCTACTGTAGCAACTCGATTGAAACTCACTGCAGGGGCGTAGCTACCGCTGTATCTGCCGTTTCAATTACACGGGGCCCCCGGGCCACGGGGGCCCCCGACGTGCGTAAGACAAACTAAAGTCTTCATCAGCTATAAATGATTTAATAAATCGGTCTGCCGAAAAAAAGCCAAGGAGAGTGTTTAGTTAATTTGAATTGTTTGTAAAATTTTAGGAAAAAAATGAAAGATAGATAATTATGAAGAATAAATATTTCTTTTCATTTTATGCAAATATTATTTTCTTTTGTGAGAAATCTTTAGCCTTCTTAGCCATGGCTCGCTACGCCACTGACTCATTGGCACAAATCAGATAGTCACCTATTTATTTTTGAATAGGCTACAAGCCTCACGACTTTTATCACCAAAAATGGTAGACATGTCGCTTCTTACGCATCCACGGGTAGGTAGATATGGAGGGGCCTATTCTTCAGTCAGCGCCACCACGGCAAAATAACAAAAACTAAAAGACTGGTCTGAAGTAAAATTGTGATGTTTCTTCTGTGTTCTAAGGTTTTATAATAATTATTACGAACAATACATATTAGAGGCTACATCATCATCATCATTTCAGCCGTACGACGTCCACTGCTGAACATGGCCTCTCCCACAGACAGAGCAAATTCCTTATCATGTGGGGGGATTTGCCCATACTCACCACGCCGGGTTGCACGAGTGCAGTTAGAGCTATCGTTGTTAAAATGAGGGACGCTGCTGCTCATCCCCTAGCTTTTTTCCCTTAGTCGCCTCTTACGATATCCGCGGATAGGTAGATATGGAGGGGCCTATTCTTCAGCCGGGGCCACCACGGCGAGACTTCATAATCATATTTAATATATTGTACAAGAACTTTCGTAGGTAAAGTCGTGTTCGTTCGTACGGCGTGCGATCATCATCATCATCAGCCTGATGAAGTCCGCTGCTGAACATAGGCCTCCCCCAAAGAGTGCCATGACGAACGGTCTTGAGCCTTCTCCATCCACCGACTTCCCGCAACGGCGTGAGATATGTCATCTTAAATGTTTTTTTTTTTATGTTATACGCCAAACAGGCTTACGGCCCACTTGATAGTACCGTCGCCTATTGACATCTGCAACACCTAGAGCATTGCTAATGCGTTGCCTGCCCTAGAGAAATCATTAAATGTATTTCAAAATGATTCTTATGTTTCATACCTACCTATTCCCTATTACCTAATTACCTTAACTTTAAGGCAATTTTATGAGATAAACGATTTATTAGATTTTATGCTTACTCGTAATTCAAAAAAGATCGTATTAATATTTTTTCATCTTTAGTAGGGGCCCATAACTTCAAACAGTCTGGCAAATTACTCAAATCTATATGTAGTGCTAACCGCAGCCAACAACTCAATGTTAGTGCTTTTCAGGTTTTGCAGTATGTTTATGCGATATTAAAAAACTTTTTTTTCAATTTCTTAATGTGTAGTTACCTGCTACCACCTGCGACTAAGGCTCGTATTCAGAGACACGACTCAAACTTAGATTTAATCACAGATCAGCTGAACTCTATTTAAGTTTTGAATCTCTTCTCAAACATAGCTTTTATTCAAGAACGGTACTTAAACTACTCTCAGTTGAATCGAGTCTCAAATCTGTACTCAAATGTTCTCGTTTACATTTTGATTAATATATAATTTTCGATCCGTTTTAAGCAGAAATTCAAACAGTCAGGGTGGAAATAGAACAGAAGTATAAAGTGAAGTATAAATATGCATCAAAGTACGTGTAACGGAACGAAAATGTCATTTGATTAATGTCTAATCAAATCTAAACTCAAGCACCGATTTCGTCTGATTGACGTTTCAGAATAAGCATTTACTCCGGTGAACTGTGATCATTGAATCTATACATAAAAACTGTTCAAGAATTAGAATCTCGACTCAAATCGAGATTTAAGTACAGATCAACGCTTGAGTCTTGTCTCTGAATACGAGCCTAAGGGAAACAAAGCTAGGGGATGGGCAGCAGTATTCACTAACAACAATTAGAGCTTTATCTGCGCTTGCCAACCCGCATGCCCAGCGTGTCGAGTATGGGCAAAGCCCCCTAAAAGATTGTTTCTGGTAATCTATGGGGAAGCTCATGTTCAGCAGTGGGCATCTTACGGCTGAAATGATGATGATGATGAGGTCCAAGATCACCAGTTCATCATCATCATTTCAGCCGTTCGACGTCCACTACTGAACATGGCCTCCCCCACAGACAGAGCAAATTCCTTATCATGTGGGGGGATTTTCCCATACTCACCACGCTGGGCATGCGGGTTGGCGAGCGCAGTTAGAGCTATCGTTGTTAAAATGAGGGACGCTGCTCACCACCGTGAAAAAAAAAATCACAAATGAGCACCGCTGATCACCAGTTAGTACTTACAATCGAAAAATTTAACATCAGCACGTGTTTTATTTCACAAAATAAAGAAAATTATCGTGAGGAAATCGGTAGGTATTCTTAAAACGGCGATGGGCTTGTAAACTGCCTCGTATGGAATACTACTGCAAAACGTAGACATGTGCCAATTTATATTTTATTTTCTGACATGCCTCTGACTACCCCCTTGGATATCTTTAAGGATCTGATCACCTGGATATCTGAGAGGATGTCTGTAATTCTAGGGCTTAAATCATCATCATCATTTCAGCCGTGCGACGTCCACTGCTGAACATGGCCTCCCCCACAGACAGAGCGAATTCCTTATCATGTGGGGGGATTTGCCCATACTCACCACGCTGTCGTTTAAAACCGACTATTTTAACAAAGGCCTTTTTTGTCAAAGGTCGTTGTTTTGTATTGTGTTGATTCAGTGCATGCCAATTTTGCCATTTCCTTGAATATTTAAGTAGGTGCCTACCTAACTTCTATTTGTTTAGGTGCGTGTTGACGTCAAAGGCCGCGTCACTAAAGTAGGTAACGAATATTTGGCGGAACTAAAAGGATCATCATCATCATTCCAGCCATCGGAAGTTCACTGCTGAGCATTCCTCCCCCCACAGATTTCCAATGCGACTTCTTATAATGTGGGGGGAATTTGCACGCTGGGTACACGGGTTGGCGAGCATAGTTAGAGTTAACGTAGTTACAATAGAGGACGCTGCTGCCCATCCCCTAGCTTTTTTCCCTTATTCGCCTCTTACGACATCACGGGTAGATATAGGTACGGGCCTATTCTTCAGCCGGGGCCACCACGGCATTATGACCAAATTCCGTCGCAGTAGGTACCCAATATCCTACTATCCTACTTAAACCTACCTATTATAAATGCGAAAGTTTGGAAAGATGGATGGATGTTTGTTACTCAATAACGCCAGAACAGCTGAACGGATCTATATGAAATTTGGCACAGAGATAGATTAAAGTCTAGTGGATTAGTGGAAAAGCACATAGGCTTTCTATCCTCGAGCGAGCGAAGCCGCAGGCGGAGGCTAGTCTTTAAGGCGCTACAGAAATCAAAATTAAATGTCGAGTGGGCGGAGTGAAGAAAGTGACAGCGCTATGTACTATAATTGAATGCGGAAAGAGATAGCAAGCGTTAGAAGGTGCTCGAAAGTAATCGACGTAAGCGACATATAAGAAAATATCGATTATCTTAAAAACTATGTATTTTTCTTTTAAAAGTGTCTTGGATTTAGGTACCCAATGCTATTGTCTAACACAATATTTTTTAAAATGTTATTTTTGTTAGATAATCTCACAGTATTTTCGAAAAAACTGTTGCAGAGGACCCAACTTTAAAAAATAAATCTATTGAGAAAAGTTTTACCAATCGCGTTTCTGTCTTGGATTTAGGTTAATAAAATGCTCAAGTTATCTTTGTCATAAAAATCAAAACTGTGCGTTTTGCGGTTATTTAGAAAAAACAATTCAAAAATCATAAAACAATTTAACCCTCACCTTAATCAAATTAAAGCGTATGTCAGATCCGCACGTTGGTATAGACCATGTCTTTCCTGTTGCTGACTATTAGGCTAAGAGGAAGGTATAGGTAGGGGCAAGCCAAGGTAGAAATGATCCAAACACTACAGCGTCCTAAAGATAAAGATAATGATCATTTATTTGCCTATACATGACGTGTACAGTGGATGACAAAACTTGTAGGTGGTTAAACATGCTTGACCGGTGACGATATGCAAATTGAAAGAGAGGGCATGCAAATAATTATAATAATAATAATAACTTAAATAAATGAACCGTCAATTAATAAAAAACAAGAAAATATATTAATCATTAATCCTGTTAGTATCCTGTAAGTAGAATGCCACCTGACGCTGTATAAATGATCTAGAATAGATGTAACAAGGCCTTACTTACTTAACATTCACTAAGTCAATTTGCATTTTGTAACTGAGTAGGTGAAAGGTTAACACAGTCCTTTAGTTAAACTTTAATATAAAATAATTTCGTTTTATGTACTAAAAAACCGACACCAAGCTCGAGGAAGGAGACATTTGTTTTTTTATGAAAAAGCAATTTCTTAATAAATACTAATAAATCTCAAAAATAGGGATTACATTTACGTAATAAAACCTCGGAGTTTCGCTGCGTGATAAAATCCGAAATGAGGAAATCCGTAGAAGAACCAAGGTTACCGACATAGCTTTCAGAATTAGCAGGTTGAAGTGGCAGTGGGCCGGCCATATAGCTCGCAGAACCGACAACCGTTGGGGAACAAAGGTTCTCGAGTGGCGACCACGAACCGAACGACGCAGTGTTGGAAGGCCCCCCACCCGATGGACCGACGACATTGTTAAGGTTGCGGGAAGTCGGTGGATGGAAAAGGCTCAAGACCGTTCGTCATGGAACTCTTTGGGGGAGGCCTATGTTCAGCAGTGCACTTCATCAGGCTGATGATGATGATGATGATGAATAAAACCTCAGTATTTATTTCCAAACTCGTTTTTTTAACTTTTAGTGTAAAAATATTGATCTGAAATCGATACAGATTATAGGAAAGCACCTCGTGTCTATGCCATTTATATATACATACATAAAATCACGCCTGTTTCCCAGAGGGGTAGGCAGAGACCACGGTTTTCCACTTGCTACGATCCTGACATACCTCTTTTGCTTCATTCACTCTCATCACATTCCTCATATATGCTCGTCGGTTTAGGGTACTCATGACCTGGCCTTTTTCCAAAACGTCACCGATTTGGTCACTAAACGTACGCCTAGGTCTTCCCCTTCCAACGGTCCCATTCACACTCGCCTTATACACCTGTTTCGTCAATCTTCTTCTATGCCATTATGCCATTTATATAGTGGTGAAATGTATATATCCTAATATTTAGAATACACGTACACATAATATAGTATGTATCCGGTATGTATACATTTCTTTTTTATTCGTATTTACGATAAGATGTTTATTTTCTTATTTTTTGACATTTCTAAGTCAAGCAATGTATTAATGCCTATGGTGATAAATAAATTAAATGAATTTAAAAATAAACATTCAAAACTGACCATTCTTTACGGAGTACCTAATCGGTGTACAAAAATAAATATATCTTACATAGTCACCGAATTAAAAACATCCTCCTTTTTTGGCACCTTTATAATCATAATCATAATCATTTATTTTCTCTATACACATGTTACATGCACTTAGATATGTCAAAACAAAATAGTTTAATTGCAATGCAAATGAAATAAAAATAAACAAAATTCATAAAGAATGAACATATTGAAATAAACATGTCATATTTAAACCTATTAACTAATTAATTACTAAACACAGTCACCAGAAAATATATATTTATCAGCCAGAGCCTCGTCAATGTTGTAATAACTTTTGTGCAACAAATGTCTTTTTATATAATTGAAAAATTCTATGTCAGGTTTATTTCTAATGTCATTTGGAATTCTATTATACAATTTTATGGACACACAAAGCTGTTTAAAGTTTTAGTCAGTCTAACACTGGGAGCTACAATATTTTCCTTATTTCTAGTATTATATACATGAGATTCAAATTTAGATGTCATATTAATAAGATTTTCTCGTATATAAACAATATTTTGATGAATATATTCACCAACCATAGTCATAATGTTCAATTCTCTGAACCTATCTCTACAAGAGTCTCTATACGTTAAACCTAAGATATATCGAATAGAGCGTTTCTGAAGTATAAATATTTTACTTGATTCTGCTGCTGTAGCCCAAAACATCACTCCATAAAAATATATCGTAGGCACATAGTCTAAGAACATTCAGTTCAGAAATATTTCTGCTATATTCAAGTCAATTTCATATCTGTAAGTACCATAACGAACTCGAACAAGCCTCTTAAAACTTTTCATCGGACCGTCTTGGGCAGATAGCAGAATAGTTGGCATTGCAGACCGACTGACTGCTTTTCACATGCGCACGTCAGCCGTTTAAACGGTAGTTTTGCTATACTTACGGCGACCTATAAAGACGAGACTCGACACTGGGCGCCCGCCATTAGACATCTGTTATCAAAACACTAAGCCCCTTCGTCTGTTCCCTTCAACTGTTCACCTGCCACACACCGCGAGCTTGTCACGCTCATAATGCGCCAACGCTCAGAGCTCTCACTCTTTTAAATGCCTATGTACACGAGGTCCAACATGTCGACATCTTTAATGATAACATTTGTATAATATTTAATACGCTAAGAGTATTTTTAAGTTTTAATTTTAGACAGTAGGCACTTTGGTATATACTGTAAGCTTGCTGTTTTAACTGAAATAAATAATTCTAATTCTAATTCGTCCACGGCGCGACTCAAAAGGAACGCGACTGAAACTGTAGTCACTTATGAGTAGCCTGACTGCGATAGCACTAGTATTTCAATGCGCGTCCGTCCACGACGCTACTCAAAAGGAACGCGTTTGTAACTAGTCACCTGGCGACTCGACATGCTGGTCGCCAGGTGACTGGGTCGAGAAACTGTGTGAAAAATGAACGAATAAACAGTAATTTTAAGTAATTCTGACGTCTATGTGACTGGAGAAGTAATAACTTCATGTCATCGCTCGAATTATCACTAGTCATGTTAATTATTATCGTTTTCAAAACTTTGTTTACATAAAATCGTGTACTGAGTGACTGAGTTTCAGGAAATTTTAGTAGCGTCGTGGACGAGTCAGAGTTTCCAATCAGTCCGCAACTCTAGTTTCTAATGAGTTCCGTCACTTTTGCGTAGCGTCGTGGACGAAGGGGCTAATCCAGTATTTCGGCATTAGGCGCAAATATGTTAGTCTTGATAGGGCTCACGTATTTGAGCCTTTTCGGGTTGAGACACTGGGTCCGTGGGGAAACGGGGCCATCCGGGTTTTCAGAAAGATATCAGGTCGTCTGATCGAAGCGACGCGCGACCCGGTAGCTGGCTCCTATTTGGCCCAACGGATTAGCATTAATAGATGATAGAAAATTCTTTATTGCACATACAATATAGTACAAAGGTGAACTTTATGCTAACAAGCATTATCTTCCAGATAATCTTTGTGTTTGTGGACAGAGGATGTGAAGGTAGTGCACAGGAAAGGGAACATAATATCGAATTGAGAACATAATATCGAAAATAAATGAATAACGATGCTGAATACTTACTGATATTTAAAAAGAGAAATACGAATTTTAATACATAAAATACATACTATTTTTAAAATAAAAATAAATAAATAATATTCCATCTAGAGTGGCAATTCCGTCAGCGTCTTGGGGACGCTTCCGACTCGTAGTGATCTGGATCTATTGAGCTATCTATAGATCGTTTGTAACGGTCTTTAGATAGCTCAATTGTTTCTTGTGTATTTTATAAATACAAATATAACTTGTATTAGTTTTAAGTTTCTTTCTGTTAATAAAGCGTTTAGTTCTCTAAATGCAGTATGAATTTCTAAACATAGAATTTAGACTAGAGCTGAGGCGATGCTAATCGTACCAAGATGATATCTGCGACGTGGCCTAGTGGATAGTACCCCGACATTCAATCCGTGGTCGTGGGTTCAAACTCTGTCAAGCACCAAAGAGGTTTAAGTGTGCATTAACACGTGCTTTAAACGGCAAAGGAAAACATCGTTAGGAAAATCTTGTAAGCGGCGATAGGCTTGAAGCCTGTCGCGAATGGAATGTGCCAAAATATTTGGACGTGCCTCTGACGACCCCACAGACATCTTCAAGGATCTGATTTTCTGGAGATCTAAGAACTTGTCTACCTATTTGAATTTGTAAAACCCCCGAAGCCTTAATATATTTTTTATTTTTTTTATACTACTGAAGTGGCAAACAAGCATACGGCCCGCCTGTTGGTAAGCGGTTACCGTAGCCTATGAGCGCTTCCAATACCAGAGGCATCACGCACGCGTTGCCGACCCTGAACCCCCTCCCCCCCTAAAGAGCTCTGGCAACCTTACTCATCGCAGGAACACAACACTATTTGAAACAAATAATTTTATTTGGCTGCAATCTTTTGTAAGGCGGAGGTACCTCCCCAGGCGGGCTGCTCCAATTCAGAACGAGAAAATCTCGCTGTGCCCTACCTTCTCCTAAAAAATGCTCCCTTTAACCTATTACATAAATGGCCGCGTAGACCGTAGACAATAGAAATAGGACACATGCTTCCTAAATTGCACGTGTAATAACTGGGAGAGGTGGTCCAACCATAGAGAAATTAGAAGTAAGCTATAGTGTGGTAAGGTATGAACAGTTTCCCGATACTAACCTTATTCCTTCTATCTTCTAATATTATAAATGTGAAAGTGTGTGAGGAAGTTTTGATGTTTGTTGTTCAATCACGCCGTAACGACCGATTTCGTTGAAACTTTGAATATATTACCTAGAATAGCATAATATAGTCTCCTTTTTATGTAGGTACCACGCCATCGAAGCCGCGGGCGGAAGCTAGTAATTCATAATAGTATACTTACTATCCCGAAAGGAGCAGTAGGAGGAGGTAGGACACAGCGATATTTTCTCGTTCTGAAGTGTAGCAGAACGCCTGGGGAGGTACCTCCGCCTTACAGAAGATCGCAGCCAAATAACATTATTTGTTTCAAATAGTGTAGTGTTCCTGCGATGACTAAGGGCCAGAGCCAGAGCTCTTTAGGGGTGGGGGGTTCGGGGTCGGCAACGCGTGCGTGATGCCTCTGGTATTGCAATCGCTCATAGGCTACGGTAACCGCTTACCAACAGGTGGGCCGTATGCTTGTTTTCCACCTCAGTTGTATAAAAAGGCAGAATATTGAAAACATGGCAAAAATACATCAAAAATACATAAAATTTTTAGGGTTCCGTACCACATTTGGAAAATGAGCGATTCCCGCTGCGGGACAAATGTTTCCCTGATCTGCAGATATTTGCTCCAGATCTGAGTTCTCTGCTTCACCTGCCGCTGTATAAATTATCTAGAATAGATGTATTAAGGCCTTACTTATTTTTGTTATGAATATGTAGAGTAAGACACTCTATATATGATATGTATCATGATATGTAGCCGTGCGTGTATAACTCTACTCTTAGCACCGTACACTGCGTTACATAAGTAATGAGGCTGAGTGTACCTCCTCTTATTACAAAAGACTAACACGGAACAGGAAAATTTCAAAGACCAACATTTAAGTTGAACTAAAATTTTAATTGAAATTATGTTAACGGTACTCTGGGTTTCCTAAGCCTTGTCTCTTAAAGGCCGTACCCTTTATTAATGGACGTAATAATAATTTCAAACAAACGACCGTAATATGAATAAGTAGGTTTATTATCTTACCCATGAGTCGTCGTGTCGTCTACCAATGAGTTTATTTATTTATTTTTATTTTGTTTTATTTTTATTTTTATTTATTCGGGACAACAAACAATTGCACTCACATATTACTCAACTTAATTAAAGTATGTAAATAAAAGTATGTATGTGCGCATTACCACGACATGCTTAAAACGGTGAAGGCAAACATCGTGCGGGAAAAAGGAAGACAGAAGATCGCAGCTAAATAGCATTATTTGTTTCAAATAGTGTTGTGTTCCTGCGGCGAGTAAGGTTGCCAGAGCTCTTTAAGGGTGGGGGGGTTCGGGGTCGGCAACGCGTGCGTAATGCCTCTGGTATTGCAATCGCTCATAGGCTACGGTAACCGCTTACCAACAGGTGGGCCGCATGCTTGTTAGCCACCTCAGTTGTATAAAAAAAAAAAGGAAGAATATCTATGCCCGGGTTGGTTGGAAGACAGAAAATACTTTTCATTCCATCTATTCGAAAAGGACGACTTGGTTCGCCTTTAAGTGCACCCAAAGGTGGTGTTTTCTATAAGAAACTTTTAGCGGGCGGGAATGAGTTTTCCAGCCCGCTCCGCTTTATAAGTGCGCCGCAATGTTCTTTTCCGCGCACTTTTTGAATTTGGAACATCTTAGTTTTCAGCGGCAAAGATATCGAACGCAAATATTTTTTGAATAAAGACTGGCTGGTACGACGGTTCATAGTTGCGCTGCCGCCAGCTGAATAAAAAAAAAATATATTTACTCCACTCCACTCCTCATATCCAGTATGAGAAAATTCTCATAGTGGGTGATGAAAAGTAGAGTAGAAAAGTAGACTCGGGCGCAAAATATATTTTTGGCTCAGGCGACGTACTTTGAATCCCTCGCTACGTTCAGGATTCTACTCTAGAATGCCTCACTTCGCTCTGGATTCAAAAGAGCGCCCTCGCCGCAAAAATATTATTTTGCTCCCTTATGATACAATCTACTATTATTGCACACCATACAAACAGTAAAAATAAAACAATAAAACTAAACTATGTGATACAATGGGCGATTTTATCGATGAATAACGATCTCTACCAGATAACCTTTGCATGGAGTGGACTAAACATAATTATATACATACTTTGACCGCAAAACTGCTGTTTTTTCAATGAAATATTTTGAATTTCCAAAACTCGTAGAACAAACTTTACTGCCAATTGGGTGTAGAATAAGCTCTTTCGGGATGGTATACATTACATATTATAAATCAACTTGTATTACGTCCGTTAATAAAGGTCAGACTAGGGCTTAGGGAAGGTTAAGGTTCAATGAATAAAGACAATTTGATATAATAACATTATTTGTTTCAAATAGTGTTGAGTAAGGTTGCCAGAAAGTTCGGGGTTGGCAACACGTACGTAATACCTCTGGTACCTAGGTATTGCAAGCGTTCTAATGCTACCATAACCACATACCAACAGGAATTTAGCTTGTTTGAAACCCTAGTTTTATAAATCAAACTTATACTAATATATTTTGTTGGGCCTCGTCCAGAGCGTATCACGCACATCTCCGTTTTATAACGGCTGCCATCTCTTTAGGCAGCCTTGTTTTTAGCTGTGAGTGGGCAGTGATTTTGGCATTGTTGAACTTCCTCAAATATAGGTACTCAGGTATTTTATAATTACTACGATGAGGATTAAAAGGTAGGTTAGAAGGAAATAAAAAATGAAAAATATTTTATTTAGCAACAAAAGACACCTTTACTTTTTTTTAAGTATTATAGACTTAATAGGTTGGTAGGTAAAAAATGAAGGTGCAAAATGTTGAGAGGGCTTAGTACATAAGAAGTAGTTAAACAGCGGTCTTTACACTAGGCCAAGCCTGAGATTAACTACACAAGTATTGGTTAAATGCTTCGGGCTAACTTAAAAACAAATAGGTGTACATTATACGTCTACGTATATAAAAAGTTACTCTATGACAATACGCCATGTCCATACGTGCGCTATGTCATCTAAATGTATTTCAAAATGATCATTATCTCTACTGGATAAAGTCAATTTTGAGTTTGACTTCTAGGAGGGCTTGCGAAGGGCTTTTAGTACCTGGCTTGCGTACTTAGGAACTCAAATGTCAAATGACATATCGCACGTCATCGAATGAACGGTTTTAAGGTTAAGTAATAATAACTTTACTAACGATCAAAATGTATCGATAAATCGCAAGTTTTTTTTACGTAGATTTTTTAACAACCGACGCGATAGAGCGAAGCCGGACTATGTCACAAATCTTACCTACCTATCCTACCTTAAACTACTACGCATTCGCTATGTGCGCAAGTTTGTGAGGATGTTTGTTGTTCAATCACGCCGTAACACCTCAACTCATTTTGATGAACCTTGGAATAGGCATAATGCATTTGCATTAGGCTACTTTTTATTAGTTTTAATCCAGGTACCAATCGAACGGAGCCACGGATGGAAGCTAACTAACTTAATAGAAATTTAAAGACGGCTAAGCATTTACATGCTAAAAACCATTCAAAAATACAAAAGAATCGAACCCGCGACCTCTTTACTTGTCTCAGTAAGAGTCACGTTACCATTATATCAATTCCAAAATGTTCCTATGGCAAGTACAAAACGCAACGATAGCGCGTTCTAATTTTTCCTGTGGCGCCATCTAGTTTGGTTTTTGTATAAACTTTTTAACTTTACCATTGTCGTCATTGACGGTTTGCAGTATATTTGTATAATTTTATTGGTGAGTATTTTGTGCCTCTGCATGTTATACCGTATCAATTCGTAACCCTAAAGCCTAAGCTTGGACCACTATTTTAATATTGTTTTATCTTAGCAATGGGCTAGGTGATTCATAAAGTAATAATTTATTTACCAGATTCATCTCATATTGCCATCATTGAAGTGGCAAAATGACAAGATTGCAAGGTGACATAATTGTAAAATAACGAGGTCCTAAAATGAAAATGGTAAAGTCAAAATGACGGTAATATCTTATTACAATAATAATTATTAAATAATAACTTATAATTTAGTATAATAGATATATATTTAACACCCAGACACAGAACAAACATCTGTGTTAGTCACAAATGTTTGACCAGTGCGGGAATCGAACCCGCGACCTCTAGCGCAGAAGGCAGAGTTACTACCAACTGAGCTATGAGGCCAGTCAAATTGATATTGATATTAATAATCGTTCAAAAGTTTCTAGACATAATAAGTTCTAAAGACGGCCAAGCATTTGCATTTTCACGCTACAAACCATTCAAAAATATTGTTTGTAAACGCAAAAACATTGTTTGCCAACATTGCAAAACGGTTATGTAAAAATCACCGTGAATTCACAACACAATAATAAAATAATTATTAAAACTAACTGGTAGTGTTGCTACTAGTTTAGTAGTGACGAAGGTCCTAGGCGGAACAGGTCTTTAATTACAGAGATGGCTGAGCATTTTCATGCTACACACCATTCAAAAAACATAAGATTCGAACCCGCGACCTCTTTACTTATATCAGTAAGAGTCACGTTATCAGTGAAATATACCAAAATGTTCCTTATGCAAGTTCAAAACGCAACGATAGCGCGTTCTAATTTTTCCTGTGGCGCCATCTAGTTTGGTTTTAAGTAAACTTAATCATTGACATACTATACATACATAAAATCACGCCTATTTTCCAGAGGGGTAGGCAGATACCACGGCTGTCCACTTTCTACGATCCTGACATACCTATTTTGCTTCACTCTCATCGCATTCCTCATAAATGCTCGTCGGTTTAGGGTACTCTTGACCTGGCCTTTTTCCAAAACGTCACCGCTTTCGGTGAGTAATAATTTTTTGGTGAGTATTCTGTGCATCTGCTTTGTTCCACCGTACCACAGATAACACATAACAATTAGTTATCCAATTAGCATAAACTTGAACCAATTCTAATTCTAATTCTAAATGGGGGAATAAGATCTGCACTGACGTCCCTCGTTGGGGTGTATTGTGCATTGTCCCCCTGCTGACCTCACCCCAGCCAGCCCAACTCCTTAAAGTAACGGAGAAGGACCCTGGGTTGGTGGCAACATTGTTCGAGAATCCCCGTTGATGCTGTGGATGAAGAGGAGCAGGATCCGATCACCTCCTGCATTCCTGTTTTGAGCCTAGCTTCATTTGTGGCAGTGCAATGTAGTACAACGTGCTCCACTGTTTCTTCGTGCTGAAGACAGCCGCGACAGAGGCCGCTGTCTGTAGCTCCAATCTTAAGGAGATGGTAACTTGAACCAAGGTTTTAGCATAGTTTTATCTTCGCAAAGTGGGCTTAGCTTATAAGATTTGCGAATCTGTCCGAAACTGTCCGACACAACCATTTTTACGATAAATTAAACTCTTTGAGTTGGTCAGAGCAAGAGCCCTCGCATCTACATACAAGTCTCTTCTTAGTTAGAGCGAGGAACTCAAACAACGTCTAGCCAAAGGTATAGTGTATATATATATATATACACTACATCGAAAACTTATGTTATTGTCATACTTATCCACTATGTATATTGTAATCTTGTATATCTTATCATAAACATTTTTATCTGATCTTTTTATCTTATCTTATAGGTAACGATTGAACCACAAACATCCAAACATCCTCACAAACTTTCGCATGTATAGTTATATTAGTAGGATTCATAAGCGCGGTCAGCGTAATCCTCGTCTGTTTGTTATTCCTCTCTCCAATAATAATGTCTCGCAAAATAACCCAATTTATCGTATGTGCCAACTGTATATCAAATCTTCCAATGAGCTTGATATTTTTCATCAAAATATTAGGAGTTTCAAAGCAAGTTTGTTAAAACTTAAATAAGAATTAGATAAAACCTTTTGTTAATACTTTAAAAAATTTGATCGTGTGTATATTTACGTTATTTGCAACAAACGTTGTTTCGAATGTCGTGTACAATTTTAGGGTTAATAGATTTAAATTAACTTTTACTAATAAGTTTGTTTTTGGTCATGTATTAGTTTATTAACTGTTTTTTTTTTTTTTTTTTACAACTGAGATGGCAAACAAGCATACGGCCCACCTGTTGGTAAGTGGTTACCGTAGCCTATGAGCGCTTGCAATACCATTGGCATCACGCACGCGTTGCCGACCCCGAACCCCCTCCCCCCCCTAAAGAGCTCTGGCAACCTTACTCATCGCAGGAACACAACACTATTTGAAACAAATAATGTTATTTGGCTGCGATCTTCTGTAAGGTGGAGGTACCTCGGCGGCGGGCTGCTCCAATTCAGAACGAGAAAATCTCGCTGTGCCCTACCTCCTCCTACTTTCCTCCTCCTTTTGTACCTTAAATAAATAAATAAAATAAATCATCATCATCATCATCATTTCGGCCGTACGACGTCCACTGCTGAAAATGGCCTCCCCCACAGACAAAGCGAATTCCTTATCATGTGAGGTGATTTGCCCATACTCACCACGGTGGGCATGCGTGTTGGCGAGCGCAGTTAAAACTATCGTTGTTAAAATGAGGGACGCTGCTGCCCATCCCCTAGCTTTTTTCCCTTAGTCGCCTCTTACGACATCCGCGGACAGATATGGAGGGGCCTATACTTCAGCCGGGGCCACCACGGCCTGATAAAATAAGAAGTTCTCGAAAGAAAGAAAATACATTTATTTTGGACACACAACAACAGCACAAACTTATCAGAGAAACGAAGAGAAATAATAGTAATGGTAATCAAACTGGTTCAACCTTAGTATGGAGCTCCCAGCACTGATGAGTCGTGAAGCCGATGTTGATCTCGCTCTGCCAGAGAGTCTGTCCGTACACCATATTGGTGGAGAACATATTATGTTGCATCTTGTTTATATCCAATCCTTTGAAGAGATATATTCCCTGGAAATATCAGAGCTAACTATAAACGCTTTCGAATTGACTGACTGGCCTCATAGCTCAGTTGGTAGTAATAAATAAATAAAAAAATAAAATATAAAAAAAAACATTTAAGAAAGAAAGAAAGAAAGAAAAAACATTTATTTTGGACACACAAGCACAGCACAAACTAATAAAATCAAATAAAAAAGACACAAGGTACAGGTTACAATACAAAAGGTAGGGAGGAAGTAACAAAACTAGGGTATTCATTAGTCCGTGCCGATGCATGCGTGAGCCGAAAAAGGTTCCATCTCAGCATTGATGCCGCACACGAAGTGTAGCGGTGCTGGTTTTCAGATGGAACCCTTTACGGCGACCTCACAATCGCAGTGTGCTTCACATATAATTCCCTAAAATGAATTGAGTAATAATAGTTTTCGCCTATTAGATGTCGATAATCATTTATTTCAGACAACAAAAAAATCAATTTAGGTCCATAATATGTTAGTCACAAAGTTTTCTTAGTCTATGTTAGTAGTATTCATGAGAGTTGTAATTAAAATTTAGGAATAATTTCAAACACTGCAATCACTCATCTCATTCCATCATTATTTGATTACAGTGTTTGAGAAACGGGCTATTACGGGTAGTAACTCTGCCTTCTGCGCTAGAGGTCGCGGGCTCGATTCCCGCACTGGACAAACATTTGTTTGATTAAAACAGATGTGTGTTCTGTGTCTGGGTGTTAAATATTTATCTGAGTATATCAGTCTCTGGTACCCATAGTACAGGCTATGCCTAGTTTGGGATCAGTTGACCGTGTATGATAATGTCCGGAATATTTATATTTATTTTATCCCTGCTGGTATGAATTGCCTTGAATTGAGGAATAATTGCCGGTTGCAAGAGAACTGCAAGAGATAATACTGAAAGTGAACATAATCTGTGATAGTAGAGCTAATTAAAAAAATGTTCGATATCAGGCATTTTGTTTTACATCACCTTTAACAGATATTCAGCAAAATTAAATAAAACTAATTACATAATTTTAGGTACTGGAACTGAGATCTCGCGACGTCTGGTAAAAGTTGGAGCTTCGAAGCGTGTTGAGCCACAAATAAGATAAACTTTGAAAAACTAATAGCCAATCTTACCTGAACTACGAAGTCATTGAAACTTAACAAATAGAATGAACTTCCATTTGTTAAGTTTCAATGACTTCGTAGTTCAGTTATATTGGTTTATAAATGACACTATTTCCGATAAATCTCCTAAAATTAAATGTTTTGGATTGTACAAAGTTCCTTTATATGACACCCCATTTCATGTAACTCGTTTTAAAGCCACATTTGGACTCCTGTTTCATAAAAACCCCTAGCCTGATTTAACTCATATTCTATTGATCCACTAATTTCCATGCAGATCGAATTTACGCTTCGAAAGTTCCAATTATCATCAGCCTGTAGAAGTCCACTGCTGGACATAGGCCTCCCCTAAAGAGTTCCACGACGAACGGCCGTGAGCCTTCTCCATCCACCGACTTCCCGCAACCTTCACAATGTCGTCGGTCCATCGGGTGAGGGGCCTTCCAACACTGCGTCGCCCGGTTCTTGGTCGCCATTCGAGAACCTTTACTCCCCAACGGTTATCGGTTCTGCGAGCTATATGGCCTGCCCACTGCCACTTCAACTTGCTTCGAAAGTTATGCTCAACAAATATACACCGCTGATTCGTCCAAGTGTATTACGAGATATATGCTAGCTCGATCAGGTTATGTAGATACCTACTTACAATTAAAACATTTAAAAAAAACGGGAAAAACGTTTTCATGATCTACCCATAATTGTCTCGGGTCCCAGACCCGGGACAATTATGTTGTGTTGTGTTGTGGTAGCATAGTACTCGTATATCTGATACCCACGACACAGGGAATCCTAGTGAGGGGTCAGTACTACTGTGACTGTTGGGTATTGTGGCCTAAAGGTGTCAAATTCAAGAGGTTCGTTGGACGCCTGCCATGAGACCCCGGAGGCGTCGCCACCGGGCAGATACGTTACACGTCGTCGCCTATCATCATCATCTTCCTGCCCTTATCCCACAAAATGTGGGGTCGCCTATACGTGTGCAATAATTAAATAATTAATTAAAAGGTATTTTATATATGTTAGGTTAAGGTCAAGGTATATATTTCTATGGGTCCTAGAATTTCGTTTTTACCATCTGTACTATTCTTAAGTTACCTGAAATAAAATTTATATTAATATTATTATAATTTTTTATTAATAATCTCAATCTTTTTTTTTATGTTATACGCAGGCAAACAGGCTTACGGCCCTCCTGATGGTAAGTGGTTACCGTCGCCTATTGACATTAGCAACACCTGGAGCATTGCTAATGCGTTGCCTGCCGAACCCTCCCCCTAAAGAGCTCTGGCAACCTTACTCACCGCAGGAACACAACACTATTTGAAACAAATACTGTTATTTGGCTGCGATCTTCTGTAAGGCGGAGCTAGGCGGGCTGCTATCTTTTTTTAAATCGATTAAAGCTTAGGTACCTTGAGGAATGCGCATTTAGTTGTGTCCAGCATTTTGAAGCTGATAGCTCGACAAAGCATGTTCAGAGCGAGCCCGTGGCAGCTGATGTCGTTCAACATTGTCGTAAGCTTCCATGACCCGTCAGCCCAGGCGAAACTCTTGAGTTTCAACTGGAAACAAAATCATCAACGATGAACTTAAAGTGAAAATGCGTTTATTTCAATCTTCTTCTTCTTTTCGTGTCACTGATTCTTTCTTGTTCATCCTGTAGTTATTAGGTCAGTGACCAGGCCTATGACCGTCGATGAAAGAATCAGGGTTGTTTCAATAAAACCACTAGAATCACTTTGAAACGTCTTAGAATCTATGTGAAACTACGTTTGCCGCTCGCGGTAGCGACCAACTCAGAATCAAGCAACAAACACGATATGCCTATCATATTTTACGATGATCCTTTTCACGCAATTGGTTGCTTGTCGTGCCACTGATTATTTCTTGGTCATCCTGTATTAGGTCAGTAACCAGGTTGAGGTATGGTGGCCCTGAAAAGGGCCTATCATCGTCGGTTAAAGAGTCAGTGTAGTGAAAGGATTAAAATGCGCCTCCTTAAAAACTACTTCGTGCACATTTTGTCGAATTTTTGGGTTCGAGGATATGCCGGTTTCCTTAAGATGTTTTCCTTCACCATTTGAGAACACTCGCATAGCTTACATATATTTCCCGAATGGAAAATCTATTAGTTCACGACCGTTATTCGAACCCACGACCTGTGGACAGGAAGGCCACTACTACCAGTTTTCACAAAATGAAATGTAGAGCTTCAGTATAGTACTGATCTAACAAGGTGAGGCTCAAGAAAGGAAAATAATCAGGCTGAATCATCATTTCAGCCCTACGACTTCCACTGCTGAACATGGCCTCCCCCACAGACTGAGCAAATTCCTTATCATGTGGGGGGATTTGCCCATACTCACCAGGCTGGGCATGCGGGTTGGCGAGCGCAGTTTGAGCTATCGTTGTTAAAATGAGGGACGCTGCTGCCCATCCCCTAGCTTTTTTCCCTTAGTCGCCTCTTACGACATCCACGGATAGGTAGATATGGAGGGGCCTATTCTTCAGCCGGGGCCACCACGGCACGGCTGAATTAAAGCTAATAAAAATATGAACTAAGACATATGTACTACTACATCATCATTCCAGCCGTCGGAATTCCACTGCTGAACATTGGCCTCCCCACTGATTTTCAGTGCTACTTCCTATCCTATAATGTGGGGGGAATTTGCCAATACTGACCACGATGGGCGCGCGGGTTAGCAAGCGCAGTTAGAGCTATCGATGTTTTAATAGGGGACGCTGCTGCCCATCCCCTAGCTTTTTCTTACGACATCCACAGTTAGAAATGGAGGGGCCTATTCTTCAGCCGGGGCCACCACAGCGGCGTAGAATCAGTATAAGGCATAAAAGCCAAAAAATATAACTACTTACCCTGACATGCCTAGTGTCTCTGACTACAGTAATGTTACCGTTCAGCAGCTTGGACCGAGAGTTCGTTGAGCTGTCCACTGACATATGCGCTAGTATGGATGGGTCCTTTTTCAAGGGATAAGTGGAGTTCCGGCAAGGGGTGACGCTGACGAGAACGGCTCTGAACGGGCCCTGGAAAAAAGGCATTTCTAGGAGCTGTCTGTATTAAGTTATGTGTGTCACCTTTATTTTGCTGCAAGTAGAAGGCAAATATTATGTTGTAACGTTATTATTGTTGCAAATAAAGAAATTGTTTTGTATTAGGACTAAGTTGTGATATAAATTCCCTTACTGATTGCACAGCCAAACCGTCCAAAGCCAAAAGTCCTAGAAATCTCAAACTTGCAGGGTATCTTCATGTTTAGTCTAGGGGTGTAAAAAAGTAAGTACCTATAATATTACAAGTAAATTCATAAAAAAAATTAAACGTCTTTGTAGTGCCCTGTTCTTTTTAGTCTTTAATATGTTTTCACTCCACTCACAGTGACCGCAGCCTGCTATTGTTTTAGGACCATTCTAAATAAGTTTTAGATGACATCGTCATTTCAGCCCTAGGATTTCCACCATAGCCTCCCCAACAGATTTCTAAAGCGGGTTCCTATCACGTGGGGGGAATATGCCCATACATACCACGCTGACGCTGGGTCTAGCTAGACTATCGTTGTTAAATAATGGGACGCTGCTGCCCATCTTCATAAATGACATACATTTGAAATAACTTTTTACTCTGCTTTAAGAAATGCTATAGATACCCACGTTTTTTGATGCGTATGATGCACGCAACGTACTGTAATGTATTCGACGTTTGTAGGTCCGTTGCGTGCATGCGCTGCGTGCACGTGCTGCTTTCATACGCAGCATGGAATGAACGCGTACCTTAAGGGGTGTCTATGGTCTCGATCCACTTACCCTATCGGCATGTTTTTTCACTGCTGCCACATTCATTCCCAAAAGCAACAAAATCGAAAGCTGCCAGATCTTCATAATTTGGTATTGTGTATAATTTTCATAATTTAATTGGTTGGTGTTTTTGTTATTATTGACCTGTTCCTCTAAGTAGTTATCAAAATGATACCAATCCAATATAATTGAAATTATATTCGATCTTCATAGCTTAGTCATTCTCATGACTAATACTTCGTCATTATTGTGGTGACTATCAGATATATTGATCCTAAAACGATCCAGTTAAAATAACATCAACCAAATTATTATTCGATGAATGTTTTTTAATAGGCCTTAAATTCCAGTGTAACGATCAAATAATATAATGATCTGATGTAGGTAGGTACCTACTTATATTATTATGTATCGCAATTAGGGCTTGCAATCGAATATTCCAATATTCGAATATATTCGAATATTCGACACACTTTTTTATTTACAGAAAGAAACTTAAAACTAATACAAGTTAATATTTACAAAATACACAAGAAATAGTTGAGCCATCTGAAGACCGTTACAAACGATCTATAGATAGCTCAACTGATCCAGATCACTACGAGTCGGAAGCGTCCCCAAGACGCTGGCGGAATTGCCACGCTGGATATTTGTAATAGCTATATTCGAATAATTTCAAGTATGAGAGAAAGCCCTAATCTGAAGCATTTATCCTTCACTAAACTCGGTAATAAATAATAATAATAATAAATATTCCGGACATATCACACACGGTCAACTGATCCCAAACTAGGCATAGCCTGTGTAACAGAGACTGATATACATAATAGATATATATTTAACACCCAGACACAGAACAAACATCTGTGTTAGTCACAAATGTTTGTCCAGTGCGGGAATCGAACCCGCGACCTCTAGCGCAGAAGGCAGAGATACTACCAACTGAGCTATGAGGCCAGTCAGGTAATTTTAGTTTTTCTACAATTTGAGCATCATTACTATAACAACTTTCGTGAATCTGCACTTTCTTAATGTTTATACGGGAAATGACTAAGGCTCGTATTCAGAGACAAGACTCAAGCGTTGATCTGTACTTAAATCTCGATTTGAGGCGAGATTCTAATTCTTGAACAGTATTTAAGTATAGATTCAATGATCACAGTTCACCTGAGTAAATGCTTATTCTGAAACGTCAATCAGTCGAAATCGGTACTTAAATCTAGATTTGATTTGACATTATTCAAAGGAAAATGAGATCTACACTCAAGCGTGCTCCGGACCACACTTAAATATAGATTTTGTTGTATTTGGTGCAAAAAAAAGCAATAAAGAAGTAAATATTTGAAGATAATATGGATATTTTGTTAAGTTTATTGTGGTATACGAATAAAGAGTTATCTATTTTCAATGAAACGACGAAATCAAATCAGTTCAAAATCCAATGCGTAATATGGGACGCTGACGATCCCTTCGCATTGGAAGTAGTGAGTTTATGGAAAAGAACCAGATTCTCCAGAGGTTTCGTGAAAAATATAAACCAGCGCCAACGCCCTATCAGCAGAGGCCTACCCGTAATGATGGCACTGCAAGTTTTGGTGTGTTTGCGATATTACGCTACTGCATCATTTCAGGTAATAAGTTTACCTACCTACCTCACCTTACATAGGTACACCTTCCACTAAGTACTAACAAACAATGTTACTTTGTAATTTCAGCTGGTAATGGAGATCTACTTCACATTTCTATCCTAGCTAACGAGGAAATGCCGGAATACCACGATATTGAGCAATACCCCCATCATACGACCCGGGCAGTGATAGATAGGGTAACAGACAGACAAGAGTTATTCTCGCATTTACAATAGAAATTATAAAGTAGGTATGTAAATAGGTACATTATAAAAATATAGACAAGTTTACTAGGTATTTTATTAAAAAAAATTAAATGTGTTACAGACAATCTTTTATTTCCTACCATTTAATAAGAATTCACAAAATCACGATTCCCGATATTATCATCCTGCGGGACAATGTTTGCATGATCTGCATACTTGTTCTGGGTCTGGGTGTTGTGGTACCATGGTACTCGTGGTTTATGTGATACCCACGACACAGGGAATCCTTGTTAGGGGTATTATTTTTCAAATTAATCCAACCACCAAAACTATTCATAATTACACAAGTTTTGTAAAATAAATTGAGAGCACAACATCACTTCGCAAGTTCCCGCTATAGATAATATAAGCACTGGTTCCCGCCAAAACGTTTGACTTTGACATTTTCTTTAAACAGCGTTCCGTTACACGTAATTTGATAATAATTATACTTCACTTTATTGGAAGCTCTATCATATTCCCAGCCTGGCTTTTAAAATTTATGCGTAAAACGGATCGAAAATTATAAATAAATCAAAATGTAAACGAGAACAGGCTGAATCACATGAGTACAGATTTAAATCTCGATTCAGCTGAGAGTAGTTTAAGTACCGTTCTTGAATAAAAGCAATGTTTGAGAAGAGATTCAATACTTAAATAGAGTTCAGCTGATCTGTGATTAAATCTATGCTTGAGTCGTGTCTCTGAATACGAGCCTTAGGCTCGTAATCAGAGACAAGACTCGAGCATTGATCTGTTCTTAAATCTCGTTTTGAGGCGAGATTCTAATTCTTGAACAGTATTTAAGTATAGATTCAATGATCACAGTTCACCTGAGTAAATGCTTATTCTGAAACGTCAATCAGACGAAATCCGTGCTTGAGTTTAGATTTGATTTGACATTAATCAAATGACATTTTCGTTCCGTTACACGTAGTTTGATGCATATTTATACTTCACTTTATTGTTCTATTCTATTTCCACCCTGGCTGTTTGAATTTCTGCGTAAAACGGATCGAAAAGTATAAATAAATCAAAATGTAAACGAGAACATTTGAGTACAGATTTGAGACTCGATTCAGTTGAGAATAGTTTAAGTACCGTTCTTGAATAAAGGCTATGTTTGAGAAGAGATTCAATACTTAAGTAGAGTTCAGCTGATCTGTGATTAAATCTATGCGTGAATCGTGTCTCTGAATACGAGCCGTAGTGAACTACATTTTCGGATTTTATTTGATGCATACTTTTTTTTAATATTTGGTGGTTTTGATAACTAAGGTTCACCGTAAGCCCTATTGGACCATTCCTACGCGGTTTTGTGATGATTTCCTGCAGTAAAAACTTGTTAAAACTAACATTTAATAGTTTCGAATAATATTAGAATATATTCGAATACCACCCAAAAATGGTCGAATACTATTCGAATACTACAGTTTCGAATATTTGCAAGCCCTAATCGCAATCTTCCTAAAGACTTGCATTCTAAAAAAATATATATTTCTCATAGAATTAACCATTTCTACACATTAACACAAAAACCGCTAATAAAGCCTCGCGACGTAAAGCCAGCAGGAATAGACCATATCTCTCATGGCATGGCTACTCCATCTATATGGCCAGCGTCTTGAGTTCCTACATGTATCCCTACATAATATAAGTTCTTATAAATGTAACTAACAAATTATGGATCTTTGTACTAAGAAATATTTTATTTATTTTTATTTTATCTTATTCATTCTTTCATTTCATTTATTCGAGTTTATATTTGTTTTATTTAGTAGGGGTCCCATAGCTTCAATCAATGCAATAGGTTAAAATCATCATCATTTCAGCCGTTCGACGTCCACTGCTGAACATGGCCTCCCCACGGACAGAGCAAATTCCTTATCATGTGGGGGATTTGCCCATACTCACCACGCTGGGCATGCGGGTTGGCGAGCGCAGTTAGAGCTATCGTTGGTATCTTATTGATATCCAAACCTTTTAAGTTGTATGTTCACTGGAAATAGCAGAGCTAAATAGAAACGCTTTCGAATTTGATACATTTTGTTTTACATCTCCGAAAATTTCTATTAGGTCTTCACCAAAATGAAATAAACCTGTATAATTTAATTTAAATGTTACTATTGCGATTTGCGATACAACGGCAGTAAAGTAGGTATCGCAAATAATAATAAAACGTATTGTCTTGTAATGTGACTAGAAGAGTGTTATATATGAATGTGGAAGGATATAAGGGGAGAGGTAGACCAAAGAAAAGATGGATAGACTGTGTGAAAGACGACATGAGTAAGAAAGGAGTGAATACTGATTTGACGGCTGATAGAGGGGAGTGGAAGAGAAAAACATGTTGTGCCGACCCCACATGAAGTGGGATAAGGGCAGGGAGATGATGATTGTCTTGTAATGTTGTATAAATAAAGCTCTCTCATAATTCTCATTTCATGGATTTGAATAACTTTTTATGGCCTTGTTTGGACTGATGTATTTTAACAAGCACCGATACAGATAAAGATAAACCGATAAAATTAGTAAGTAAATATTTATTTATTTATAATTATGACACCATAACAGCAAAGCCAAAGCGATAATACAAGCGCTTAAAATATCTAAACATATAAATTTTAACGTACCTAATTAATTTTTACTAATACAAGTTAATATTTACAAAATACACAAGAAACAGTTGAGCCATCTAAAGACCGTTACAAACGATCTATTGTTATAGATCTATTGTCATACTACGATTATCTTGTAAATATTAACGTAAATAATGTTTTTACTCTATATTTTCCAAAACCGCCTGTGGGAAAAAAAATATGAGAATATTTTTTCCGTAGTCCGGTTGACCGGACAACTGAACTGGACCACGGGCAATGAGTCAGAACGGGGGAGGTATATTCCAATGCATACGACTTCTGCGTTTGTATACTGCGTTTTGTTGCGTTCATACGCACTAAGGAATCACCACCTTAAAATCGTATTGTCAAACTCGTTCAACAGCCGTATGAAATTCCCAGCAGTGGTACGTAGACAAGCCCACGTTCATCTCGTTCTTCCAGAGAGTTTGGCCATACTCCATCTTGGAGGCAAACAAGTGCTGAATCGTGTTTATGTTTAAGCCATTCATGCTGTATGTTCCCTAGAAGAAGAAAACATTAAACATTATATATTACAACGATTTCGCCATTTTCAATGTTTTTATACATAGAGACAAATTTACAATTCAATATCACGATTTTTACCTCGGACAAAGGATCAGTATAGCGATCCAACGAGGTAACGTCGCCAGCCTTTTGGGCACGCTGCCTGTGGTTGGTGATCTGAACTCTGTTTTCTACTTGTAGTCGTAGTCGTAGAAAACAGAGTTCATTTCTAGTATAATATTATTTTAGTTTAATTTACAACTGTTATTATTATTATTTTTCTGTTATTTATATTAAAAATATGCCCTTTAAGTAAGGGGCAAAAAAAAAAAAAAAAAAAAAAAAAAAAAAATATCACGATTATCTTATTTTCAGCCTAGGACACGTCCACTGCTGAACCTAGGCGAAAGAATTCCAAAGAAACCTATCTTTATTCAACACGGAAAACACTTATTAAAAAGAAACGAAATGAAAGGACATGGTGTGTATGTCTACAGCTTACACATAACGAATTTCTGAATTCTGAGTATGCAAATATTTAGTGCATAATTGGTGCAATCTGAAAATCCAATTCAAAATATAGGTGCCAAAGAGGTTTCTGAGATATGAGCCAAAAACTATGTGTCAGCTGGAGACCCGGGTCTACAGCTTGCACATCCAGTACTGCCAAACGGCTGACGCGAGAGCTATGAAAACTAGCCAGATATTTAGTGCCAAATTAGTGCCAAAGGTACTAAAAATTTCAGGCCTGTAGCTTAAAAGGTTTCAGAGATATGAGCCAAAAACTATGTGTCAGCTGGAGACCCGGGTCTACAGCTTGCACATCCAGTACTGCCAAACGGCTGACGCGAGAGCTATGAAAACTAGCCAGATATATAGTGCCAAATTAGTGACTAAGGTACCAAAATTTTCAGGCCTGTAGCTAAAAAGGTTTCAGAGATATAAGCAAAAAACTATGTGTAAGCTGTAGACCCGGGTCCCCAGCTTACACATTTCGTTACGCCAAACCGCTGATCAGAGGGCAATAAACTTTAGGCAGGATTTTAGCTTATAATTAGTGCCTAAGGTACCAAAAATTTCAGGCCTGTAGCTGAAAAGGTTTCAGAGATATAAGCAAAAACAGTTTTCCCGCCAAAAAATTCAAATAAAGTTATTGAAAATCGCCTCATTGCGACGTTGCCACTTCGCTTAAAAAGATTGTCAAACGACTTTAAACTTTATTTAAATGTCACGAAGATTGATTTTGGTATTTGATCATTAAAAAAGTTAATTTGGTTTGTTGAGTTTAGTCTAGGAGCTCGGAGGATAAAATAGTTTTCAGCCAAAACATACCCAGTGCTGCCATCGATGTACCTTGTGTGTCGTACCTCGAAAAAGAGAGATTTATCTTTTACTTCAGTGAACTAGTGTATGTATACAAAATGTTCCGGAATTAGTATATACACATCAACGATAAGTTGAATGACCTCCCTTTTGGATACTTACCTATTAGAGGACATGTATCACAAAAATATTTTTTCATTTTGCAGAAGTCCACTGCTGAACATAGGCCTCCCATAAAGAGTGCCACGACGAACGGTCTTGAGCCATTTCCATTCAGTGAATTACAGTAACCTTCGCAATGTCGTCGGTCCATAGGGTGCGGGGCCTTTCAACACTGCGTCATTCGGTGTGTGGTCGCCGTTCGTAACTTTTTGGTGCTGGCAACGCGCACTGACTGTAGGCTTTCGTCTTGAGGGTCTCTGTGGTAGGTATATTATATGCGACGAAGATGAAGTTTTCCAAACGCTGGCTATGGATAGAATTGGCTGGATATAGATAAAACAGAATCGAAACTATTATGTAGGAGGTACCTCTAATGTAGGTAAGTTACTAACATTTGTTAGTTACTAGCATAATTTTTGTGATACCTACACAGCTTCTTATTAGGTAGTATCTTCATCTTCTGAATTTGTTGTACTTCTAACCTAGCCGTTATCTCATATGTAAGATAGGTGTCGATCGATCTAGATAAAATAAAAATATATTGTAAGTAATTGGTTAGTACCTACCTACATAATTTGTTACTTCGGTTGAAGTTCCATAGATTTTCAATTTCGAAACTGACGTATGAAATTGGCCTCCATTGTAGCCATCATCATCATCAGCCCACACTAGTCCACTGCTGGACATAGGTCAACCCTAATACGCGCCACTGAGCCCTATGTCCGGCCATTCTCATACACTTTCTGCCCGCGCCACCGCCCCGCATTTCATAGATCATTGCTCCGCCTAGCCACACACTAAAACAGAAATAAAAGTCTGTCAGAAGAAGTCAGGTAAGGTATTTAGGTTAATCAAGATACCTTGGTAGGTAGGTAGGTAGCACATATGAAAGTTGGATATGCAGGTATCTATTAGGTACTACCGTGACGTATTTGCTCATTTTGTTCATATCTAAGTTGGCTAGTAAATTATAGATGGTAGTTACCTAGTACCTAGGTACTAGTTATTTACCTATTTATAGTTTTTTGAAGTGTTTTATTACGCATTTAGGCAATTTAGTTCTACCTAAGTTTGGTTAGCTCTAGGTACTAGGAAGCCATCTATTACTTTCGTGACGTGTTTGCATAATATTATACAATCCTACGTACTTTATGTAAGGTACTTACTTATGTAGGTCTAGCTAGGTATAGGTACCAAGTATTTATTATACCTAGGTACTACGTACCTACACTTTGTACCTAGACCTACAAAACATAGGGAAGTAGGTAGGTACCTCACATAAGGTAGGTAGATGTGAACCACTTATAAACCACGTCACGAAAGGAATAGATGAGTAGGTTCCTATGTGACATGATGAGTTGGTTCCTATGTGACATGATGAGATATATGACTCCGCCGTCTAAAGCTAGGTGGCTTCGTATTATTGGAAAAATTATTGCAATAAAATGCTGTGAATGCGCACCCCAACGCGGGAAGTCAGTGCAGATCTTATTCCCCCATTTAGAATTAGATGCTGTGAATATGGCTGGCTGTACATTATCAGAGTGTCCACGTCCTTACAGGCTGCCCGATATTGTACAGGCGCGTAACATTATCGTGTCATTCTTTCGTTCTTGAAGTTTGCATTTTTTTATGCTTTTCCCTTTCGGGCTGGCTGTGGCATCTTATTCCTGCCGCCAAGTCTTTTGCTCTCAAATCGAGAGGCTTATGTATGTTTAAAGTATATATCATGTAGGTTAAAGAATTCAGAAGCTTAGATAGGATAAGATGATGAAGTATCACTAAAATTATGCTGGTAACTAAAAAAGAAAAGGCGTCAAAATCTAAAAATAAACAAAAATTTTGTAGTTATAATATTATAATAATACCTACTATAGTTTTTATTTGGTACATCAAAGTTTCTAAGTGGTAGTGGTGGGTAACTCACTCAAAATACCTGAGCTGCAAATCAGCTCGCAGCATGCGCTCTTGAACCGCGCAAGTAGATCTATGAATGATTTCAGATGAATCAGGTAAAGTGAAGCAAACAATGCAATAAGGTACTAGCAATCAGTTCATCAAACGGGTCAGCTTTTCTAATATGGACTTAATAGTGTTGAAAATAATACAAATTGTTATCGTATGAAATCGTTTCTAATCAGGGTCAGGGTCGCATGAATCGCAGATGAAGTAGAACTACTTTGAGCCGTTGAGCTGCTTCAGCTGCTTGGGAGCGACGTGATCCATTTACCTGCGGCTCCCCTGTGATTCGATCTGGATGCGTGTTCTGACTCGAGTTCATCATCATCATTCCAGCCGTTTGAAGTCCACTGCTGAACAGCGGCCTCCCCCACAGATTTCCGGAGTGACTTCCTGTCATGGGGGTGGGGGGAATTTGAAAATCTTTGTGAAAATAGGAGAAGCTGCTGCCCATCCCTTACTCGCCTGCCTAGTACGACATCCACGGGTAGGAGGTTAGGAGGGGCCTATTCTTCAGCCGGGGCCGCCACGGTCACTGACTCGAGTTATCCACCTCTAATTAGTGTTAGGTACACTATGTACAGCAGTGGACTCAAATAGGTGATGATGATGATACTTACACAATGGTTTCGATTCTGTTTTATCTAATGGCCAGCGTTTGGAAAACTTCATCTTCATCCCTTAAAATATACCGCAGAGCGCCACAAGCAAAAATTTAGCGCGATCGGGGCCCAGATTTGTGGCATTGTATTGTTTCCTATTAACACGTAAGTACTCGTAGTGTGCGAGCTGACTATACCTCTGGTTTCTTCATGATGTTTACCTTAAACCATTTTGGCGATCTACTCTCAAAAATTATAACAACCAAAATAACGAACGCGTCACAATATTATACGTAAGTGCCTCGTTATAATGACTAAATAAAAGTTTTTTATCAATAAGTCATATTGAACTAAAAAGCTAATGAGGGTGTGCAAAAAAGTGTAATGACGGTCGATTTTTTTATTACAACGATCTGCGACTCTAAGAAATAGTTCTTTCAACCTCTACACTTATTTCGTCGCTGCAAGTAAAGTACCGCTGGCATAGCGGTCGAGGCGGTGGACTCAATAATCGTCAGTAACGACGTGCCCTGGATCGAATCTCTTCATCCGAATCGACTTTTTGCGTTTTCTGATCGTTCCAGAATGCCCCAAACAAGAAACCATGTTGCCGTAGAATTAGAAAATTGACCGCTGAAATACAAAAAGCACAAAACTTGAATTTGAAGCTTCTAAAGGAACAAGACGACTGCGCGAAGGATTATAAAATCTCTTGGCGCAAAATGGGTCACTCAAAGTAGCATTTGCAGAACAAGTAATAAAATTACAAGAGACTGAAACGGAAAGAAATAAGCTAAAAGAGATGATTGAGCGACGAACTGCAGATCTCAATGAATATGAAGAAGCATTAAACGTAATACGTATGCACGAAAATAATGCAGCGCTGTTCGAACCACTACAAAAAACGCTCCAGTTGGAAACCAATGAGAACACCCAAATACTTAATGAAGAATTGGACAATTTAATAAGCCAAATAATTGAGCTCCAAAGTGAAAACATAAAATTAAAAAATTCTAGACACACCGTAGATATTAAAACTGCAGCAAAGACCAAGAACTTAAGTAAAAATATTATAACATTGAATAAACAAGTGAAACATGATAAAGACTAACAGAATAGAAAGAAAAATACAAAAAAAATTAGTAGCGAATAAAGGGAAGACAAAAACAATTAAAACGAGTGAATCAATAGCAACAAAACAGGTCGTGACAATAAAGAATAAAGAAGACAACGGGATTACTACGAGAATAGGACTTCGATCCGTAGAGAAGCTAACGACAGAGGAGAACACTGGAAACCAAACGAATAACAGTACCCAAAACCATGAACCCAGACTTATAGCTGAGGATACCGCCGTAATTTCACAAAATAGACCTAAGAAAATGCTAATATTGTGCGATACATACGGAAAATCTCTTGGAGAATTTATACACTTACATAATAATGACTACCAATCTGTTCTATCCATTTGTAAGCCAGGTGCTCCTATCAGAGAGATTATAAATAACTTGCCGACACTGACAAAAAATTTGACTCAGGGCGATGATGTCGTCGTGATTGCCTCTGACTTCCATCATCAATCAAGACGTAAGTCTACGAGATACGATTACATCGATGGCAACACGGTATGTTTTGGCTGAAAACTATTTTATCCTCCGAGCTCCTAGACTAAACTCAACAAACCAAATTAACTTTTTTAATGATCAAATACCAAAATCAATCTTCGTGACATGTAAATAAAGTTTAAAGTCGTTTGACAATCTTTTTAAGGGAAGTGGCAACGTCGCAATGAGGCGATTTTCAATAACTTTATTTGAATTTTTTGGCGGGAAAACTGTTTTTGCTTATATCTCTGAAACCTTTTCAGCTACAGGCCTGAAATTTTTGGTACCTTAGGCACTAATTATAAGCTAAAATCCTGCCTAAAGTTTATTGCCCTCTGATCAGCGGTTTGGCGTAACGAAATGTGTAAGCTGGGGACCCGGGTCTACAGCTTACACATAGTTTTTTGCTTATATCTCTGAAACCTTTTTAGCTACAGGCCTGAAAATTTTGGTACCTTAGTCACTTATTTGGCACTAAATATCTGGCTAGTTTTCATAGCTCTCGCGTCAGCCGTTTGGCAGTACTGGATGTGCAAGCTGTAGACCCGGGTCTCCAGCTGACACATAGTTTTTGGCTCATATCTCTGAAACCTTTTAAGCTACAGGCCTGAAATTTTTAGTACCTTTGGCACTAATTTGGCACTAAATATCTGGCTAGTTTTCATAGCTCTCGCGTCAGCCGTTTGGCAGTACTGGATGTGCAAGCTGTAGACCCGGGTCTCCAGCTGACACATAGTTTTTGGCTCATATCTCAGAAACCTCTTTGGCACCTAAATTTTGAATTGGATTTTCAGATTGCACCAATTATGCACTAAATATTTGCATACTCAGAATTCAGAAATTCGTTATGTGTAAGCTGTAGACATACACACAAGGACATGTACAAAGGCGAGCTTAACCCTAAAAATAGTTTTTTTCCAGCAAAACTTTAAGGCCAGAGATATGTGGTTATAGGGGTAGGGTCCGTGCAACCTATCTTATGGAATCTGCAGTCAACGGCTCCGAGCAACCTTTAATAGGTCTTCTTTCCATCAAGCATGGAGCTGCCTTTTGTAAAATACCATACTTGTTGCACCAAGATTTGCTAATGACCAAAGCAAGATCATATTATGCGCTCAGGACGCGCAGGCTAGCCATGGGGCCTGTGATGTCCGCGTGGGCACAACAAGCTCATTACGTTGACGCCGCAGAAGAACAGGGGAGAGAAGTGGGGTCATCGGCGGAAGGTCGGGGGACCTTTCCGCCTATTTCTTAACGGCCCCACAAGTCTGAGGAGTGGCCTTAGTGAGCAAGGCACAGACGCAGAGGCTCGGTTAAGGCAAATCCAGGCCTACCGCTGGTGTGAGATGGTGAATGCTAACACGACCCCATCTCGCCTCAACCAGGCGGAGGACTACTCACAGGGGGGTTTTTAGTGGGTTCGAGCCCCTCATACCCATTTCCGCCACCCCCCATGCGACAGCATTTTCCCCCATTAAAAAAAGGTGTACTTACGTGCCATTCTGTAAAATAAACTATAATAAATTAAAAGACGGAATACGGTATGATGTGGTGTCTATGAATTATACGGAGGCAACACTAACATCTTGACTTGGTAGGGTAGGATTCCTTGCCGGACCTGGATCACGGCATGATGTTGGACTGTTGATATTACCACATATTACTGTGTTTTTATTATCCCTTATTACCCAGAACACCACATTACCTGTAAAAATGCACATTTTTTTGTGTCCAACATTTTGAAGTCGACAGCTCTACACAGAATATCCATCAGCATGCCGTGGCAGGAGATGTCTTTCATGGTGTATTCCAGCTTCCATTTACCACCTTTCCAGGAGAACCTCTTGATTTTCAGCTGGAAAAAAACACTCAATCTATAGATCATAGACCACATAATCATAGACACATAACTCTACGTAATTGTCGTAAGGGTATTTTTTACGTGTCGCGTTTGCACTCGAGTTTCCAAAACTCTAGCCTCGGATTTGCACGGAGGTGTGAAGGGGCATTTTTTCGATATAAAACCATAGCTGTTTCCATAAAAATAAAAAAAAACAAGATAAAAACATTTTAGAAAAAATAACTAGAGAAGACCTTTCATGAAAACTGTCTGGATAATGGATAGATATAGTTTTTAAAAGTCACCTAAACCTATATTAGTTCCTAATATCCTCACCCTACGCAGGATAACAAGCTTACGGCCTTCCTGATGTTAATTGGTTACCGTCGACTATTGAAATCAGCAACACCTGGAGCATTGCTAATGCGTTGCCTGCCGAACCCCTAACCCCACTAAAGAGCTCTGGCAATCTTACTCACCGATATCTTACTCAATCTTACAATTACAACAAATAATGTTATTTGGCTGCGATCTTCTATAAGGCGGAGGTACCTCCACAGGCGGGCTCAGATCATACAAACTGTCTGGATAATGGATAGACAAAGTTCTTAAGAGCCACCTAAACCTATATTAGTTCCTGTTCCTACATATCCCCCAACCTGACTCAAGCACTGTATCAGCAAATCTAACATACCCTGACTTGCGTTGTTTCCTTCAACACAGTCATATTGCTACTCAGGAGCCGGGACCGAGGGGTCCCTGAGTTGATCGCCCACATGTTCATCAGTATCGGGGGGTCTTTCTCCAGGGGGTACGTGGTGTTCTGACAACGCCAGACGCTAAGGAGAACTGATCGGTAAGGTCCCTGGAAATAAGTTTGTTTTTAGACTGATCCTAGTGACGGTGTACCTCACCATCCGGCATGGATCACATACTGTCTTAGATAGTGGGATGTCTTGCCTATTGAGCCTCGTTTAGATGGAGATCGATATGTACACGAAAAGAGCTCGAAGAGGCACACTTTAATCCTTTCACCACACTGGTTCTTTCACAAACTGTTATTGTCACTTTTCAGCTCGACCCAATACCTCGACTTGCTCACTCACTTTAAGAGTTCGTATAAGGCAAATTTGCTATTGAAACTGCCTACCTAGCTCAGTTTCTGTGAAAGTTACAACCCTCATATTTGAGGACATTAAACTTCAGACTTTTACCTTTTTTACCTTTCACATAATCTTAAAAAAAACACGATTGGTGAAAATTTTCTGGATAGTTTTTTTTTTTTAAACATACATGTTTTTCACAAAAGTACATAATATCTCAGGAACAGCACAATAATTTTGTGGGGTTTTTATTTTGTCAAGAAGCCTAGACGTATTTCTTCTTTTTTTGATTAGATGTTTAGTTAACTTGTAATTAGGTAAACTGGGCGGGCTGACCAAGAAAGAACCAGTGATACCACAAGCATGCAAGATGGAGATAGTTTCGACCCTCATTCTCGAACGGCGATAAAACGACGTGCGTGTAACCAACAGGCACGTTCATCGGATGTCAGGATGTGTTGCATTTTATGATTTAATACGCTACGTAAAAACTCGAGAATCGCCTGAAGATTCTGGATTGCGATAATCAGGCGATTCTTTTCACAAAGAGTGCAATTAGTGAAGGCTATATTTTCCATGTAGGAAAAATTTTAAATCGTTTGTTGTCCACTTTGTGTAAATTTACCTCAGAATTCTTTTTCGCAGTGAACACTTTTGTTACCAAAAGTAACAACGAAAGCCAAAACTTCATTTTATTAATTTATATCTCTTGAGGCTGTTGCCGTTAAAACCAAGCCACATTATTTAAATTCTATCCGATCTTCATAGCTCTAGTTTTTCTATAATTAGGAGTCATTACATATTTGGCGTTCTCGCTTACAATTTTGTCGTGACAAAGTTCTAAAAACTCTCTTCATGAAAATCGCTAAAACAACTGACACTGCAACTTATTATAAAAACGAGCTTGTTCGCGCCGGTAAACGCCTAATCTGTAAGTTATATCTAGATAGGTAGGTACTTTGCCATCATTGCGGTAACTATCGGTAATTATGATCTAATAACGATCCTGTTAAATCACATCTGCAAAATTGCTCTCCAATAAATGTTTTAAAATAAGTTTAACCAATAATAACATATTCTGAACATTATGTACTTACCTTAACATATTCTGATTTAGTATGATGTTAGATCATCACGTTTAAGGCACCTAGTAGGGGTTCTTTGATGAGTAGGTATAAATGCATTCACGCAACGCGAATTACAAACGCAGAGACGTCAAAACACATTGAAATATAGACGTTACGTAGTGCGTTTGTCCGCATCACTGAACCCGGCACCCTAGATTTTAATTTGGGTATTTAGCGTCTGCATCTGTACCGACAAGTAGAATTAGTGGAAGGTAGTAGTATCAGTCAAAATAGTATACCTACCTACTTACCCTGGCCGTGGTGGCCCCGGCTGAATGATAGGCCCCTCCATATCTACCTATCCGCGGATGTCGTAAGAGGCGACTAAGGGAAAAAAGCTGGGCAGCAGCGTCCCTCATTTTAACAACGATAGCTCTAACTGCGTTCGCCAACCCGCATGCCCAGCGTGGTGAGTATGGGCAAATCCCCCCACATGATAAGGAATTTGCTCTGTCTAATGGGGAGGTCATGTTCAGCAGTGGACTTCATACGGCTGAAATGATGACGATGATGAATGTTGACTTATCCTGACTTGCTTAGTATCCCTTACTATAGTAATGTTACCGTTCAGCAGCTTGGACCGAGAGTTCGCTGAGCTGTCCACCGACATATGCGCTAGTATAGAGGGATCTTATCTCAAGGGATAAGTGGTGTTCTTGCAACTGCTGACGTTGGCGAGAACGGATCTGAAAGTACCCTGGAATAAGGGATTTTCTTAATTTTCTCACTAAGAACTTCTCTAGGATTTTACTGGTTATTTCCTGATCCGTCTGTATAAGTACTAGGTTGTGACTGCATAGAAATTTGTAGGTTATCTTCCTTTGTAGGGGTTACGTATAGCGGATAAAGTCTCTACTGGATATAGTAAATTTTTAGTTTAACTTTTAAGGGGCTTGCGATATAGGACGCCCTCAAATGTCAAATTCAAAATTGTCTTTATCCAGTAGAGATAAGGATCATTTTAAAATACATATAAGATGACATATCGCATGCCGTATGAACACGGCTTTAGGGTACGCGTTCCTTGTTGTGTATGTTGCAGTGATTACACGCAACATACAGTACGTTGCGTGTTATGGTTTTGACTTCAACGTTTGTACGTTACGTCCATGCGCTTCATAACTTCATACGAAGCATGCAACGCGTACCTTAATTGACGGGTTGCTTATGGTCTCGATCCACTTACCACTCTATCGACATTCTTTATCACTGCTACCACCTTGATTACCAAACACAATAAAATTGGAAGCCTCAAAATCTTCATAATTGAGTAGGCATATGTTCAATTTCATAATTTTATTAGTAGTCGTCTTTTTATGATCCTGTTTCTTTATGTAGTTATCAAAATGATACCAAGCCACTATAATTTTAATTCTATCTGATTTCAAAGCTCTAATGGCTAATACATTGCCATTATTTAATTTTAATTGTGGTAACTATCAAATATTTTGATCCTAAAACGATCCAGTTAAAAAAGCATCAACTGAACTAAAAGTATAGAGATAATGATCAAATAATATTGCTCTGATGAAGGTACCCAAACCATTCTGGTTATGATATTAATGATGTGATAGTACCTACCTATCTAGGTACCTATCGCAATCTACCTAAAATGTATAACCGTACCTACCTACTGACTTCGCGTTTAGCCGATTTATTTTTTGTAACTTTTATCCCTCAAAATCTCTTAACGTATACAATGACAATGCTGCATTGTGCGATGAAATAAATAGTATAAAGCTAATGTCATACCCTGGTATTTTAAGTCGATAATTTTTCAGTCCACTCACACTGGCTGACATTAATTTCATCGATAATATACAACTGAAATCACAAAATCACGCGCCTCTCAGAACTTCGAGCCCTCATAGCGTGATTTTGTCACTAAAGCCATATTTTATCTAAAAGCAAATAAGTTTGTTTCATTAAAACACAAGTTAGGTAGATAAGCATTTTATTACTAAAAACGGGTTATTTCCTGAATATATTTTATTGGTCATCAAAATTTCATTTATAAATATAAGTAGTTACAAATATTTTCATAGAAGCATGATAAAGCCGTTTCAATTGCCGTAGTACCTTTATTTAAAGGTAGGGGAAGGAGGTAGGGCACAGCGAGATTTTCTCGTTCTAAATTGGAGCAGCCCGCCTGGAGAGGTACCTCCGCCTTACAGAAGATCGCAGCCAAATAACATTATTTGTTTCAAATAGTGTTGTGTTCCTGCGGTGAGTAAGGTTGCCAGAGCTCTTTAGGGGGGGGGAGGGGTTCGGCAGGCAACGCATTAGCAATGCTCCAGGTGTTGCTAATGTCAATAGGCGACGGTAACCACTTACCATCAGGAGGGCCGTAAGCCTGTTTGCCTCAGTATAACATAAAAAAAAAAGGGGGCTCCATTTTGCATAATAATATGAACGAACGTATACACGTAATGCTCTAATGCAGAAGTCATATACATTGAATTATATTAGTGTGCCGGTTTGTTTGATGCGCGCAAACGCACTGCGCAATGCGCAACGTCTATATTTCAATGTATACTAACTACTACACGCAGAAATCAACTTGGCACCTGCATGGAATGTGCTTCCCCCTCCCACCACAGCCCACCGCCTACCGCTCTCGCGAGTGAGAATGAGACAAAACATTGCAACGAGGTGCCTAGTTAACTTCTGCGTGTTGTACTATTGCGTCTGTGTTTCGTTGCATTCGTATGCACCAAAGTATTCGTCAAACTCGTTCAACAACCGTATGAAATTCCCAGCAGTGGTACGTAGAGAAGCCCGCGTTCATCTCGCTCTGCCAGAGAATTTCACCATACTCCATCTTGGAGGCAAAAGTGTGCTGGACCGTGTTTATGTTTATGCCATTCATGCTGTATATTCCCTAGAAGAAGAAAACATCAAATGTGAACACCAATTTCGTCATCTATCCATCCATACTAATATTATAAATGCGAAAGTAACTCTGTTTGTTTGTCACCTCATCACGACTAAACGGCTGAACGGATTGTAATGAAAAAAGGCAAGGAGATAGATTATATCCTGAGGCCTTCCTCAGGAAAAGATAGCCTATGTTCTATAATCTTTTGCCTCATAAAATTATTCCGTGCGCACAATAGTGCATTGTGCGCACAGAATACACTATAGAACCTTTCTCCGGTTCTCCGAGCTATATGTGTGACTTTGCTCCATGTTAAGAGGATACAAAAATCATAATAAATTGTCGAGTGGGCGGAGTGAAGAAAGTGACAGCGCTATGTACTGTAATTAAATGCGGAAAGAGATAGCAAGCGTTAGAAGGCGCTCGAAAGTAATCGACGTAAGCGAAATATAAGAAAAAAACGATTATCTCAAAAACTATCTATTTTTTTTTAAAAGTGTCTTGGATTTAGGTACCCAATGCTATTGTCTAACAAAATATTATTTTTATCTATTTTTATGAAAAAAAGTTATTTTGTTAGATAGTCTCAGAGTATTTTCGAAAAAACTGAAGCAGATGACCCAACTTTAAAAAATAAATCTATCGAGAAAACATTTACCAATCGCGTTTCTGTCTTGGATTTACGTAAATAAAATGCTCAAGTTATCTTTGTCATAAAAATCAAAACTGTGCGTTTTGCGGTTATTGAGAAAAAACAATTCAAAAATCATAAAATAATTAAACCCTCACCCGTTTTTTGCAGGTAGGTACATTTTTTTTGCAGGATCCTTTACCTGCAACAATAAATGTACCTGCAAAAAACGGGATGTTGCCGTGTGGAAGGGCTGTAACGATTGCGCGAAACAGTTAGTCGTTAAAAGTGCCTTGGGTGCGCCATAGATTTTCCTGGTAGTCTGAGGTAAATTACTGTCACCTTGGATATGCCTAACGTGTCACTCATTCCTTCTTAGATATAAACTCTAACTGTGTTCCGGATAAAAGGGCGGAGTAGCTGGAAAGATTATAGGTCCCCATGTTTTTACCTGTTGCACTCTAAATAAGCGTAAGACCGCAATCTCACTCAACATGGTCACAAAGTTCGAAAGAGGCTAGCTGGGTAGCTGGTTGTGGGTACAACACAGGTTCTCCTAGGGTGGGAGCTAGCGCACACTCAAATAATTATATTGTAAGTACCCTCAACATTATTAACTATCATAACAATACACTGTACCGTTCCACAACTTTATTGTTAGTTAGTTATGTAAGTTTCTATTAATTAGTGAATACTCCATTTACGTTTGTTACACATAAATAAACTTTTTTATACTTTTTTTTATACTTATGTCTCAGGGTCTTGAACGCAATGCAGTTAGTACCCCGTGAGCCTCATCATTCCCACACTGGACAAACATTTGTGACTAACACAGATGTTTGTTCTGTGTCTGGGTGTTAAATATATATCTATTATGTTTAACAGTCCCTGGTACCCATAGTACAGGCTATGCCTAGTTTGGGATCAGTTGACCGTGTGTGATATGTCCGGAATATTTCATATTTATTATTTATTTTTTATTTATTTATTTATTATTATATATTATTTATTATCCATAGCTGTACTGCAGCTGTATTCGGTAGTGGTCGCTTACACTCAGATGGGCCATCTTCCATTCCGTCACTTTTATAACATAGCAAAAACGGAATACCATACCTGCAAAAATGTGCATTTTCTTGTGTCAATTTTGAAGTCCATAGTTGCACAGAGAAGATCCAGTAGCACGCCGTGGCAGGTGTTTTTAATCGAGTATGCTAGCTCCCATTTACCACTTTTCGAAGTGAACCTCTTCACTTTAACCTGTAAAAACGAACTCCGTTAATACAGGCACCTACATCCTATGAACCACATCCACACACTAATAATCATCATCATCAACAACCTGTAGAAGTCCACTGCTGGACATAGGCCTCCCCCAAAGAGTTCCACGACGAACGGTCTTGAGCCCTTTCCATCCACCGACTTCCCGCAACCTTTACAATGTCATCGGTCCATCGGGTGGGGGCCTTCCAACACTGCGTCGCCCGGTTCGTGGTCGCCATTCGAGAACCTTTACTCCCCAACGGTTATCGGTTCTGCGAGCTATATGGCCTGCCCACTGCCACTTCAACTTGCTAATTCTGAGAGCTATGTCGGTGAGCTTCGTTCTTCTACGGATTTCCTCATTTCGGATCTTAATAAATAAAAATAATAATAAAAATGCGAAAATAACTTTGTCAATATTCTTCTGTCTCTCTGTCTGTTTTTGCGAGCTGATGATAGAGTCAGTAGCAAACTGACAAGTACTTCAAGTCTACTGCAGGAAATAGCATCGCTGGTAGAATTTCTCGAAATATATCTATTGATGGCGTCCCTTTAGATAGATAGATAGAAAATTCTTTATTGCACAGGACAAAGACAAGTACATAGGCGAACTTAATGCTAGTTAGCATTTTATTCCAGCTAACCTTTGAGCAGTGAGGAAAAAATGAAGGTAGTGCTGGCTAACAGATAATTTTAAAATTCGAAACAAACTTAGGATAAATAGACTTACATATACTACTTAAATAGCAAAAAATATACTACATAAATATAAATACACATAAACGGTAGCTCAATTTTGTTCAGAGATCTGCACACTAAGTAAGTGTTGGACGTGTTGGTACAGTTTAGACTTAAAGATTCCGATAGACGCGGCTTTATGACTTTACGACTTTTTACAGATATCTTGAGGGCTTTATTTGCTGTAACAGGAAAATCCTACTCTTTCTAAATTTGGGTATCCTATGAGTTTATGGTGACACGCCAGCAATTCATCATCTCCCTGCCTTTATCCCACTTCATGTGGGGTCGGCACAACATGTTTTTCTCTTCCACTCGCCTCTATCAGCCGTCAAATCAGTATTCACTCCCTTCTTACTCATGTCGTCTTTCACACAATCCATACATCTTATCTTTGGGCTACCTCTTCCCTTATATGTCAGTAAATCGATGTGAAGAACAAACTAAACAAAAGCTGAATGAATATGGTTTAATATGCTGTAGCAACCGATGGCTGCAGTGTAATGTCAAAAGTGGGCAACAATCTTCCTTTTCATCCCAAATAATCTAGCCTCGGCTAAATGGGGACATGGCAGCGGCGACATCGAGAATACACAAGTACTTAACAGAACATACCCTGACTTGCTTTGTGTCCTTCACCACAGTAACATTGCCACTCAGCAGCCGGTACCGAGAGGTACCTGAGTTGATCGCCCACATGTTTAAAATTATCGGGGGGTCTTTTACCAACGGGTACGTGGTATTTTGACAACGCCAGACGCTAAGGAGAACTGATCGGTACGGTCCCTGGAAATAAGTTTGTTTTTAGAGTGATCCTCGTGACGGTGTACCTAACCACCCGATGGACCGACGACATAGAGTAAGCTTGTGGAAAATCGGTGGATGGAGAGAGGGGCTCAAGACTATTCATCAGGGGACTCTTTGGTGGAGGCCTATGTTCAGCAAAGGGCTTAACAGGCTGATGATGATGATGAATGCAGGCTGACCAAAAAAGACCCAGTGGCACGACAAGCAAGCAAGATGGAGATAGTGTCTCCCTCATTCTCGAAAGGCGATAAAACGTTGAGTAGTGTAACCTACACAAACGATTATCGCATGTCAGACCGAGAATGATATGATTATCATACGTTACTCCAAAATAAAATTGACTATCGCTCTGTCCATATTTACCTCAGCATTCTTTTTCGCAGCGAACACTTTTGTTACTAAAATTAACAATAAAAGCCAAATCTTCATTTTATTAGTTTATTTCTCTGTAGGCTGTTGCTGTTAAAAGCAAGCCACATTATTTAAATTCCATCCGATCTTCATAGCTCTAGTTTTTCAATAATTAGGGGCCATTACATATTTAGCGTACTTTTAGCTCCTATTTAGGTAGCCGGTTTTGTTGTTCGTCCACGCGCCTTTTGGATTAAATATTTTAGAAATAGCTTCTCGCCAACTATGTACTATTCACGTACCTAACGAGACAAAAAAGGTGTTTTTTTTTAATTAACCTAATATGGCCTGGAGTATCTCGCTTACGATTTTCTCGTTATAAAGCTCTTAAAACTCTCTTCATGTAAATCGGTAATAAGTGTCACTGCAACTTATTATAAAAACGAGCTTGTTCACGACGGTAAACGCCGAATCTGTAAGTTATATGTAGGTACTTTGCCATGATTGCAGTGACTATCGGTAATTATGATCTGATAACGACCCTGTTAAAATCACATCTACGAAATTGTTCCCCGATAAATGTTTTAAAATAAGTCAAAACAATAATGACATATTCTGAACAATACCTACTTACCTAATTATATTTTGATGTAGTATAATGTTTATGTCGTGTTTGATGTTTATGTGGTGTTCAAACGGCTCGCGATATGTCATTGAAAATTTATTTCGAAATTATCTTTACGTCTATGAATAGTCAATTTTATATTTCACTTTTAGGGGCTTGCGATGTACAAGGTGATTCACAATATGTATGCTATCCCGAAATGATACACCCAATTGGTGATAAAGTGTGATCTACGACTTTTGGAAACTCAAAATTTTTCATTGAGAAATCTATATCTAAAAATCAGCTGGGGCTTCTTCAACTTTTTCAAATTAGCTGTTTCCGGTCTTTTTTATCATCTTTATAAGTAATTACTAAACGTATGAGAAGTTCTACATCGAGATTACAGCCTAAAACAGATGAATAATTGATTTAGAACTGATTTCACCCAAAAACAGCCGATTTCTGCATAGTTTTTTTTCAACGAAAAAATTGTATCTGTGGCTCAATGACAAATGTTTTTTACAATATAAATGAAATGTTTATTTGATTGTATGATTACTTTGATTATTTCTGACTTGTCGCTATTTATTGTCATATTCTTGTCACTCGTTATTTTATTATTATTGTTTTTGTTAATTGTAATGACGTTAATTTATTTCTAATTCTGATTTTATTGTATGATTTTCTATTGACTAATTTGAGATTATTTTGATTTTTGTATTGTGACTAATATCTTTGCATGTCGGTCTCCGACGAAGTATATGACACTATCTCCATAAATGTAAAAGACCATGTACCTATATATACTATACTTCATGCAAATAAAGCCATTCATTCATTCATTCAATCATTCATTCAACGATAAATGATGAATTTCCAATAGTCGCAGATTTTTTTTTTCGCCAGTTGGGTGTAGAATACGCCCCTTTTGGGGATAGCACATCATCATATTATGTATGACTTTATACCAATCGGGAGTCAGACCCACGCACACTCGCGTAGATGTAACTCATGGTGAGTTACATCTTGAGAAATTTAAAAAGGATAGGTTAGAAATACAAAGAACCATATTTAAATATAAGTATTCATTTTATTGCATTTTGTTGCAATTCAGCATTGAACGACAAACGGTTATTTATCGGCTGGTTCGATAAGCGTCTCCAATTCCCAGCAGAAAACAGTTCCACTGTTCGAGAACAACTCTATCTTCCACATCACTTTGCCGTACTCCTGAGTCTTCAGCCAGAGGTGCTGAACTTTGTTCAAATTCAGATCACTGAAGACGAACTCTCCCTGAAAACAGTAATGTGAAGGTCAACCCCACGCGACCAGCTTGCGGCCCTCAGACAGGGCCATATAATGGCGGGTTCGCTAGCAGGCTGAGTAGGCTTGAGCCTAGGGTGGCAGATTTTAGGGGAGGCAAATTTGGGCACGATTTTAGGATGATGAAAGGGAAGAGGGGAAGTGATCGGAAAGATGTCTGGTCAGACTACTTTCTTCAATACCTCACAAAACTTTTTTTTAGTCGTCTTTCAAAAATTGAAAGGATTTGGGGGCTTAAAAAATCGGCACAAAACTTGCCACCCCTAAACTCTGCCGTCCTAGGCTCAAGCCTACTCAGCCTGCTGGTGAATCTGCCACTGCATGACCCTGTTTTTTTGTTCATGGATTTTTGCTAAGTACCTAGGCGTTTTAATTAATCATAGGTAAGGTATGCGTGGCAGTGGGCAGGCCATATAGCTCGCAGAACCGATAACCGTTGGGGAGTAAAGGTTCTCGAATGGCGACCACGAACCGGGCGATGCAGTGTTGGAAGGCCCCCCACCCGATGGACCGACGACATTGTGAAGGTTGCGGGAAGTCGGTGGATGGAGAAGGCTCAAGACCGTTCGTCATGGAACTCCTTAGGGGAGGCCTATGTCCAGCAGTGCACTTCTACTTATGATGATGATGATGAAGGTATGCGTTCCTTGCTGCGTGTGAATGCGTATGCGCTAGGATGTCCTAAATATTCGTAACGTACAAACCAGTACAAACGATGGGTGTAGACTAAGCCACCTTTCGGGATAGCATACCCACATTATGAATCACCTTTAATTGTACGTTACGTAGTGCGTTTGAGCGCATCGAGGAACACGGCACTCAAGATTTCTACGTTGGTATTTGGCGCGTGCGCGCTGATTCATACAAAGGTTTTGGCTGAAAATCAGTGTTTTTGCTTTTAAGCAAAATATTTCACTGAGCCATAGCCTATTTGTCGTACTGCACACGCAAACTAGCCTACTCTAAGGCTCGTATTCAGAGACACTACTCAAACTTAGATTTAATCACAGATCAGCTGAACTCTACTTAAGTATTGAATCTCTTCTCAAACATAGCTTTTATTCAAGAACGGTACTTAAACTACTCTCAGCTGAATCGAGTCTCAAATCTGTACTCAAATGTACTCTTTTACATTTTGATTTATTTATTATTTTCGATCCGTTTTACGCAGAAATTCAAACAGCCAGGGTGGAAATAGAACAGAACTATAAAGTGAAGTATAAATATGCATCAAAGTACGTGTAACGGAACGAAAATGTCATTTGATTAATGTCTAATCAAGTCTAAACTCAAGCACCGATTTCGTCTGATTGACGTTTCAGAATAAGCATTTACTCAGGTGAACTGTGATCATTGAATCTATACATAAGTACTGTTCAAGAATTAAAATCTCGACTCAAATCGAGATTTACGTACAGATCAACGCTTGAGTCTTAACTCTGAATACGAGCCTAAGATACCTACTTTTTAAAAATTGTTCTTTTGATTATTTATACCCACCTATTGTATGTACTTTAGTTTAAAATTGTTTATATATTTTAATTGTGTGTGTATGTAGTGCCAAATATTTTTTTTATCTATCTATCTACAAAGCAAGGAAAACGTGCGATAAACTTAGTTTCGTGAAGTTTGGTAAGAATAAAAGTATATGACGCCGTGCCTTGTAGTATGTACAAGTCTTTAAGTCGTATTTGGTGCCAGTTAGCATCACCAGCACAGGGGAGAAGACGCGGTGGCAGGCCATGTTGTTAATTATGTAGTTCACTCTCCACTTGTTGTTGTCCCAAAGATAGCTCCTCGCTTTCATCTGGAAGTACAGAAGTTACTGGCGCACAAAACCACAAATGGTCTAGATTATATTAATTGAAAAACCCCCGTTTTATTAAACGGATTTTCATAAATCAATCATAGTTTGAACGAATAAAGACAAGTATCATCTATGACACAAATTTTTTTTTTATCCTGTCCTATCCTACTAATTTTATAAATTTTGTGAGGATGTTTGGATGTTTCTTGTTCAATCACGACGTAACGGTTTTTTTTATACAACAGAGGTGGTAGAGGTGGTACAACAAGCTTACGGCCCACCTGATGGTAAGCGGTTACCGTAGCCTATGAGCGCTTGCAATACCAGAGGCATCACGCACGCGTTGCCGACCCCGAACCCCCTTCCCCTCTAAAGAGCTCTGGCAACCTTGCTCACCGCAGGAACACAACACAATTTGAAACAAATAATGTTATTTGGCTGCGATCTTCTGTAAGGCGGAGGTGCGGCTGCTCCCCAGGCGGACGGCTCCGGACCTCCCTCACGGCTCAACTGATTTCGTTGAAACTTGGAATCTATAGAGTTCTGTACCTAAAATAGCATATAGGCTACTTTTTATGTGGGTAACACGCGAGCGAAGCTGCGTGCGAAAGCTAGTGTTTCAATATATCATGTAAAAAATATTCCGAAAATTCGTAGGGTACCGTATGTTTATTCTAGTAGTAAATGTATATAGTTCTAGTTATCATAATTTAAGGGCGTCCTCTGCATATAGGCTTCCCCCACAGATATCCAGAGCTACTTCCTAATGTGGGTGGAATTCGCCTAAACTCACCACGCTGAGCACGCGGGTTGGCGAGCGCAGTTAGAGCTATCGTTAGACGCTGCTGCTTATCCCCTAGCTCTTTTTTCATAGAGAGGCCTATTATTCAGTTGGGGACTCAACGGCCAGTTTTATATTAGGTACCTTTTTGACCCTATAATCTCGAAGCAATGTGATCTTCCCTCGCAACAAGTTGGTATCAGTGGTAGTGTTGTACAACTCTCCGTAGAAAAAGGCAGCTGGTTCTTTGTCCAAGGGCAGTTCTGGTTTGGAGCACGGCTCTACCCTCGTGTAGGTGGACTTGTAGGGACCCTGAAAGATTTTTATTTATATACTCTGAAAGATGAACACAATAGTGTGGCCAAGGCCAAGCCACAAGGCCCGTTCTTGCTTGTCGTGTGACCTATATTTTGTTGGTCATCCTGTATTAGGTCAGGGAAATACGGTATATAGAGGCGAATCATTATTCTGTATTTATACAATACAATACAATAACTTTATTTCAGGCAACAATAGAATAAAAAAACAGATGGAATTTTTCTTATACTACGGCCCATATAGTCTAACATAAAAAAAAAAAAACACAATTAATTGCCACGTAGAAACTGCGACGTGGGACGCGAATTGTCATTGGCAGTAGGTATCCGCCCGCGGAAGCGACTGAACACAACACCCTTCGGCCAGAGATCTTCTTTGTAGGTCGAAAGATGTTCGGTCGGTACCCTCACCACAAAGGAGTTGAAACTGACTCTGTGGCGGGACTCCAACCGTTCGACCCTCAAGCTGATCTTGGTCGCACGCGCAAGTACTCCGCCACATCCTCCGACTTGACGGACTTATGGTATAATTGAAATTACTATAGTCATTTCGTATGGATTCATTATAAATAGTCTTTGGTTGATCGAATATAGTTAAATCCAATATAACGAGAGCTCTCGTAAGCAGGTCAGGCGTTTGATCCTCACGCCACGCCTCGCCTCGCAACGATTGCCGAACCACCAGCTTTTACATGAAACCGATCGAGTTCTATGTTCGGGGCGAAATACTCACAGATTGGGCTCCCATTGCCAATGTGATGGAAAATGGGATTAAAATTGATGCCAATTTCAACCATCCCATTTTAATGCAACAACACACAATGTCTGTGTCTACAATGTCCTGTTGTAGACACTGCAGTGGTGGTAGCGCGAATACCTATTAAAAATACATTAGTAATCTAAAAGGTATCTAGTAGGCATCACTAGTAAAATTCGCCTATCGAAAATTAGTGTAATTTTCACTGTTTAGGATTCCGTACAATAGAAAAAAAACAAAAAGCTTATAGTATCTGTGTCTAGACGCTGCTGTTAGAAGAGCTCTGACAGCTTTTTAGGCTCGTATTCAGAGACACGACTCAAACTTAGATTTAATCGCAGATCAGCTGAACTCTATTTAAGTATTGAATCTCTTCTCAAACATAGCTTTTATTCAAGAACGGTACTTAAACTACTCTCAGCTGAATCGAGTTTCAAATCTGTTCTCATGTGATTCAGCCTGTTCTCGTTTACATTTTGATTTATTTACAATTTTCGATCCGTTTTACGCATAAATTTTAATAGCCAGGCTGGGAATATGATAGAGCTTCCAATAAAGTGAAGTATAATTATTATCAAATTACGTGTAACGGAACGCTGCTTAAAGAAAATGTCAAAGTCAAAGTGATGTTGTGCTGTCAATTTATTTTACAAAACTTGTGTAAATATGAATAGTTTTGGTGGTTGGATTAATTTGAAAAATAATACCCGAACAAGGATTCCCTGTGTCGTGGGTATCACATAAACCACGAGTACCATGGTACCACAACACCCAGACCCAGAACAAGTATGAAGATCATGCAAACATTGTCCCGCAGGATGATAATATCGGGAATCGTGATTTTGTGAATTCTTATTAAATAGTAGGAAATAAAACATTGTCTGTAACACATTTAATTTTTTTTAAATAAAATACCTAGTAAACTTGGTCTATATTGTTATATTATATTTAAATACCTACTTTATTATAAGTATTAAAAATGCGAGAATAACTCGTGTCTATCTGTTACGCTATATATCACGGCTCTAGTCGTGTGTGATGGGATATTGCTCAATATCGTGGTCTTCGGGCGTTTCCTCGTTAGCCAGGATATAAATGTGAAGTAGATCTCCATTACCAGCTGAAATTACAAAGTAACATTGTTATTACTTAGTTGTAGGTGTACCTATGTAAGGTAAGGTAGGTTGGTAAACATACCTGAAACGATGCAGTAACGTAATATCGCAAACACACCAAAACTTGCAGTGCCATCGTTACGGGTAGCCCTCTGCTGATAGGGCGCTGGCGCTGGTTTATATTTTTCACGACACCTCTGGAGAATCTGGTTCTTTTCCATAAACTCACTGCTTCCAATGCGAAGGGATCGTCAGCGTCCCATATTACGCATTGGATTTTGAACTGATTTGATTTCGTCGTTTCATTGAAAATAGATAACTTTTTATTCGTATACCACATTAAACTTAACAATATATCCATATTATCTTCAAATATTTACTTCTTTATTGCTTTTTTTTGCACCAAATACAACAAAATCTATATTTAAGTGTGGTCCGGAGCACGCTTGAGTGTAGATCTCATTTTCCTTTGAATAATGTCAAATCAAATCTAGATTTAAGTACCGATTTCGACTGATTGACGTTTCAGAATAAGCATTTACTCAGGTGAACTGTGATCATTGAATCTATACTTAAATACTGTTCAAGAATTAGAATCTCGACTCAAATCGAGATTTAAGTACAGATCAATGCTTGAGTCTTGTCTCTGAATACGAGCCTTAGGCTCGTATTCAGAGACACGACTCAAGCATAGATTTAATCACAGATCAGCTGAACTCTATTTAAGTATTGAATCTCTTCTCAAACATAGCTTTTATTCAAGAACGGAACTTAAACTACTCTCAGCTGAATCGAGTTTCAAATCTGTACTCATGTGATTCAGCCTGTTCTCGTTTACATTTTGATTTATTTACAATTTTCGATCCGTTTTACGCATAAATTTTAATAGCCAGGCTGGGAATGATAGAGCTTCCAATAAAGTGAAGTATAATTATTATAAAATTACGTGTAACGGAACGCTGCTTAAAGAAAATGTCAAAGTCAAAGTGATGTTGTGCTCTCAATTTATTTTACAAAACTTGTGTAATTATGAATAGTTTTGGTGGTTGGATTAATTTGAAAAATAATACCCCGAACAAGGATTCCCTGTGTCGTGGGTATCACATAAACCACGAGTACCATGGTACCACAACACCCAGACCCAGAACAAGTATGCAGATCATGCAAACATTGTCCCGCAGGATGATAATATCGGGAATCGTGATTTTGTGAATTCTTATTAAATGGTAGGAAATAAAAGATTGTCTGTAACACATTTAATTTTTTTTAATAAAATACCTAGTAAACTTGTCTATATTTTTATAATGTACCTATTTACATACCTACTTTATAATTTCTATTGTAAATGCGAGAATAACTCTTGTCTGTCTGTTACCCTATCTATCACTGCCCGGGTCGTATGATGGCGGTATTGCTCAATATCGTGGTATTCCGGCATTTCCTCGTTAGCTAGGATAGAAATGTGAAGTAGATCTCCATTACCAGCTGAAATTACAAAGTAACATTGTTTGTTAGTACTTAGTGGAAGGTGTACCTATGTAAGGTGAGGTAGGTAGGTAAACTTATTACCTGAAATGATGCAGTAGCGTAATATCGCAAACACACCAAAACTTGCAGTGCCATCATTACGGGTAGGCCTCTGCTGATAGGGCGTTGGCGCTGGTTTATATTTTTCACGAAACCTCTGGAGAATCTGGTTCTTTTCCATAAACTCACTACTTCCAATGCGAAGGGATCGTCAGCGTCCCATATTACGCATTGGATTTTGAACTGATTTGATTTCGTCGTTTCATTGAAAATAGATAACTCTTTATTCGTATACCACAATAAACTTAACAAAATATCCATATTATCTTCAAATATTTACTTCTTTATTGCTTTTTTTGCACCAAATACAACAAAATCTACCTATATTTAAGTGTGGTCCGGAGCACGCTTGAGTGTAGATCTCATTTTCCTTTGAATAATGTCAAATCAAATCTAGATTTAAGTACCGATTTCGTCTGATTGACGTTTCGGAATAAGCATTTACTCAGGTGAACTGTGATCATTGAATCTATACATAAGTACTGTTCAAGAATTAGAACCTCGACTCAAATCGAGATTTAAGTACAGATCAACGCTTGAGTCTTGTCTTTGAATACGAGCCTCAGTGTTCAAAATGATCCTCAAAGCTATTACGTACTTCTTTAGACGACCGTCTAAAATTGCATGAGGCAAATGTTTGCATGATCCGCAATTATTTATTCTGTGTCTGGGTGATGTGGTACCGTACCGTAGTTTCTGATACCCAAGACAGACCCCAGACCAGGATTCCCTGTATAATCCTGGTCTGAGGGTCAGGACTATGAAGAGACTGTTAGGTGTTATTTATTACACAAAATCCGGGATCCTACAATCCTAAATATGTGGGAGTCAGACCCGTACACTCGTGAACCATGGATTTCATCTTGCGGAATTTAAAATAACAGGTATGAAATAAAAATTTAATATGTTTAAGTATTAATCATTTTATTGCAGTGGTAAATTGCAATTCAGCATTAAAAGACTAACAGTTATTTATCAGCTGGTTCGATCAGGGTCTCAAATTCCCAGCAGAAAACAGTTCCACTGTTCGAGGACAACTCTATCTTCCACATCACTTTGCCGTACTCCTGAGTCTTCAGCCATAGGTGCTGAACTTTGTTCAAGTTCAGATCACTGAAGACGAACTCTCCCTGAAAACAGCAATGTGAAGGTCAACCCCACGCGACCAGCTTGCGGCCCTCAGACAGGGCCTTGTAGAGGCGGATTCACCAGCAGGCTGAGTAGGTATGATGGCCTAGGGTGGCAGATTTTGGTGGCAGCATATTTTGGGACACAAAATAACAGTCAACTGTAAAGAATGCAAAGAAAAGGATATAGAAGAAAGAATATAAAATAATTGCGAAAGCATTGATCATTAGAAGAATAAAGGAAAAATAGCATACAATGTTAATAAGTCCTAGTTATGAGATACCTAGTAAGAATTTAATCTTATACGAAAACAATAATAGGTAGGTACTTAAATTAATGACAATGAAGAAGACGTAGTAAGTGGGTTTATTAAGAGGTATATGATTATTAGAAGATATAGAGAATCCCCCCACATGATAAGGAATTTACTCTGTGGGGGAGGCCATGTTCAGCAGTGAACGTCAAACGGGTGAACCGATGATGATGATAGAGAATGTTTTTTATCTGTAGGTTATCGCTGGTAATGTTTAAACCTGAATCGGCCATCCGTGATACACTGCATGGTTCCAACGGAAGATAGATAAAAAATGCAAGGAACGCGTGCGTTCTACTTAGGTTCTTCTATGTTCATAAAATTTGGTAAGAATAAAAGTATATGACGCCGTGCCTTGTAGTATGTGCAAGACTTTAAGTCGTATTTGGTGCCAGTTAGCATCACCAGCACAGGGGAAAAGACGCGGTGGCAGGCCATGTTGTTGATTATGTAGTTCACTTTCCACTTGTTGTTTTCCCAAATGTAGCTCCTCGCTTTCATCTGGAAATACATAAGTTACTAGCATATAAAATGATCAAAGTCAAAGTCAAAGTCAAAAGGCATTTATTTCTTTAAAATCACAAGGATCACTTTGAATCGTCTTAGAAACTAGGTGAAGCTATGCCTGTTCCTCGCGACCAAGCCTAGAAGAATCAGATCTTGATTGTTTTCCCGTGGATTCCCACGCGTGGCACCCAGATAAAAAGTATGCTTATATGTGTTATTCCAGACTTTAATACCTATATCTCTGTGCCAAATTTCATCCAGATCCGTTCAGCCGTTCTGGCGTGATTGAGTAACAAATATCCATCCATCCAAACTTTCGCATTTATAATAGGTACCTAGTAAGACATCGGGAGTTATCTATATATTTTTTCTTTATTTTAATAACAGAACAATTCCCTTTTTATTAAAAAATTAAACACGGTCATGTGCGAGAACTCGCGCCCTGAAGCTTCCGTACCATTAAACGGGATCTGAAAAGCAAAATTCCAATGTAGGAAGTATATACATAATTATAACTGTGAGCTTATAGTGCCATATAACAATCAAGTATCTAGTAGTTTCACAATGAAAAAAAAGATATGGCAATGAGTGTCTAACTTTTATATGGAAATGGCAAAAATAAGAAAACCTCAAGGGTTCTTCCAGTTAACTCACAGAGCTTTTGTGACATGGATAAAAGAAAAAAAACAAAATTTAGAAATTTCAACGTTTGTAGGAAATGCTAAAAACTCGAAAACTGTGGGAGGCCATGTTCAGCAGTCGTCGTACGGCTGAAATGATGATGATGATGAACTACGTGAGCGACCGCATAATATAAGTTAATCACTTCCACTAGGAAGTGATTAAAATAATGTAATTCAAATTAAAATTCTAATTTATCAAAATTCTAATCGCTAATCAAAATTCCATCAAGTGTAGGAACTATCCTACACTTGATGGAATTTTGATTAGCGAACCCTATGTCAGAGCGCGAGTTCTCGCACACAGGTTCAGGTGGGCCGTATGCTTGTTTGCCACCTCAGTTGTATAAAAAAAAAAAAAAAAAACTTGATCATCTTCATTTCCTGGGTCGCCGCTTAAGGCATCCACGGGTAGGTATAGCTATGGACGGGCCTATTTTACAGTTGGGGCCAAAGCGGCTAGTTTTAGTATAGTAGGTACCTTTTTGACCTTATAATCCCGAAGCACAGTGATCTTCCCTCGCAACGAGTTGATTTCTGTGCTAGTGTTGTACAACTCTCCGTAGAAAGAGGCAGCTGGTTCTTTGTCCAAGGGCAGTTCGGGGTTGGCGCACGCCTCTACCCTCGTGTAGGTGGACTTGTAGGGACCCTGAAAGATGTGAACTCAATAGTGCAAACAAGGCCTGTTCCTGCTTGTTGTATCACTGATTCTTTCATGGTCATCTTGTGTTAGAACAGTGACCGGCCTGGCTATTGTGTAGGTAAGCAAAATGGTAATGAAGATCGCAATTTTAAGGATGTTTTTATCAATTTTAGCTACATCTTAAGTTTTTCAAACATGAAAAGGAAAAATATCTTGAAGTTTTCACTTTCAAGTTTGGAACGTTTTGAATGTTGAATGTTCGATCCTTAATGCTATTACGCTTACACAATTGCACCACAGGGCCACTATGACTCAGCCTCAACGACAATACAAAAATACCAAATGGAATTTCATTTTAAAGAGCTTTGGAAAGAAATCTAATAAGAAGAATGCATAACATTCATAATTGTACACAATTTAAATTTTATTTCTAGGAAATATTTTTTGATATACAACGAAAATAGAAACTAATACAACAACTAATAGAAGCTAACATTTGTTAGAGTTTTGATCACTTTGTAGTTCAGGTATAATTGGATATTAGTTAGATCGTGCTAAAGATGCGATTTACAAGCTTTATCGCAATTGATCCTCAACAATCATCAAAGCTCCAACTTTTGACGGAAATCGATAGAGATCTCTGTTCATGGCGAACTACTAGTTTAATTTATACTCACAGATTTGGCTCCCATTGCCAACGAGATAGCAAATAGGATTAAAATTGATGCCAATTTCAACCCTCCCATTTTGATGCAACACCTGAAGTTGACGACTCTTGTTGCAGACACTGCAGTGGTTGTAGCGCAGACTGCCTATTTAAAATACATTAGTAATGTAAAAGGTAATTTCTAGGCATGATTACTAAAATTTTGTCTACCGAAAATTGGTGTAATTTTCACTGTTTTTAGGATTCCGTTCAATAGGTTTATTTTCTTTTTTGAGTTTTAGTAAAGCTTACAGCTATTGGGCCAATAACTAAAATTTAAAGGATAACAATAAAATTGGGGAAGCTAAACATTATAAAAAAATTGACACTAATTATTTACAGTCTCTGCTTTGGTACTGTGGTAATAAATATATCTATATTGTTTAACGAGCTACTTGTCCAACTGAATGCATTTTGTCTATAGTTTGTCTTTACAAAGGGAATATAGAGAACATTGGGTCTTCTCAATGTAGCATGTATTTATTGGTTGGTTCGCGAGGTCACCCGTTAGGTTTGGTCTGAAAACCAGCGCCGCTGCATTTTATCCTAATGTTTAGCGGCAATAAGCTGAGACCATGCCTGTTTTGGCTCACACACACGGGAGACTAATTAGCACTTAAATATTGTAAATGCACATAGATAGGTACCTCATTATATGTTGTTGTTTGTTACTGTGTGTTATCTGTGTTACGTCTACCTATCTCCCTATCGTGAACCTTTATTCTATTGTATTTTTGTGTCTTCTGTCTGTGTTTGTGAAAATAAATTTATTTCATTTCATTTAGCTGTGTTCTTGCGCAGTCCAAGAAATCCTAACAGCTCCAGGCAGTCAACCGTGCCATTTGCAACGTTCGATTTTCAACGTTCCACATAGGTTAATTCTCTACGTTTGAAGAGTGGGAGAAAATTGAATTTGTGATATCTCAAGATAACTTGGTAAATAAACTTTAGCACGAAACTATAGATAACTTTCTGAATGCGTTCTATCCTGGAGGAGTAAACGTCGTGACAGGGATTCCATACCTCCAAGGCTTACTCTAGGTGACTGCGTACGTACGCACAATACAATATTTTAAAAGTTTTGACAATGTAGAATTCCTATGACATTCTTAAAACAAAACAAAGTGCACGGGATACAGGATACTTTATTTGTTATTTTGTTTATGTGTTCATCTTATAAAATTTTACTAAGTATCGAAAGTTCGAGGGTTAAAGGTCTTTAGATGGCTCAACTGTTTCTTGTGTATTTTGTAAATATTAACTTTTATTAGTTTTAAGTTTCTTTCTGTAATTAAAGCTTTATTATGTTTGAATATATTCATTTTATTGCAGTGGTAAGTGTAAATTTGTCAGCTGGTTCGATCAGCGTCTCAAATTCCCAGCAGAAAATAGTTCCACTGTGCGAAAACAACTCTATCTTCCACATCACTTTGCCGTACTCCTGAGTCTTCACCCAGAGGTGCTGAATTTTGTTCAAGTTCAGATCACTGAAGACAAACTCTTCCTGAAAACAGTAATGTGAAGGTCAACCCCACGCGACCAGCTTGCGGCCCTCAGACAGGGCCATGTAGTGGCGGATTCACCAGCAGGCTGAGTAGGCTTGAGCCTAGGGCGGTAGATTTTAGGGGCGGCAAAGCAGTACGCTTGCGCACAAGCGGCGCCCTAGATTTTTATGTATTTGACGTGTGCGCGCTACGTTCATATAGGTTCACACCAACGAACGCATACGCTTTACCTAGGTCCATGAAGTTTGGTAAGAATAATTTAATGGCGGCGTGCCTTGTAGTATGTGCAAGTCTTTAAGTCGTATTTGGTCCCAGTAAACATCACCAGCACTGAGGAAAAGCCGCGGTGGCAGGCCATGTTGTTAATAAGGTAGTTCATTTTCCACTTGTTGTTTTCCCAAATGTAGCTCCTCGCTTTCATCTGGAAATAAAAATAAGTTTCTGGCACACAAATGACCACGAATGGTGTTGAAAATTAATAACTAGTGCCTGCGGTTTCGCACGCGTGGTACCAAGCTAAAACTCTGCCTATGTGCTAGCTATTCTAGACTATTATCTATCTCTGTGCCGAATTTCATCTAGTCCCGTTCAACTGTCTGGCATGATGGAGTCACAAATATCCATACATGCAAACTTCCTCATTTATAATAGTAGGTAGTAAGATGTCGGGACTTGTCACTATTTTATTTGTATTAATTGAAAAAATCCCGTCTAAAAAAAGTACCTATCATCTGACGGAAGATCAGCGTTGTGATGGCCATGTTCAATGGCTATCACAACATAATGCTGAGTCGGCCGCCATTTCGTAGCATTTAAGTTTTCTTTTTTTTTTCTTTTTCTTAGTCTTAGTTTGTATAGTTTAGTCCATAAGGTGTTGGGTAATTTAAATGCTACGAATAAAAGTATTTACTTTCTTCTTTCTTTCTTTCTTTCTGTGACACAATACATTTTTTCAGGTTTCAATACATCACAGATACGATACAAAATATTAGAGATATCTATTTAAAAAAGTTCAAACGTTAAAATCTTATTGTTTATTGTAGTAGTACAAGTTTTTAGTTTTAGTATGACCATCCTTTAAGTCCTAGGACGTCCTCTGCTGAACATAGGCCTCCCCAACAAATTTCCAGAGCGACTTCCTTGCATGTGGGAGGAATTCGCCTAAACTCACCACGCGGGTTCGTGAACGCAGCTAGAACTATCGTTATTAAAATATGGGACACTTTTTATCCTAAGTCACCTCTTGCGACACGGTTAGGTAGATATGGTGGCTAATCTTCAGTTGGGGCCAACACGGCTACTTCTATAGTACCTTTTTGACCCTATAATCTCGAACCACAGTGATCTTCCCTCGCAACAAGTTGGTGTCAGTGGTAGTGTTGTACAACTCTCCGTAGAAAAAGGCAGCTGGTTCTTTGTCCAAGGGCAGTTCTGGTTTGGAGCACGGCTCTACCCTCGTGTAGGTGGACTTGAAGGGACCCTGAAAGATGTGAATACAACAGTGCACACAAGGCACCTTCTGGCTTGACGTGTCACTAAATACGTCCATATTACGTCATTGGTATCCAGAGTGAGAAAGCTCATCTGTTTTTAAAAACCTTAGAACTGTTGCTGATCACAAATTAATTGTTCAGACATACAAAGCGTTAGGTGATAATTCCTTTCTTATCTTTTTATGCATCTAAATAAAATTACATCAACAAAATTTGTTTACATACACATTTTTTTTAAATACATAACACACATTAAGGAGAGAATTTTCTTACATACTAAGATAATATATATTTTTTAGGTTTACTAAATAATTAATTAATGGGTAAAGTTTTTTTTTCATATAGGTATATTTTTGATTAAGTTTCTATTGTTTCAAAATTTATAATAAGTAAAAACGTTTGTATCAATGCTCACGTGAAGACATAATATCTATTGTAAAATCGATATCATGGAGAAGCCACCGGCTCCTGAAACACAGTTTTTACTAGTTCGGGAGCCTATGGATTCATTTACTTGTCCAATATTTTATGTCAATAAATAGCTTTTTGTTGTTGTTTGTTTAATTCTTTCTTGTTCATCGTGTATTTGGTAATTAATGCAATAAACCATTAATTTTTTAACTTAGATTTGCTTTAAACTTATTTAGAATAACATTATAATACAATTTTTATTCTTATTCTAGCATTTACATTTTTGAGATATAACGAATCTAGTAATAACCAATACAGCGTGAGCTCATTTGTTAAAGTTTTAAAGACTTCGTAGTTCAGGTAAGTTAGATCGTGCTAAAGATGCGATTTTCAAACTTTATCGCAATTGATCCTAAAAAATCATTAAAGCACATCATCACAAATCGATATCTCTGTTCGAGGCTTTGACCACTAGCTTTATGTATACTCACAGATCGAGCTCCCATTGCCAACGTGATAGCAAATATGATTAAATTTGCTGCCAATTTCAACCCTCCCATTTTGATGCAACAACTGAAGTTGACGACTCTTGTTGCAGACACTGCAGTGGTTGTAGCGCAGACTGCCTATTAAAAATACATTAGTAATGTAAAAGTTAATTTGTAGGCATCATTAGTAACATTTTGCTTACCGAGAATTAGTGTAAATTTCTCACTTTTTAGGATTCCGTATAATAGAAAAAAACAGAAGTATCTCTTTGTTTTACTCTGTCTGTCAAGATGATATTGAGAAGAAGAGCCAAAATCAGCTTTTTAGCTATTACGAACTTTTTTAGACGACTAGGGTGGCGATGGCGTAGCGGGCGAGTGCCTGTCTGAGACTTTGGCAGGACTTTGGCCATGGTACTCGTAGTTTCTGATACCTACGACACAGGGAGTCCCAGTATGGGGTCAGGACTATGTATGAGACAGTTGGATGTTATTTATTTATTTAGATTTCAACTAAAATTTCACTAAATCCGAGATCTTACGACCCAAGTTGTACGCGAATACGTACGGGAGTCAGACCCGTACGTATAAGCGTACGACGGGTTTCATCTTGCATAAATGTAAAACGACAGGTATGAAATAAAAAAAAATGTTTATGTAAATTCATTTTATTGCAGTGTTAATTGCATTTCAGCATAAAATATCAAACATTTATTTATCGGCTGGTGTGATCACTGTCTCAAAGTCCCAGCAGAAGACAGTTCCAGTGTTCGAGGATAGCTCTAACTTCCACAGCACTTTGCCGTACTCCTGGGTCTTCATCCAGATGTGCTGAATTTTGTCCAAGTTCAGATCACTGTACTCGTACACTCCCTGAAACCAGTAATGCGAAGGTCAAACCAATGTGTCTAGATTGCGGCCGCAATCTCAGAGGCATTAGTTTGCAACGTCAGTGAGCTCTCACGTGTCACTTTTCGTGAAAAGTGAATAGATTACCGTTATTATACGGTGTCACGAAAAATTACAAAACGCCTTCAAAAACCAGTAACCTATTCACTTTTCACGGTTGAGAAGTGTTTCTCACTTCTCGCATATTGAAATCAAACGGGTGTTTGAGGGGCTATGTAACCTACACCTACTGAACGCGAAAGTTAGAAAAATAATTAAAGACGCCGTGCCTTGAAAAATGTGCAAGTCTTTAAGTCGTATTTGGTGCCGGTAGCCACCACCAGCATCGGGAAAAAGGAGCGATTGCAGCCCGTGTTGTTGATCATGTAGTTCACCTTCCACTTGTTGTTGTCCCAACGGTAGCTCCTCCCTGTCATCTGAAAGTACAGAAGTACTGGCCAATAGGTACATTTAGTTGAATTATCAGCATTCCAGTAGTTTTCATCTTATCTAACAACTACATATTAAGTATTAACGCGCGGAAATTACATAAAAAGGAGTCTAAATGCTATTCTAGTTAAATAACTCTTTACATTCCAAATCGGTTGAGCCGTTACAGCGTGATTGAATAACAAACATCCAAAAATAAATATAAATATTCCGGACATATCACACACGGTCAACTGATCCCAAACTAGGCATAGCCTGTACTATGGGTACCAGAGACTGATATACATAATAGATATATATTTAACACCCAGACACAGAACAAACATCTGTGTTAGTCACAAATGTTTGTCCAGTGCGGGAATCGAACCCGCGACCTCCAGCGCAGAAGAGTTACTACCGACTGAGCTATGAGGCCTGTCAAAAAAAATCCCACATTTATAATATTAGTAGAAGTAGGATAGGATGCGAAAGTTTGGATGGATGGAGTCAATAACGCCAGAACAGCTGAACGGATCTGGATGAAGTTTATACAGAGATAACACATAGGCTACTTTTTCTCCTGAAAAATGCACGGTTCCTATGGGATAGCATAATAAAAATGCTAAAAGAGACGTTTCATCAATATATGGAGCCTGGGCCTGCACTGTGAACACTACTCTAAAATATGGCTGATCAATAAAGTAAACGTATTTAATTGGTTATTTTATTTAAATTGACTTCGTTTTAAGGTACATTAAGATTTTCTTCGACAAAGAGAGCAACACACAGCGCTACAAAAATATGGCGGATGGACGTGCGTGAAATGTCATTTTGACAACCTACATTCATCTGACAAAACAAAAACATCAAATCCAAACTACATGACATGAAAAATATGTCAATGTCATGTCAAACGCCAATTATAAACCAACATGGCGGCCTTCAAATAGTGTTCACATAGTAAAAAACTTACCAGAACAACTATTCTTGTACCATCGCATTTGTCTTCAAATTAATGAAAATGTATTTTTCTTGTAATCTCCTATTTTTTCCTAATATTTCTATATAGTGTACATGGACCAGGCCCAGAATGAAATGGCTCCTTTGTTAGGATGTTTGGATGTTTGTGGCCGTAACGGCTCAACCGATTTCAATGAAACTTGGAATAAGTAGAGTTCCTTACCTAGTATAATATATAGGTTACTTTTCATGTAGGTACCTGCCACGCGAGCGAAGCCGCGGGCGTAAGCTAGTTGACTACAACATGAATTTGAAGTGTTGTCTGTGTGGCTGTGGGGTACTTGCAATTATGCGTGCGTAACGAGCTATCGTTGTTAAAGTAGGGAACGCCAATGCCATGGGCATCGGCCCATCCCCTAGATTTTTTCATCAGTCATCTCTGACATCATTCACGTGTGGATTGATATGGAGGGGCCTATTCTTCACCCGTTGCCACCACGGCCAGCTCTAGTATTATTTTGAAAATATCATGGTTATGGACATAATTTTCACTAAAAAACGTGATATTTACCATGATTTGTGAGTTTATTTGATCCAGTTTTTTTACACAGTTACATGCAGTTTTACAGTTTACTCCGTGTTTATGGCGCATGAAACTTTTTTTTTTTTTTTTTATTCTACTGAGTTGGCAAAGAAGCATACGGCCCACCTATTGGTAAGCGGTTACCACAGCCTATGAGCGCTTGCAATACCAGAGGCATCACGCACGCGTTGCCGACCCCAAACCCCCCTCCCCCAAAGAGCTCTGGCAACCTTACTCACCGCAGGAACATCGGGGAACCAATAAACTGACAGCATGGTAAAAAATAAGATCTAGCTAGTATAGTACCTTTTTGATCTTATGATCTCGAACCACAGTGACCTTTCCTCTCAACAAGTTAGTTTCAGAGGTCGTATTGTACACCTCTCCGTAGAACAATGCAGCTGGGTCTGCGTCCAAAGGCAGTGTGGGGTTGGAGCACGGCTCTACCCTCGTGCAGGTCGTTTTGAAAGGACCCTGAAAGATTAAACACAATACATGCAAAGGCCTGTACTTTTATCGCTTCGTGCTTTCTTTTTTTTTATTCCGCTGCCGCTGCTGTGTACACAATTCCTGTAACATAAGCATTTTTAGCGGTTTAGCCGTTTTCAAACGGCATGCGATTGTCCTTGATATGTCATATAAAATTCGTTTCAAAATGAACCTTTACTGCCCTTGTGTACCCCGTGACCTGGAAGTCTTGGCTTTCAGCGACGAAGCTAGGGTAAATAGCGCCAGCTAGAGGCCCTTTCCCGCAGCTGTACACAAGAGCTGCTGATGACCCGATTGATATAACAACCTAACCTCTACTAAATAAAGTCAAAACGTAGAGCTAAACGATATCGTAAGCTCCTAAAAGTTAAACTCAAAATTAACTTAATACAAATGTTTTTAAATTTTAGATGACATAATCACACGTCGTTTGAACACGGCTATGATATGATATGTTAGTTAGACCATGCTAAAGATCAAATAACAATTGGTGCCGAAGTGACTCATATCCTCATTGATTGGTGCCTCAACGATTTTTTTTATACAACTATGGTGGCGAACAAGGTTACGGCCGATCTGATAGTAAGTGGTTACCGTAGCCTATAGATCATATAGGGTACGATTACCAAAGCGCAAACGTTTACCTTACCTTAATGGCCGTGGTGGCCCCGGCTGAAGAATAGGCCCCTCCATATCTACCTATCCGCGGATGTTGTAAGAGGCGGCTAAGGGAAGAAAGCTAGGGGATGGGCAGCAGCGTCCCTCATTTTAACAACGATAGCTCTAACTGCGCTCGTCAACCCGCATGCCCAGCGTGGTGAGTATGAGCAAATCACCTCACATTATAAGGAATTCGCTCTGTCTGTGGGGGAGGCCATATTCAGCAGTTGACGTCGTACGGCTGAAATGATGATGATGAAACGTTTACCTGAAATCGCAAGATCTCTGTTCGGGGCGAACCACTAGTTTTATTTATACTCACAGATCGGGCTCCCATTGCCAATGTGATAGCAAATGGGATTAAAATTGATGCCAATTTCAACCCTCTCATTCTTCCGCAATAAAAAAAGTTGTTTCACTACTAATGCAGCCACTACAGAGGTTACAACACACTGTGACTCATCATCATTCACCGCCCTTATCACTGTGACTGTATGTTAAAAATACATTAGTAATGTAATAGGTAATTTGGTAGGCCTCATTAGTAACCCTTTGCGTACCGAAAATGAGAGCAATTTTCACTGTTTTTTAGGATTCCTTACGTCATCGGGAAAAATGGAACCCTCATAGGTTCACTTTGTTGTCTATTTGTCTGACTGTAAGTCTGTCTGTCAAGACCCTTCTCCTTAGGAATGACGGTATCAACTTGAAATTAATGACAATTATAAAGGGCTGTAAAAAACACAGCCTTTTAATTCATTAGAATAGAATTGAAAGACGTTTTGTTACCAATACAATCATACTTAACATAACACAATACAAAAAAAAATGCAACTCAACATCATGGTAACAAAAATGACCACCACTCAGCATGTGCTAGGGCAGAGCAGTTCATACCAAAGCGCTGGTCTTCCGTGGTCGCACTTGGATATGAGCGTGCAGTACTGTTGCGATAGTGTCCTAAAATTATTAATCTACTATACACATTCCTATTAACTATTCCTATTAAGGCGCTATGAGAATCATAGTTTAGAGTGGGCGGAGTGAAGAAAGTGACAGCGCTACGTACTATAATTGAATGCGGAAAGAAAAAACACTTATTATTATTATTACAAAGAAATTCAAATTTTTGTATGGGAATGACAAATATTCAAAACCTATAGGGTACTTCCAGTAACTTCACAATGAAAAGAGACGTTTCATCGATATATGGAGCCTGGGCCTGCACTGTGTACACTACTATAAAATATGGCTAAGCAATAAAGTAAAAGTATTTAATTGGTTATTTTATTTAAATTGACTTCTAAGGTACATTAAGATTTTCTTCGACAAAGAGAGCAACACACAGCGCTACAAAAATATGGCGGATGGACGTGAGTGAAATGTCATTTTGACAACCTACATATATATGACAAAACAAAAACATCAAATCAAACAACATGACATGAAGAATATGTCAATGTCATGTCAAACGCCAATTATAAACCAACATGGCGGCCTTCATATAGTGTTCACATAGTAAAAAACTTACCAGAACAACTATTCTTGTACCATCGCATTTGTCTTCAAATTAATGAAATAATATTTTTCTTGTAATCTCCTATTTTTTCCTAATTTTTCTATGTAGTGTACATGGACCAGGCCCAGAATGAAATGGCTCCTTTGGAATACTAGGAGCCTTTGTGACGCAAATAAAAGAAAAAGACGAAATTTTAAGAATAACTATACCTGTTTACCGTCCCAATGGGATAATGAAGTTTCTAAGAAAAACTGACTGAAACTCGAAAACGGCTCTAACGATTTCGAAATTTTTTGCAGTTATGATATAGTTGAGATAAGTTTCAAATACCGTGTAGAGCTTTTACGAAACTTTACATTTGTAGTGAACTATACGAGCCACCGGAAAATATAACTTAACTTCACTTACCCTGCGTCGGGTATCGGTCACTTTGTATACTTAAAATCTCAATTTTTCGATCCCGTGTAATGGTACGGAAGCCTCAGGGCGTGAGTCCTGCTATACTTGATCATCTTTATTATTTATCAGATCATCACTCTTGATCGTTAGCTATTTTATAGAATAGGCCATGAATTGAAGTAATAATCATTCGCATATAATTGAAATTACAATTAGGCACGTTCAGAAAAAAAAGGATTTTTTCGCTAATACTTCCGGCTGTAGAATAGATTCCCATAACCTCACTTTTTTTTTAAACTTTAATTTTCTCCTAATTAGTGTAGTTACAAAAAAAAGCAAAGCAGTACAAATTCATACCAAAACTAGTACAAAATCATTAGCCTTTCGCGGATTCTCTACAGTCCATAGTTATGGCGATATGGACGGTCCGAGAGACCGGGATTCTGGTTGTGATGTCTTATAAAACTGCCTATATCTTTGAAACTATAGAAGTACAAATTTGAAAGAATAGCATTCCCGACAAGTACAAATTCGCCACTAAGTTTTGTGATCATACAAAATTACTCTATGTTTGTGATTCAATACGAGCATATTCCGAGGATGTAATGTCTTTTATCCAGATATTGTCTATTGGTCCTAGGATCCTGACTCTAATCAATACGTCACATTGAACAGTTGTATCCACCATAGAGTTTTTTTTAATCTTTATTTTCTTAATTTGGGGGTTTTGTCACATAGTGACATGTCACTCCCGTAAGGCCACTAAACAATATGACTGTCTTCTTGGCTTCGCCACTATCCGAAACAATAATGCTGGCGAAGTCACATTTAATTACTTAGGCAACTCGTGAATAAAGCTTCACCAGCACTTTCGCCTCGGACAGTGGCGAAGCCAAGACACTATTATAACTACCTAGATTAAAATCAATCCATTTATAAACACATTTCATATCAAGCCGCTGCACCTCGTTCCGAACACACTCCGTCAATACATGATGTACATCCTCTTGAACGTCACATGCCGGGCAATTGAGGGAATCCGAAATTCCCATTAAAAATCTAAATTTGTTTGACGGAATATGTCCAGAACGAAGTCTGAGCATTTATACAATATTCTTCCGTTTCAAAATAGTCTTGTCGAACCACCATAGAGTAACTTTGCATGTATCCACACAAGAGTACTCACTCTATAATCTTCCTAGTCTGTGACTCTATGCACAGAGTACTTTTGAATATATATCTATGTCTGTGCTGTCTATATAAAAAGTTACTCTATGCTCTATGCTGTCCTCAGAGTACTTTTGTATATATACTGCACAGATTACTTTTGTATAATATACTGTCCATTCACTTCATTCGCCTCAGTAATCATTGTTTTATTTATCGGCAAAAAAAACATAGCATAAAAATGGCAAAAAGTGAAGATTACACCAAATCCAGCGATAAAAGGCCCCGTAGCACCAGCAGAAGTACTGTACAGGTACCATCACTTTCACACAAGCTCTGCAGGCTCTGCATCAGACACAGTAGCAGTCATCTTACCTTCTGTCTTCTGGGTGCTGTTGCTGATGGACAGATCAGTCATTACTTCATTATCAGTCATGACTTATTTTTTCATATTTTATTGTGGCCAACTTTGGTTAATAAATTCGTAATTCGTATGATTTTGTAGCCAGCTTTGGTAAGTTCGTAATTTGTATGAGTTAGTGGCCAACTCTGGTAAGGTCAATGAATGAACCACTCGCTGCGAAACTTGTCTTGTCACGAAACATCGGCATGTTGAGCAACGTTCGGCTCAGTCACCAGATCGTTGCCCGATAGTGGTATTAACTGAGCGCTTGCATGCAATGAAGTCGATCCCGGAGATGATAGTCGCGAAGCCATGACGGAGGCCTTTCGGCTGCTTAAAACTCTATCCCCAGAGTTGGATAAACGTCGATACTGAATTTTTGAAAACCCATTGAATATTGGTTTTATTTGTTAAACTCAAATCCCTCAGTCCTCTTGGCCAGCTACGCGACAGATGCGGGCTCGCTTCCCTCTGAACAAATCATCTCTCCCCCAGTGTTTGAGGATCATCCCTCTGCAGGCATGATATCCTCAAACACTTGCTCTGATTCTGGGATCTGCAGCTTCGACGATACTAGGGAATCCCTGTTTTAGATCAGAAATTTATAGGTACTACTTTGTCTCATCATCTCCCTGCCCTTATCCCACTTCATGTATGGTCGGCACAGCGTGTTTTTCTCTTCCACTCGCCTCTATCAGCCGTCATGTCAATATTCACTCCTTTCTTTATCATGTAGTCTTCTACACAATCTATCCATCTTTTTTTTGTCTACCTCTTCCCTTATATCCTTCCACATTCATATTTAACCCTCTTCTATACACATGACATTCTTCCTTCCGCATGACATGCCCATGCCACGCTAACCTTTTGCTCTTCAACTTCTCAATCACTAGGCAATACTTTGACTGTTGTGCTTATTTCATTTCTCCAGGTGCCTCTGCACTTCGCTGTGCACAAGCCAGGATTCCACTTCGAGAGCTGCTGTGGCGTTTGCAACCTGTTCCCCGGAGTTCTCCTGATAGCCTTCGCTCAGGTCCTGGTTGGCTCCGTGCTGCTGACGTTGATACTGACACATGGGAGGCAGTATGATGAGATGCATCAGACGCCTAGAAGCCAAAGTATGTCTGTAAACAACTGCTTCCTACAGACTTGGCTTCTTTGTAGTTCGCTTTATCCAAAGACATGTTCTATACATGCAGAGCTGACTTAACATCATCATCAGCCTGAAAAAGTCTACTGCTGCGCGTAGGCCTCCCCCATGAACAACGGTCTGATTCCTCCTATCTCCCAGTCAGTATGTTTTTTTCCGACTTCTTCATCAATCATCGTCATATTTCAGCCAATTTATACAAAATCATAATCAATCATACACCTAAACCTTCCTCATATATCACTCACTTCGTCCATTGGAGAAGTTTAGGAGTTTTTGAGTTTATCGGATCGTTTATCGCAGCGGGGACTTTGTTATATATATATCTACTGATAATACACAGAATACTTAAAACAACCAAGGCCAGCACTACATGGCCACATTTTAAGGAACCGACACACTTAAATCTTTCCTTTTCTAATAATGTTTGTTGCAGTGATGAGCATGGCATCTGGGGCTGTCCTGACAGGAGTCACAGGTGCTGGGGTGCTCCTCATCATCGTCGCCCTCACAGAGAACTGCAGAGCTATGCTGGTGAGTATCTATTAACTGGTCGCCAGACCTTGTGGTTGTTGTGGCGCGGGTAAAGCCGCGGACATCGATTAATCCTACTTATATCATAAAAGCAAAAGTCTGTGAGGATGTTAAAAGTAAAATTTAAAAAGCCGTGTTAGCCAAGTGGGAGATAGCTCGATTCTCGATTCTCGATCTGAAGATTTTCATCCCGCCAGGCCCATGGATATTTCAATTTGAAAAATTGTTGTGCGCATTACCACGTGCTCATAGCTATGACGGAAAACATCGCGAGGAAACCCATGGCTTAGTCAGCTCTACAGGTATTGACTCTGTCTTTCCTGTGGATAAGGCCGACTAGGCTGAGAGGCTGCGGTATAGGTGCTGGGCAAGCCTACTCCATCTAAAACATGTCCCAGGCACAACAGCGTGCTTTAAGTAAGTAAAGTTTCCCCCTGACCACAGATAACATAGAGCTGTATAAAAGCATCTAGAATAGATCTATTATGGCCTTGCTTTTTTTTTTGGTTATTAGACAAATTCAATCACGCCGTAACGGCTCAACCGATTTCGATGAAAGTTGGAAATAATGAATGAATGAATGAAAAATCTTTATTGTACACACACCTTAATAACTAATTACAATTGATTATAGACTAAATAAATTTATATGTACAATGGGCGGTCTTATCGCTAAGAAAGCGATCTCTTCCAGACATCCTTTGGATGGAGAGGAGTCTGAATTGTACGGAAGATTGGTCGGGGTGCAAATAAATACTATAGTGATAAATAATAAGCGGGCAAAAGCTAGTATCTTAAAAATATCTTGCGAGTTTGATTTTAATATTCCAGGTGTACCTACTGGTGGCTTCATTAGTGTGGATGGGGATCATGTCTCTGGCTCTTGCTAAAATTGGACGCTCATGCATCAGGTTCAAGGATGGTTAGTTGCTAGTTACCTGCAACAGTATATCATATAGAGCACCTAAATAATTAATAAAACATCATCATCTTCCTGCCCCACATTATGTGGGGTCGGCACAACTTGTATTCTTCTTCCATTTCCCTCCATCAGTCGTCATCTCAGCACTCACTCATTTCTTACTCATATCCACTATTACATATTCCATCCATCTTTTCAGTGATTGATAAATCATTCATAATTAATTTAACATTAAACCGGCGTGTCGTAGAACCTAAAAATTCGAAGACTTGCAACATGTGCACGAAAGCAGCCTCTAAGAGGCGCACTTTAATCCTTTCACTACATTGATTCTTTCACCAACGGTCATAGGCCCTTCTCAGGGCCACCATACCTCAATCTGCTCACTGGGGGCTTCCCTTTCACTATACTGCTACGAAAGATTGTGAGGATGTTTGGATGTTTGTTGTTCAATCACGCCGTAACGGCTCTACCGATTTCGTTAAAACTTGAAATATATAGAGTTCAATCAATCTTTAGGGGGGGAAGGGTTTGGCAGGCAACGCATTAGCAATGCTCCAGGTGGTGCTGATGTCAATAGGCGACGGTAACCACTTACCATCAGGTGGGCCGTAAGCCTGTTTGCCTCCGTATATCATAAAAAAAATATATATATATCCTTAAGGAGTCTTCAAATTTAGGGTCATTATGTTCTTTCTGGGAAAGCGTGCTCCATCTTGGGCCACATGTCACTTTGCGAAAGTTAGATGTTGGCCAAACGCATAACCATATTCAATATAAAAAATATATTTATATTATCCTTGTAAAAAATCTTTTTATTGGATTTCAGCTCCCAAAATTAAAGATGAGTATCACAGACTGGCAAATCTGGCTTGTGTTAGCGGTCTCTTCACATTCCTTGGAGCAGGTATACCTTTATCCCAGTTTTACCATCATCATCATCAATATTCCCACTGCTGGGACTGAAATTTTACTCAACTGAACAGAAGGCTAGGCTCGCCATAACCACTTAACGAATTAGTATTAAATTTATAAATTAAATAACCTGCATCCGGGTACCATGTCAGCGAAGCCGTGGGTGGAAGCTAGTTCAGTATAATATATTTAATAACGTATATTTTCGCAGTAATTTTAATTAAATTAATTAATGTCGTTCGGCGCAATAACTAAAGAGAGTTCCCACGCAGAAAAACTTTTTTAATTATTTAAATGCACTGCATTTATATAATTGGAGCAAAAGCTTTGCATGTTTTTAAAATTTGTTTCACATTGGTTCTTTTATCAACAGTCACAAGATTATTTTACGTGCCACCATACATAAACCAGTCAGGCTATTACGTAAGCGAAATGGTAATGAAGGTCGCAATAATAAGGATGATTTTATTAATTTTAGCGACATCTGAAGTTTTTCAAACATGAAAACAAAGAAGCTAAGGTCTTGAAGTTTTCCCTTGTCAAGTTTGGAACGTTTTGAATGTTGCTAAGATGGTTAAAATTACCCTCAAAGTTACGAACTTCATTGCCATTACGCTTAGGCAATTGCACCACTGGTCATTAATCTAACTATGAGTTACCAACAAGGAACCAGGGTTTAGATGTACTCGTATTTTACACAATCACGTCTATACGACTAAACCCATTTGGATGAAACTTGGAATATAATACATCCTACTTCCTACTAATATTATAAATGCGAAAGTTTGTGAGGATGTTTAGATGTTTGGATATTTGTTATTCAATCACGCCGTAACGGCTCAACCGATTTCGTTGAAACTTGGAATATATAGAGTTCTATACCTAGAATAGCATATAGGCTACTATTTTTATGTAGTTACCAAGATAGATAGATAGATTGATAAAAAAATTATTTGGCACTACAGACACACACAATTAACATAGATAAACAATTTTAAACCAAAGTACATACAATAGGTGGGTATAAATAATCAAAAGAGCAATTTTTTTTTTTAACTAGTTATCTTATATTAGGCAAGTTTTCGTGTGCTGCAGTACGACAAATAGGCTATGGCTCAGTGAAATATTTTGCTTAAAAGCAAAAACACTGATTTTCAGCCAAAACCTGAACGAGAGCGAGTACAAACGAACAATGCGTAGGTACCTAGCTGTGAATTTGTGTTGTTGTGATTGTGTAGTTTGCTATCAATGATTACAAAATATGAAATACAATAAATGCAGGCTGCACGGGAGTCCCAACACCATCCTGAATGCACTATCCAATAAATGGGATAGCCCGTTTCTCAAACACTGTAATCAAATAATGATGGAATAGCAACATCATTGAGTGATTGCAGTGTTAGAAATTATTCCTAAATTTTAATTATTATAACTCTCATTAATACTACTAACATAGACTAAGAAAACTTTGTGACTAACATTATTATGGACCTAAATTGTTGTCTGAAATAAATGATTTTTTTTTTTTTTTTTTTTTTTTAATAAATTAATGACAATACCAAGCCGCTAGTATATAATAAAAATTGTGAACGTAAGCGTAGACGCCTACGTCGCTCGTAAACTACGTAGAAGGAGCCTCTACGGCGTACAATTGTATGCTTTTTAAAAACTACTGAACAAAAAAGTCGGGAAAAATTATCACTTTTTTTTTTTTTTTTTTTTTTCACTTCCAGTCTATGATGGAATGTTGTCATTGAGGCGGATGATGATGTTGAAAATATTGTTGGTCAAATTATTGTCCAGTTTCCTTGTTTTATTGGCGATCTCAGTGGCATGGCGATCGAGCCGATCCGTCTGAGACGCAAGCCTGCGGGTTCGATCCCCGCGGCGAGACAAATGTTTTATAAGATTGCAAATATTTGTTCCGAGTCTGGATATAAATAAACTAGCTCCGCCCGCGGCTTCGCTCGCGTTGTACCTACATACAAAAAGTAGCCTATATGCTATTCTAGGTTAGAACTCTATATATTTCAAGTTTTAATGAAATCGGTAGAGCCGTTAGCCGTAGCGGCTCGTTAACGTGATTGAACAACAAACATCCAAACATCCTCACAAACTTTCGTAGCAGTATAGTGAAAGGATTAAAGGCTCCTTTCGTTCATGTGACTGTTGTGTATTTGTTTGTGTGTTTGTTTATTTATGAATAGAATAGAGTAGACGTTTATTTGACATACACACAAAAACACAGAACAGACATGGGAACATACAAGGAGTAAAAACAACAAAGAACAAACAAAATTTATCAATATCTTTTCTATTTTCAGTGGTGTACTTATTTTCGTTCGTGGTGGTGTTCAGTTTCTACCACTTCCGGTACGTGCGCCGCGCCATCTTGTTGCACGAGGCCGAGTGTGAATGATTTTTAATATTTTGGGATTGTATTATTTTTGAGAAATTTAATAAAAAGAAACAGAGATTATAAAAAAAAAGGGCATTTATTCACCAAGTTATAAAGATACAATTGGTAATTTACAAGTTTTGGTATGTATGTAGGTAGACAGGCGAAATGGTCGAGGGCTCAGCTACGCTGCTTTTCAGCCTCGCCTATACTTTCATCCCAAGTATGGTAGACATCCTCTCAGATCTCTAGGGCGCGTGTCCTACTCGCACTTGACCGCCTTTGTTGTAGGTACGACAAAGAATACGCTAAGAATAGTTATGTCTATATTTCCTATTGAGAGCAAGCATCGGAAAATGGAGAATTGGTTTTGCTATTTAGTTTTCCCTTACGATACGATATAACACTCAATTCTGCGACTTAGTGCCACGTCTACTAATCTTTGGACAACATTTAGACCGAAAATTTTTGCTTATTTAAATACACTTTCGTGACTTTAGTGTTGGCATGCTCAGTTTTAAGTGCCGCTAGTGGTCACCCATCCATCCATTTGGTGAGGCCCTAGACAAGCTACGCTACGATTACTTGGCTGGGATTTAGAAACATCATCATTACGTGTAACTTAGTCGTACCGTAGGCCCTCAATCAATTGACTGGCCTCATAGCTCAGTTAGTAGTAACTCTGCCTTCTGCGCTAGAGGTCGCGGGTTCGATCCCCGTACTGGACGAACATTTGTGTGATGAACACAGATGTTTGTTCTGTGTCTGGCTGTTAAATATTTATCTATTATGTATATCAGTCTCTGGTACCCATAGTACAGGCTATGCCTAGTTTGGGATCAGTTGAACGTGTGTGATATGAACGGAGTAAAAAAAAAACCGATTTCCATGAAACTTGGAATAGAAAGAGTTCTATACTTTTATTTTATTTTATTCGGAAAACAAACAGTGTTAAATACTATTTAAACAACTTATAAAAGAAACTTAAAACTAATTATATGTTTTCGCATATAGAACCTAGAATATCATATAGGTTACTTTTTACCTAGGTACGCGAGCGAAGCCGCGGGCGCATTCTATGTGAAATGTGCCTGGAATGTGTTCAACTTGAAACCATGGTTTGTTCCAAAACAAAAATAATGAATTAAGTCATAATTTGACTCATTGCCCGTAGTCCGGTTCAGTTGTCCGGTAAACCGGACTATGAAAAAAATATATCTTCTTTCATGTTAACCAAATGAATTATATTTTTCCATAAATTGGAATATTTGGAATAGATAAAGGTAAAAAAGATGGATAGATTGTGTGAAAGACGACATGAGTAAGAAAGGAGTGAATACTGATTATTTTATTTTTTATATTTATTTTATTAATGAAACAAAATCCACAGCTCTTAGATAATATGGTACAACTTAACTAATTCACTTTACTTAAAGCCAATAAAGGATTTAATTTTTTTAGCTAATACATTTATTAATTACGACCGTCACTTTGAATACTAGTTGCGAAATACGTTGTTTATGTATATAGGTACGTAACATCTCATCATCATCATTTCAGCCGTTCGACGTCCACTGCTGAACATGGCCTCCCTCACAGACAGAGCAAATTCCTTATCATGTGGGGGGATTTGGCCATATGGTCTATCAGTCGTCATTTATTATGACGACTGATAGAGGGGCATGGAAGAGAAAAACATGTTGTGCCGACCGCACATGAAGTGGAGTAAGGGCAGGGAGATGATGATGATGGAAGGTAAAAAAGACTGTAACTAACTGTGTGACCTCAGCCTATATCGGTATGTGGCACACCGGCCGTCCCTATAAATCACAATACCCTCGATAAGGATTTGTGACTTTGTACATGCGACCTTATAATCCCTATTTTCTCATTGATAAACTCCCCTTATATGTCGGTCGGGTATGTACTTCGGCGACATTTGTAGGAGATTTATTTGTCGGCTAAAATTGTATCGGACAGCTCTGTTAGAATTAGGGGATATAAATTATGATATTATAGATGGCCGGGTGGCCCCGGCTGAAGAATAGGCCCCTCCTATATCTACCTATCCGCGGATGTCGTAAGAGGCGATTAAGGGAAAAAAAGCTAGGGGATGGGCAGCAGCGTCCCTCATTTTAACAACGATAGCTCTAACTGCGCTCGCCAACCCGCATGCCCAGCGTGGTGAGTATGGCCAAATGATAAGGAATTTGCTCTGTCTGTGGGGGAGGCCATGTTCAGCAGTGGACGTCGAACGGCTGAAATGATGATGATGAGATGTTACGTACCTATATACATAAACAACGTATTTCGTAACTAGTATACTATCCGACACTAGTATTATACTAATAGTAGTATACTAATATAATGAGACTTGGTCGTTAACTATAGGCCTCATATACAAGCTCAAAGTCGCGCAACGGGCTATGGCCCTCCATAGCTATGCTTGGAGTTTCACTACGTGATAAGATCCGAAATGAGGAAATTCGTAGAAGAACTAAGGTAAGGTAATTAGCAAGTTGAAGTGGCAGTAGGCAGGCCATATAGCTCGCAGAACCGACAACCGTTGGGGAGTAGAGGTTCTCGAATGGCGACCACGAACCGGGCGACGCAGTGTTGGAAGGCCCCCCACACGATGGACCGACGACATTGTGAAGGTTGCGGGAAGTCGGTGGATGGAGAAGGCTCAAGACCGTTCGTCATTTAACTCTTTGGGGGAGGCCTATGTCCAGCAGTGGACTTCTACAGGCTGATGATGATGATGATGAGTCTACTATGAACTAGTATACTAATTGACTTTATCCAGTCGAAATAAGGATTATTTTGAAATACATTTTAGATGACATATGGCACGTCGTATGAACACGGAAACAAATAGGCTCACCAATTTTATCACCTAGCATGGTAGACATGCTCCCAGATCTCAGATCAGCCATGACTGAGATGGGTCGCCTTTATCAGGTTCTATTATCACATGTTGGACGCGTCAATCTTGAAATCCATAGGTCCATATCGTAACCAATTTACGAGTTGACATGTTATGAAGCTTATCGTTGACCCGGCTTTGCAAGTTTGAGCCGCAAATTCGCAGCTAAGTTGTGGTGGTAAGCTGGCCTCATAGCTCAGTTGGTAGTAACTCTGCCTTCTGCGTTAGAGGTCGCGGGTTCAATCCCGCACTGGACAAACATTTGTGTAATGAACACAGATGTTTGTTCTGTGTCTGGGTGTTAAATATTTATCTATTATGTATATTAGTCAACATAATGCTGAGTCGGACGCCTTTTCGTAGCATTTAAGTTTTCTTTCTTTCTCTTTCTTAGTCTTAGTTTGTATAGTTTAATCCATAAGGTGTTGGGTAATTTTAAGGTTAACGCTACGAATAAAAGTATTTTCTTTCTTTCTTTCTTTCAGTCTCTGGTGCCCATAGTACAGGCTATGCCTAATTTGGGATCAGTTGACCGCGTGTGATATGTCCGGAATATTTATATTTTTTATTTTAAGCTTTGGTTTCCAAGTAACGGTGACCACCAGGCCAGGCGGTAATATAGCGGTGACTGAAGAGTATCAAATCAGCGACCACTATTCCACGCAAGATAAGATAGATTTATTTGCCAAAATAAGGCCTCTGCTTGCTTTCTTGTGTCACTGATTCTTTCATGGTCATCCTGTATTAGGTCAGTGAGTAGGTTGAGGTTTGGTGGCCCTAAAAAGGGCATATGACTGAGCGTCGGTGAAAGAATCGGAGGTGAAAGGATTAACATGCGCCTCTTAGAGGCTCGTACGTAAAGTACCAATTCATTTTTTCGGCTCGATAAAAGTATATCCGCCTCATTTTTCTTCGCACGGTCGTGCGGTTACATTGTAGTGGGCAAAGGTCTTTAAACATGCCTGTTACAATCCTACTAATATTATAAATGCGAAAGTTTGTGAGGATGTTTGGATGTTTGTGGTTCAATCGCGCCTAAACGGTCGGTCTGGATGAAAGGAGCCATTTCATTCTGGGCCTGGTCTTTGCACACTATATAGAAAAATTAGGAAAAAATAGGAGATTACAAGAAAAATACAATTTTATTAATTTGAAGACAAATGCGATGGTACAAGAATAGTTCTTCTGGTAAGTTTTTTACTATGTGAACACTATTTGAAGGCCGCCATGTTGGTTAATAATTGGCGTTTGACATGACATTGACATATTTTTCATGTCATGTTGTTTGATTTGATGTTTTTGTTTTGTCAGATAAATGTAGGTTGTCAAAATGACATTTCACGCACGTCCATCCGCCATATTTTTGTAGCGCTGTGTGTTGCTCTCTTTGTCGAAGAGAATCTTATGTACTTTATAACGAAGTCAATTTAAATAAAATAACCAATTAAATACGTTTACTTTATTGCTTAGCCATATTTTAGAGTAGTGTACACAGCGCAGGCCCAGGCTCCATATATTGATGAAACGTCTCTTTTGGCACAGAGATAGATTATAGTCTTGAATAGCATATAGGCTTTTTATCTTCATAGGTAGCACGCGAGCGAAGTCGCGGGGAACAGCTAATTATTTATGAGAGGCAAGTGGCCCATAGAGTAATTTTGTATAAATATAATAATAAATTGGCCGTGGTGGCCCCGGCTGAAGAATAGGCCCCTCCATATCTACCTATCCGCGGATGTCGTAAGAGGCGACTAAGGGAAAAAAGCTAGGGGATGGGCAGCAGCGTCCCTCATTTTAACAACGATAGCTCTAACTGCGCTCGCCAACCCGCATGCCCAGCGTGGTGAGTATGGGCAAATCCCCCCACATGATAAGCAGTTTGCTCTGTCTGTGGGAGAGGCCATGTTCAGCGGTGGACGTCGAATGGCTGAAATGATGATGATGATAATAATAAATAATAAATATATTCCGGACATATTCACACGGTCAACTGATCCCAAACTAGGCATAGCCTGTACTATGGGTACCAGAGACTGATATACATAATAGATAAATATTTAACACCCAGACACAGAACAAACATCTATGTTAGTCACAAATTTTTGTCCAGTGCGGGAATCGAACCCGCGACCTCTAACGCAGAAGGCAGAGTTACTACCAACTGAGCTATGAGGCCAGTCAATATATATACAATATATGTGTATATACCAGAAGTGGCCTCTGCCTGTTTAATAAAGGTGTTCTCACGCGGATACGAAATTATTCTTTATTCTTTATTGTACACAAGAAAACACAGATTACAGCAATAAAAAAGAAAGGTATGTACAAAGGCGAGCTTAACCCTAAAAAGAGTTTTCTTCCAGCAAACCTTTGAGGCTAGAGAGAAGTGATTATAGAGGGAGGTTCGTGTACCTAAACAAATATGGTTAATAGTAAATAACATTAATTACAAAAATACTATTACCTATTAAAACACCTAAAAATGAAGATAAACATACATACATTATAATACTACTACAATAAATACCTACCTGTAAAAATATATAGTTAACTAAATATATATATACATATATATGCATAAATATAATATAGGTAATACAGAATTTACATGGAAAGGTAGTGCTCTTTTACCTTTCTCTTGAAGACATTGACAGATGGACTATCACGAATTACATGAGGGAGAGCATTCCATAACTTTACCGCCAGGACGGTAAAGGAGCCGCCATAACGACTGGTAGAATGAGGGTTTTTAGAAGGAGGGATACAGTTGATCTGCACGACTCACCACGTGGGACAAGAAATTCAAAAAATTAGGTATACTCTAATCGCGAAAACTTATAAATCATTCTACCTACTTCTAAAAGCCTATTTTAATAGGCGTTTCATTTCCTTTCCTGAATTAATTTGGTTAATTAGGCCATTTAAACAACCACACTGCTCCGGGGTGTGCGGCTGAAAAATTATAGCCTTAAATCTAGGCTTAAGCAATGTTTAATTTATTCCGTGTGCGTGGAAAATGTGGGCTTACATATATTTTTTTATCAATGTTCAAAGCCTGTGTTACTGACTGTTTGACTGATTAAAAAATGCTTTGGCCGAAGTCTAGAACGCTGAAGGATACCTAGCCTACAGCGTGCTATATACCTATATCATCGAATTTATTTTAAAACTAGTTTCCGCTCGCGGCTTCGCTCGCGTGGTACCTCCATCAAAAGTAGCCTATATGCTATTCCAGGCTATAATCTATCTCTGTACCAAATTTCATCCAAATCCGTTCAGCCGTTTGGGCGTGATTGAACAACAAACATCCAAACATCAAAACATACAAACATCCTCACAAAATTTCGCATTTATAATAGGAGGATGATCCTTACTTCAAAATAAAGTTTATTTTTAACCGACTTCCAAAAGGAGGAGGTCCTCAAGTCGGCTGTATTTTTTTTATTTTTTTGTGTGTATGTTACTCGATTTCTCCGCCAATAGTAACCCGATTTTGATGATTCTTTCGCTGGTGTATAGAGTATGATCCCGGGGTGGTCCCATTAATATTTAATTCCTGAGGGTTTGCAACTTGTAAAAAAACGTCATCATGCCTTGAAATCACCACTTTCCGAAAAAAAAAATTGTCGACTGTGGTATAGTGTGGTTATCCCCGCGACTTCGTTCGGTTGCTGCTATTTTACATAAACTTTAAACTTAGGGGTGGTGTGTCGGGAATTTCTTTCTGTGCATCCATACGTTACAACAGGAAGCTACCCTGCAAATTTCATACTCTTAGTAGGCTCTGCGTTGATTTTCAAAGAGAGTAAAAGCACTACCTACGTTTGATTGTCAGTCAGAGTTTACCGTAAGAGTTATTATTGATGATGAATGGATGTCGTAGTTACTTTTTTTTTTTATTCGAACGTGTAGGTAGCCAATGTCATCCTTAGTAGGTAAGCAAAACGCAAAGAGGTTGTTAACAAAAAAAAGAGGTTGATATTAATCTTGTAAATATTCAGGAATTTGAAGTCGGTTTTTAGTTTTTGTAAAAATATCATATTATAGTTTGACTTTTAGGAGCTTGCGATATCGTACGCTCTCAAATAGCAAATTCAAAACTGACTTTATCCAGTAGGGTTAAGGATCATTTTGAAATAGGTACATTTTAGATGACATAACGCACGTTGTATGACACGGCATAAGAGTACTATAATACTTATATAATACTATAATATATAGGAGTGAGTGTTGAGATGACGACTGATAGAGGGAAATGGAAGAAGAATACATGTTGTGCCGACCCCACATGATGTGGGATAAGGGCAGGAAGATGATGATGAAGAGTACTATAATACTTCGATACCCAGATATGATTAGGACACGGAATAAATACTTCTACTTCAAAATTCACTGGCAGCATTTGTCCAGAATGAAAAATAGCTTGTATAAACGCATCACGCGAAGAGAAGAAAAATTAGCTGTTTGCCAAAGGAAAATGGAGAGGAGCATGTTAGGGCTAAAATTATCTGACCAAATTAGAAACGCAACTATTAGGAAAAAAACTAAGGTTATAGACCTAAAAAAACGAATAAGAATGCTAAAATGGAAGTGGGCAGGACATTTATGCAGATTAGACGACGCTAGATGGACAAAACGGGCGACAGAGTGGATCCCACTGGAAGGGAAACGGAAACAAGGTAGACCGAAAAGAAGATGGAGGGACATATTTACACAAAGATGTGGACCGGAATGGATGAGGAAGGCGAGGGAAAGGGTTTTATGGAGGGATTTAGGGGAGGCCTACGCCGTGGAGGCGACTACTGCGGATTTAGACTAGATAATTAGATAAACAGTGAAATTAATATTAAGAAAATAAGTCTAGTTAAATTTGATAAGATATGTTAGTTTAATAAGTGGTAGAAATAAAAGGCTTTTTTATTTTATTTTATTTATAGCATCACGCGAGAGAAGTCGCAGGGGTCTACTACTATATCTACACATATTTTTGGTACAGTCGACAACAAATGGAGAGCAGGCAGGCAATTTCGTGTTACCTTTTATTGGGTGCGCGTGATGTGGGTGTAAATTTTTATAGAGAGTTTAGATGCAAATTGATGTAGATATTTTATAGCATTGTAGAACTTTTTATACTACTGAGGTGGCATTCAAGCATACGGCCCACCAATGGGTAAGCGGTTACCGCAGCCTATGAGCGCTTGCAATACCAGAGGTATCACGCACGCGTTGCCGACCCCTCCCCGCCTCCCCCTTAAAGAGCTCTGGCAACCTTACTCACCGCAGGAACACAACACTATTTGAAACAAATAATGTTGTTTGGCTGCGATCTTCTGTAAGGCGGAGGTACCTCTCCAGGCGGGCTGCTCCAAATTAGAACGAGAAAATCTCTCTGTGCCCTACCTCCTGTCAAAACTAGCTTAAGATACATACATACGTACATAAAATCACGCCTATTTCCCAGAGGGGTAGGAAGAGAGCACGGCTTTCCACTTGCTACGTTCCTGACATACCTCTTATGCTTCATTAACTCTCATCACATTCCTTATACATGCTCGTCAGTTTAGGATACTCTTGACCTGGCCTTTTTCCAAAACGTCACCGATTTGGTCACATAAGAAGGGTTAGAGGCGTGCATAGCGTGCTTAAAAGAAAAAAAGCATTTAAAACGAAACTCCGAGAAATTCTGACGAAAAAAGCCTACTTTAAGATTGACGATTTTATTAAAGACAAAATGGCGCGGCGGGAGAAATTTGAATTTGTAGTTTATGTAGGTAGCCTTTGTTATGTGTAGTTATTGTGTGACATTTATTATTTAATTTTATTGACATTTATGACATGATTTATTTAATTTTCTTTTATCTAATGCCGTGTTATTTTATTTTTGTTATATTATTGTGTTTGATTATTATGTTTGACGTTCATAAGTGTACTACAATCTATTAATAATGTTTGAAAATGTACCCAATTGAAATAATAAATGAATTGAATTGAATTAAGCTAAGCAACCTTCAGCGCGATCACCGAATGGATGGGTGACACAACAGCCCCAGTGCTTTCATGCTTCCGCAGCCCGTTACGCAACTTTGAGCTTGTGTATGAGGTTAGTTAGCGACAAAGTCTCAGTGCTTTATGTAATCAACTTTTCACTGGCAACACGCACTGATTGTAGACCTTCGTCTTGAGGCTTTGCTATATCTGTAACAAGAAGATATTCAATGACGAAGTTTCCCAAGCGCTGCCTATCCAAGTTGGATTCGTCGGTTGACCTCTTTATTGAAGTTGGACCTACCTTGTTGAATGGTCTGACCCAAATAGACATAGTGGTCTACAACTTGAATGGTAAGTATAATGTTATTTTTTTATATTAACACAAAAAAAACATAAAGTTCCCATCATGTACCGGCATGCATGGTTACCTAATATTCATCATCATCATCATTTTAGCCGTTCGACGTCCACTGCTGAACATGGCCTCCCCCACAGACAGAGCAAATTCCTTATCATGTGGGGGGATTTGCCCATACTCACCACGCTGGGCATGCGGGTTGGCAAGCGCAGTTAGAGCTATCGTTGTTAAAATGAGGGACGCTGCTGCCCATCCCCTAGCTTTATTCCCTTAGTCGCCTCTTACGACGTCCGCGGATAGGTAGATATGGAGGGGCCTATTCTTCAGCCGGGGCCACCACGGCCATACCTAATATTAAATTTGAAATATTCTTTAGTAATTGCAATCTTTCTTTCTTTTAACCGAATAAATCTTTTAAAAGTCAAACGCCCAAGTAATCTTACAAGCCATGCTACTCTTAGGTAGGTAGGTAGATGAGTAGGTATATCGCCAACCCTTAAAATAAACTTTTCATACTAGGTACCTAGGTAGGTACTTATAGTCCACGGGGACAAAATGTGCTTACCGCAACCCGATGCTACTCTCAGTTAGGTAGGTACATGAGTAGGTATATCGTGCCAGCCTACCCTTAAAATAAACTTTTCATTCTAGGTACCTAGGTGGGTACTTATAGTCCACGGGGTGCTGTCGCCGTCACAAAGGTGCCTACAATACAAGGTGATTAATAATTATGTATAATATCCCGAGAGGAGCTTTTCATACATCCAATCCATACAATAGGCAATGACGTTTGTTCTGCGACTTTCGAAAAACATTTTTCATTGAAAAACCTATGCAAAAATCTGCTGTTTTAGAGTTAAATCATTTCTACTATATGTCTTTGGTTCAAACTCAATTGAGTTGAATAATTATTCATATAAAATTTGTTTCAAAAAGAAACCTTACCTCTACTGAATAAAGTCAATTTTGAGTTGAAGGTTGTGCGATATAAGTTCAACGATATCGCAAGCTCTTGAAAGTCAAACTCACAATCATTCATTGAATTGAATTGAAGCTCCTTTCAGTATCTACAAGGTGATTCATAGCATGTATACCATCCCGAAAGGGGGTTATTCTATCAACAAAAAAAAAATATTAGCGAAAAAAAACATCAAGTTTTTCATTTTGTAATTTTTTGATTTTTTCAAACTTTCTCAAATTAGCTGTTTTTGGTATTTTTATCATCTTTAAAACTAAACGTACAAGAAGTTCGGAATCAAGATTGCTACCTAAAACAGCTAATTTATTGAGTTTGACCTGATTTGACCCCAAAACAGCTGATTTTCGCATAGTTTTTTCAATGAAAAATTCGTAGAACAAACTTTATTGCCAATTGCTTGTAGAATAAGCCCTTTTCGGGGTGGAATACATATTATGAATCATTGTACAAACTTATGAAACTACTGTTTTTTTTTTATACAACTGAGATGGCAAACAAGCATACGGCCCACCTGTTGGTAAGCGGTTACCGTAGCCTATGAGTGCTTGCAATACCAGAGGCATCACGCACGCGTTTCCGACCCCGAACCCCCTCCCCCTCCTAAAGAGCTCTGGCAACCTTACTCATCGCAGGAACACAACACTATTTGAAACAAATAATGTTATTTGGCTGCGATCTTCTGTAAGGTGGAGGTACCTCCCAGGCGGGCTGCTCCAATTCAGAACGAGAAAATCTCGCTGTGCCCTACCTCCTCCTACTGTGTTTATGAGTCATAAATGTTGCGAAAACCGGCCCGCATTTTTATATTGAAAAATACCTGAACTGTTTTATGGTTCGCGGAGAATGCTTTAGTTTGTAATTTTACGAGGGGTGTTTGATGAAAACTTATCCTAGATGGATATCCACTTCATCATCATCATCTCCTTTCCCTTATCCCACTTCACTTTTTTTTTTTTTTTTATTCAACAAACAGTTTCCTATCCCGAGGCAAATCATTAGCAAATTTGCCTCGCGATAGGTAACTTGTTTGAATAAAAAAAAAAAAATGACTAGTGTTCAAGCGCACACACACACACATACACACACTACACATACAAACTATGTAAACGTATTCCTAAATCCTAACTTTAACTTAACTCACTATAGACATAAATAATTAAACTAATGTAGGTACCTTATGTACCTTAATTCTACCTATCATACCTACTATTACTGCACTCATGTGGGGTCGGCACAACATGTTTTTCTCTTCCACTCCCCTCTATCAACGGTCATGTCAGTATTCACTCCTTTCTTACTCATGCCCTCTTATGGATATCCACATAAATAAAATAAAAATAAAAAGAGCTTTATTTCCTATACACTATTACAGATAGAACAATATATTTACTTAATCTAAATTCTATAAAATTAAAAGTTTCACAAAAAAAAAGTTTAAATTTTCTCTGTATAAATACAATATTAGTTACCTATATGCTAAACAGTTTTATTACTAAGTTAGTGTATGGGACCACCAATCGTGGTAAAAGCCTCCTCCAAGTTTTTCCAATGCTCCCTGTCTCTTGCAAATCTAGGCCATATCTTTCCGGCATTTTTTACAATGTCGTCACTCCATCTTTGTAGTGGTCTTCCTCGTTTGCGCTTTTTGTCCCGCGGGAACCAATTTGGGGCTATTTGGCACCATCTATTAGATGCTACTTGCTGCAGGTGGCCAGCCCATTTCCATTTTAGCCTTAGTATCTGTTGGGCTACGTCTTTTTAGTTTTTGTTATGCTGCTTATAGTGTTGTTCTTAATTCGATCCTCTAGTTTGACTCCTATATAGCTTCTCTATATATCCACATAACCTATGTAAATTATTTCGATTTACTTAAAACATCATCATCTTTCTACCGGAATTGCGGAACGAATGACGCTGGCGTCATTCAATCCATGGCGTAGTTGATATCGCGTTGCCGATTTAGGCGATGCGATAAGAGGCGATGTTGGAATCCCGCTGGTTTGGAAATTTTGGGAAGCATTAAAAAGCGATAAAAAAACATTATTATTTTTTCGCTTCTGTTGTTTTTACGACTATACTAAAAAGTTCTATGTTAAAAAGTAAGAATCTGTAATTGGCAGTATGCTTAGTATCTAATAGATATCATAATTATTCTAAAGTGCTGTAGATTCTATGAAAATATATAAATAAAAAAATATAAAATTATTTATCAATCAAATTAAGATCATAAAGACAAAAATAAAAATCCAATAATAATTACAATTTAACTGAATATAGGTAATAATATTATAGTTAATATACAGTAATAATAATATGCCCTCAATAAAGGCACCCTAATCAGTGCAAATTATAAAATTGCACTGATGTAAAATAATAGTGAAATGAAGTGAAAGTGATAGTGCCTACCTAAAAAGAACACAAGAACAAAGTGTCTTCCCCTTAACTAGAAACTATAAGAAAAGTGCTATTGGACACATTCTTAGATATAATATACCTTATAAGACTATGTCAAAGTAAAATTACTCATTAGCCTACTTGGCTAGATTGTAATACAACTTAGAGTACAACATTTTGTAAACTAGGAAAAAAAAAAGTAAAGGGCCAAACCAAACTAGTAAAGGGCTTTACGGTTAAGTAAGTTGAGTGGGTAATCTTAAAGTGTAGTGCACCCAAACACATAAATAAGCCTATACTTTTGTTCATCATTGCCAACCAGTTTGCGTATGCGTCTCTAGTAGAACTTGCAGAAATAAACACATCTCTTTCACACACATAGCATTTGAATGATAAACGATTATTCGCATCTCGCTCCTGCGATAGACTATTGTAAACTTGACCTTTTGTAATTATCTTGTTATTCGCAAAGTATCATGCTGAGAAACGCACGTATTGCGTTCTAGTAAAAAAATCATTTTTTTGTATCAACAAATAGGTGTTTTTAGTGATCTCAAAATGGTAAGGTTCCTATGTTTTAAAAAAAGTGAAATTTTATAGTTTTTAATTGTGTTTTGACCGAAGAAATAATTAATAAATTCATAAGGAAGTTATTACAATTTAATGAAGCAGTTTTTGTTCGTGGCTGTGAGCAAAATGGTGGGGGACCGGTTTGTGGTGAAGAATCTCTTGATTATCGAGAACCCGTTACAGTAGGTACATGTTTAGTCCATTTATTAGCCCTAAGGGTCGGTGCCCTGATGTGCTACTACTTTCTATACTGTATCCCTTGCATTATACAAACATTATTTAAGAGGAGGTAGGGCACAGCGATATTTTCTCGTTCTAAATTGCCCGCCTGGGGAGGTACCTCCGCCTTACAGAAGATCGCAGCCAAATAACATTATTTGTTTCAAATAGTGTTGTGTTCCTGCGGTGAGTAAGGTTGCCAGAGCTCTTTAGGTTGGGGGGTTCGGGGTCGGCAATGCGGGCATGATGCCTCTGGTATTTTAATCGCTCATAGGCTACGGTAACCGCTTACCAACGTGGGTCATACGCTTGTTTGCCACCTTAGTGGTATAAAAAAATAATACAAGAAAACCTTAGTCACTCTCAAATCATTTTAGATCAAAGAGGACTTTCCATGTCTTCATCAAATAAAGGACCCATTGTGCCTTGAAAGTAGGCACACCTCCATTATGATTTTGGGATCATGGCTAGCAACTATTATAAACTTTTTTAAATTGCTTTTTTGTTTATTTATGTTTGTAATTGTTTAACTATGTTAATTGTCTGTGGTCCCAAATTTTTTTTTTATCTATCTATCTATCTAGGGCTGTGTACATAACCTTTGAACCTATTAACCTACTACTAACTTACTAGTCATCAACCTAGGTATGGTACTATTTTGAGCTTGACATTTGAGAGCGAGTGCGATATCGCAAGCTCCAAAAAGTCAATCTCAAAATTAACTTTATCGAAAGACCTAAGAATGATAAATTGATTTCAAGACGCGAAGCTTGAACTTATCTATGGTTTGATGCCAATTGCCAACTGGCCTTATGGTGCGAAAAATCGTCTCGAAAATATAAAAGGAAATCCAGATATCATTGATAATTTTGCCATCTGGTTTTTAATATAGTCAAAATGTCAAAGTTCTTGAGAATCTGGTTTTCAACTTCTCTGCATTTATGTGAGACAACTTGTATTCCCAAGTGACACATGTAACGCAAAATCTGAAATCTGCGACGGTCGACCCAGTTGTGCTAATAGCTCTGAGTATCTTGTAAAAAATGGCTAAGAGCATCTCCCGATTACCAGCTTTTGATGAAAACAAAAGGTTTCGAAATCGGTTCAGCCGTTTTGAAGTTACGATGCCACAGATATAGACCTCAAACTATTATTTAGAATGGATAAGAGGAAAATAAACGAAAAATGAACAAAATATACTAGAATTTTAATGACACAAAAACTTTCACATGAAATATGTAATGTGTTGCTGATTCTATAGAAAAATCAAATAGAAAACGTTGATTTTACTTCCAATAAGCACAACTCAAACTTAACATAACTCAATATACCTACAATTAAATTTAACTTAAAGGTTACAAAAACAGCCAATACTCAGCACTACAGCAGCTTATACCGAAGTGCTGGGCTTCAATTACATTCAGGACATTATACTTTATTACCCGTATGACTTATAGTTAAATATTATTTACTACCTAAATAAATAAAAATAAAAACCAAAACTAATTTAGGCCTACAGGTGCCTTCCACACGAATATGCAACGAGTACAATAACATTAATAAATTCAACCGATCTATTGATATATTTAACGACTCCTTGAGAAAATTCAAAAACACATTGCTTTGCCTTTTTGGCTCTTCCGATTAAATTTAATTAATTCATGACATTTAATGATACCTTCCTATCTATTTAAGTTAGCTTTAATTTTTAGTTCAAATTTATCATAATAAAAGAGATTATTTTCGTTTATATTTCAAGAGTTTAGCTTAGTTAGAGTCAAGAGTTTTTTTTTTTGTTTTTCTTTCATTGAGCACTATTTAAGTTTATGTTTATTTTAAGATTATTTTTTTTGAGAATGCTATAGTGCACTTTTATTTTTATGTATATCAGACCCTGTTTTTATAAAGATATTTTATGTAATTGGTAATATACATAATGTTTGTGCACTTTCAACAAATAAATAAATAAATAAATAAAAATATATATTTTGCTAAATAAATAGCACTGACTTTGAAACTAGTGTGGATGTGATGTCAAAACGCCATAAATTCAGCTGTATCTGTCGCCGGTTTAGCACATTTTAGAAATAAATATTACGTATCACATTTTTTTCGAAAACGACCTTGCTTAGTTTAGGGTCAAGTTATCTAAACAAATTAACGAAAAGATAAAGAAATTTTTTATAATTGCCTGTTACATTGATAAATATTATGATCTTTTAATAGATATATTATATGTAGCGTTGTTTTCACTTCGTTAGCACAGAGGGCAAACTAACGAGCCAACATATTAATATCGAGCCCAACTAGATATCAAAAGCCATGTTCAAACGGAACGCGATGTCCTTAGATGTCATATAAAATTCGTTTGTAAAAGATCCTTACCTCTTAAGAGTATTTGATATAGGATGTGCGTGACAAGCTCCGCAAGCTCCTGTGAGTCAAACACAAAGTTAACTTTATTCAAAACGCGTAAGGATCATTTTAAAATAAATTTTAGAGGACTAATCGCACGTCGTTTGAAACCAACAATATCTTCTCTTTATAAGCTTAAAAAGGGGGTAAAACGTTTTGTTTCAATCGAGTGGCAACATTGGCCCCGATATTGGCATAACCACGACAGATAGACAAACAGTATCTGAACAAAGAAAGATGGCGACATCATCAGTCTGCAAAAGTCTACTGCTGGACATAAGCCATAGAGTGGGGGCCTTCCAATACTGCGTTGCCCTAGCTATATGGCTTGCCTACTGCCACTACAACTTGTTTATTCTGAGAGCTATGTCGGTGAGCTTGGTTCCTCAACGAATTTCCTCATTTCGGATCTTATCACGTAGTGAAACTCCGAGCATAGCTCTCTCCATAGTCCGTTGCGTGACTTTGAGAAATAAATTGAGTTGAGTTGAGCTGGGTTTGAGTTGAGTTGAATTGAATTCAAATGACATACATGTCATATCAGAGGCCTTACGTAGCATAACGTCTTAAATAGCGATTCAAATGCAGACCTAAACTGATTTGTCAGCACTAGATATTTCTCACGATTTTGAACCGTATATCTTTAACACTGTCAATTTACGTCACCGCCTAGGCAAAGTTGATGGTGGAATTGGAGTAAGACATGGTATAGCGACGGTGGGGTATAAAAACAGACACGTCATGAACGCCGTCACGGCTGGTCACATGGTCATACACTTCTTACTTAGTTCATACCTAGCCAATATGACGCGTGGAACGTGGGTTGGTGGAGTGGTCTTGCATGACGGATCCAAAGTGCGAACTTGTTTGTCGAGTGTAGAAGAATAATTGAAGCAAATGTTTAGGTATTTATTTGTAGGTTTAGCAAAAAATGAGTTGAAATCTTCCATAAGACAGGTCAATAAACGACCTCACAAACGTACATTGTTCATGAAATTTATTTACAGAAACTAATAAAAGTTAATATTTACAAAATACACCTAACCTAACCTAATAAAAGACGATCTATACAAGGTGATTCATAACATGTATAGTATACACCCCCTTTCGGGATGGTATACAATGTATTTTTTTTTTTTTTTTTTTTTTCACATACTTTCTCAAATTACCTGTTTTTGGTATTTTTGTTCGGAATCAAGATTGCTATCTAAAACAGCTGATTCATTGAGTTTGACCTGATTTGACCCCAAAACAGCTGATTTTCGGAAAGAGTTTTTTCAATGAAAAATGACGAATTTCCAAAATAAATAAATAAATAATAAATAACCCATTTCGGGATGGCATACATATTATGAATCACCTTGTAGATAGCTCAATAGATCCAGATCACTACCAGTCGGAAGCGTCCCCAAGTCGCTGGCGGAATTGCCACGCTGGATGGCAATGGGCTAAATACGAACCAGCTCTCGGGTCACGAGTCGTTCCGAACAGATGCCCCGATATTGTTTTGAAAACCGGGAGGGCCCATCTTTCCCACGGACCCAGGAACCTCAAAAGGCTCAAATATGTAAGCCCTATCGAGACAAATATATTGCGCCTTTTGCGGCTTACGGCAATTACTGGCATAACTTTAACATACAATGATTGTTCTGTTACCTTACTGCTTGAAGCCGCATGTTAGTAATTAGCAATCCCATTATCTAGGAAATTATAATTAAGTCATTAAGGGTGATTGTCGCACGATGAGATGCACATGTCTACATTGTGGACTAGCATTTCTTACTTTCATTAAGATCAGCGCCGACGGACGGAGTGGCGACGAAGCGACTGATTCACTAAACAATCGAAACTTTACGATATAATTATAAACGCGTGTCCCTCCACAGCGGGCGCTCCGAGCCACTCAGTGTGATTTTTTAATGCATATTGTCGGGCCATACATTCATCTTCCTAATTGAAGAAACTTATCGCCTAGTTTAACCTTGTCTCTAAGTTTTTACTCCACTCATACCGTCAGCAGCCTGACATTAATATTTTAGAAAATGCTGACAGAGATTATATATAATTTATGAAATTTCCCTCAAAATGGTTTTTTTTTGTGTATGTGTGAGACAAAATGTGTAAAAGCCTATGTAGCCTATGTGCTATTCAAGATTGTAATCTATCTCTGTGCCAAATTTTATCCAGATCAGTTCAGCTATTCTGGTGTGATTGAGTAATTCTGTAATTCTGTAATTCTTTATTGCACACAGAAACATGATACATAAATGGTTATTTCAAAAGTCATGTACATAGGCGAGCTTAACCCTAACAAGAGTTTTCGTCCAGCAAACCTTTGGGGCTAGAGAGATTTGATAATATAGGGAGATGCAACGTGTACAACAATTTAGGAGAAAAAAAAACAATAATAAATGAAGTGAAAAATACAACTGTAAATTAACTAAAATAAACTACCATAAACAAACGACACAAGAACATACCTACATAAACAATATATGCCTACATAACGAATATATACTTACTTATACAATACATACCTAGTAACAAACAAACATCCATCCAGACTTTCGCATTTATAATAGTACTAGCTTCCGCCCGCGGCTTCGCTCGCGTGGTATCTACATAAAAGCATACCTTTATGCTAACTCTATATATTCCAAGTTTCAACGAAATCGGTTGAGCCGTTACGGTGTGATTGAACAACAAACATCCAAACCTCTCACAAACTTTCACATCTTCAACTTTCATATCACTAGGAAGTAGGTACGATACGAAGATAAAATTGTGTTAGCCCCTTCGTCCATGACGCTTCGCAAAAGTGACGGAACTCATTAGAAACTAGAGTTGCGGACTGATTGGAAACTCTGACTCGTCCACGACACTACTGGAATTTCCTGAAACTCAGTCACTCAGTACACGATTTTATGTAAACAAAGTTTTGAAAACGAAAATAATTAACATGACTAGTGATAATTCGAGCGATGACATGGAATTATTACTTCTCCAGTCACATAGACGTCAGAATCACATATAATTACTTTTTATTCGTTAATTTTTCAACAGTTTCTCGAAACCAGTCGCCTGGCGACCAGCATGTCGAGTCGCCAGGAGACTAATTACAAACGCGTTCCTTTTGAGTAGCGTCGTGGACGGAGGCGCATTGAAATACTAGTGCTATCGCAGTCAGGCTACTCATAAGTGACTACAGTTTCAGTCGCGTTCCTTTTGAGTCGCGCCGTGGACGAAGGGGCTTACTCTTTTAAGTTGCCTTGGGTCTTCTAGGTCTAATTGCGATGTTCTTTTCAGATCAGAGCGCTCTGCGCAGTCCTGCTGGTGCTAGCCACGCCTACCCACGAGCAGAGCACGCCCATCTCACCATGCCCCAACGTGTTCTCATACGAGCCCCCCGGGACAGAACCGGGGCGGTGGTATGGAGTTGTCAACCTCTCCACGGACAGCACACTCCATTCGCTCTGGCTGAACATTGTGCTGGATACTAAGGCTGATATTTTAGGGGTGAGTGGAACAACGGGGGTAAACCTTGATTTTCATGATGTATTGGTCGCTAACTATTGGCCTTATACACAAGCTCAAAGTCGCCCAACGGGCTATGGAGAGAGCTACGCTCGTAGTTTCGCTGTGTGATAAAATCCGAAATGAGGAAATCCGTAGAAGAACCAAGGTTACTGACATAGCTTTCAGAATTAGCAGGTTGAAGTGGCAGTGGGCCGGCCATATAGCTCGCAGAACCGATAACCGTTGGGGAACAAAGGTTCTCGAGTGGCGACCACGAACCGGACGACGCAGTGTTGGAAGGCCCCCCACCCGATGGACCGACGACATTGTTAAGGTTGCGGGAAGTCGGTGGATGGAAAAGGCTCAAGACCGTTCGTCATGGAACTCTTTGGGGGAGGCCTATGTTCAGCAGTGGACTTCATCAGACTGATGATGATGATGATTCGTATGACCTATAACCCACAAGACCCACGTCACGGCAAATGATACGTGAATGAGTGCAGAATGAATAAATAAATAAATATTCCGTCCATATCACACACGGTCAACTGATCCCAAACAAGGCATAGCCCGTAGGTACTATGGTTACCAGAGACTGATATACATGATAGATTTATATTTAACACCCAGACACAGAACATCAGAATCACCCTGGTAGGTATATTTAGGGTATCAAAAGTCTATTCAATAGGGTCAATCACTAGGGTCACTTTGAAATGAATTAGAAACTAGGTGAAGCTACGCCCGTTCAACAAACACGGCGCGCGTGCCTATCATTTATTTCGATGATCCTTTTTCACAAAATGGAATTTAGAGCTTCAGTGTGGTGTCGATCAAACAAAGTGAGGCTCTAGGAGTAAATAATAGCTTATTGTGTGTGAATAAAAGAGAAATGGTGATCCGGGTCGTGGTGAGTAGAGTTGAAATGGCACAGGTTGATGGTTAGAATACATAATTTTTGAGGTTTTGCTGCGTGCATCTTCACTTTTAGTACTGTGGTATCTTTATGAAAATTATGAATAAACACATCATATTACTGCAGGCGACTGTACCTACTTACCTTTACCTAAACCACATTTCGAGATGTTATATCAAAATGATACAAATGTGGGATAAATATAAATATAGCGGTAACAGGAAAATGCTACATTTAATTAAATCTGCGGTTTTGGCGAATGATATGTTTGTTGATTCGTATGCCATAGGTAGATATAAAAATTCCGTTGCAAAAACGCTTGTTTTACGAGTTTATTGCGTACCTGTGGGTCGTAAGCCAGGAGCTCATAAACGGGCCAGTTTTGCGGCAATTTCTTGCAGCAACTGTTGCTTGCCGTCTACTTTACTACTTAGTATAGGTGAAAGACAATGCTTATTCTACAGCTAATAGGCAATAAAGTTTGTTGTATGAATGTTTGAAATTTGTAATTTTTCATTGAAAAAACTGTGAAATCTGCTCCTTGGGGGTCAAATCAGTTCAAACTCAAGTAAGCTGTTTTAAGTACATAGCAATCTTGATTTAACTTTTCGTAGGTTTAATACTTAGATATTAACATTGTAAAAAGTACAAAAAAACATAGGTAACATTTCGGAAAAAAAAATGTGTGTCAGAATTAGCCCTTTTCGGTATAGTAAACACCTGTATCTATGAATCACCTTGTATTCTTAGTGCAAGTCAGTGCATCACTTTCTGCCTAGCTGGCTAGATGATGGTAGGTACCTTACTATTGCCGAACAAAAGTTTTAGCAAGATGCAATTTCTGTTGCCCGTTTACGAGCCCTGTGAGGAGAGCAGAGGAAAAGCTACTTTATTTAATTAAATTCCACTAATATTATGAACAATCCAAAAGTTATTATGGATCCTACCTACTCGCCTAACTGAACTATTGGTCGATTATAATGGAAGCAAAAGATGATTTAAAAAAAAGCAGGACGCTGTAGGGCTTGGGACATTATTTAGAAGTAGGCTTGTCCCCTTGCACGACCGGGATATTTATTTTTATTTATTTATTTACGAAAAGTTACACTATTTTTACAGGAGCACCTAATGCAATAGTGTACCATTATCCTTTAAATTATTATTATTATACATATCAAACATTTTATAAGATTAATTTTAATTCATAGCATAATACCTACTAGTTAAGAAACAACAAACATAAATCTTCAATTAATAAATTCAAATTACATAATGTCAAGCCTAATAAAAAGGAAATAGAAAAATTCGTCGATCCATATATGTCAAATAACAAAAATAAACATTTGCGACAATAAATAAAAACTGAACCTACGACCTATACGGAAGTGGAGCTACCTCCCACTAGTTCAACAAATTTATGGACGTACTCTGCAGTACCTACCAGCGGTCGGTGGATCTACGCAAACGTGAAATTAGCAGTTTGGCTGCCAAATAGTATTTTATTAGGAACTATAATTACCTTTATACAATCAACAAAACAATCCATGTGGGTCGCACTGACCTTACTAAATTAAATACCTATATTTATTCATAAGAACGACCAAATTTCCCCTCTGATTCCACAAACCAAGGATAAGGTATATGAAAAACCAAGGATACAAGGTGATTCATAATATGTATTCCATCCCGAAAGGGGCTTATTCTACACCCAATTGGCAATAAAGTTTGTTCTACAACTTTTGGAAATTCGTCATTTTTAACCGACTTGCAAAAGGTTCTCAAGTCGGATGAACTTTATTACATTGTATAGGTGAAAGAAAGTACTTATTCTACAGCTAATAGGCAATAAAGTTTGTTGTATGAATTTTTGAAATTAGTAATTTTTCATTGAAAAAACTCTATGCGAAAGACAGCTGTTTTGGGGTCAAATCAGGTCAAACTCAATCAGCTGTTTTAAGCAGCAATCTTGATTCCGAACTTCTTGTACGTTTAGTTATTAGTTCTAAAGATGATAAAAATACAAAAAACAGCTAATTTGAGAAAAAAAATTAAAATGAAAATATTGATGTTTTTTTTCGCTAATAGTATTTCTTTTCGTTGATAGAATAACCCCCTTTCGGGATGGTATACATGTTATGAATCACCTTGTATATGAATCAGATGCTATACAGAGCTTTCCTTCCAGAACTGGGTGGGCGATGTATCCACTTCAGACAACATCGACTTCAAGATCGAAAACACGGAGATGAAGATCAATCCCGGACCAGCAGTCGCCGTAAGGTCAGTCGCCATCATTCTTCCTGAGGGTGACAAACATGTCATTCCATTTATTAATAGCCAGTGGGTTCTGTTAAAAAAAACCTTTACCTATGTGCACTGAATGACAAGTCATACATACATACAGCACTAACCAGGTGTAGTGCTGTAAATCGCTGAAGGAAAATATCACAAAAAAAAACGAAATCCTACAAAATTAGGCCTTAAAAATAAGCCTTTTTTACGGTAATTTATCACCAAGTACCTTCCCGTGGTGCAATTGTGTAAGCGTAATGGCAATGAAGATCGTAACTTTGAGGGTAATTTTAACAATCTTAGCAACATTCAAAACGTTCCAAACTTGACAAGGGGAAACTTCAAGGCCTTAGCTTCTTCCTTTTCATGTTGAAAAACTTCAGATGTAGTTAAAATTGATAAAATCATCCTTATAATTGCGATCTTCATTACCATTTTGCTTACACAAAAGCCTGGCTGGTACCACAATACCTAGACAAGACAGGTGAAAAAACCACTGTAGATTTTTCCACAGGTTCTTCGTCCAGTACAACCAGCTAAACAAGGCACCGAGGCTGCAGGCTATCAGACTGAATGGAAGGGAAATCTGTAACGCAAACACTCCCCAACCTTCGGGGGATAGGCAAGACGAAAGGTAAAAAGTACCATAAAATGATCACGATATAGGCTGCGCTTTAGTTCTGTATCCCATCCCCAATTACGCTAGCAAAGCAGTAATGTATAACGCAACGATGGGTATAGTTTTAACAATCTGATCTCATAAAATTTGAAGACTTATCACATGTGCAATTGTGCACAAAAGGAGCCTCTAAGAGGCGCACTTTAATCCTTTCACTGCACTTATTCTTTCACCGTCATAGGCCCTTTTCAGGGTCCCCATACCTCAACTTTCAAAACGTTTGGGAAACTTCGTCATATCTTCTCGTCGCAGATACCGCAGAGCCTCAAGACGAAAGTCTACAATCAGTGCGTGTTGCCTGCGATGACATATGGCACTGAGACTTGGTTGCTAACTATTGGCCTTATACACAAGCTCAAAGTCGCCCAACGGGCTATGGAGAGAGCTATGCTCGGAGTTTCGCTGCGTGATAAAATCTGAAATGAGGAAATCCGTAGAAGAACCAAGGTTACCGACATAGCTTTCAGAATTAGCAGGTTGACGTGGCAGTGGGCCGGCCATATAGCTCGCAGAACCGACAACCGTTGGGGAACAAAGGTTCTCGAGTGGCGACCACGAACCGGACGACGCAGAGTTGGAAGGCCCCTCACCCGATGGACCGACGACATTGTTAAGGTTGCGGGAAGTCGGTGGATGGAAAAGGCTCAAGACCGTTCGTCATGGAACTCTTTGGGGGAGGCCTATGTTCAGCAGTGGACTTTATCAGGCTGATGATGATGATGATACCTCAACCTGGTCCCTGATCTAATACAGGATGACCAAGAAAGAATCATTGACAAGACAATCAAGCAACAATCTAATCCTACTTCCTACTATCCTACTTATACTATAAATGCGAAAGTTTGTGAGGATGTTTGGTTGTTTATTGTTCAATGACGCCGTAACGGCTTAACCGATTTCGTTGAAACTAAGAATAGATAAAGTTCTTTACCTAGAATAGCATATAGGCTACTTTTTATGTAAGCGGAAGCTAGTATCCAATATATCTATCCAACAGGCCCTACCAAGGCAAACCCACGGCCCGTCCGTCCAGTCCCCCCCGAGAGACTAAGCCAGTGATCAAGCCAGAAGACAGACCTAACACCAGGCCCGTTGAAGGCAGTAGACCGTCGAGCGAAGGACCTGTTTATGTGAAGCCGCAGAACTCTCAGACCCAGATCCATGGCGGAGGGTTGAGCATGTGAGTTTATATAACCAACTACACAGCTTCCACCACTGCATGTGCACGAAAGGAGCCTCTAAGAGGCGCTCTTTAATCCTTACACTGATTAAATAAATAAATATTCCGGACATATCACACACGGTCAACTGATCCCAAACTAGGCATAGCCTGTACTATGGGTACCAGAGACTGATATACATAATAGATATATATTTAACACCCAGACACAGAACAAACATCTGTGTTAGTCACAAATGTTTGTCCAGTGCGGGAGTCGAACCCGCGACCTCTAGCGCATAAGGCAGAGTTACTACGAACTGAGCTATGAGGCCAGTCTTTCATCGACGGTCATAGGCCCTTTTCAGGGCCACCATACCTCAACCTGGTCACTGACCTAATACTGGATGACCAAGAAAGAATCAGTGTCACGTCAAGAAGAAGAACTGCATGTGGTCGGTGATCTGAACTCTGTTTTCTACTTGTAGTCGAAGAAAACAGAGTTCATTCCTAGAATTAATTTAGGGTCATCGTGAATTCGTGCTTGGGGCACTGATAAATGTAAGCAACCTTTAGGGCCGTCTTTCTATCCAGTGGGAGGCCGTCATACGCTATCCATGTAGCATCTACTTTATCATAAAGTATTTGAATGGCTTCCATAATCATTGAATAGGAATCATTTAACCCTTTCCCTACTTCCATCTACTCTACTACTACTACTCACACACAAGCCACTCGCGACAACCACAGGCTACTAGTAGCCACTAAACCTAGTACCTACTTTTTTTAAGGACTCGCCTCACCCTTTGTGTCTCCACCGGCCACAATATGCTTCGTATGAAAAATATAGTCCATTCCATTGGCCACTTTTTTTTATGTTATACGGAGGCGAACAGGCTTACGGCCCACCTGATGGTAAGCGGTTACCGTCGCCTATTGACATCTGCAACACCTGGAGCATTGCTAATGCGTTGCCTGCCCTGGAGAAATCTTTTTGTATTTTTCTTAAAGCTCTTCATGTTGTTCACTTGTGTCTGTGGCGGGTGGCTCGTTTGCACCGAGCCTTAACTGTTATTGAAAATGACCGGATCAGTGGTCCCGAATCATGCGGCTCCTGATAGATCCTATTATCTTCAGCGCCGCAGTCACGGCACAGCAAATTATAACCAACTTCAAAAAAGTTGGTAACCGATTCATCGACTTTTTTTTTCTATCTATGTTTGTACTCCGATTACTCTTTACTGGCAGATCGAGATGAAGTGTAAAGTTTATTAAGCAAATTAAAAATTAGGGTCCATATATAGGGTTCATTCTTTATTAAGTTCTCACCCAGGTTAGCTACTAAAAAAATAACCAACAAATATTTCGAGTGGTGTAATGTCTGTACAGCGGAGCTACGGTTAATAGTAATTGGATGGGTATCGAGAATGCGGTTAGAATGTCCCAAACTAATTCTATTTGGCCAATATTGAGCCTATTTTAGGTAAAAAGAGGGTTCTGCTTTTACTATGATTGGAAAACACAGGTTACCAATCTTTCGATACAATTTGAAACCATCGACTGGTTTAATTTGTTTATTATTTATGTACGTAAACTGTACACATGGTACGTACTAAACTTACTAAACCTACCCTGGTATTCTAAACCGGTTCCTGTACATGGTGATTCAAGGTTTTTCACTCTTGCTTAAGGTTAGGGGGGACGAGAGTTATCGAGCCGTTAAAGTTAGTTACTCATTAAAAATGAGAGTGTTAGAGTATACTTATAATATACCTAAGTATTTTGTTGTGACTGCTGAGATGGCTAAGCTGAGGTGCAATCATTATATCAGTGTCTTCTAGATAGATAGGTACTATGTAAGATGATGCATTGTAGTGAAATGTCTGCCAGCTGATGTATTTTTTACTAAGTTAAATAGGTAATAATATAAAAGTAAATTTACTTAAATATACGTAAATAATATAAAAGTAAATTTACTTTTATATTATTAAGTACCAATTTACTTTTATAAAATGCATCAGCTGGCAGACATTTTATTAAAGTAAATTTACTTTTATATTATTTACGTATATTTAAGTAAATTTACTTTTATATTATTACCTATTTAACTTAGTAAATTTACTTTTATATTATTAAGTACCTATTTACTTTTATAAAATGCATCAGCTGGCAGACATTTCACTACAATGCATCATCTTACACAGTGCATCACCTACATCAAGGCAATATGTAAATAGCGCTGTGCTCCGACAATCTGCGGTAATTTATGCAATTCTGTTACGTAAAGGCACGTAAAGATGGTACCTGTAGGTAGACACGTCACATGTGATTTTATAAAGTCAGATTTACAGTAACCTACGGCCAACGCACATACTCAAACAATTGTTACGTAAAGTACAGTCAAAAAGTTTAGTTTGTAGCCCTCTATAGAACCTTTTCAAGCAGTGCGTTTGAGCGCATCAGGGAACACGGCGCTCTAGAAGAGTTAAAAATATTTAACGACTGAAAATACCAGGGTCTGGACCTTTATGCCTAGGTATAAGTACTGGTCTTTTGCTTTATTCGTGCTCTCATCACATTCCTTTAGACATGCTTGTCGGCTTTAGCGTTAACCCACATTACAACCTCATCATCATCATCAGCCTGTAAAAGTCCACTGGTAGGCGTGGGGCTTTTCTATCCACCGACTTGCCGCAACCTTCACAATGTAGACCGTCATTCAAGTGGGGGGCCTTCCAACACTGAGTCGCCCTGTTCGTGGTTTTTCATTCGAGAACCTTGAAGCCGTGGTCTTGCGAACTATCATCTAAGATTTATTTCAAAATGATCCTTATGTCTACTGAATAAAGTCACATTGAGTTTGACTTTAAGGGACTTGCGATATTGCTGAGCAATATATTGCGCGCCCTCAAATTTCAAACTACGTAAGGATCATTTTGAAACGAATTTTATTGACCAACGGATGTCGGTTCTGCGAGCTATATGGTCTGCCCACTGCCACTTCAACTTGCTAATTCTGAGAGCTACGCCGGCATTCATTCGGTCATTTCAGTCTATGGTAGGTTTATGATTGTTACAATCAGCTCAATGCTTGTGTTTCTGGGAGCATCGCCTCGCCATCGATACGATCATCATCATCATCATCATCATCAGCCTGTAGAAGTCCACTGCTGGACATAGGCCTCCCCCGAAGAGTTCCATGACGAACGGTCTTGAGCCTTCTCCATCCACCGACTTCCCGCAACCTTCACAATGTCGTCGGTCCATCGGGTGGCCTTCCAACACTGCGTCGCCCAGTTCGTGGTCGCCATTCGAGAAACTTTACGGTTATCGGTTCTGCGAACTATATGGCCGATACGATCATTAATTACTTATTCCTTTCACTGTACCATTCATGGCTTTTTACTCATCTCCATCCATCAGGCTTTCTTCGGCATAAGTAAGCCTATCCATCATAAACGAAGAAAGCCTTACAGAAGATCGCAGCCAAACAACATTATTTGTTTCAAATAGTGGTGTGTTCCTGCGGTGAGTAAGGTTGCCAGAGCTCTTTAGGGGGGAGGGGGGAGGGGTCGGCAACGCGTGCGTGATACCTCTGGTATTGCAAGCGCTCATAGGCTACGGTAACCGCTTACCCATTGGTGGGCCGTATGCTTGTTTGCCACCTCAGTAGTATAAAAAAAAAAAAAACGATCTATAACTTCGAGCAGATACCACGTTTAAAAACCGTTGTATTCTTTCTTCTCTCCTTTTATCATAAATAGTATTCTAACCAGATTGTATCCTGATAGAGCTGTGTCAATATTACCTGTTATTCCAGTGATAGAACCGAGAGACCCCAAGTTTCCTCCCAGTCTGTCACCCAGAAAACCGGGAACAAGGGGACAAGGCCTGTATATAGGTAAGGCTGTAAGCTAGTATCCTGCACGAACGATTTGAAATTGCGCCATTTCAGGGATATCCTACGATAAAAAAGAGATTGAAACGCTGGCTTGTCGAGCAAACCTTCTACAGCTTCGACGAGTTTATGAACCTATAAATATACATTTTATTTTTTTCTATTATAATTGAATTTAATTATGTTTAGTGACATTTTGTATGTAATTTTATTATTTTTTATTAAATTTATTAATTTGGTATATTTTGATTGAATACTTGCTACATATAAGTAGTCAATATTTTTTTTTTTTTGTATTGTATTTTATTGTATTGTATTTGTTTATTTGCGAAAATGTGGTTACAGTAGCTCTTTTACATTATAATAATGAGATCAGCACATTTTACTATGAACTAGCATGCAAAAGTTGTTTTACAAAATTAGAATAATACATGTCTGTAACAATTTGAATTTTACACCTTTAAAATATAGTATCTAAACATAGCAATTTATTATCATGTCATACATATTATGTTATTAAAAAAGTCAAGATTATGAATTTCACATTAATTCACATTTTTTAATTCACATTTTTGACTATATTTTTTGTATCAATAAATGACTATTATGACTATTATGATATTCTGACGTCACAAACCTCCCTCTGGCAAGCCCAGGTGCCTAAGTGGTGCCCTCGAGCTCGTTGGCCCAACCTATTTTTTTCTGGGCCGCAGCGCGCTTAGCCCGAACTAATCGGGAAATCTCCCATTGTGTGATTCTGTCAGTTAATTATAATGTAACAGAGAAATGGAGCAATTTTATGGCCCGTGTAGGAAGATGTCGACTAATCAACGACCTGCCGACTGACTTAATCGACAGCATTACGCGTAAAAACATAAAGTTTAAACTCAAATATTACTTTCTATCATAGGAGGCTACTTACGTATTTTGTTACACAATCACCAATGATTGTGTAGCAAAATACGTACTCACCTTGTACGTACTTTGTTATATCAATACCTAAGTGCCTACTTATTATAAAATTAGAATCTACTCCTTATTACTAAATTTACGTAGCTCCTACCTATAGCCGAAGACTACATTTAGCATTAGTTCTACAAACCTTAGTGGTTTTTTTTAGTGCTATTTCTATAAATGACTATGTAATAAATTTTTGGAAGATAAATAATTTAAAAAAAAAATGTTTAGTAGGGCAAGCGGTTATCATAATTATTTTTTTGATTCGATCTCTAGTCACTTCGGCATTAGGAACACGCTACCTACACACATCATACAATGTGAATTTCCTCAAGCTGTAGGTGTTTAACGTTTTCGACGCTGTTTCTGTCGTCCGATTAAGTTGAAATCAGATTCGTAGGAAGCCTTTTTAGGTTAGCCCAAGTTTTTCTGACACGAGCTTCGGAGCCCCGGTCACCATACCTATGCATATGGGACTTTTCTAGGCTACCATCCTAGACAATACGCTGGGAGCTTCCAGCATGTCCTGAAACATTGGTTTCTTAGTCAAACGATATCATCAGCGGACGACCTTCAACTGACGACCTCGCCGGCGCATCGGCCGAGTGCCCGACTGAGGCGGGTGTAGATTCGATTCCCGCTGCGGTATAAATGTTTGTATGATCTGTAAACATTTGTTCCGAGTCTGGGTGTTGTGGTACCATGGTACTCGTAAGAGGTTTCTGATACGACACAGGTAATCCTAGTGTGGGGTCAGAACTATGTATGTGACAATTTGATGTTATTTATATAGATTTATTAGAACTAAATCCTATCAAATCTTGGAGGTCTAAATTTCATGCAAAAGCGAACCGTCCAACAATACGCCTTAGCTGGCCTGCGCTTACTGTCGGCTAGGATACAGATTCCAATTGGCACTCCAGGAAGTAATCATTGTTTATTTCCACCAGTGATGGAGGCGAGATACCTTCCCAATCTACCAGCCATGGGAGCAGGCCACCTTACAATAATAATTACGACTTTACCCCCTCGCCGCCGAGGCGAGCCCCACCCGTAAGGTAAGACAGCCTAGAATAAGTAAGCTTGTGCCTTTAGTGTACCTACACTAAAGGAACAAGCTTTAGAGCAAAATGGCCGTGGTGGCCCCGGCTGATGAATAGACCCCTCCATATCTACCTATCCGCGGATGTCGTAAGAGGCGACTAAGAGAATACAGCTAGGGGATGGGCAGCAGCGTCCCTCATTTTAACAACGATAGCTCTAACTGCGCTCGCCAACCCGCATGCCCAGCGTGGTGAGTATGGGCAAATCCCCCCACATGATAAGGAATTTGCTCTGTCTGTGGGGGAGGCCTGTGTTCAGCAGTGGACGTCGAACGGCTGAAATGATGATGATAATGAATAAAATAGAAAGTAAGCTTGTACAAGCAGGGGCAAGCTCTAGCTCTAGAGCACTGGTGGAGTGGTTGTTGTGACCCCGCCATCCGATTCACAGGGGATTCGAGCCCTCGAATCCCCTGTGAATCGGATGGCGGGGGGATTAATTAATCTAGTGAATTAAGCGATCGACATCTGCGAGTTCAATGAATAGGCATTGTATTTATTTTTATTTTTTATTTTTATTTATTCAGGACAACAAACAATTGCACTCACATATTACTAAACTTAATTTAAGTAGGTACTAAAGTTCTTAGAGTGTAATCAGCCCCGGTGTCCACGGATTTGGTAGAAAGAGGGCAGTAGTAAGTTATGTACGCACTCTAGCGATGAATCTTCAAAATATTTTAATAAAAATAATTTAATTCAAGAAATTCACAGATATGGTCATACGATTTTTGAGTATGACACAAAATATTGTGTAGTTTAGTAATTAAGTAGATATTTTTGTAGGCTTTTCATTGTCGCTTTGGTGCAAACTGTTATGGCAATGTTAAATTTAATAATAAATCAATTCCAGGGGAACAAATTATGTTTATCATAAATCTACATATTATTTTAAATTTCATGCGATCGTTGCGAGATCACAATCGCAACGATCTTCATGAAAATCTTTATTTCGGGGCGAAATAGTACCTACGTAGTACTTTAATTTGCATTTTTTGTTTGTCCTCAGTACGCCAGCCGATAAAGAATACTTTGACGGTGGACCTAACCTATTTGTTGTAGACAGTAAAGGCGGTAGTTCAACTAACTCTAACAACAACACGCCGCAGGTAAGCAGCATTTACCCTTTTTTACTAAATACCTAGTTAGTTAGTTAGGTAGAGTCTGATAATATTTACCTACAAAAATGCTTGGGCCATATGATATTATGTAGGTAGGTAAATTAATTTTTTTTTGATCGATTCGTAGCCAATATAATAGACCAAGAAACTAGAAAAAAAAAGCTTATGAAGTCTCAAGATCTAGAAAACAATGAAGTTTTATATTCTTTCTTATATTCTACATTTTCGGCCGCACCCAGATTTGTCAATAAAAATTAACGGCTCATTATTCTTTCTTTATACAAAATGATTCATAATATGTAAGCTATCCCAAAATGGGGTTATTCTACACCCAAAATGGCAATAAAGCTTTTTCATTAAAAAAACTTATGCAATCAACTGTTTTGGGGATAAATCAGTTCAAACTCAACGAATTAGCTGTTTTAGGTAGCAATCTTGAGGCCGAACTTCTCGTTTGTTTAATAATTCGTTTAGAATAACCCCCTTTCGGGATGGTAAACACGTTATGAATCACCTTGTATAAAGATATCAGTCGGTACGTCTGCGCCGAGGAACTATTTAATGAGTTCTTAACTTTAGCTAACGCGCCTGAGTATCGCCATTCTAACGTCACGAGCTATTAAGATTCTTCAAACCGGATTTGATTATTAATAAATGTATGTTTTTATTGTAGTGGCAGGGACTTAACCGTGACGTATCCATCATGTAAAAAAGCCGTGTATTTCCCTAAAATCGCTAAAGAAGTAAAAAAAACCATTTTACAAAAACAATATGTGCCCAAATCATGCCCACAGCATCGATGCTTATACTTCTAGTAACTCAAATCATATTAAATAGTCACTTTCTAGAAGTTATTTTATCTTATCTTTATCTGCGTCCTAACTTGTAAGTTATAATTATCGCATTATTAAAAAGGCGGTCATTTTCTTATCGACAAAAATATAAATAACGGCTATAATTTAGGTGATAAAAAAGCAGTGCCGTCTATTTCATTAACGATAGATAAAATAGGTAACTCTAAATTCCTAGACATCGATCGAATGCCTCAATGATCCTACTAATCTAATTCTAAATGGGGGAATAAGATCTGCACTGACGTCCCGCGTTGGGGTGTATTGTGCATTTTCCCCCTGCTGACCTCATCCCAGCCAGCCCAACTCCTTAAAGTAACGGAGAAGGACCCTGGGTTGGTGGCAACATTGTTCGAGAATCCGATCAGGAGCAGGATCCGATCACCTCCTGCATTCCTGTTTTGAGCCTAGCTTCATTTGTGGCTGTACATTGTACAATGTAGTACAACGTGCTCCACTGTTTCCTCTTGCTGAAGACAGCCACGACAGTGGCCGCTATCTGTAGCTCCAATCTTGAGGAGATGGTGGTTGAGATCACAGTGGCCCGTGATGATGCCCACCATCAGCCTTAGGTCAGTGATCCTACTAAACGGTATTATAAATGCGAAAGTTTGTGAGGATGTTTTGATATTTGGATGTTGTTCAATCACGCCGTAATGGCTCAACCGATTTCGTGGAAACTTGGAATTGATAAAGTTCTTTATCTAGAATAGCATATAGGTTACTTTTTATGTACACACGAGCGAAGCCGCGTGCGGAAACTAGTGTTTGATACATTTATAAAAACAAATTATGTGCTGTCTCTCTCTTTCGTTTTTCATTCGCCTATTCGCCCCATATAATCACTTATTAACCAGGACACAAATTCGTCATTAATATACTGTTTTTGATGAACTGAGGTTTTTAAGAAATAAATAACACCGTTTATTATTCACACAGCACTTCCTTTCTACAAATAATTAAAACGATTACTAATAATAGCCGCAGAATTGGGTTTTCCAAAATGAGAAATTCCTAAAAACCGGGTGTCCTACAGACTTTTTAGAAAGTCGTCGACATTACTTCCTATATCGATGTACTTCCCTGTTTTAATAAAATGCGGTTGCCGTTACGTAGCGGTAAACACGACAACGCTATATTCAGGCCTTGATATTACGCCGAAACTAGGTACTTCTTTCTACTATATTATCCTTGGTACTTATTAGGAAACCTAAGCTATAGTACGTGTATATCTCTCGAAAGAAGAAAGTTTAGTTCGGACTGAAATGTCAGGTAACCTGGTTTTTGCTTACATCCGAGAAAAAGAATTCGAACAAAAACCGGTTTTTTTGTAGAGTTCAACCAAATTTTTGCCCGATAATAATGAGTTATGTATGGAACAGTATAAGTACCTATGGATGTATGTTCATCTGTGCCCCTTATGCTCCATAAACTAGCCATACTTACTGTGATGCTGCGTTGTGTAGTAAATACCTACCTAATCTTGATGTCGAACTTTTTGTACGTATAATAACTACTTAGAAACATGACAAAAAGACCAAAAATGATGATTTTGATTTGTTTTCCGCTGATATTCTTTCTTTTTGTTGATCGAATAAACCCCTTTTGGGGTGGTATACATATCATCAATCAAGTTAAGCTTAGTAGGTACCTACTAAACCTCATTTATTTATAAATAACCTTGGTCATAACCCCAATAACAAATCTAAAAAGAGTTACCATATTTGACAAAGAAACACGTATCTACTTAGGTAGATACTTAATAAAATATAGGTGATAGGTATGCTTATACAAAACTAAGGCTTCGCTTGGGATGAACTTTATATTAAATACTTAATACTACAATTAAAAATTGTGTTACTTATCTAGGTATATAATCTACTTTGCTTGCTCAACTAATACCTAGGTACCTACTACCGGCTAACCTAGGTACAGGCATAGCTTCACCTAGTTTCTAAGACGTTTCAAAGTGATCCTAGTGATTTTATTGAAATAAATGCCTTTTGACTTTGACTTTGACTATATTTGAAGAACAAAAATAACTTTTTTCATAATTGTTATCTTTTGAAATGATTTATTTCATCATTTTACCGACAAACATTGGGACATAAAGGTTCTCGAATGGCGACCATGGACCGGGCGACGCATTGTTGGAAGACCCGATGGACCGACGAGATGGTGAAGTTGATTTTAAACCGATTGGAAGTACTAAAGATTTTCGCACAAACGCGAAGTGGTTCCGTAGCTTAGTTGGTTCGTATTTAGGGGAAGGTTGGGGACGGGTTCAAATCCCGTCCGAGTCAAAATTTTTGGGATATTATAAAAAATCGACATTGTGAAGGTTGCTGACTTCCCGGTGGATGGAAAAGGCTCAAGACCGTTCGTCGTGGAATTTTTTGGGAGGCCTATGTCCAGCAGTGGACTTGTACAGGCTGATGATGATGATGAGCCGCAAGAGTGTGTCGATCTCTTGAGATATTTATATATCTACCTAATATGCGTTTCCGTTGTAACGTTTGCCTTAACGTTTATTTGTTTTTAGGGTTCCGTCTTTATTTACAAATTCTTTGGACCTAAAATAATTTTAGTAATTTTTTACAAAACAGCCATTCCCTTCCTTTCGACCGTTTAAAAATTTGAGAATTTCTAAACTTTTTATTTTTATTTACTTCCATAAAATTGTTCTATTAACTTTATTGGTTCTGGGTGCGACCGACTTAGGTTTGTACTTGCGCTTTATGTAAGGGTAAAATAATATGTAAGTAAGTTACTCTGTTTGTTTGTTACATTTTACGACTAAAAAGCTGAACGGATCGTAATGATATTTGGCAAGGAGATAAATAATCTAAAAAATAATCTTGAAGGGGTGAAATAGGGGTTGAAAATTTGTATGGGCAATCCACAATTCCTCAAGTTAGCGATCTGAAAATTCATACCTATTCTGGTAAGAAATATTTTCAAAATCATCCCTAAAAGGGGCAAAGTAAGGAGTTAAAATAATGAGGTAGCTTTAATTTAAATGCGGACGAAGTCGCGGGTATCAACTAGTTCATTATACGTTTTGCCTATTTACGCTTGTGAATGCTAAATAACGCTTCGTCAAATGTCTATAACCTCGTAAACAGGACTGTTTTAACGCAATTTTCAGCGTCAACAATGTGGGTTGGTGACGCTTAACAACCCAGTCCCACTTGTGGTTAATGGCACGCCCACGCTGGAGGGACAGTGGCCGTGGCAGATCGCACTTTACCAGACACAGGTAAGATATAAGAGAAGGGGGAGTTCGGGGCAACGCGTGCGTGATACTTCTGGTATTGCAAGCGTTCATAGGCTACGGTAATAACTTACCAACAGGTGGGCCGTAAGATTGTCTGCCTTCTTAGTTGTTATAAAACGGTATATCTCCAAAGGTGTGCCCAGTTGCCCACTGCCCATCTGAGACGCAAAGGTTCAATTCCCGCTGCGGAACAAATCCTACTATTATCATAAATGCGATAGTTGTGAGGATGTTTGGATGTTTGTTATTCAATCACGCCGTAACGGCTCAACCGATTTCGATGAAACTTAGAATATAGAGAGTACTTTACCTAGAATATCTTAAAGGCTACTTTTTATATATTTATCACGCGAGCGAAGCCGCGAGCGGATGCTAGTGTTTACATAATCTACGAATTCCGGGTCTGGGTGTTGTGGTACAATGGTATTCGCAGTTCTGATACCCACGACACAGGGAATCCTAGTGAGGGGTTAGGACTATGTATGTCATTGTTGGGTGTTATTTATTTATTTGATTATAGACGAGCAGCTTCCGCTGATGTGTCTACATCTCACAGTGTCGAAATTGAAAGTCTATTGTCATGTCTGGTTCACTTTTTTGAGCACTGATTTATTGATTCGTAGCCAGTTGTCGAGCTTGTTTTTGAATGCATTGACAGAAGTAGCAGAAACAACATCTTCCGGTAACATGTTCCAGTTGTGGACTATTTAGTTATTATTTATTGGGTGGCCTCATAGCTCAGTTAGTAGTAACTCTGCCTTCTGCGCTAGAGGTTCGATATTGAAATTTGTGTGATAAACACAGATGTTTGTTCTGTGTTTGGGTGTTAAATATTTATCTACTATATATATCAGTCTTTGGTAGGTCCCATAGTACAGGCTATGCCTAGTTTGGGATCAGTTGACCGTGTGAATATGTCCGGAATATTTATTTATTACCCGGATTTGTGTTCATACCCTATTACTTTTGTTGGTAATTCTGTTTTCAGACAGTGGACAACAAGTACATCTGCGGTGGAACCCTGGTCTCCCACTTGCATATCATCACGGCTGCGCACTGTGTCACCAAGAAGGGATCAGTCACACCGGTTCTGAAGAACACCCTGACCGTCTACCTGGGGAAACATAATCTGAGGACCTCCGTGGATGGAGTGCAGATAAGATTCGTGAGTGCTGAACTTTGAAAAAGACGGATTTTCAACGCATCCGTATGATTTTGTAGGGGGTTTTAGGCTTGCCGCATACCAACCATCAGGAAACTGTCGTCAATCGTCGGACATACACGTCGGACATTCTTAATTGCCAATCACTATGGTATAAGAAGACTCGCCAAAGAAATTCTTTGCACAACAAGGAATGAGTCAGCCGGGTTACCGGGCGGCTACGATTATAGAAAACACTGTATACAAAAAATAAATAATTTTGATATGCGGCAAGATGCAAGATTTTATTAGTAAAAACTAATGGCAATGTGCCAAGAGCACTGGCTGTATTACCAAATAAATTATTTGCGCGAGGAATGAGCCAGCTCTCTTCAAGACAGAAAGAAAACAAAATAAATTTCCTCAACAAAAATACAGACAGTACCTACCTAGTAATATTAAGTATAATTTTCACTAAAATCATGTCACCGGGCGGCGTCGATTGAAGATGTTTTTCTTTTAAAAAGTGTTTTGGTTCTTGGCGCATGGCCCCCGATTTTTTATTGATTGAAATAACTTTCTCCATCTCTCCAGGTGGAAGACATAATTATCCACCCGAACTACAACGCAACGATCTTCAGCCGAGACATCGCTATTCTGCGTCTGCGCGAGCCTGTAGTGTACACCGACTGGGTGCGGCCCGCATGCCTCTGGCCCGACAACCAGGTGGAGCTCAACAACGTAATCGGCAAACGAGGATCTGTGAGTAGCCTGCCTTAGAGAGATGCCACACGGGCGCTGCCGCTGCGCTGCGACGACGCAACGCAATGCAGCTTTCTCCGACGTCGCAGCGTCGACGTAAATGTAGGTGTATATAAGTTGTATAATGTGCACAACTGTCAGCTTCGATATTCTAAACAATACTGCGCAGTCCTGCGTCGTCACAGCATCATTTGGAGGAGGTAGGGCATAGCGAGATTGTCTCGTTCTAAATTGGAGCAGCCCGCCTGGGGAGGTACCTCCGCCTTACAGAAGATCGCAGCCAAATAACATTATTTGTTTCAAATAGTGTTGTGTTCCTGCGGTGAGTAAGGTTGCCAGAGCTCTTTAGGGGGAAGGGGGTTCGGGGTCGGCAACGCGTGCGTGATGCCTCTGGTATTGCAAGCGCTCATAGGCTACGGTAACCGCTTACCAACAGGTGGACCGTATGCTTGTTTGCAACCTCAGTTGTATAAAAAAAAAAAAAAAAAACGACGCACCACAGCACCCCTTCCCGCCTCGTCTCCCTCACTCCTTGTGCGCTGCGGTTGCGTTGTTTCGATGCACGTTGTTTCAGCGCACCGTGCGCAGCGGCAGCGCTCGTGTGGCATGTCTCTTAAGCAGTATTCAAACTGCGTGCGATATGTCAGGAGAGGTTTGGGAGCTTGCGTTATCGTTGAGCTAAATCGCGCACCCTTCAATGTCAAACTAGAAATTGACATCATTCAGAAGACGTTCAGGATCATTTTGACACGCATTTTATATGACATAATAAGGACATATCTCATGCCGTTCGAACGCGGCTTCAGACTAGACAGTACTTCATCATCATCATCTTTCATCATTCCAGCCGTTTAAAGTCCACTGCTGAACATCAGCCACAGATTTCCCTATCATGTGGGGGAACTTGCCCACTCACCACGCTGGGCACGCCGGGCACGCGGTTGGCGAGCGCAGTTAGAGCTATCTTTCTGAAAATAGGGGACTTCGCTGCCCGTCTCCTAGCTTTTTTCCCTTAGTCGCCTCTTACGACATTCACAGGCCCACCACGGCCTCGGACAGTACTTAGGAACTAGGTAAGGAATGTTTAGGAACTAAGTAGCTAGTTCCTAAACATTAACCGAAGATCCCATTATACAAGGTGATTCATAACAGTAATTCATTCGCTTCTGATCGAAGCGACGCGTGACCCGAGAGCTGGCTCTTATTTGGCCCAGCGAATTAGCATTGCCATCCAGCGTGGCAATTCCGCCAGCGTCTTGGGGACGCTTCCGACTGGTAGTGATCTGGATCAGTTGAGCTATCTATAGATCGTTTGTAACGGTCTTTAGATGGCTTAACTGTTTCTTGTGTATTTTGTAAATATTAACTTGTATTAGTTTTAAGTTTCTTTCTGTAAATACAGCATCTTAATTATTCATAACATGTATGCTATCCCGAAAGGGTCTTATTGTACATCCAATTAACAATAAAGTTTGTTTTACGACTTTTGGAAATTCGACATTTTCCATTGAAAAAACTTTAAATCATCTGTTTTAGGGTCAAATCAGTTCAAACTAAAAAAACAGCTATTTTAGGTAGCAAACTTGATGCCGAACTTCTCTTACGTTTAGTACAAAAATGTTATAAAGATTATAAAAATACCAAAAACAGGTAATGAACAGAAAATGAACGCTTTAAATGGCATTGAAACACAAGATACCTACATACTTAAGATTGTTATGAGTAAGTATGAACAGTAGGTACTATCACAGATAACATAATAAAAAATACCAAAAACAGGTAATGAACAGAAAATGAACGCTTTAAATGGCATTGAAACACAAGATACCTACATACTTAGAATGTTATGAGTAAGTATGAACAGTGGGTACTATCACAGATAACATAATAAAAAATACCAAAAACAGGTAATGAACAGAAAATGAACGCTTTAAATGGCATTGAATCACAAGATACGTACATACTCAAGATTGTTATGAGTAAGTATGAACAGTAGGTACTATCACAGATAACATAATACTATGGTACTATGAAGAAATAATACTAATGACAATCGTATCTTCCAGGTGGTAGGCTGGGGCTACGATGATACCGGCGTGGCTACCGAGGAGCTGTCCCTAGTGGAGATGCCCATCGTCAGCCAGGAGACCTGCATCAGATCCTACAGCGAGTTCTTCGTCAGATTCACATCGGCGTACACCTACTGCGCTGGCTTCAGAGATGGTTAGTTCTTGCTTCAACTAGAGAGTATTAGTAATTTGACTTTTTATACTTTCGGTGGCAAACCAACCCATACGTGCAAATTATGGAATGAGCTTACTTACGAGGTTTTCCCGCTAACCTGCAACATGAAGAGCTTTAAGAGAAATACAAAAATATATTTCTCCAGGGCAGGCAACGCATTAGCAATGCTCCAGGTGTTGCAGATGTCAATAGGCGACGGTAACCGCTTACCATCAGGTGGGCCGTAAGACTGTTTGCCTCCGTATAACATAAAAAAAAACAACTTAGGGGTACCACGGACCGATGAGGTTGGCTTGGCGCGACTTTGAGCCTGTCTGGGTACTCCTTATTTATACCTATCAGGGCGGTTGTGGTAAGAACAAAATTAAATCCAAGCATGACTGATACACTACAGTAGCGTACAATCAAAAACGTCACTATAAAACCAGTGCGTCAATTGAATATTAATGTCATGAAATAATTATACATACCTAGCGTTACTTGGTTATTAACAAAAACGTTTCATTAATAAATAAATAAATATTCCGGACATATCACTCACGGTCAACTGATCCCAATCTAGGCATAGCCTGTACTATGGGTACCAGACTGATATACATAATAGATATATATTTAACACCCAGACACAAAACAAACATCTGTGTTAGTCACAAATGCTTGTCCAGTGCGGGAATCGAACCCGCGACCTCTAGCGCAGTAGGCTGAGTTACTACCAACTGAGCTATCAGGCCTGTCATTAATATTACAATAACGTCACTTGAATATTATAGAAACGTCACCATAATGTTTCAGTATGGTTCACTGATTATTACAGTGACTATAACGGAATATTGCGACGACACATGTTCATTTAATTTTTTAATTTTATGGCTTTTGCTGTTTTTACAGTGAATCTTGCCAGTGTTAAGTAATTGGAGTGTGTGGAAAATGGTGGCGGTTTTCTTCAAAACTTCAAACCGCATTTTTAGGCCAAAAAGAAAACTCATTTAATACACTCCCGTTACACGTGTAGGCAAATAGTTGCTTACACTCGTGCTAAGGTCCTAAGCTTTAATGCTTTAATACCACCGAGATTACACACTAAAACTCAACAAAACACGAGAAAAAGAAAATAAAAAGGCAAAGCTAAACAACTTTCAAAAGTGGCAAAAATGGAGTCCTCTTTCATGTTACTCTATCATTATTTACAGGAACATCAGTGTGCAACGGTGACAGTGGCGGCGGTATGGTCTTCAAGATCGGCTCCGCGTGGTACGTCCGCGGATTGGTCTCCGTATCGGTGGCTAGAGAGAATGAATATCGATGCGATCCCTCGCATTACGTCATATTTACTGACCTTGCAAAGTTCCTGCCGTGGATAAGAGAAAATGTCAGCGATTATTAGGGTTCCGATGTGAAAATTAACAAATATATTGTAGATTAAATTCAAAATCGATTCAAACCGAAATATCCGAGACCTACTTATTAGAAAACATTTCATAAGCTATTAGATAAAAGTAGGTAAATGGATTCATAACTTAATACTTTTTATACATCGTCTCTCTAAATTCCTACAAAGTCATTGATATTAGTAGAACGTCATGTCAGATGTCATGAATCAACTTTGTAATGGGTCTACTCATTTGGTATGGCTTTAAAATATTCCTTACCATTTTGTGTGTAATTAAACGCCACTTTTTCTTGTACATTTTATTTAATCGCAATTTTGCTCAATTAATAAAATTTGTATGACTGATTGTGATTAGTATGGTGTGATGCAATACTGAAGCACACATTGATTACGTGACGTGACTGTATTGCAGTTTATATAGCAGGATTTATTATTTATATTTTATTACATGCTCTCTAAAATAATCCGTCCTTTGTTTAATTTTTTTGTTCTTTAGATTAATTTTATTTATGTATAGAACTAATAATGTAATGTTTTAAATGAAAGAGCCATTTAAAAGCTTGGTACAACGTTTCGAAGGTTTAGCGGCGCACAGTTCAACAAAAAAAAGCCTAGATTAAAATAGTTAATATTTATGTAATATTACAAAAACGTCCCCATCAAAGTAATGCCGTATGCTTGAAACCTAAAGACCGATTTACATAAGAGTGTTTATCGCACGCTTTGTGGCTAGAATCGCTTAGATTATGGCAAAGTGAATTTCTAGACTACAATGCTTGCTTGCTTTCGAGAATCGCAACTTCCATCAAGCGAGAAACTATACCTACACACTTGCAAAAGGGAGATGGTGGTAAACGCATAACCATCAATAAAATAAAATAAAAACTTTCTATGGTCAAAGGGTAAACCTCTATAATCATATTATGAAACTAACTTAGCCGATGACTCTCGCCCTGTCTTTTTCGAACAAAAGACAGAGGCGGATATAATCTTATCGAGACTATAAAGTTAGTGACTGATAATAAGAGGGTTAGGTAGGTAGTTGTGTTTTACTGCCGATGCTTGCCAGAATAAAAATAATAGTACAAGTACCGATAGGTAAGCTCTCTTCGATGTATTGTGTGTGCCTTGCCTTATTCTGTGTAATACAAAATACAAAATGTGGATTCAAATTGGTTCATAAATAAATATTGTTTAATTTATAAATTTGCAGTTTTGAAGGTGTTCCAACAACTTTATACACATTGTTATTGTACATTTATTTATTTATTATCAAACATAGAACACAGAAATGCAAAAAAAAATCAAAGAAAAAAAAATATTATCTGAAAAACGAAAAATAACTTTTTTCATGTAGATCTTATTTTTTTCAAAATAGAGCCCGTAACTCCTAACATCACTTTTCGATTACGCTCACGGTTTCCGACTTCGCCTAAGTGGCCATGAAAAAAAACTCACCCTGTATATCTAGCCTATAATTAACCATAAGAAAAACTGTGAATCCTAGATTACTGAAATAAATAAATACAAATAGACTGATAAGAAATATTGTGTTTTATTTATCAATACCCGATCCTGCGATACTCGAATTCGTGATTTCTTTACAACTAGTTTCTGTCCACGGCTTCGCTCGCGTGGTATCTACATAACATATTTGCTATTCTAGGTTAAGAAATTTATATTCACTAAAAATTATTTATAATTTAAATTTATAACCTATTTGTTATTCTAGGTAAAGAAATTTATATTCCAAGTTTCATCGAAAGCGGTTGAGGCGTTTCGCCGTGATTGAAACCACAAATATTTAAACATCCACAAACTTTGACATTTATAGTATTAGTAGCCTTGTTTATGAAAGGAGGCACTAGGCAAGGCGCATGCACCACAGTGGTTCACCATCTCAAGCTGGTCACTGACCTAAAAGGAAGATTAATAAAGCATTTAAAAAACAGAAATTAGAATTAACTGAAACGACCAAAAACTTTTAAAATCTATATTACAAATAACAAACTTAGTAACAATAAATCCTTACATACTTAAAAAATACAAAAAAATATATACAAAAAATACAGTGTAACTTAAAGTTACAATTAAGAGCAAAAATATAATTATAAGCAATCTTAGTGAGAACTGAAAAAACCAAACTTATACTCAAGTAATACTAAACTCAAAATAAATCTCACACAACTTAAAACTCAAACACATTCTTTGAATAATATAAAATTAAAGTGACATACACAATAATTAGGGCCGGCCTTCCTCCCCCCGCCGACATCGGTCGCGTGCGTACGTGTGTCGCGCGTACTAATTACTTTACGCCTCACTAGCTTCCGCGCGCAACTTCTCGAGTAGTAACTGGATAATAAATAGCTTAATATAATAATAATAACACTCGACAGTCACATTCATAGTCATGACCCGACACTAGGATTGTCTGACTGTCGTGGTTATCAGAAACTACGAGTACCATATGGTACCACAATACCCAGACCCGGAACAAATATTTGCAGATCATGCAAACATTTGTCCCGCAGCGGGAAACGCTATAATATTAGTAGGATGAGTAACTCTGGTGATGGAGTTTGTAGGCCACAGAAATGACTTAGCGACTATAATAGCCCGATCTTTCAGTTTGGTGACCGCTGAAGTTTGTTTTACGTCGAACCGTGGTGCGAAGCTGCTCAGTTCGGTAGGTTTCTGATCGCGACAGACGTCAGCGGAGGAAGGCCGGCCTTAATGTACAAAAACATTGAAAAACAAATTTGGTAATATCGAAATAATCATTAAATGCAATATAATTTTAGATGCCAAATATAAAAAAAAATACATTTAAACACCAGCTCAACCTAGTGACGATTTTTCTGTCACCTTCATAAGGCATATCTAGTTCATAATATAACATCCAATGTAACCCTTTTTACTCATAATCACCAATTTTCGCTCTGTCCTTTTCTAACAGTAAACAAGGCGGACATACTTTTATCGAGCCGATATAGTTAGTTAGTGATTATGGGTAAGAGGGTAAGTTACAGGGTTATTTTTAAAATGCGCAAGCCCTGGAAACAGTTTGTTCAGAATCAAAAGTAGAAAAACAATCATTCATTTTTTGTCAAAAAGTGTGTCCATAGAAATAGCACTAGTATTAAGTCCAGGAAATGTAACTATTTCATCATATTTATGGCAAGAAGAAAGCGTTTTTAACTCATTTGTGCCCAAAATATTGCGATAACATTTAAATGTTATGTTAAAAATGTTCTAATAAATAATTAAATAAAAATAAATCAATTTAGTCAAGTAAAAAGTAGTCAATAAAATCACTAGGATCACTTTGCAAGGGCCATCGAGGTTGCTACATATTGGTCGAGTAGAGTTTGAAAGAGTCCTTGACTCGAGAAGAAGAAGACTTTGCAACTTAAAAACTACGAGATAGCTTCAAGCCTGCACTGGAGGGGATCTTCCAATGAAAAGACTTGATTTGTTCGTAGTGGACTGTATTTCCTTTTTCTATCTCTGTGTCTGAGTGTCTCAGTGGTCTCTCTGATTTCTGCACTGTACTACACTACACTGTCTGTCTTACACTCACAGTACTACCTTTTACACTGTTCCCTGCCTACACTATGAGCTCACTGTTCCTCGCGACCAATCCTAGAAGAATCAGGCTAGGTGCCTATAATTTTATTCAATGATCCTTTTTTTTATTGATATTCAAATCAGTTGGTGTCTGAGGTTTTGCGCATTTTACCAATACACCTGTACTCGAACAGATGTTATATCTAAATAGTTACGTCAATCGATAAACATGATCAGGATTATCTAATGCTATTTGAAGTTCAAATTTGGGCGTTCACTACATTTATAAGTCACTTGCGCCATTCCGATGAAATGCGAAACGAATATTCTTATAAACGTTATTCTTGTACATAATTGTGTCTGCATTTCATAGGAACAATCGTGACCATCTCTCATTTGTGATAGATAGTGGCGCTCATTGAATACAGACGGCGCCATTGTACATTTCACCTGTCAACGTGACCAAGTTTAAAGCCATCATCCACCGAAGCAGAGCGGAGCGGACAAAGATCCAACAGTCACATACATAGTCCTGCGACGCGTCGAAGGTATCAGAAACTATGAATACTACGGCACTACACCCAGACCCGAAAACTGTGTAACAGATGAAAACAGATCTAATTCCGCGCTGACGTGATCCAATTTTGCCACAATTCTATTGCTTGCTTGTCGTGTCACTGGTTTTTTCATGGTCATCGTGTATTAGGTCAGTGAGTGGGTTGATGTATGGTGGCCCTCAAAAGGGCCTATGACCGTCAGTGAAAGAATCAGTGTAGTGAAAAGATTAAAGCGCCTTTCGTGCACAATTCTATTGATTTTACAAAACTCTACTCCGCTCCGCTTTGGTAGATGATGTCCCTTACTTTGACATTTAATAAAGCTATTTACAATATTTTTAAGACATCAGTCTTGCAGTCACCTTAACAACCTCACCACAAAATATGACTAAAGTTAAAAGTAATTCAGTTAGCACGTACTAATGCTAAGCTAGATGCTAGACGGCCCCCCACTAGATAATGCTACGACCTAATAAAGGTAACTGGGACCTGTTGGGTGCCGCTCGGTCACTCTGGGAATCTATGGGGAGGCCTATGTTCAGCAGTGTACATCCTACGGCTGATACGATGATTATGAGTACTTACTACTAGTATCTGTATCTAAGGACTTCTGTTTTGACAGGGACAGTGTACTATGTAAGAAATATATTGTACGAAATTCATGAAAAAAATATTCCTAATCGTGAATTTCGGGTGACCATACCTATTATTGAATACGTTGAAGACCATAAAATGAGTACCATTATATTTTCGGGACAATGAACTACATATACTTAGGTATGGCCGCTACTGATCTCTTGACCTCAACAGAAAGCTTTAAACCAAATTTCAGGCTTCAGGCATTTTTATGATAATTCATCTGTACTACCAATAAGGTGACGGCCCATTTCTACACCTCTGCCCCTTAAACCTTTGGTCAGGGAACTCCGGAGCCCAGGGTAAGTTCCTGCCCCTGTTCGCCCTGGGGTTACCTTTACCCGGCACGAAGTTAGGGTACGGTACCCTACCGCAGGGGGGTCGGCATCCGTTCCGGGGTGTAGTCGGGTGGCTGACGGGGAGGGGTGGGGAGGGGTACTGGTCCCAAGGGTCCACGCAAGTCCCGCAGTTCCAGGAGTAGTCATCTGTAATGGGAAAGATTTATAAAACTTTATTAACATAATCGTGCAATCCTAAAGCGCGTCGCACGGTACGCGACAGCCGTCAGCTTAGGCAAGCCACACAGAAATGTTGGAGCTGGCGTTTTGCCAATTTCATGCTAAATACTAGGGCAGTAAGGTGCAATTTAAATCACTCTGAATGGCGTCCCTAGGCCTTCCGAGACACACCATTCGCATTCGGTGTATTTACAATTTCACTTTATTTGCATTTGTTAATATGAAATTGAGAAAAAGCCAGCGCCACATCAGCGCCAGGCGTTATTCTTTGTTGCTTGCCTAAGCTGACGTCTGTCGCGTACCAATGTACGCGACAGACGTCAGCTAAGGCAAGCAAGACATAATTAGTGGACTATGAACATTTCAATATGGCTGACGATGCTGACGTCAGCGGCTTATGCATATTTCCTACTCGACGCCAGCTTAGGATTGAAACGGGCCTAATTTAAGATAACATACACCGTAGTTACACATAGACGATTTATTACTAGACAATATAACGTTAAGTTAAAATTTTACTGTTCTAATGTTGAGTTATGAAAATAATGAAGTCACTTATTAGGTACTCTGTTTTAACACGCTAACTTAAACCAAGTACAGACCAGCTAAGGAGTGACAGAGGAAGGGTTGATAGCATAGTTACTAACTTAAACCGAGTACTGACCAGCTAAGGAGTGACAGAGGAAGGGTTGATAGCAAAGTTACAAGGCGAGTACTACGCTCGATTTGTGATGTAGAAGGGTTGATAACATAGTTACAACACGCAGAAATCAACTTGGCACCTGCGTGAAAAGTGCTTCCCCCTCCCACCACACCCCACTCTCGCGAGTGAGAATGAGACAAAACATTACAGCGAGGTGCCTAGTTAACTTCTGCGTGTTGTACTACGCTCCATTGTAAGTATATCGTCACAAAGTTGAGACTATAATAAAATTCTGTTATCATGAATAATATTTATTTTCACATAACTATTACCGTTTGGCTTTAATTTGGAAGAATATCGTCGTAGCTTCAACGTTTTAGATCTATCTTTATTTTAAATAAGTACAATCACAAAATACTATATAATTTAACGATCAAACGTTATTTTAAATACGTTGTTTGAAAACGAAAATAAATATAACAAGTTTTTGAAACGTTTATTTCATTATTTACGGTAACTCGTACTCCTGAGACCCAAGATACAGGATTACACGCCTAGTTTGGGCCTCGACGACAACTCAAAACTTGGTCTATGAAAACACTGCCTTGTAAAACCTACCAATTATCATGTGTATCATTTTGGCAATAAATTATCTTTATCTTTATTTAATAAAGTTGCACATTTAATAGATTTTTCAACACAGATTTATTTACTTTATTGCTTTTAAGATGTGTTTTGTTTTAAGTCATACTTTACATAGAAAAATATTAATTTTAAAATATTAATTAAGAAACACGAATGCTGAAATTATAAACAATTTATGATGTGTATTTTCACACCTTGTTTGAGTGTGAAAGAGAGAATATTACTTTTCAGATGTCCGTTTTATTATTTTAAATGACAGCTGCCTGAGGGTGCCTTCTAATTCATCGCTATGCTGTCGCTTCGTAAGGTCGAAAGTATCAAAGTCTACATCAGACCTACTGCTCTTGGTGCTACTATTTAAATGAGAAGAAATTATACACTACAATACGGATTCACTTTGTAGCTAATCCAAATCCTTCCAAACCCCTAAGAAATCGGTTGAGTATAGACCGAGAACCGCAGAAATAGAGATAGATACGTTTTATCCGGGTAGCTCGGAAGCTAGTTTTAAAAAGATCAAAAAAATTAATTTTACAAAAAACTTTAAGACTAAGGTTTACTGAAACAATCTGTCTATCTACCTACCTGACACTCCATCCAAATTGAGGAAAAGCCAGCGCCACATCAGCGCGTTATTCTTTGTTGCTTGCCTAAGCTGACGTCTGCTTAGGCAAGCAACACATAATCAGTGGACTATGAACATTTCAATTTTGCTGGCTAAATATTAAACAAAAAGATAGCGGGACAATCTTTGTACAGGATACTTGTACGGATTGAAGCGACACATAGCGACAGATTCGAATGCGTCTTCAGTTATTAAAGCCTTTTCAAATCATTACTAGGTACTTTTCTCTAAAACTATGCAACACTAAAAATTTAAGAAATATCGTATTCCATAATTTAATTGATTCAGTATCATAAGTTTACAATATCAAACTAAATAATACAATATTATTATATTCGTAAGGCCAATATAATGGTAATTATTTTTATTTTAAAATCTAAGAAAATACTTTCGCCAAAATATTGTTTTGAGGCCAAACATTAGAAAGAATAATTTTAAATGTATAAAGCTTATAAATATTTCGAAGATCGCGGGTGATGCTAAAAGCCACAGCACGGAAAAAACTGTTATATCGTTTTTTTTTTAATTCTAAAATAACTAGTTTTGAACTATGCGCTTACCTTCGTTATTTTATTGAGCAATCTATGAAATCGTCTTCTATTGCAATCACAAAATAGCTTCGATAGTATTCAACACAAAAACCAAGAAAAAAGTGTAAAAATTAGTAAATTACACTATCCTAAGAAATCTAAAACTTTAAAGCTAATCATACAATAACAATAATAAAGACTTAATGAATTGAATGGAAATGAGAGAAAGATACATATTTATAAACTGCCATCTCGCGTCGTGTTAAGATAGCTAGCACCCCGTTATATAACTGCTATTACATAACTATAACAGTTAGAACTCCCAAACAACACGGAAAACTTTACACCCGGCCTTTCTTCTACAGTGACGTATCGGTCGCGTACCGTTCGCGTGTAGCAAAATACATCGTGAAATACTGCATTGCGAACCTGTTTTATTACGTACGCGGCGCGCAAGCTGCTCGGATTATTCAGTATCTCTCAGAAAACTATGAATCATGATTTTTTTGTATCCACTTGAGGCACTGTTTCAGATTTCATACTTCAGCTTGTATATGCAACGACGGTAAGCGGCTGACGTCAGCGAATAAGGAATGCCGAATAAATTACACTTAATAACTCTATACATAGGCACAATTCACATTTGAATCTAGTTCTAGCATTCTAGGCCTACAAGTATTCGTCCAGTGTGGATATTAATCGTCCTATACCAAACTAGCTACCGTTATTTGAATATCGGTTGCATGAACAAAAATCAGTTATCGAACAACGGATATTTTAATATCGGTTTTGTTATTCAAGCTGTTAGTAGATTTTTCAATGGTATTATCGCATCTTCATTTCAGAAACCATTTCCTTAATAAAGGTTAATAAACACCCTCACTGAACTTGTGTCCCTTATAAAACCGCTAAATATCGAGACTTAGATTAATGTACAATATTTATTTCTATTTGCTATCCTAGGAAAGGGGACGAGAAACTTAACGATGGGTATCAGACATTAAAAAAATTAAAAGAGCCAAAAAAATAATATAATAATGTTCAAGTACCCGATAGATATGTAGATAGTTCCCGCCCAGCCGTCTTCGTATATACATACAGTAACAAATAGACACTATTACGCAAGTTGTTAATTCAACGCAACGCTGTTACGCACTATCCCATACATTATTTAAGCTATTATTCTTTTTTTGTTTAGGCACTCTCCTGAACGAACTTGTAGTAGAGTTACTCTTATTGACCCGAAACTCATCTGGCCCGAAACTCATAGTTTTATGAAAACACAATGGCAATGACAGAAGCCAAGTGAGTTAAACAGCGATACTTGAAGGTTAAAGTAGTGTACCGCATAACTTAAGCAATGTAATCTGTATACCCATCATACGGAGGAACAGACAGCAAAAGTTATCAACACTCGTAGACTCCAAAACTACAGAACAAATCACCACTGTTATATTGTCACTGTGACGACTCTTGCCGTATCGAATGCTTAATCATTACTCTATCCACAGGTTTTGTAGGAAATGCTATAAAGCTTATTTTTAGCCAACACGCTATTTTTCTAAGATATAAGGAGGCCAGAGTGAGGCTTGATGGTGATCATCTGATGATTCCCAATCAAAGCATATCCATTATTATCAGTATTTTCTAACCACACTCCCCACACTGATGTAGGTGTACGCAAAGTGCGCATCCCATTTTATTTCAGAAGGTCTTTCGCCTTATTATCTTACGTAGAAAAACTGCTTGTCAAAACTTACAAAAATATTTTTCCTTATCTTTGTTTGAGAAAGATCTAGAAAGATTTATTTATTTACGAAAAGTTACACTATTTTTACAGGAGCACCTAATGCAATAGTGTTCCATTATCATTTAAGATATATCAGAGTCTATGCTCGGAGTCTCACTACGTGAATTCCGAAACGAAAAAATCCGTAGAACTAAGGTCACACAAATTGCTCTTAGAATTAACAAGTTGAAGTGACAGCGGGCTTTATAGCTCGTAAAACCGGACGACGCAGTGTTGGGAGGCCCCCCACCCGATGAACCAACGACTTTGTGAAAGTTGCGGGAAGTCGGTTGTTGGAGAAGGCACAAGAATGTTCGTTGTGGCACTCTTAGGGGGAGGCCGATGTCCAACAGTGGACTTCTAAAGGCTGATAGGTATGATGATATTTGCCTACAAATTGTTGACCTCAAGTATAAGTATTCGATACGGCAGGCGCTTAAATAAACTAACACCGATACACAAACCACACCAAAACGGAATAACCAATTAGGACGATATCGATTTAACGGATATTGCTAGTTATGTATTGTGTTACTTCACCGTTAATAGTTAACGAAGAGATACAACTATGTACTGAATTGACAAAATTTAAGAATATGGATCCATTGAAAATATACAACCTTTATGCGTTTTAGTTACAACCAATATCAATTTGTATCCATTCATCATTTTTTGCTCAAACTACATCAATATATAATTGATATTTTAAAAATAGTAAAATAGTAGGTACCTACGCCGTTTTTAATTTAAAGAGAAATAGATAGTTATTGATATTCCAAACTATTTTTTTCAAAATGGTGCTTTTTCATAGGATTTCAGGGAACTATAAACAGTGCACAGATAACTACCGATTCTACATCTAGAACGTTCTAGAAATTTAGTTAACAATTTGAATTTGTGCTGAGACTGGGTCCCTTAGTTATTACATTAATATTTTTCTTACAAAGATACAGTTTTACAAACCCATTTGTGTTTGAACGTTTCACATTATACACATTATATGAGCCTCTTTCGGGATACTTTGCTAGTTACGGATCACGTTGTAGATGTGGTCGGAGCACTTCATACAAAAGAATAACCACGATAGCTCCTAGAAATTTTAGTTTCGATCAATTCAATTTCCGACTTTACATTTTCCATTGGATTTCGATGTAAATAATACTCTCACTCAAGCCATGTTCAAAAGGCGTTTTGCCATCTAAACTATATTTCAAAATGATCCTTATGTCTACTGATAAAAGTTAATTTTAAGTTTGATATTTGAAGGCATGAGTCAAACTCATCAAATTGACTTTATTCAGTAGACGTAAGGATCGTTTTGAAATAAATTTTGAACAACAAATACGCGCGCTGTAACACAATTTCAGATTTTCTATATTTTTGAGTTTTTTAAAGAATTATATTTTCATTTCATATACGTTTGTAAAACTGAAAACTTAATTTTTTCAACATCAATCAACAATTTTGTATTTTTGACAGTATTAATTAGGAAACATTTTGTATTTTATATTTAGTAATTTGAATGATTTTATTGAAAATAATTTACACCAATTCAATGTTATATTTCGCACCTTGCAGTCGTCTCTCGCTCATTTTTGTGGTAACCTTCATCAAATCATTAAATTTTGTACACTGCTATCAAAAAATTACCACAAAAGAAGCCGTTTCTCAAAACAAATTAATCTTAATGTACCTTATTAATAATTCACAAAAGCTTTGGAATTTAACAGTGGAGAGGGTTCTACGCAAACTATCTTAAAAACGTTGCAGGATTGCTTTAGGAAATAGATAATTGATTCAGGCTTTACTTTGCGGATGTCCATTCTAAGATATTCAATAGACACAGAAATATGTAGTACTATACCGCTAATCTATTCCTCATAAGTTCAACAAACAAACTTAATAAGAAATCGACACGTGTTTCGCCTCTACGAAGCATCATCAGGAAGAATTGACTTGCTGTGCGCTGGTAACTCCGAGACGTGTTGCCTCGCCGAGCACTGAACAGAAGCTTTCTGTACTACATATTTTTGTGTGTATTTCATATGCTTTAGGCAATAATTGACGAACGCATTGGTGTCAATTCTGTTGTTGCAATAAGCAAACTAAATTTGACAGCGGTAAAGTTACTGCCGTCCTTGTTACTTCGATGTGTAAGAAAGGGACAGCACTATTTTTAGAGCATAGTGTGTCTGTTACCGGAAGAACTTTTTTTTTTAAGGGGGGAAAATGCCGTCGCATATCCTTTGCGCCATGACGGGTAAAGGGGAAAGGGGTATGTGGGGCTCGAACCCACTAAAAACCCCCCTGTGAGCAGTCCTCCGCCTGGTTGAGGCGAGATGGGGTCGTGTTAGCATTCACCATCTAAGGTTATTTTTTTTTTTATACAACTGAGGTGGAAAACAATCATACGGCCCACCTGTTGGTAAGCGGTTACCGTAGCCTATGAGCGATTGCAATACCAGAGGCATCACGCACGCGTTGCCGACCCCGAACCCCCCCCCACCCCTAAAGAGCTCTGGCAACCTTACTCACCGCAGGAACACAACACTATTTGAAACAAATAATGTTATTAATGTTATAGGTAACATGTATTATGTTAGTTTAGTGCAAAAACAGTATCGACACCATTATCATATACTTTACTTCATTGGATACAAGGTGATTCATAAAATGTATGCTATAGGTATCGAAAAGGGAGTATTCTATATCCAATTGGCAATAAAGTTAGCTCTACGACTTTTGGAAAATCGTTATTTTCAATAACGATTTTCCAAAAGTACAACACAAACACTATCCAAAAATCAGTTGATATGAGTTAAATACAGTTCAAAATCAATTTTGCTGTTTTTGGTAAACAGATGAAAAGTTCGGGAAAAAATAACAATAATTTAGGTTGTTTTCGCTAATTTTCATTATTTTCCTTGACAGGGACAGAGACAGAACAGGGACTTTTGGGGATAGTATACATATTATTAATCACCTTATATATCCTGGCAACCTTCACGCCTTTATAATATACAGTTTTATGACGCCATAATATCTACCTTAGACAGATATAGGATGTTCCGGAATATGTAATCCGAACGGGGTGTCGAGTGAAAGTTGCCAATCTTTCACCAATAGATGGCGTTTATAGCGTAAATATCGGTCTGAAATTACCCAAAACCGCCCCGCAACGCCGCAACAAAACGCACAACACACAAAAAATGTCCTCCGCGCTATATCCTAGTGTCGGACAAGCGAAACTTTTTACAGTAAACCCCTTTTCAGAACGGGCGGTGGTGCGCGGTGTAGCCCGGCTGGTACAGCTCCCGCCGCTGGTACCGACTGTGGGGGTACACGGAGTAGTTGGTGCTGGACCACTGGTCCTGGCGGTGGATCATGTCGAGCTGGTCGAGGCTGTGGTGGCGCTGCGGCACCACTGGTGGGACTGATCCGAGCAGCGTGCGCAAGGTTTTTGGAGGTTAGGATACGCTAATACTTAATTCCGTCAAAATGGTCGATCGCGTCAGTTACGACACACAGATAGGCCGAATATAATACTTACTAGGTATATTTAAGCCAAATTAGATGTGACATGTTTGTAAACAAATACACAAATTCTAAATTTCTCTTGCTTGGTGTTGATTTTTTGACAAAATTTGCATTTTTTTTGTCACTTGGACATCAATTCTTTAAAAATCCATCGCATGGCAACATAATTTTAGGTTATAGTAATATATGTAATTTCACATTGAATATGGCTGAAGTGTGTTTATAAAAGCTAAGTATGCGTCAACCTTTATCGTCTAAACAACTAATTCCAGACACAATCGATTTTGTATAGACTTGTCTAGGTCAGTGGTGCAATTGTGTAAGCGTAATGGTAATGAAGTTCGTACCTTTGAGAGTAATTTTAGCAAAAAAAAAAAAAGTTCTAAACTTGACAGGGGAATACTTCAAAATCTTAGCTTCTTCCTTTTCATGTTTGAAATACTTCAGAAGTAATTGCGATTTTCATTACGCAATAGCACTTCAGGTGATACGAGATCGAGAGGAATCTTACCATTTAAGTAGGAACAAACGGTTTATATCTGTCACGCTCGCACTCATACATCACCGGCTAAACAAAATCGTAAAGTAGATGGCACGGGCATAGCATAAGGCTTACCTCGATTGTGATGGAAGCCAGCAGCCCAACCAGCATAGTAGGCGGCTTTCTGTTTACCATGCTCCTCGGCCACCTGGAAAACCAAAAAAAAATATTTAGCTGTCATTTATACAAGACTAGCTACCGCCCACGGCTTCGCTCGCGTAGTTCCTACATAAAAAGTAGTCTATAATGCAAAGAAAAAGGACAAACCTAGGTAAAGAACTCTATATATTCCAATGTTTCAGCGAATCGGTTGAGCCGTTACGGCGTGATTGAACCACAAGGTTCAGGACAAGGTTTGGATGTAATAACTTTTTTGGAAAATCCACGGGTAAAAAAAACCGAAGCGAATCCACGAGAGAGGTAGGGCACAGCGAGATTTTCTCGCTCGCTCTAAATTGGAGCAGCCCGCCTGGGGAGATACCTCCGCCTTACAGAAGATCGCAGCCAAATAACATTATTTGTTTCAAATAGTGTTGTGTTCCTGCGGTGAGTAAGGTTGCCAGAGCTCTTTAGGGGGGGGAGGGGTTCGGCAGGCAACGCATTCTCCAGGTGTTGCTGATGTCAATAGGCGACGGTAACCACTTACCATCAGGTGGGCCGTAAGCCTGTTTGCCTCCGTAAAACATAAAAAAAAAAAAAAAAAAAAAAAAAAACGAGCACAGCTAGTAGTTGATATAATGACTACTAAGATTATTGAAATATATACGTATGTTATGTGCGCCACCGTCCTCTTCTACTTTGTATATCCTGTCCATCCAAAGGTTGCCTGGTAGATATCGCTTTTAGCGATAAGGCCGCCCATTGTCACACTATTTTTATTTCCTTGATTGTATATATTCTTTTGGTGTACAATAAAGCTATATTCTATTCTATTCTACGTAATTTCATTTCATAAGATAACTTACTTTAACACTTAGCGGCTCAGTGCCGCCCTCTGGTATCACGTTGTTTAACGCAGCTATCGCCTCCTGCGCTTCCTCACGCTTATCATATCTGCAAAACGAACAAAAACTCTTTATAATTAAATTTGCGATATAAATAGATCCTACTAATATTATAAATGCGAAAGTTTGTGAGGATGTTTGTTGTTCAATCACACCGTAACGGCTCAACCGATTTAGTTGAGACTTGGAATAGAAAAAGTTCTTTACCTAGAAAAGCATAGAGGCCACTTTTCTCGTCACTCTTATCGTCCAACGCGAGCGAAGCCGCGGGCGGAAGCTTGTATATTTTAAACCCTTCTCATGCCGAAGGGTTCTCGCAACAAGACTATGGATTTTATATTGGCACTGGCGTTGATAACAGAAGAATAAGATAGTAAGAATTATCATTTCGCCTTTTTAACCTGCTACAAATAGGTCTTGCAATCGAATATTCGAATAATTAATCAAATATCGAATAATTTTCCTACGCAGGCAGCATTTTGAGGATTTTCTGCAGTAAAAACTAGTTAAAATGAACACTTAAAAGTTTCTAATAATAACCATCTAAAAATGATAGAATACTATTGGAATACTACAGTTTCGAATATTATAAACCAAGCTATGATGTCAGTTCTGGATAAAACACTCGTTAAGCCATTACGAATCTGGCTATACCACCCGTTAAGCCATGGCGGACATTAACTGACCTGACTGTGCACACGAAAGGACCCTTTGAGAGGCGCACTTTAAACCTTTTACCACACTGATTCTTTCACCGACGGTCATATGCCCACCATACCTCAACTTGGCCACTGACCTAATGCAGGTGAGCAAGAAAGAATCAGTGACACAACAAGAATATCGCAGCCAAATAACATTATTTGTTTCATATAGTGTTGTGTTCCTGCGGTAAGGTTGCCAGAGCTCTTTAGGGGGGGAGGGGTTCGGCAGGCAACGCATTAGCAATGCTCCAGGTGTTGCTGGTGTCAATAGGCGACGGTAACCACTTACCATCACGAGGGCCGTAAGCCTGTTTGCCTCCGTATAACATAAAAAAAACAAAAGAAAAAGTAAGCGAGGTCTCACCTGACAAAAGCCACGCCTCGCGGAGTGCCGTTGTTCTTGTCTCTCAGTATGTGTTTCTGCACTATCCTTCCGTACTTTCCGAATATTACCTCCAGCTGTTCCTCGTTGATGGCTCGCGGCAGATTCGTCACATAGAGGTTAGTTTCCTTTATGTCTTCGCCTGAGGGTCGGGCGTACGACACCTGGAATATCAGAAAATAGGAATTGTCAAACAGATGAATTGCATAGGAGTAAAAATTACCATTTACTCGACTCATTATGACTGGCCTTATGGCTCAGTTGGTAGTAACTCTGCCTTCTGCGCTAGAGGTCGCGGGTTCGATTCCCGCGCTTGACAAACTATTGTGTGATTAACACAGATGTTTGTTCTGTTTCTGGGTGTTAAATATTTATATATTATGTATATCAGTCTCTGGTACTCATAGTACAGGATATGCCTAGTTTCGGATCAGTTGAACGTGTGTGATTATGTCCGGAATATTTATTATTTATTTATTATCATTATCATTTACTTTGCTCGACAAAGCGCCACTGACACGCACTATGCAGGCACTCAATCTGGTGGCGGAGAGCATCGACATTTTCCACTGTTCACAGAGCGAGTTCGTGAGGGCTACACTATATATTTTATGTTATTGTAAATAATTGTGATTTGATTATGTAGATGTAGATTTAATTTTAATTTTTATCTTTTGGACCTGTGGACTACTCTATTGCATTAGGTTCATCCTGTAATGATTGATGTATTGTATGAATAAATAATAATAATAATAATTTAAGACTCGCAGATCGCCTGAAGACTTCAGAGTCTGTCTACCATGATTGGGTATAAAAGTCGCGAGCGGTTTTTGTTTTCAGAGTAACCTAAGGCTCGTATTCAGAGACAAGACTCAAGCATTGATCTGTACTTAAATCTCGATTTGAGTCGAGATTCTAATTCTTGAACAGTACTTAAGTATAGATTCAATGATCACAGTTCACCTGAGTAAATGCTTATTCTGAAACGTCAATCAGACGAAATCGGTACTTAAATCTAGATTTGATTTGACATTATTCAAAGGAAATGAGATCTACACTGAGCTTCAGTGAGCTTCAGCTTCAGCTGAGAGTAGTTTAAGTACCGTTCTTGAATAAAAACTATGTTTGAGAAGAGATTCAATTATACTTAAATAGAGTTCAGCTGATCTGTGATTAAATCTATGCTTGAGTCGTGTCTCTGAATACGAGCCTAAGATTTAGAATTGGCATGCTGAATCATAAGTTAAATACGGATGGTTCTCACTTACCTTTAACCGTTTATTTCTGAGTTGGTATCCATTGTACATATCTATAGCCCGCGCCGCGTCCTCTTCCCGCGTGAAGTTCACGAAGCCGAAACCGTAGCTATAGCCAGTCTGAAACCCACGAAACTCAAGGTCATTATCGTCTAAGCATTCTGAATGCAAGGTCATTTCTTATAGCACAGGTTACGCAATCCTAGATCTGCAGATGCTCTTTACAATAACAGTCATCCTTACCACAGCGGTCATTATGATTTAAGCAGAATACTGTTCGGCCTAGTTTGCACCTGAGATCGAAGGTTTATGTAAACTAACATTGAAGTCCTTTATGACTCAGCATCTATCATTCATATTCTTAAACATGTCGTACAGCCCACCAAAGCTAACCTCATTTCAATTTCAAGATTGATCAAATGATCCCCACCGTTGTGTTATTCATTGACAATTTGCTAGCGTAAGAGTCCTGCAGGTCATGCTTTGTAGGAGCTAGATAGAAGACGGTTGGTTTTATATACTCGACTATTTATTCCGTCAAGCTATTCTAGTATCTAATTCAATTAAAATAGTGTTTATTTCAATTAAACCACAAGGATTGAAACTTCTTAGAAACTAGATGAGCTACGCCTGTTCTTCGCAACCAAGCCTAGAAGGATCAGAAATCAATTCGTAGTGACTCTTGAACCCGGCGCAAGATTTGTGAAAACGATCATCGAAAAAAATGACAGACACCAAGCCGCGTTTGTTGCCTGATTCTTCTAGGCTTGGTCGCGAGGAACAGGCATAGCTTCACCTAGTTTCCAAGACGGTTCAAAGTGATCCTAGTGATTTTATTGAAACAAACACCTTTTGACTTTGACTTTGATCATCTAATATGCATAACTCACCTTGAAATCTTTCATGACCCTGCAACTCTCAATCGGGCCGATATTCATGAACATGCCGTACAGGTCCTTCTCAGTCATGCTCTGGGGTAGGTAGTTGACTATAAGGTTGGTTTTACATGAATCCCCCCCAGCGTTGGACACCCCTCCGCCTTCAGACATGCTGCCCCAGAACCGCGGCGGCCCACTTCTGCCTCTGTATTGGTGTTGGATTTGCTGAAATAGTAAAGGTCACTGGTGATGCGATGAATGCAGTGGATTCGCTAGGATTCATTAGCAGCGCTAAAATTAGCAATCACCTCTAGGTCATGTAATAACTTACAACTGAGGTATTACTTTGTTTTGTAATCGATCTTTTAATAAAATAAATCACGAGGATAAATAGCCTAAAACCCGATAGATGTTCAAGACCTCAATGTCTTTATCAGTTATGTAAAAATGTGCGTGTGTATGTGCTTTTCGACCAGAAACTAGACAGTGAAATCCAGTGAATATCATACATCAAAAACCTCGAAACAGATGACGTAGTTGTAGAAAGTAATAATCGTGCGATCGCGAATATGCCATGCCGAGAGTCTGAAACTCTAAAGCCGCAGATTATGGCAATGCACACGTGCGTGCCAATGAAAAAAAAAAAAACAAAAAAGCCGCACACGACCCGGAAGCGTACAAAAAGCCACAACCATAAAATTAAACTCTTCATCCACAAAACAATCAAATAACTGTAAAACCTTGCACGCAAAGCCACCAAATGCGGGCGAATTAAAAAATAAAACTGGCACGCAAATAAAAGCCATAGGAGGCAATGAAACCGCCAATTTAAAGACATGGAGAACCAAAAAGGGTGGAGGTGGTGGAATCATTTATAGAGCAGAACCCAAGTCGACTAGTATCTTCCCACTTCCGATTTACATGGGTAATTGCTTAGTAATGTATCATTCTCGGGATGAGCTTATGGAAAATGACATACTGGTACCGTTGCGTTTTTTGAGATCTCGCAGACCTTTGACACGCATCGAGGTCGGCCACTGGGTGGTTTTAATGACGGGTAGTTCTCGAGTCCAAAAACATCTCAAAACGTATTACATCCTTAGCGTAATGATTAGGTATCCAGTTTTATAGATATCCGCCTCGAGAACAAAGGTTCAAGGAGCAATGAAGCCAGCAGCAGTGTCCGTTACCGGTGACGTTACAACTTGCCACTTTGATGAAACAGTGTATAGCAACTGGAATAGTCATCAGAGACTCTCATAGTGACGGAGTTTATAGGCATGCCTTGTCGTTCTTATCAGATCAACTATGTTGACCGACGTTCAGTGCGGTCAACATTAACATGGGAAAAGCTAATGACATTTACAACTGAGCGCTTCCGGAGGACTAAACTCTGTCAACCTTGAGGCGGCCTATAAAGACCGGCCAGCTATGCGAGCTTAAAATTCCTCGTTTTGGGTATAAAATTTTGTACGATCAACCAGGGCAAATGTAAACACTGGTTATCCAAGAGTGGTTATTCAATCATAAAATGTACAACTACTAGCATATTTTACGAGCGATGTTACCTATCACCACTGTTTCCATTACCCTGGTTGACTATATCATAATTTCAAACTTTCGCGATATACATAGCTTATTGAAAAAAGGTACGCGATAAACACCCGTTTGATTCAATAGGCTATCATAATTTCACACAGTAGGCACGAAATTATGCAAATTAAAAGCTTATGACCACTTCTCGGTTCCCCAGTTCCGTAATACAAACAAGCCGGAGCGAGTTACTCGACAATCGTACAAAAAATGGGGCGAATCGACGCGCCTTGACCCAGAAACCCGATATCGTATAAAACTATAACTTTGGATACTGCGTCTTGTGTTGCAAATGTTGAAATGCAATGAATAGAATGGAATACTGGGAATGCAGAGTTTTGAGCGCATTAACACTTTCTAAAAACGGTGATGGAAAACATCGTGAAGAAGCCCGTGGCTTAGTCCGCATGTATTTATTATTTAACTTAACTTTGAAGTTAGTCGCAAAATGCTTTTAAAATTATCTTACAAGAGAAAAAAAAATATTGTCACCCCATTTTTTAGGGGTATTTTAGAAAAACCCTAATGTCCGTTTTTCATAACTTGGTTTTATAAGTATTTGTACCAAGCTTCAGATTATTGTTTCTACGCGTTATTATCATCTCTCTCCTATACAATATACGCCTATCACACCCTTCATAGGGGTAGTTTTCTTAAAATCAATGATGCAGTGTTTCTTTACATCTTTTAAAGAATATTTTTTATTATTTTCAAGATCGTGAGTTTAAGGAATACGATTTTTCATGCAGACGTTTTCATCCCTTAGGATTTGAATTTTAAATAATCCTTTAATTATTAGGTATCTCTTAGTTCTATTTTTATGAAAGTTACTGTTCAAATTTCAGCTCTCTGACTTCAGTGTTTTGGGCTGTGCGTTGATTCCCAAGGAAGGCCGTGTTCTAGATAAGGCCTTACAAGTACCTAGTAGGAACTACATGCATAATTAATTGATAGAGCCGCTAACTCCCCTAAGGTAAGAATTGAAGATTATTAATTCTAGGGATTGTAGAGTTTCAGCGCGTGACCGTGACCCGTACCTATTCTGTTCTAGATATTTATTCGATCGAGCGAGCGAAGCGACCGAAGATCTCTCAAACAACTTGGGCGAATCAGGTCAACAGGTTGTACTATCAAGATTTAATGGTGAAGAAAATGAGTAAAATTGGCCAAGGGTTTGCTATATTACCTGGATGTGGGTTGTGATATGAAAGAGTTTTGTTTATGGATTCCAAAACCATTTTTATTTTTATTCTAGGATATATGGTTTTTGATATAAAACTAAAATAGTAACATTTAAAAACCAATATAACGTCCCATTTGGTAAAGTTTCAACGACTTCTTAGTTTTGTAAAGATTCGATATTAGTTGGCTTTGATATTAGTTAGAACATACCTAGGATGCAATTTTTTAAGTTTATCTTATTTATACCGCAATGGTCATTTAAAGCGAGGTATGGCACAGCGAGATTTTCTGGCTTTAAATTGGAGCAGCCCGCCTAGGAATGTACCTCCGCCTTACAGACGATCGCAGCCAAATAAAATTATTTGTTTCAAAACTCTCATTTTTTTATCATTGTAATTGATTCAGCCGTTTAGGTTTAATTTAACAAATATCTTCTGAAACACTCGCTTTTATATTATTTGTGGGATTCCGGATAGAACAGACCTCATAGGTACTTTATGCGTAAGTACTTAACTTGTATTACCTACTACATCATTGAATATTTCTAATCAGAAAGCAACGTCAGGGGAACCGTTTACGTTCTAGGGTAATTTTATACATTGTCTGTCACTGTCTTTTATTATAATGCTCTCGCAGGGCTCTCCCGATTATTGGGGAGGGCAGATGTCGCATATTTTAGGGTAATGGTTATAGGACAAGGCTTTCTTATATTGTCTTATAGTTTGTGGCTATGCCAAGATTCTAATGGAGGGTTGCGAAGGTCAATAGGTATTTCATCTTGGTATATAAGGTCTAGGTAAGTTTTTTCCGCACAAGCCACTGTGCCATCAAAACGTTGCGAAGTCTCAAAGATTTATGGTTCAAATTCATGTAAAAAAGTGCTGACGCGCTTGTATTTGAATGGCAATAAGACGTCATCCTGGGGCCAAGATCGATCGCTCTGGAAATTTATGGGGTAGGCCTATGTTCAGCAATGGACGTCCTACGGCTGAAATGAGGATGACGACGAAGGTTTTTTTGTAATTGACTACTAGGTATTTGAGGAATAAACAATTTTCTTCCTGCCCATATCCCACATTACGTGGGGTCGGCCAAACTTGATTCTTCCGTTTCCCTCTATCAGGAGTCATCACAGCACACTCTCCTTTCTTACCCATATCCACTTTCATACAGTCCACCTTTCTTTATTTTGGCCTACCTCTACTCCTACATTCATCCACATTAATATCTAACACTCTTGCTCTCGTCTTATGACATTCTTCCCTCCTCATGACATGTCCATACCACGCTAATCTATTACTCTTCAGTTTTTCCGTCACTGCGGAAACTTTCAAACTTCCTCTTATACATATGCTCATTCCTTATCATATCAATTCTCGTCACTCTACACAAATACATCTTAACATTCGTATCTCGCATACCGCGAGCAATCTTTTTTCATCCGCCCCTTTAGATCCAATAAAAAATAAATTTTCATAACTAATGTTTTTTTTTCAAGTGAAACTAATAACCTCACATTAATAAAGTTTTTTTTTAAAAAACCTCGAGAGTCAATTCGATTAAACATAAATGACCACTTGGCAGTTTTAACTTACGAGTAAAGTGTAATAAAATATGCTTGAGTCTGGACTTAGTCCGATAAAACTGTTCGAAAAACTTTTCTTTGTAACTATTTTTCAAGCAGAAATAGGGCCCTATTGATATAGGAGTTCTTGGAACTAACTAAATAAAAACTTATTTCTCCGGCCGTGAAATTCAGTCCGTGAAAAAACCAATTGACCTTTTCAAAGTTTCTGTGTACTTTTCATTTCGGCCTCATTGGCGTAGTTTGGAACTGAAACCGGAGCCTCGCCAAAATATGATAAAATACTCCGCATTTCATGACGTGTTTAATTGTATACGCTGAGCGAAAATCAAAATAGGTAACATTTTCAGTTATACGAATAAGAATTTCTGTTGAAATATTTCTATCAATTTTAGCATAGTGACCTATTCATCCGAAGCGAGGAGATCCTGAGAAGAACCAAGGTCACCGACATAGCTCTCAGAATTAGCTTGTTGAAGTGACAGGCCATGAACCGACAACCGTTGGGAGATGGTTCTCGAATGGCAACCACGAACCGGGCGTCGTCCCTCACCCGATGGACCGACGACATTGTGAAGGTTGCGGGAAGTCGGTGGATGGAAAAGGCTCAAGGCCGTTCGTCATGGGACTCCTGATTGTGCCTGAATAATCATCGACGCACCAACTTTTACCAGACATCGCGAGATCAAAGTTCGGTGCATACATGCATTTATGCCTTGGACAAATATTTTTACTCAAAATGTCAATGAGTACTTACATACTACGTAGAACACAGAACAAACTGATTCTATGGTCGAATCGTCTCGGGAATTAAAGGTTCCTATCTAGGTACCACCCTCTTCTATTAATACAGTTTTAAAGATTTTAAAATTCAAGTGGAACCGACGGCGTTGGGGCAAAAAGGTTGTAGAGTGGACACAACAAATTGGAAAACAATTGAAGACAAAAATTTTGTCTGACGAATCTAAATGCATGTAATGTCTAATGAGAAATTATCATTATAATTATCAACGCACCGGGAAGCGCAGCGTAGGACGGCCCCCCACTACATGGAAAGACGGCCTAATAAAGGTTGGGAGCCATTGTGTGCAGGCAACACAAGATCGGTCCCTTTGGAAATCTACGGGAGAGGCTGTTCAGCAGTGGACGTCCTACGGCTGAAATGATGGTCATGTTGATCAATCACGCCGTAAGAGACCAATTTGATGGAATTTGGAATAGATAATAGTTCGTGATTTTGAACATCGTTTATGGTTTATGGTAGGAGGAGGTAGGGCACAGCGAGATAACATTATTTGTTTCAAATAGTTCCTGCGATGAGTAAGGTTGCCAGAGCACTTTAAGGGGGGAGGGGGTTCGGGGTCGGCAACGCGTGCGTGATGCCTCTGGTATTGCAAGCCCTCATAGGCTACGGTAACCGCTTACCAACAGGTGGGTCGTATGCTTGATTGCCACCTCAGTTGTATAATAAAAAAAAAAAGAAATGGTACTTTTTAATCATGTGCCTACAACGCGAGCTAAGCCAAAAAGTTTGAAGTTTCTGCCTGAAAAGCCACCATAGCATTGCATTCCTTCTACGTACAGTAAAGTCTAATGCCCCCAACATCTTTCTCCAAGGGGCCCAGCTGGCAGTCTTCCAACGCGAAATGGAAGCCTTACTTTAGTTAATAATGGGTCGTCAAGTACGTCATTAGCGATTTCGAATGTTAAGTCAAAGTCTTGCTTGTGAGTTCGGATGAGTAATTTTATTTAGTGATTCCGTTGATGCTCTACAAAGTCAGTGAGTTTTCACTTTTCGACCGTGAAAAGTGTACAGCTTACCGCGCCTACAAAAACCAGTAATCTATTCACTTCTCACGGTCAAAGAGTGAAAACTTACTGACTTTGCAGACTAGGATCTGATAGGAACGACCAGCTAGGCCAAGTTTTTTATTTTTTTAAAGTTGTAGGCCACATCTGCCAATTTTAACATCACCACTACACAGTGGTGATGTTTAAATTGGCAGTTGTGGCCTTAAAGTATACACTAAAGAGCTTATTAGCTCTGGAGGTTGCATTTTTGGTAAACCTGCTACACTATTGTGAACCAAAAATGTAATAGCGGGTACAAGACTACCTACTGCATAAATAAGGTTATTAAGAAAAAACTTACATGCACAATATAGAGTCCTTATAAGAGTAAACTTGAAATTAAATTAAAACTACACTATCAACTAAGGAAGAGAAAAAATGGGAAAAATTGAAAAAACCGGTCTTGCCCAAAGAAACAAACAACAAAAACTGTTCTATTTTTGGCAAACCAACTGGATTTTAGTTTAAAATCTACTAGCCCAAATTATAAAATGGAGAAGGGACTCTTTTAAAAGATTACATATTTCATTGTCATGGTCAATAAAAATAAATAGCGTGGTGAATGTTAAAAAGTATTTATGTACTACTAGCTTCCACCCGAGGTTTCGCTCGCGTGGTACCTATGAAAATAAAGAGTGGCCTATATGCTATTCCAGACTATAATCTATCTATGTATGTGCCAAATTTCATCCAAATCCGTTTGGGCGTGATTAAACCACAAACATCCTCACAAACATTTTATAATATTAGTAGTATAGATTAATGATAAATTTGTTATTTATTTATGAGGTATCCTCACAAACTTAAAGTACAGGTCAATAATATTCAAATAGGTAGTTATAATGTTAACTGAATGTCATTTAAGACCTGGATATCGGATTGCCAGTGTCAAACAGTGTGTGTGTGGAGTGTCCCCTGTGCCCGAATACCTGTACGAGAGATGATCTCAACGCGGACACGGATAGGGCGATTGAGGTGGCCGCCGACTACACTAAATTCATTTAAAATGTGTGAAGCATCGACACGAAAAGAAGAAGAAGTGTCAAACAGCGAGATGGAGTGAAAATGTCGCAAGCATTGTGGGTTGCAACTGGATGAGGCTGAACTGCAGGGCACCTGTGGAGTGCTGGTAGTGGCCCCGCTTTCCGTTCCATAGGTCTTGGGTTCGAATCCCCGTCGCACACCAATATATTTTCAAATGCATAACGCACAAAACTTCCCACAGCGGGAAGTCAGTGCAGGTCTAACCACCCCCGATTAGGATTAGAAGCTTTCAAGTTTTATATACTCACATTCTCCATCGGATTAAAACTCCTGTCCCAGCTACTGACAGGGGTCCCACCGAATAGGTATCCGGGATACCGATCACACATTTATAAAACTTTCACACGCACTTTGCGAGAACTACCTCCTACTTACTTATAGTAACTTTATATTGAGCATTGAATCACTTTTATAATTTCATTGCTAGGTTTTTTTTTATAATTATATGAAGAATTTGGTTATTGATGGTGTCCTGTACCTGAAAATAGAAAATAAAACTTACCAAATTGTAGGTACTTTATTGTTGAAATTATGGTAGGGAAGAGATAAGACTTCTAATTTTTTAATTATACTTTGCTAGGTAAGTAAATCACTGCAGAAAGCACAAAATAATTTATTTTATTTTAACTCAGGATTTCAGTCAAATATCTAAAACCCCAAAAGTTATCTATGTGCTGTTTTCAGAAACTGGGAATCGGGATTCGGGAATCAAGATGGTCAAGGAACATTGACCTCAAATAAAGGTGAGTGACCGCGATTTTAAAATGCGCTATTTTTTTTAAAATTATTTGTTTTTTTTTATAACATTAAAAATATCACAACGATTTTTTAGATGAGGGAAATTATTCACCATATACCCTATATATCAAGGCTTGTATTGTTTTTTATAGGTATTTATATACAGGCTATTTATTTTTAGGAATTTGATAAAGTGTAATGTAAAGTGAATCCTTACAATAGCGCGGTAGGTAGGTTTCCCCAGAATTCTGATACTATAATATCAGAATTTACAATCAGTTCAAACTGCACATTATTTAATATGAAATTATGCGACTTGTTTGCCTATAGCAGTATTATATTCAATTATTTACTGAATAGAAAATCAGTGTAATGTGACAAAATGAAATGCGGCTGAAAGCAAAAGTTAATAAGTTTTGTTTAAATTAGATTACTTACGTTGACTTAAAATAATGGCACAAGTCCTTGTTTTTCCTTTTATAGATAGATGCACAGTATTTCTTAGTTCTATGCTCCTTATAATTTTACGATTTTTTGGAAGACATTTCGCAGAGCGATACGTACGATAGATAACGACGAACGAACGAAATGAACAGAACGAATGAACTACCGGCTAGACCACCGCCGCCCGAGTGACAAACAAGACAATGACAGGCGTGAATGAATGTTGAATGAGGCTATAAAACATATATTTTGAGAGCCAAGCTTACGCGTAAAAGATTTCAATTAGCTCTTACGGGATCCGTTGAGGTACCCTTTAGAAATAAGTATTGACGCACTGCTTGCTTGCGTCCGTGGCCAAAGGATAATGGTTGTTTGTACCAACGTACTCTGTGGGATAATGGCCGCAATGATGGATTGATTGAATGGCTTCGGCCGCCATTTTGTTTACTCCGTCATCATTCATTCATTCATGTTCGTTGCGTGTTAGGCTGCAGACTGAAATTGGATGAATTTGCAATTTTCCTTGTGATAATTTCTTCTATTGTGTTAATTTACGAATAAAATGTTCCGCCTTTACGAAACGCGTGATTGAGTGCACAGTTTTAGCGTTTTAAATAGGGTAAGTCAGTGAAACGAATGAAACTATGCTCGCGGTAGCACGCCATGGATGGCGTCACATTTTTATCTTTGCTAGCAAGTTCTGATTTCATTACTTAGGTTTAAGGAATGAATAGGTACTCGAGTCGTATATTCGTTTCGACTGCTAAGAGACCACCTGGTTATCCCTAAAGTTCATCAACATCAGGCTATTGTCCTTGTTGAGACTCAAAAATACCGATTATTTTTGTGTGCTGATGAACTTTGGTCCACACTACTTCACACTAGCCTATTGGTGCTCTCGTTATCTCAATTGAATATTGTCTGCAAATATGTCTGCTGTTATGAATAGTACCTAGTTCGCCACGAACTGAGACTTGAGATACCTTAAGCAGTAGTCATCATCATCAGCCTAGAAGTAAGTCCACTGCTGGTCATAGGCCAAAGAATGCCACGACGAGTGGTCTTGATCCTTTTCCATCCACCGACTGCTCGGAATCTTCACCCACTGTGGAGTCTAATACACTCTTTGGTGAAGTTGGACCTACATAGAATTGACACATAGATTAGACATAGAATTGAAACATCTGACCCAAATTGTGGTCTACAATTTTAAATTATTGTTTCCTAAATGTACCAGCATGGATGTGACATGAGTATTCAGCATGATATTTTTCTTACCCATGTTCATTTTAATACCCACCTGTTGGTAGACGCTATTGAGGTAAAAGAGCATTGCGCCAAGGTTCTCTAGTGATTCTGCCATGATTACTACTTGAATTAGTACCTAATAAGTCAATAGGCCATATAACTCGCAGAACCGATAACTGTTGGGGAGTAAATGTTCTCGAATGGCAACCAAAAATTGGGCGACGCAGTGTTGGAAGGCCCCCCACCCGATGGACCGATGACATTGTTAAGGTTGTGGGAAGTCGGTGGATGGAAAGGGCTCAAGACCGTTCGTCGTGGAACTCTTTGAGGGAGGCCTATGTCCAGCAGTGGACTTCTATAGATTGTTGATGGTGAAGTCAATAGGGAGGTAGTTAGCGGCTCAAAGGTGAAGAAGTAAAGTTTCCTTTCGCATGCTAACAACTCAATTACCACCCTAAGTCTAGGACGGCCAAAGATTGTTTTTACCAAGATTCAAAACAAAAAGACATGATTTCATCAATTGTCTACTGGTCACAGTATACAAGGTGATTCATATTATGTATGCTAACCGGAAAGGAGCTTATTCTACACCCAATTGGCAAGAAAGTTTGTTAACATTTATCTGTGGAAATGGGGTTAATTGCCTGGTTCAAACTCAATTATTCAGCTGTTTTAGCTAATTTGAAATATTTCTGGAAAAAAAAAGTTTCTTTTGAAAATATTCACTTATTTTTGAATAAACTCTTTTCGGGAAGATTACATCACCTTGTATAAATTACCATTATCTACATTATCAGGTGAGAGATGTCTGCTTCTAATATTCCACAATAAGTATTTATGATGAAGTTTTGACCGAAACTCAGTGGCTGGATGGCATAGAGTATAGAGTAAGAACTAAAGACAATTGAAGTGACAGGCTGGTTAGGCCCAAAACAGACCCATTATTATCTCAGCTCAGCTTATTAAAATTTTAAAATACAATAATGACTCACTATGAAAATGTTTGAAAAGAGGGACCAAGATATTATACTGTTTTATGTGTCTGCAAAAAATATTTTAATCCAACTAAATTGGTGTTTTGCCCCTTAATGCTCTGGTCCGATCTTCATGATAGGTAAGTAAGTGGGTAGCTTAGGCATTAGAATGATGCTAGTAAGTCTTAGATCTAAGTAATTCCCAAGGATTGTTGATATTAGTTTGTTATTTGAGAAAGTCTATAATTTCTCCAGTCTCGGAGCCTTGCTAATATTTCAACAATTCATGGAAATTGCTTACTCTATTTTTCATAATCAGTCAATAACTTTATCAGCTTGATAACTCTCATCCTGTCTTTATCCAACAGTTAACAAACAAAGGAGGGGGACATATTTTTATTGAGCTGATTAAGTTAGTGAGTGATTATGAATAAAGGGATTAGTTTTTAGACTTATTGGATTCTTTCTTAAGTGTAATCTCTCTATTTATTTTCATGCAGATCGGAGCAGGTTCAAAAGTTAAATTCTCACTCCCAATAAATCACATCTGCCAAGTGTTTGCAAGCAATCAAAGTGCTATTATAGATTTGTGACATTAGCCAATAGTAGGAAGCCAAGAACAAGAATTGAAATGACCCAGTCTCTTCACCAGAACGGTAAGTATGAGGTTGAGGAATGAGAGGTCTTGTAAAGCCCATGGTACTCCTACCTGCAGCTTGCTTATATGTCTGACAGATACTTGGCAATTGTTGCACTGGTGACTTATCATGACTAGGAGAACACAAGTCGTTCAAATTTTACTCCTACCGGGGAAGCAACGAGTCATGTGGCTGTCATCGCATTTCACAAAGCATCTCAAGAAAATACTGTTTACGGTGATTTTGACCGACAATGCCAGTATATTAGAGCAAGAGGGCTCTTTGTGCAGAGTCCATCAAGGGAAGTTCCCTTCGTGCCTATAAATTCTAATGCCAAACAGCAAAGCTTGCATTGCTGTTTCGGTGTGAATGTTGTAATAACAGTCACATGAGACTTACCAACACATGTCGCAGGAGTTGATAAGCCTCAAGTGTGATGCCTCTGCAAGCATCCATAGGCTACAGTAACCACTCACCGGCAGCTGTAAGCTTGTTTGCCAAGTAAGTTGTATAAAAAAACATGCTGGCTGTTGTTTCTGGTATGCCACGAAGCAGATGCATAGGTTTGGTTTAGATCTAATTTGAACATTGGCAGGTGTGTAGACTTGAGGCTGAGTAGAATTTCAGACCTACCGAAGTATAATTTTATGTTAAACAAATTTGTAGGCTTTTTAAGCTTGTTTCTACAAGAAAAGGTGGATGACTGCTGGTTTGACTCCTTATATATTTTTGTATACAACTCTGGTGGCAAACATGCCTAACCTGTTGGTAAGTGGTTACCGTAGTCTATGAACGCTATCAATACCAGAGGCATCACGCACGCGATGCTGACCACGAACACCCTACCCTCCCAGACCTCTGGCAACCCAATGCAGGAATATTTGAAACAAATAATGCTTAGGCTGCGATCTTCTGTGAGGCGGAGTAGCCGGAGCTGCCGGCGGGCTGCTCCAATTTAGAGCGATAAAATCTTGCTATGCCCTACCTCTACCTCTACCATCAGACCTCAGATGGACTAGGCCGGTGCCTTACTGACTGCTCATTAGGTAGGTCCAGATTTACCTTAACTTACCACTTTCAGTTTTACTTTATGCTGATATTTGTTTTAGAACACCTACTAGCCACATATGCAGCATTGTTACAATATGAATATATCAGGTTAAACTTGAGTAACTAATTGTAATTTCAACTTTTATTACAATTTTTTCTACATCTCTGTACTAGGTCAGTGACCGCAGGTGACCTCTGTAGTCCTAATGGGACCATTGTAGATTAGTAGATGACACTGGATTTGGTAGGAATAACGTGGTAAAAATGCTCTGCATCACACTTTTAATAAGGGTCAGCACCGATGGAGGGAGCAGTGAAGTGGCTGATTTGCAAAACAATCGAAACTCAAACTTTATTATGTGATTTAAGTCGTATTTTTAAGGAAATAAGGTTGAATTTCCGGTCCGTCCTTCGGAGTTTACCCTTAGGGTAATACTTAGTTTCTTCTTAGACTCAGCCTAATTTAACAATCTACCAGAGCGAAGCCAAAGGCGAAGCTCATGAAACCTTGTTTTTGGAAGCTCCATAAACAATAAGAAAGAAACATAAAATTTATTAAGGTGGCTCATCTCTGGTCAAAATTACTCAAATACAATGGCAAACTGCTCAAGGTTGCTGAAAGCTGCGCAAAATTGGTAGCTCTGGAGATCTATGAGGCTATCTATGTACTTGCTTTTAGCTATCTGCAGCAGTGGACGGCATAAAGCTGATATTATAATGATAATGTTCATAGGTTTATCTATACCTACTATAGTCATAATTTACTTCTGATTTCTAAATAATAAATAAAACTACCTTATTAGCTCTACATTAAATTGACTTAAGCAGGACTCTAGGCTTGTATGTAGGTACTCCTACTCCTACTCATTTATCTGCGACATTGAGGCTCATTCATCATCACTGTTGCTTCGGTACAGTCGCCTGCATTAAAATGCATTCATTTCATAATTTTCCAAATAATGCCATAACACATAGGTAATCTTGGTAGGAACACAGTTTAAAATGGCTTACGTTGATCGTTAGGTTTTGCTGTGTGCATATTTATTATTTTTTATTTAAGTAGTGACACCATTTAAATAAAAATATTGTGTACATCTTATTGCAGACGACTGTACTTCTAATTGCAGAGCTCTTATTTTGTAATATTACGTAGGTATTAGTGTTACCTAGACGAGTTCATTGTGTGAAAAGTTAAAATAGCAAAACTGCATCACTTGCGAATCGTTTCGGATATTCAGTACACTAAAAACCCGTGTAACACTTCAGCTTGAATGTATTACATTTTTAATTTATGTGTGGAAACTGAAACAGCGCCTCTCCCGGACGTTTTCCACTACTTCGTCTATCCAACAACCGTACGAAACGCTCACGAGTTGCTTGTTACATGGTTTACCAAAACGAATAGTGCAGGGTCATTCAGCATGACAATGAATAACGATCGATTTCAACCTACCTTCTCTATACCTAACCGAGTAAAAATAGACCTATGACTATCATTGTTGTCTGAATAAAATTCTTTAATATTATTATTACGGAAAAGGCAGAGGTGAATACAGGTAATGTTCCTTGCTTCTAAGAGGCCTATCATACTAGTTATCTCCCTCCCTCCGCGACGGACAAATACCTCCCCCCGTTATTTGTCCGTCGCGGAGATAACTAGTATGATAGGCCTCTTAGAAGCAAGGAACATTACCTGCCCACACCACCAGGTTTTGATGTAATCGCACTAAACTTTTTACCGATAAAGTCAAAATTGCCATAAAAACAGTCTGGAAATGTCCTCTACTTAAGAATGAGTGGTGGTCCTGGTAAGTGACCGTAATTTAACTGCACTCCACAAGTGCAAGTGACTAAAACAACTGCTTGTTGACAATATTTTTGTATGATCTAAACATGAACCTTAAACAACTAAAGGAATCAAATCCTTTGGTTTCATACTGCGGCTACTTCTTAGCTAATGGCATCATCGGCAGTTCTTTGGTCGAGACGACCTTCAATGAACTCCGATCATAAGCTCGCCTAAAATTCCGACTGCCCCAAAAGTGGCTTCGAGTATGACTCTCTAACTATACCTCAGCAATGCGTCAGGTCATTTTACAATGATCACATTGAAACATAAAATGGACAGTTCTCTTTCTTTCTTTATAGGTCAGCATCATGAGTGTCATCATACGACTGCAGAACCTGCCGTGGTCGGCCAACGCCCTGGACATTAGGAATTATTTCCGAGGCCTCTCCATCCCAGAAGGGGGCGTTCACATCGTAGGAGGAGAACTTGGAGATGCTTTTATTGCGTTCAGGTAGCTATACGACTCCAGATATTACGGTCTGCTTGTAAAGGGAATCTTGTCTGTTCATTATTTATCAGTTACTCCCAGTATGCTACTGCTATCTACAATCTGAGAGTTCGACTTCCTATCTCGGATTTTGGAGATGACGTATTGGTACTGGCTGTAAGTCTCACAGAGACGTAAGTAGTGGACTGGATGTAAGGAAGTTTACGGCACTGTATTTTGACTTTATACAAACGGTATTAACTCTGATTCCTCCCCCAACACCTAAGATTTCCCCCACGAAGTAGGTACTGTTTCAATGGTAACTCTTTCAGATTCACCAGCTCTATGTAGCTATTCGTTACGTGTCTGTTATTCATAAGATGCTTTCTAGGACAAGGAAATGAATGGTGAGTATGACGTGGATTATCTTTGCACGTCCTGGGAACGAAAGTGCTTCTGCTGATTTATCTAGGATGCCGTGATTTAGCTGTTAGGCAGCGTTCAGACAATGTAGTCTCAGAAATACCTATAGCCAAGCTGAACGGCTAATGGGCGGCCCAGTAACATTAACAGAACTATTGTAGGAAGTTTATAACAACTTAGCTCTCAACATAAAATGCCGTTAAAGTCAAAATGCAGTCTTCTGTAAACAACCAAAGACTATTCATAACCAGTTGGTATCGGTAGTTTTCTTTGCACACATTTCACTGAAAAACTTGCCAGTATTATGATAATTTGTGAATAATCTCATTATTTAGTCTTAAGACTGACTTTACTAGCTTTATGGTTAAGTAATCGTCATTTTTAATAAACGAAAAATAATAAAACTTCGGATGAATTTGAATCAAAACATACTAAGGTCTGCAAAATCGCATCTAAAACGCTTAGCAGAAAAGCTTAGAAGAAAACAATATTCTGTAGTAATGCGACAGCAATACCTAAAGACGACGCTAATTTCATCTAGAAACTTATGTTTCTTACAAAGGTACGTTAGCCCTCTTTTATGTCAGTACCGACTTACTATCTACCAACAAAAACGTTCAACAAGAGCAGCTGCAAAAAGTAAGATGGTATGAATTCACACATCGAAAAGTTGAAAAAGGCAAAGTTGAAAGGGCCTTTTCAGGGCCCTAAGACCAGGGCCAGCTAACTCCAAACTGGTCACTGTACTAAAGTAGAACCCAAGAAATAACCAAGGATTACGATGACTGGGTAAGATTTCTCGGGTCGGACCTGTTCTACTACTTATTATGAATTTCACGCTTCTCTATACCTACATACCTTACTTAGGTATATTCTTTAGGAATCTGATCGCTCACCATAATCATCGCTCATGGTAAGTCTTAAAACTAAGTCCATAGTTTGCTCTTCTATATAGGATTAATAACGCACAATGCAATATGGCGTGGAGGCGAGGGCGGCGCGGCGGCCTCAACTAAATTACGTTATATCTGATAATGAACAGCCAAGCAAGCAACAGTTTACCTCAGGATGTGACTGTTATGTGTGCCTTAACGGGATGAGATTGAAGGTTGCTATCACACTCACAATTTGCGTATTAGGTACACTTTTGACCGCTGGGAAAAAATCGTATATTTATATGGTAACTAGGCAAAATAAAAAAACTGGAATTGTCCACCAAAGGCGATATTTTCTACAAAGAATTAGACGAAAAACCTTCCGACCGGTCTGTGCTTAAACCAGAATATCTTGGAAACAGCTGATCGAGATTTCATCAAAAATAGCTATAAACTATGCCCCGAATGCCTGCTTGCGATTTGAGATTGATGTGAATTGCCACATAAAAAAACGGAACCCTTTTTTGAATATGGCGGGCATCACGTCTAACCTAAAAAAAAACTTTATCAGTCTGCCTAAGTAGGCTGTTTAGGTAGTTACTGATTTTGTTGACTTGACTACTGTTATTAGGTGAAAATGAAAACCTTAGTCATACTTTGAGGCTCGCTATTTTGCACACACTTTCGTTTCGTCACATACATTTAGTCGAAAATGACTGCATAAACTGGTATCTATACAGATGCTGTAACATCATATCACTAGCTTATGCCCGCAGCTTCGCTAGCGTGGTACTTAGATAAAAAAGGTAAAGAACTCTTATCTATTTCAAATTTCAGCGAAATCAGTTGAGCCGTTACGGCGTGATTGAACCACAAATCAAATCGAAATTCAATCAAATAACTAGGATCACTTTGAAACGTCTTCAAACATTTAAACATACCTACTCACAAACTTTCGCTTACCCGCCAACCTCACAAACTTCATTATAGTAGGATAGGATTCTTGTTATAAATCGAGCAGTAGGTACCTACCTACTGCGTGCGTAGGTAGTTGTCAGTAGTAGGTTCCGCGGCATAAATAACCAATTACTGACACGACCAGTCTACCTGGTTCTACTGGATGCGACTGGTAAATAGTGTATTGTGTGCTGGTGATGACCTTGTGAGCATTACAGACTTCATGCCTTGGAACTCGTCGTGAGCATGTTACATGCGTTTTTGTGTGAAAACTGAAACGGCGCCTCTTGGGGCTTGCAACTCGTGAGCGTGTTACACGCGTTTTTGTATAAAAGCTGAAACAGCGCCTCTTGTATGTTATTCCGGCAACTCTTTCTCCATACACCAATCCGTATAACATAGATTCTCACGAATTGCATCGCAAATTATGCAGATTGAAGGCCCCATAAACTTTGCTATTTTGTTTAGGCGGTGACGTTGATGGCCTCAAAGATTTATGGTTCAAATTCGTTTAAAATATTGCTATTAGCTTGCATTAGAATGGCATTATGACTGCATGGTACAGCCCTAAGGTGCTGTGAACGAATGTCAAGAGTCTTGTACTACCTGTTGGTACTCAGGATACTTGTTCTACTTATCGGATGGATCTTTATGCTTTTGTCTCTGACGACCGATGCAGCGTAACCGGAATATTGCGAGCAGAAAGCGCTGCGGCCGAGAAATAGGTTAGGGCAACAAGCCTAGGAGTTACCACTTAGGTACGGACTTCGGCTTGGACCGTAACCTGAGGCAAGGTTCTTTAAAGGAAGGCATCGCCCTTATGAGGAACAGAGAGACGAGACATGGCCATCATACCCCTTCTGCTGGGTCGATGTTATTTGGAGTGACGTGGATGAGCTGAATGTGGGGTCCCGTCATCCTGATCGAGTCGTCATCGGTAATTCGGGTTTTTTCAACAATGCTGAAATCCATTGCGCTAAGTAGACTATGTACTATTCCTTATAGGTAGGTTACCTACTTGAGTTGGTTGGTCTAGGTAACTATAAACACCTACTTCAGATGATTCTACCTATATGTAAACTATAGGACGCTGCTTTAGTACCTATCTCTGTTATTTATAAACAAAGAGTAATCTAGGCTTAATTTTACTCCAAGTTTTAAGCCAGTATTACATAAATTCAGTATTAATAAATAAAGAGTAATGAGGAAGTAAGCTAAGTTGACACGGGGCTAGTCTTGGATTAACTAGTCTTAAGAGTAGTTTCTTAATAAGCTAGGAGTAGAGTTTTTTTATTAATAAGGCCCTATATGTTTTGGGCTCAGAATACAGGTTCTGTGTTCAAACTGATGTGACACCAAACCAGCCCATTATTGCATAGTGCGTTTTCAATGAACAATTTTGAGTTTCCGAAAGTCGTAGAACAAACTTTATTGCCAATTGGGTGAAGAACAGACCCCTTTCGGGATAGTATACATATTATGAATCACCTTGTATAACTGTTAGGTACCAAACCCGAACAAACAACGGACAATAGCGATGTATAAGTATTTTGAACATAATTCTCGATATATGATTGATTGACGTTCGCCTATTCATATGTAGGATTATGGCTAAACCTAAGGCATAAACTAGAACCTGAGAGTATCTATAAATTATATTTTGAACGTATGACAAAATCCGTATGTTCTTCACTCCTCGTATAATATTTTTTTCTCCTCAGCCGTATAGCATAAACACGATCGGACCAAGGATAATGCCCCACAGCACTCCTTCAATCTTTCTTCTAATAATGATATAGGTAAGTTAGGCCATGACCATGCTGCATAGTTGAATGGCTTAAAGACCTTTTTTTTTGTCTCTTTAGATAGGTAGTTAAGTAAGTCTTACTTAGGTAGTTCGGAATATATTTTTGGAAAAGTAGGTGAACTTTACAATTGTCATATAATTCCGACTATTTCCGACATTATTTCGAAAAACTGTCTAACATAGCTTTTGTTTTAAGTAGGATAATATAGTTTTTCGTCTTAGATTCCCTTCCTTTGCTGTCTTTACTACTTTAAAAAGTTGAACTACTAGGTACTGTAACTGTTTTAAGATACACTTTCACTGAGCTTTCATTTATTCTTCCTACGGTACCTTTCCATTAGGAAGCAACGGTTCTTTATGTAAGATACACCTATTTCTCTCATTTGTCTGTCTTTTTTAGTCTCTAAATTGCGTATCCAGCTCTGCTAATAAATAGTCTTATAATAACGGATGCTGATGATGGGTTCGATCCCCACAAAGTTATGTCTAACTACATAGTTTATTTTTGTTTACATTGGTGATTTGCAGTTTTGAAGTAAAAACCTAGGCTATTCGCAATGTTTAATGTTTTATCAAAAACTATTCGTAAAGATTTACATGCCTACTCAATGCAACTTTTACATCAGTTGTTGCAAGCTCTAAGATAGGTCTCTCAAGGTACTCTAAATAACGAGTAAGGACAATCTCTTGCTGAAATATATTATCCATGATGTCTCGTTCAATAGATTCTTCCTATAGACTTCTGTACCTGCCAGAGATATTAGGTATTCTTATTCTGCAACAGTTTCGGGTGCATTAGCAGTTCAGCCTGGTATCACTCACCCTCTGGGTATAGGACTCCTTTCTTTCTTACTAGTCCTCGGTCCAGTGTGTCAACATACATTCCTTCAAATGCTACTTAGGTGATGCACCGTACTGCCGCACCGCCCTTTCCAAAATACGCAACCAGCGCTTAGGTTCTATTAGACTCTTAGACTCGTATTATGTTATAAAGTAACTTACTAACAGACGGGCTACCCGATGGTAAGCGGTAACCCAATACAGCTGCAAAACCACCTAGGATGCGGACCACGTAGTATTGCATTGCATCCATTACCCTGAGGCATGAGTTGATAAATCTCATGTGCCTCTAATTTCGCTGGCTACCTCTGCCTTCAAACTGAAACCCATCATTTCAAGTATTGCTTATGTGGCAGGTCTTCCGCGGACGGACGCTGCTTATGGAGCCCTCAGGATTTTATACCTAATGCTATGTTTAATGAATGATAGGATGATTTCATCTAAGCTGATTCACTTTAAGACCACATTTTGGCTTCGTTTTGTTCGGTGCGGAATCTTAGAATCTAGCTTATTTTTGTGGTGGACCTGAAGCAATTTATACACCAACCAATTATGGAATTAGGTTAAGTTTTCGAGATCTGAATTAGATCGCTTTTCCAAAACTTCGCTGAAAGACTTCAGATGGTGATACCGCAGTTATCTGCCAGGGTTAATTAGTGATGTGGTCATCAATGCAAGATACGAGCTACTAGGCGTAGCGCCCGTAAACATTGAAGAGTTCAATCGAAGAGCTTCCATCTCCGTCAGAAGGCCCTATTCATAACGACTTTTCGCTGGCTCGCAAAAAATGCAAGTAGACACAAAACACTGGTTCGCGTCTCTTCTCGTAGTTATTTTACCTCAGGTAAATGGCCGGTGGCCCTCTTTAGGGACCATGGTGACAGGATTCTGCGCGTCTTGTGGTGAGCCTTAAATTGCAGATGATACCAAATATCTTCATACAAATTATGACGCTTCAGTGTGATGTAGTCTTTCGTCGTTGTTCCGGCTTCATCAACAGAACAGATTCGTCGAGCACCTAACAATATTTAATAGCTCACGACAACTTTTTCGCAGTCTTCATAGTCGCTTACCTAATCCGTTGAGGAGTTGCGTTGTTGATATCCTCGACTTCACTCCATCAGACCCAAGGTCCGATGAAGTGGAGTCGAGTCGTCATATCTCGGGCGAAATCGTGTAGGTAATCCGTACTTCACGACTTTTCGGCCCAGATGCGACTTTATCTCCATTATGACATTTTGTCGAATGATTCCAAGCATAGGCCCGTGACTGAGGATCAGTCTGCCACACAAGTCAAGCTTGTAGGTACACGGTGCTCCCGAATACCTATCTTTTGGGTGTCCTTCTGTGCAGTAGAGTAAAAAAAATCTAAAAAAAGAGGATGCCGCGCCGTCACACTTCTCGTCTTTATGCCACACAGCGGAGTAGTGCGTTGCTGCCAAGGCTCGCCGCGCCGCATCTTACCAAACAACGCTGCTTATTCTTAATCTTCCTTGATTTAGTACCTATATTTTTGCTTCTTGATCAGATAGCCTAAATTATAAATCGTCTAAGAGCCAAATACCTAAAACGTGAAATGACTACATTGTCGAAAACCTAAACAGGATACTAAAATTTCTGAGGGCTTTAGTAAAGTGTCTGAAGCATAAAGAGTCAGAGGTAGTCACAATGGTATACAGAAAACAATATCAGTCAAGTACGATTGCCCCATACTTCAATCACTGTAAGGAATTATATAATTTAAATTTAATTTGTCAAAAACCTTTCCGTTTCTTCTTTTATATTGTGTCTTGTACTAACTCTGTGAAACTCTATGGGCTAAGTTGTCTGCAATAAAGATTTATTATTATTATTATAACGCCTAAACTGTCAAAGGTCTGCGAGAAGTTTACGGATTTGTAAGTTTAGGGATTTTCGTCTATGTCTATATTCTCTTTTTATTGGCTACATTTTTTACTACTTACATGATAGGCTATTATTATATATTATAGAAAGGGTCAAAATAAAAATTGTTGTATGACTTTGCTTACTTCAAACTGAAGTTTAGACACATTGTCGTAAAATACAACATGTGCATTTTAAACTATTTGCTATGAGATACAGTGATTATTTGTGAGAGCACTGGTGGAGAGGGAGTGGTGGTAGTGGTTCCCCCCCCCCCCCCCCCTTCCGATTCACAGTGGGTGCCCGGTCATGCACCAATTGATTTTCCATTTGGAAAATTTATTTGCGTTTTTGTGCTCCCAAACATCTACCTACAATATTAAAAGCTAAAAAATGTAGGCAGTTAAAGTACTTAGATATGAATATTAAGGCGATACAGAAACCAAAATAAAATGTCGAGTGGGCGGATTGAAGAAAGTGACAGCGCTATGTACTTTAATTGAATGCGGAAAGAGATAGCAAGCGTTAGAAGGCGCTCGTAAGTAATCGACGTAAGCGACATATAAGAAAATATCGATTATCTAAAAACAATGTATTTTTTTATGTCACTTGGATTTAGGTACCCAATGCTATTGTCTAACACAATATTTAAAAAAAAGTTATTATTGTTAGATAGTCAGAGTATTTTCGAAAAAACTCTTGCAGAGGACCCAACTGTTAAAAATTAATCTATCGAGAAAAGTTATACCAATTGCGTTTCTGTCTTGGATTTAGGAAAATAAAATGCTCAAGTTATCTTTGTCATAAAAATCAATCTGTGCGTTTTGCGGTTATTGAGAAAAAACAATTCAAAAATCATAAAACAATTTAATCCTCACCTTAAGTAAGTAGGTACCTACCAAGATTACGAGATTGAGAGGTTTACCTACTTTCGTACACGGACTTGCACCAATGAGTTAGAAAAATTTAAGTGCGCAATAATGGTGAAGGAAAACTTCGTGTGGAAACCAGTAAGTATTCATAAAGCGGCGATGGGCTTGCAACCCGTCACATTATGTAGGTATTACTGCTAAATGTGGGTATGTGCCAAATGTTCGGAAATGCCTCTAACTACCACCTTACATCTTCATGTATCTGATCGCCTGGAGATCCGAGAGGATGTATTCCATTCTTGGGAATAAGTTGTGAGCATATTTAGATTTCGAGTTCCGGCATTGCATTGCATTTGTTCCGCAGCGGGAATCGTACCCGCGCCCCTGGCGTCACAGACGGGCACTCACCCGCTGCGCCATTGAAGTCTTCGAGGTGATAGGTACCTTCGGTAGCTATCAGTAACCTTGTCACTTCTTTTAAGGGACTGAAAGCGGTAGAGGTTATAGGTACTAGTATCGTTAAAACATTTCGGTACCATTATGCTATATCGGTAGGGCATTACGGTACCGTTATTTCATACCGGTAGATTTCGGTACCGAAATATTGAGCCGGGGCTAGTTCGCTAGGACAGTTGCGCCGCGGTGCCGGGGTGGCGGCGTTTCATCAAAGCAAACCTTTATAAACCTTTGTTTATTTCGGTTATAGGTACCGGTAGCGAAATATACCGAAATGAACTGCGAAGCCAGATTTTCCGGTACCGTTATATTTATCGGTAGAGAAATATTCGGGTAACCGGAGTTTATCGGTATGACGTCATATCGTTATTTAAAGGTACCTTTATATTCCGGTTATTCAGCTTCCCTGCTTCTTTTATTAGACTGACTAGATTTATTAGACTGGCCTCATAGCTCAGTTGATAGTAACTCTGCCTTCTGCGCTAGAGGTCGCGGGTTCGATCCCCGCACTGGATAAACAATTGTGTGATGAACACAGATGTTTGTTCTGTGTCTGGGTGTTAAATATATATCTATTATGTATATCAGTCTCTGGTACCCATAGTACAGGCTATGCCTAGTTTGGGATCAGTAGACCGTGTGAATATGTTCGGAATATTTATTTTATTTATTTATATCCAATGGTTCATCTTCATCAACCTGTAGAAGTCCACTGCTGGACATACGCCTCCCCCAAAGAGTTCCATGACGAACGGTCTTGAGCCTTCTCCATCCACCGACTTCCCGCAACCTTCACAATGTCGTCGGTCCATCGTGTGGGGGGTCTTCCAACACTGCGTCGCCCGGTTCGTGGTCGCCATTCGAGAACCTTTACTCCCCAACGGTTGTCGGTTCTGCGAGCTATATGGCCTGCCCACTGCCACTTCAACTTGCTAATTCTGAGAGCTATGTCGGTGACATTGGTTCTTCTACGGATTTCCTCATTTCGGATCTTATCACGTAGTGAAACTCCGAGCATAGCTCTCTCCATAGCCCGTTGCGCGACTTTGAGCTTGTATATATAGTTAACGACCAAGTCTCAGTGCCATAAGTCATCACTTGCAACACGCACTGATTGTAGACTTTCGTCTTGAGGCTCTGCGGTATCTGCGACGAAAAGATATGACGAAGTTTCCCCAACGCGGCCCATCCGAGTTGGATTCGTCGGTTACCTAATCCAATGGTTACCTTATGCAAAAAGTGTGGAGCGCTCAATCAACACACAATCAAAAAGCGCTCAACTCTTATTGACGACATCGGTGGCGTCTGAGACGCAAGGGGTTCGATTCCCGCTGCGGGACAAATGTTTGCATGATCTGCAAATATTTGTTCCGGTTCTGGATATTGTGGTACCTACCTTGGTACTCGTAATTTCGGATACCCACTAGGCATCCTAGTTTGGGGTCTGGACTATCTATGTGACGAGTCGATCCTTAACTGGGACCATGGCAACTTGCCCCACGTGGGAGTCGTCCCACGTGGGGCAAGTTGCCATAACTTAAAGCAGTTCAAAATAATATTTATTTTGAACTGCCTTAAGTCGTTAAGGCAGTTCAAAATAAATATTATTTTCGATCATTAACTCGTCCCACGCCCTAATCGAACTGAGATTTGGTACAGTTAACAACAAATGTTTTATGTGTGTTTTGAAATAATGAAAGATTTGATTTTGTTTTAAGGAATATCATCTATGTATGTCATCCCTAAAGGGGCTTATTCTTCACCCAATTGGCAATAGTATGTAAATATGCGAAAATCAGCTGTTTTGGGGTCAAATCAGGTCAAGCTCAACGAATCGGCTGTTTTAAGTAGATTTTCGCATAGAGCTTTTTCAACGAAAAATATCCAATTTCCAAAAGTCGTAGAACAAACTTTATTGCCAAATGGGTATAGAATAAGCCCCTTTAGGGATGACATACATAGATGATATTCCTTAAAACAAAATAAAATCTTTCATTATTTCAAAACTCACATAAAACTTTTGTTGTTAACTGTACCAAATCTCAGTGCGATTAGGGCGTGGGACGAGTTAATGATCGAAAATAATATTTATTTTGAACTGCCTTAAGTCGTCCCACGTGGGGCCAGTTCCCATGGTCCCAGTTAAGGATCGACTCTATGTGTTTTATTTATTGGTTTGGTTTGGCCGCTCCACCGATTTCGATGAAACTTGGAATATAAAGATATCTTCACCTATAATAGCATATAGGCTAATTTTTATTTAGGTAACACGAGAGCGAAGCCGGGGGCGGCAGCTAGTTTATAATATTAGTCGGAATTAGCATTGTTTTGGACACACTTTATGAAATTACCTAAGTCACGTGACCACCTTTCACCTTTCCTCTCTTGAATCACGAGACCGCACATGTTGTGGAATGCTGTTTTGTCGAATATATAATGTTAACACAGCCTCTGACTACCCTCTAAGAAATCTTGAAGGATCTAAAATTTCGCCTATTATTATTATTTTAGTTAGGTAGGTACTACAGCGGTGCCAGGTGCACTATCGTTAGGTACCTTTATCGATTCGAAGTTTTGAAGTGTTTGTACAGTAAGGCCACCATGTCTGTCCGTATTCAAGACCAGAGCACGAATCCTATCCAATTGCAAAATGGGGTGAGACAGGGAGACGTAATTTCTCCGAAACTGTTCACCTCTTTATTTGAGCTATGCTTTTGCACTGGGACGGGCATGGCATAAACATCACTCACCTTCGATTTTCCGATGATATAGTCACAATGGCAAAGTAGCTATATCATGTCCAATTCTCAAATCGCACCCATGCCGGTACCTACGTGTATTTTGGAAATGCTATCATTCAAGTTGTAAACCGCTATGTCTATTTGGTCAGACGATTCAGCCAGGTAGGTCTAACTTCGACCAACAGGTCAATCGACGAGTACAACTCGGATGGGCAGCAAAGGCAAGGCAGAAATTCTACAATCAGTGCTGTTGCCATTGATGACATATGGCACTGAGACTTGGTCGCTTACTGTTATTGGCCTCATGCACAACCTCAAAGTCGCGCAACGGGTTATGGAGAGAGCTATGCTTGGAGTTTCACTACGTGATAAGATCCGAAATTAGGAAATCTGTAGAAGAACAACTACTGACATAGCTCTCAGAATTAGCAAGTTGAACTGGCAGTGGGCAGGCCATATAGCTCGCAGAACCGACAACCGTTGCGGGTTAAAGGTTCTCGAATAACGACCACGAACCAGGCGACGCAGTGTTGAAAGGCCACGGTGGAACGACGACATTGCTAAAGTTGCGGGAAGTCGGTCGATGGAAAAAGCTCAAAACCGTTCGTCATAGAACTCAGGGGAGGCATATGTCCATCATTGGACTTCTACAGGCTGATGATGATACCTCTATTATAGTGCATGTTCTCCACTATTCATAAGCCTATTTCACCGGCGGGCATAGGCCCTTTTCAGAGTCACCATACCCCAACCTGGTCACTGACAGGATGACCAAGAAAGAATCAGTGACACGACAGGAAAGAAAAGATAAGACTACGCTACGGCGTAGCTTATTCTCGTAGATGCCTACGCGTCGCATTTTAACAAGCAAAGTTTTTGAAAGGACGATTATCGTTTCCTTGGCAGCAGCAATATCGCAATAGGTAGGTAAATTAGGTACGTTGTAATCGATACAAATACGACCGGTTTACTGGGTTAGATAAGGTTGGTACTTACCCTTACTAACGATTTGAGTACCTTTTCAGTGAGAAAAACGCATGGCGACCTGTAGAAACAATTGCATTCATTACGGTAGTAAGAATGTAGTGGTTAGCTACCATAAATAATAAACTATAGTCAATTTTTTTTTTTATACAACAGAGGTGGCAAACAAGCTATCGGCCCGTAGCCTATGAGCACTTGCAATACCAGAGGCATCACGCACGCGTTGCCGACCCCGAACCCCCTTCCCCCCTAAAGAGCTCTGACAACCTTACTCACCGCAGGAACACAACACTATTTGAAACAAATAATGTTATTTGGCTGCGATTTTCTGTAATGCGGAGGTACCTCCCAGGCGGGCTGCTCCAATTCAGAACGAGAAAATCTCGCTGTGCCCTACCTCCTCACATACATAGTCCTGACCCCACACTAGGAATCCCTGGGTCGTGGATATCAGAAACTATGAATACCGTGGTACCACTACACCCAGACCCGGAACAACATTTGCAGAACATGTGTAAACAAAAAAACACCATGAGTAAAGTGTATGTACAACATACACTTTAGGTATTTACCTACATACACTTATATCTGATAGAACTTTAGGATTACCTGTGTTGTGGGTAACAGAAATTACGAGTATCTAAAATCGTACCATAACACCTACACCTACCTATGACGACTATAAACAAAGATTCGAAGATCATGTAAAAATTAATCCCGCGCCGCCGCGTTGCGGGGATCGAACCCACAACTTTTGCGCCTCAGCTGAGCACTTGCTCACCACGTAACAGAGGTATTCACGTGCCTCGATTCTTTAAATGGTGAAATTGTTTCCTTGAGTGACTGATAATTTCTTGATCACCCTGCTAGGTCATTATCCAGTTTGAGATAGAGTAAATTAACAAGAGCCTAGTGCAGTGGCGGATTTGCCCTAAGGCCCAGTAGGCCCGGGCCTAGGGCGGCCAGATAATAGGGGCGGCAAATCGTGACAAAAAAAAATCACTGATGATAGCAAGAAATAAATCAAATGCAAAGTACCTACCTAAATATTTAAAAGGCTGCTCCATAGACTTATTACTACTAGCTACAGTAGACATGTAGCTTCGAACAGATTTCGTTTCTGATTTCGATATATATAAAGTAGGCAATAAAGTAAATTCATTATACTAGTACCTAGTCTATATGATGGGTGCTGAGAAAGGGACGGCACATGGCCTGGGGCCTAGACCGGCCAAGACTGCAAATCCGCCACTGGCCTAGTGCTGATAGAGAATGAATCAGTTGGTGAAAGGATTTAATACACAAACATCACACGATCGGCAGTTACGCAAGTAAGAATTTTGGGAAAATCATTATGTATAAAAAAAACCATTGCGGGATTCACTACTGACTGACAACGCACAGCTTATAAAGTTAGTGAGTGAAATTAACCTTTTGTATTTTATTTTATTAATGAAACAAAATCCACTATTATTAGTATTGTGGGTATTGCCGAAAGTAAACCTCTAAGAGGGTACAGCGTGGGTTGAAGTTTGTATGAAAATAACTTCACTTGAACGAAGACAGGTGTTCCACACGAAAACAAGGAATTTAAGAACCAAAAGCTGAAAAGGTAATAGGTAAACATAGTCGAACCAGTAAGTATAGAATGCCCTCTCTATTGTTACAGCACGGACGAAGACGCGCGTCAAGCCATGATGCTCGATTGCGGCAAAATCAAGGAGGTCCAAGTAAAACTCCACCTCAGCTCGCGCTCTGAAATGCACAAGGTCATCGAAGCAGCACGGCAAACCGTGCCGCTGCTGCTTGCCCCCGCACCCCCTGTAGTGTCCACCCCACCCGCCCCTATACCTACACCGACCCCACCTACACAGAAACCAGAACCTCCTGCCATCTCACCGTTCCAAACAGTTCTAGGCAACAGCCTCCTATCTAACTTCGGTATTCCTGGTCTAGGGAACCCTTCAGAGATCCCTCAGCCGGCAGTAATCGCTCCCCCAGCACCCCTCATAAGTCCTAGCGATATGCCTAAAGAAGATGAGAAAAAAGAGGACGAAATTGATAGGAGACGCAAGGATAAAGAACGGAGACGATCCAGAACCCGGTCGAGATCGCGCGATAGAGAACGTAAAGATAGAAAGAGAGATAGGAGGGATAGGTCCAGGTCGAAGGAGCGCCGTCGTAGGGACCGCAGCAGGAGTAGGGAAAGACGCGGGAAGAGGGACAGGAACAACCGCAGTCGCTCGCGAGAACGCTCTCCGTCACTACGCTCCCGGAACAGACGAGGCAAATCACCAAGCGTGAGCAATTCTCAAGAAAAAGAGAGCCCGAACAGAGAAACACCGTTCATCAACCCCTTCGCAAATCCGGTAAAAAACTTAAACGTGCCAGTCTCGCAAATGCTGACGCCAAATGTTCTGCAAAACGGTCCCGTGGTACCTCCAAATCCAGCGATGAACCGCTTCAACGATCCTTCTATGCTGGATACGTTGAACAAAATGCAGGAACTAGCTAAGAAACGAAACCCGAACGCGTTTCAGAACAGGATAGATAACGAACGCGAGCAGAATGGTGGAAAGGGTATGGGACGCGGAGGCGTGGCTCGCGGGGGAGGGAGCTTCAGGGGCCGTGACGCACGAGAAGGACGAATCAATAGGTTCGAAGACCAGCAAATCAACTGCTGTGTCGCCATTCGCAACGCCCCGAATCACACTAGCTACGGCGATGTACGCCGATTCTTTCCATTCCTTATCGACAAGCACGGCATCAAAATGATTAATGACAACATGGGGCGTCGGACTGGCAACATCTTCGTTAGATTCTGCGAAATAAGGTCCAAACAATTCGCGTTGCAGCGTAAAAACAACGAGCTGAAAGGCGCTCATGTGATCGTCGAAGATCTCGATGATGAGACTTATGACACGGCTGTGGACTCGTTCCTACCATTCCGCGATGATAACACTGAAGACGAACGCAATATCGTGATGAATATCCCAGATCCAGAACTTCCAAAGCCAACTTTCACTGTACTTAAGCTGACGGACCTTCCAAACTACATCAAAGAACATGATATCATAAAAACTTTCGGAGACTTCTCTCTTCTAGCTATCACTCTAAGTGATGACAGAATGACACGCAGTAGAATAGCGTACGTGCAGTTCGCTAAGCACGAAGACGCAAGACAGGCCTACGAACGCAGAGAGCGTATTGCGTTCGGCAGGAGACATACCACTATTACAATCGTTTCTGATGAGGAGTATAATGAGGTGAAGAATCCGCCGTTCGAAAAGCCGGAGCCGAGAGAGATGCGCCAAGAACGACAGGAACGGCAGGAAGAGGCGGGACCCCCAATACGAGAACAAGAGAGTACCGGACCAAGAGATCCGAGACAAAGGCGTCAGTTCGACAGCGGGCCATCGCAGAACAGTCCTCAGAACATACAGAGCCAATCCCAAGGCGCGCCTTTCTTCGTTTCACAATTCGCGCAACAGGGGGCGTTCCCAGGTGGAACCTTCGGTGGCCCGCAATTCCCCAGCGGTTTCCCTGGACCAGGGGGGATGGATCCGCGCACCGCTGCCACGAACTGGGCTAACCGCCCGCCTTTCCCAAGTCAGGTGGACAATATGGGTGGCAACAACCAACGGGATAATCCTGTAAATCCCATAAATACTATTAATGTAGAGGATGAGCCTCTTGACTGTGTTTTGATGAAGGGACTTCCCCACGATGCCACCGACAGAACTATCGTCAACTTCTTGTCAGACACGGGCGCTGTGCCCGCTAGAATACATCTCATGCTTGACACCAACGGTATGCCTTCTGGGGACTGTTTCTGCGAGTTCCGTTCCACGCAGGAAGCTAGAATGGCGGTCGTCAAACACGGAAAGAACTTGGAAGGTTGTCGCGTTACTGTAGATTTAGTACCACGAGGCGTCGTCGAAGAGGCTCTCGACGGGCCCAAACAGATGGATGTGGATGAACCGATCGCACCACTGCAAGGAAAGGTTCCTCCAATCTACTTCGATCAAATGCGAGGTGGAGGATTCAACAATGGCCGTGGCTCGTTTAGAGGTCGAGGCGGGTTCAACGACCGGGGCGGTTTCAACGACCGGGGGGGTTTTAACGACAGGGGAGGTTTCAACAGAGGTTTTGACCGGGGAGGATATCGCGGGCGGGGTTATGACCGCGGCGGGCCGCGAGGCTTCGATGGCCGCGGGCGAGGGAGGGGGGGCCGTGGTCGCGGCGGTTTCGAGAACGGGGGACCACGGGACGAGCCTGACCCCGCACTTGATGATTTCGGCGCGCCCGGTTGCGTTGTCTCCATGGAGAACGTGCCCTTCCGAGCGAGTATCGAAGATATCTTACGGTTCTTCTCAGAGTTTGAACTATCCCAAGACGATGTTATCAGGCGATACAACGATAGGGGCCAGCCGACGGGCGACGCAAGGGTCTCGTTCAGAACGCCATTCGACGCGCAGCGCGCTGTTAAAACCCGGCACATGGACACCATCCACGAAAGACGAATAAGCTTGAATATTATATAGCATCCGGGCTATGACGCCTGTTTCCTAACGGGTAGATAGAGGCAAGTCCTTATTTCGTCTAGATGTGTGCTATCGCCCAACGATGACAAAAAATAAACTTTGGATTAATGTTGAAATGTGTGATTGTGGTTTTACACAGTGGATGGACTTGTTTTTGTTTTACTACCATTTTCAATATTTTATTCGGTCCATAATCTTCCAATAGTTACCTACCTAAGCTCTTACACTTCCTTAAAATCATTGGGTTTATTTCGGTTGAGTTGGCAACACTCCTAAATACTGCCCCTATTTTAGGGAGGTACATTAAGTTGTTATGGAACTATCTGTGGATCAAGGATGGATCAAATACTGAAGATTGTAGATAGATGTAACATACTTTAGCATTATCAGCAATAAGCATTGCATAGGTATATTTTGTATTTCAGCTAAGTGAGTTAGCTATCATATTTAGAAATAAATGTGTTTAAATATAATAGGTTATTTGAATTAAAAGAAGACAGACATTACATTCTTAGTTTTATTTCACAAACCCAATATTATATGTAATCATTTTGTTCATGCCATCATCATAAACATAGAATGGCAAGCTGGCAACTCATGAATGTAGACCCTTAAACAGGAAATCATCCACATATGTGGCTAGCATCTTATTTCTAACCAGTACATGGAATCTAAATAGGAAGATACATCTCTGACTTTCGAGAACTCGCTTGCCCACATTATTTCGCCTTACTGACCGATAGATACCGAATCGATAAAACAATTTTAACTCATGACTAATAGATATAAAATAGAAAATAGAGTGTTGTTGTATCGTGTCAGTAGGTCGCTCGGAAGGTATGCTAATAAGGGTCCCTAATTACTAAAAGGTAGGTACATAATTTAAGCAGATTTTCATAGAAATATAATCACGAATATAAGAAATATTTATTGGTTGAATTCGGAATAAAACTAATTTTTCAAAAACATTCAATATCTAAAGTAATTCTTAAACTAATTTAAAATAAATAAAAATAACTAATAATTAAGGCCTCATACACAATTGAGACTAGACTGTTAATTCAAAATAATATCATAACATAATTTCATGAGAAATTTTAATTTCATTGTTAAATATAACAAGTCCTAACAACAATAAAAAAATGTGTATGAGACTCTAATACTTGTTCTTACAGACTTCAAACTTGCAAGTTATTGTTATCCATATAAAGCAGTGTTCACACGGCGTGCGATATGTCAACTGAAATTCATTTCAAAATTACCCTTACATCTTCCGAATAAAGTCAATTTCATGTTTGACTGTTAGGGGTTCCTGTATCGGACGCCCTCAAATGTCAAATTCAAAATCGACTTTCATCAGTAGACGTAAGGATAATTTGGAAATAAATTATAAACATATATAAGACATATTACGCTCTTTGAACACGGTTTTATGATGCAATATAAAAAAACATTGCAAAAATAATAGAAGTCGGTTAAATCGTAATTATTTCTATAAAATATTTATTAATCCATACACAGTACCATACAAAAATAAACGTAGATTTGAAAAAAATATTTCTGTTTCACTAAAATATCTATAGAAAAAATACTAAATGGAAAATTGAAATGCGTACAAAACTGTAGAGATCAGATCAAAAACGTGATTTAAAATCTTGATGGACAAATATAATTAATTCCAGACATTTTATTATTAAAATATAGGAAGATACATTATGGAAAGTTGAAAGAATTAAATTTAAAACACGGAAGATATGCTCTACCAGTCTCTCATACATAACAAACATTAAACAGATATAACACATAACCATCCTTCGGTAGTCGGGTAAGAGACAAAGATACAGCAAGATAGGTAGATAGATTTGATACAACTTTGTGACTTCAAAACAGTTCTACCGAATTATAGAATAAAGTTAATTTATAATCTTGTGATTATCAATTTCATTGGAACATTTTACATGCATTTTAAAATAATATTGCATCCACAAATATTTAATAGTACCTACATAAGAAATTTTGCTCAACTTGCAAAGGCGTCCCTGAATATACAACGCGCACAAGCGAATAGTAAGGGCCTGTATCCATCAAAGCGGAGAGGAGAATAAAAATAATAGCCAAATTTTCAATACCCTAATTGTAGTTGCTCGCTTCGTAATTCTGGTACCTACGCCACGTATCTAATTTTCGGTTCCTATATTTAAGTAACGGATGTCCGTAGGTAGATAACCATGACAAAGTTGTCATATCTGTAAAAAAAAAAGTCACGCGTTTTTTTGAATATTAATCAATGTTGCGATGGTGCTCTACCTAGGGACATCCGTTACTTTATTACAGGAACCGGAGATTAGACATTTCAAATTCATTGAAATACATAGCTATTGAGTTTTACTTTTGAGTTTTTCCTGACAGTAAGGATTTTGTAACGAAAATCCTTTTTTGTGTCAAAAAATAAATCAGACAGATATTTTACTACCTAATGATTGGTGGAATTGCAATAATAATAATCAATGGAGTCATAGATCACTATGATATCTTAGGTCCATATTTTGAAACTATACTTACTCATACTGAATCATCTTAGTATCTAGTAGAATTATCTGAGTAAGTATAGTTAGTATACAGGGTGAGTTTTTTTTTCAGAGCCACTCAGGCAAAATCGGAAACCGTGAGAGTATTCGAAAAGTGATGTTAGGAGTTACGGGCTCGATTTAAAAAAAAATTAGATCAGCATTAAAAATGATAAAGTAGTATAGATTTTTGTAAATTTTACGGTGAAAATTAATAAATCTATACTGATCAATCGTCACTTAAGCACAATATCTGCATACGGGTTTTATCAATTATTGTTATGGTTGTTTTGACACGTGTACACTCCGGTTTGGTGGATATCGGCCTTAAGCTAGCGTTATCAAGCTACGCTAAATTAGCACAAAGTGATGTTTACGACACACAATACATAGTGTATTTTATAACTTACTCACTAAATTATCACTAAAATAAAAGCTTTATATTTCAGAAGAAATCAAGTGACCATTTTCAATAACGCAAACTTTTCTTGTTATGATTAAAAATGGTCAAAGGACATCCCAAGTTTAGTAGCACATCACTACTCTATTCGCTAGTATACTATGGAATAATGTTCGAAGGCCTCTTTTATTAATATTATAGTAATAGCAAGTATTTTTACTAGAAAATCAATGTTTTAAATCAAGTCTCGTACGCACCAAAACACTCTAGTTACGCCGGATTTCCTTCATCGCTGACGTCGCGCGTCGGTCGCGTTATAGAAATCGAACAATAAAGCCCTAACAATTACAAACAATTCCTGACCCCACACTAGGATTCCCTGTGCCGTGGGTGTCAGAAACAACAGTACCTTTCATGGTAGCACAACACCCAGATCCGGAACCAATATTAACACTTGGCCCGCCAAGAGGGCTGAACGAACACTTCTTGCATCGCAGCCGGGCAACCAAACCACGACGCCACCAAAGTTGCATCAATCCGAGCGGATATCAGCGTCGTTATTCAGTGCTGCATATTATATTGGTACGCGCGACGACGCGACGGATGCCAGCGATGAGGAAGGCGGGGCTTAAAATCCAAGAATGCCAGATATCATTCTGGTGGGAACTGTGAATAGTCACAGAAACCTTGTTTCGTTTGGAAGTCTTCAAATGTACATTAAGATACATTTAAATTTCAATATTTCAGTCTGAAGCAAGTATGGATTAATTCTAATGCGTACGTACGTACATGACAGGCCGCGCCAAACTTTATTACGGTCTGAATATTATGCGCATTGTAGGTGGAGCCTGCGAGGAGTTATATTTCCTTCCACCACACTTGTTATTTGCTTCAGCATTATAGCTACCAAACCATGCATTTACAAGAAGACAATTTTAGATTCTCCATACAACGATATCATACGTAAACCGTAATAGGCGAATGCGTTGTATTGCGTATTCAATCAAAGGCATTGAACTAAAAAAAAACTTGTAAATCCCTTTTGTGATTTTCGATATTTTTGGTCATAAAACAACGGTGTATACTATCCACACCAGTGGTAAACTATATAACTCAGAACATTGAATTCAAAAATTCTACATGTATACAAGTAGAAAAATATAACTACCTTGTACATTGTGCTTAAAAAATCTTTTTGGTTTGGGCAAAAACACCTAATAACTACATAATATGTCCTAAAATGTTAGATAGGTACATAATGTAACCCGCTTCTCAAGTTAAACATAGTACAATAGCATTAATCACTAGTCTGATTATGTAGCCATTAACCTTTCAAGCCACACTATATACCTAGACATGCTGTAAGACCGGTCTTCCTTCGCGTACGATAAATTACCGTCAGCGAGCAATACATGCGCCGCAGATCTTCTTTTCGTGTCACTGATTCTTTATTGTTCAGACTGTATTAGGTCAATTACCATAGTGGTCACCATAGTGGCCCTGTAAAGGGCCCATGACCGCCGATGAAAGAATCAGTGAAGTAAAAGGATTAAGGTGCGCCTCTTAGAGGCTCCTTTCGTGCATATGTCACATGTCTTTGAATTTGTAGGTTCTAGGACAGGCTGACATACATGCGCCGCAGATGTCAGCTTCGGAAAGCTAGGATGTCTGCGCGGCGCTAGATAGATAGATAGATTATGTTTATTGAAGATATAAACCAAGAAAAAAAAAGATTAATCAGTAACAGATAGGTAAGTATTACAATGAGCGGCCTTATCGCTAAAAGCGATCTTTTCCAGGCAACCTTTGGGTGGACAGGACAGATTAGAAAACCTGAGGACGGCGGCGTACATAAAAACTACAATTATAAAAGAAATAGCTACGCAACGCTAGCAACTATATTAATACTCAATTCCACCTACGGCTTTGCTAGCTTTACCCTTTTAAAATGCGTATGTCGCTAGGGAACAGTGTAGCTATCGGTAAAAGAATTTACAAAATCTAATAAGTAGTTCCTTCTACAATCATACTTGCAAAAACTTTATAATATTAGAGCCGACTGACGTACGCAACCGCGACGTCAACGAAGGAAGGCCGGCCTAAAACTTATTTTTGGAAAAAGTTTAAAATCTCTGTATCTTATCGTACGGCAACCAGCATAGTAGTATTTTGTTTTTTAATTTTACTTTTAATCACGAATAACAACATCAAGAATTTAAAATATCCTTAGTGGTAACACTGAAACATAGAAATGGAAGTAAAATCTTAGTGGTCCCTGTTTCCTAACAGTTTAAACAAAAATCGACCGAAAACCTATGGTACAAGATTGTAAATTCGATGGTTAGTTTAGAATCGGGTATACATAAGATAAATCAATTTAGGATTCAGTCACATCGACGCGATCAAAGCTACTGCAAGACGTAACCGTGACGCTGCGTCATTCAGGCGTTCAGCAGTCGTTCAATCGCTTCGGCTTGGACGTAGCTTTATTATATACTAGCTTGCGCACGCGGCGTCGCTCGCATATTACCATGATAAAAGTAGCCTATATGCTATTCTAGGTAAAGAACTCTATATATTTCAAGTTTCATCAAAATCGGTTGAGCCTTTACCGGCGTGATTGAACATAACATCCTCACATACATTTATAATATTAGTAGGATGAAACTAGCTGTTTTTATTTAAAAGGCATATAATAAATAACAACTGCTCATCATCTAACTTAGAACAACTATTATCATTCGATTATAAGTTATCTATTAGAAATAAATGGAAATATTTCGGGCTGATTAGTACACCAGCCAACAATCAAAATGGAAATATTTCGGGTTGATTGGTACACCAGCCAACAAACAAGTATGATTGCTTCGTAAAAAAAAGCATTGATTTTCACATTGAAAATGCATTATTGTTTGTGAAAATGTTAATAAAAATATCTTTACCCTTTGCACACCTGGCCAATAGTTAGAATATATATTGCCTAAGTGTGAACGCAATTATCTTAAACAGCGAACAATAGAAAAGTGAAAGTATAATTCGCTGAGTGAGCACGGGGTTTTCACTAGTAATTTTACTAAATCGAAAAAAAAAATACCTTAAACCAATATTAAATATTTAAAAATATATTTGAATTAAGCTGTACGATTTCATTTCTGCACTTTACAAGAATTTTATGCAAATATTTCAATTTTATTTCAAAAAAATAAATACAACAATTCTAGTATATTTCCAGATAAAGCTTTAGTCAAACTGACGCCTTCAGAGAAGACTGACGCGGCGTCAATAGACGATAGGGTGCTATTGTGTAAGCGAAATGGGAATGAAGTTCGTAACTTTGCGGATGCTTTAAAAAAGTTTAAAATTTAAACAATCTTAGCCATGTCAAAAAACAAAAACGCTTAAAAATGTACAAGAGGACAGCTTCCCATCATGTTTGAAACCTTTCAGATGATGCTTAGATCGTTAAAATCACCATCAAAATTGTGAAAGCCATTACCATTTCGCTTACACAATAGCTATGCAGCTTTTAAAAACATTACTTTGACCATACGTTTGTAACTGACGCGTACGTCGGAACCATTATACAGTCGCTGTAGCATTAAATTTTAAATAATACTCGAACCAGCATATTCAGGATAGATCAAATTTGGGGTATCATTTAAAACTTAATGTTTTCCGTAAACGTTGTTGATTTCACTTTGAAAACAAGAAAAAAAAATATCCGCGTCGCTTTGAAACTTGCTTAAAAAAGGCTTTACATACCTCCATACAAAGCAGAGGCCAATGTTGCCAGCTCGATTAAGGCATTCCCTCCATTGTACACTATGTTGGCAGCACTGTCCCCGATAATCACCCCTGATTGCAGGGGTAATGTATAGCTCTATGTTAATGGCTAAACCGAATTTGATGATTTAGCTTCTTAATGATGTAGAAATGTATTTAACTAATTATTTGGACTGGAATTTTGTTCTTCATTTGCTAACAATTATAATAATTCTTAATTTATTTATTTATAACAGAAACTATTTATCAATGGATAACTGGGTCAAGCTACATATAATCACTTACTTCAGCATGCCATACAATCAAAAAAAGTACTTAGTATGGAATAACGTCGGAATCCATACAAAACACGCTTATGTAATTAACAACTGCTGAAACGCACGGTTGTGGGTAGCCTGACCTTTACATTATTATATGTTATGTAATAAATAATCTTAAGTAGGTATTTATAATTTCCTTGCATGCTGTAGTTTTAATTATCTTCAACTGTACTTATGTGGACCTAGGACAGAAATTATTAAATTAGGTCGACTTTAACTTCAAAATAATAATAATTATAATAACACCCAACAGTCACATACATAGTCCTGACCCCACACTAGGATTCCCTGTGTCGTGGGTATCAGAAACGACGAGTACCATGGTACTACATAACCTAGACCCGGAACAAATATTTGCAGATCATGCAAACATTAGTCCCGCAGCGGGAATCGAACCCTTGCATCTCAGACGGAAATCCATTGAAATCGCATGGTTTTTTTTTTTTTTTTTTTTTTTATACAACTGAGGTGGCAAACAAGCATACGGCCCACCTGTTGGTAAGCGGTTACCGTAGCCTATGAGCGATTGCAATACCAGAGGCATCACGCACGCGTTGCCGACCCCGAACCCCCCACCCCAAAAGAGCTCTGGCAACCTACTCATCGCAGGAACACAACACTATTTGAAACAAATAATGTTATTTGGCTGCGATCTTCTGTAAGGCGGAGGTACCTCCCCAGGCGGGCTGCTCCAATTCAGAACGAGAAAATCTCGCTGTGCCCTACCTCCTACCAAAATTATTTTGAAACGTAAGTCGTAAAGTATAGTTTAAATTTTTCCGACGGAAGATCAGCGTTGTGATGGCCATGTTCAATGGCTATCACAACATAATGCTGAGTCGGACGCCTTTTCGTAGCATTTAAGTTTTTTTTTTATCGCATTTTTAACGCATTTTCTTTCTTTCTCTTTCTTAGTCTTAGTTTGTATAGTTTAATCCATAAGGTGTTGGGTAATTTTAAGGTTAATGCTACGAATAAAAGTATTTTCTTTCTTTCAAATTGCGCCTGTTCTTTGCGACCGAGCGTAGAAGAGACAGGCAAGAAACCATGGCTAATTGTCGAATGGACTAGCTTCAGCCCGCGGGTTAGCTCGTGTAGTACCTACATAAAAACTAGCTTATATGATATTGTAGGTAAATAACTCTTTTTTTTCCAAGTTTCGTCGAAATGGGCTGAGCCGTTACGGCGTGATTGAATAACAAACATCTAAACATCCTCACAAACTTTCACATTTATAATATTAAGTATGACAATGACCAGCGGCCGAGAGCCCGGCTGCGCGGGTGCGGGATCGATTCTCGCTCAATCTGACAGCTCTTAAATTATCGCCGTCCTTTATAATAATAAAGGACGGCTATAATAAAAATAAATGAAGTGAAATTATAATAATAATCTCATTTGTTGCGTCTTCATATTTAGTCTTACTTTTTGCTTTTAACCTTGGGCGTGCCGTGGTTGGAATTATGTGGACTGTCGCTCAGCTCTGAGCTTGAACTCCTGATGTCTCCTTCCATCTGAAATTATACATTTAATCTCTAAAATACATTCTCATACAATACAATACATTCTACAATTCTTTTTACAATATGTACCTACTCGTTTCGGCACACTGGTTTTACAGTAACATGAGTCTTATAAAAAAAATCCTGAATTTTGTCACTGACTTTTATATATTTATATGACTGGCCTCATAGCTCAGTTAGTAGTAACTCTGCCTTCTGCGCTAGAGGTCGCGGGTTCGATCCCCACACTGGACAAACATTTGTGTGATAAACACAGATGTTTGTTCTGTGTCTGGGTGTTAAAAATATATCTATTATGTATATCAGTCTCTGGTACCCATAGTACAGGCTATGCCTAGTTTGGGATCAGTTGACCGTGTGAATATGTCCGGAATATTTATTTTATTTACATAGTCTTGACCCCACAGTAGGAGTCCATGTCGTGGGTATCAGAAACTATAAGTAGCACGGTACTACAACAACAGACAGATGGAACAAATATTTGCTGATCATGCAAACATTTTTCCCGCAGCGGGAATCGAACCCCTTGCGTGTCAGACGGGAACTCGCCCACTACGCCACCGAGGTCTTACTTACGCTAAAACGAAATTTTGAAGAATTTCTGCGTGACATTTTGTATCATACTAGCGGATCCCTGATGCTCAGACCCTAATGACCGGATAAAAAGTACCATATGTCCTTACTCAGGGTTAAAGCAATGTCCATACAAAATTTCATCAAAATCGGTTCAGCGGTTTAGGCTTGAAAACGTAACAGACAGAGTTACTTTCACATTTATAATATTAGTTAAATTTACCTGTCCAGCCTTTATAGTGATGTAAGCGATCTGCAGGATCAACCAGGTCCACACAATGTGCAGCACCAGGAGCAGGCAAAGCAGGGAGTTGAAGATATAGTACGCGGGGAACATCGGTACCAACATCGGCGCACGAATTGAAGTACTGAAAATTATAAAAATATTATTTCAAGTAGGTAATACTAATAGTACTAAGAGGCATGTCCGAAAATTTTACACATGATAGATAACAATTATTATATAATTATTATTCTATGGAGAGAGCTATGCTCGGAGTTTCACTACGTGATAAGATCCGAAATGAGGAAATACGTAGAAGAGCCAAGGTCATCGACATAGCTCTCAGAATTAGCAAGTTGAAGTGGCAGTGGGCAGGCCATATAGCTCGCAGAAACGATAACCGTTGGGGAGTAAAGGTTCTCGAATGGCGACCACGAACCGGGCGACGCAGTGTTGGAGGCCCCCCACCCGATGGACCGATGACATTGTAAAGGTTGTGGGAAGTCGGTGGATGGAAAGGGCTCAAGACCATTCGTCGTGGAACTCTTTGGGGGAGGCCTATGTCCAGCAGTGGACTTCTACAGGTGTTGATGATGATAATGATGAGATAACAATTTGCAGTAGTGAGTATTCCATACATGAGTTTGCTAGCCCATCACCGACATACTGTGGTTTCTTCGCATTTAAATTTTTCTAATAGAAAAACTCATTGTTGCACCCCCGAGGTCGAACCCAAAACCTCATCGAATGTCTGAGAACCTCCTCATACGCCAAAACGGGTTACACGGTTTCCCGGATACCAAGATTAATTATTCACTGTTGCAGAAGTTCAAACTAGATGGCGCTACAATATAATTTATAAATAAATATTCCAGACATATTCACACGGTCAACTGATCCCAAACTAGGCATAGCCTGTACTATGGGTACCAGAGACTGATATACATAATAGATATCTATTTAACACCCAGATACAGAACAAACATCTGTGTTAGTCACAAATGTTTGTCCTGTGCGGGAATCGAACCCGTGACCTCTAGCGCAGAAGGCAGAGTTACTACCAACTGAGCTATGAGGCCAGTCAATTTGGCAATAGACCACACGTGAACGTTCACAGGTGTACATCAGTGTGTAATTATCGTCATGAGTAGACGATAATTAAACAATGATGTACACCTGATTAATATCCTTGCCCACAGTTTTAATTTGCCCACAGCTGGGCATAACAAAGCTTGTAAAGATCACAAAAAAATACCTCCAAATGATGTAGAAGGGATAGATTCCGACTCGCGTGAATATCCACACGACGATCAGTATCAGGAACAGAGTGTCGCAGAGACGCTGGTAGTTTGCGTACTTAGCCGCTTTCACAGACTGGGAACAAGAACAAATAAAATAAATAATAAATAAATATTCCGGACATCTCACACACGGTCAACTGATCCCAAACTAGACATAGCCTGTACTATGGGTACTGGAGACTGATATACATAATAGATAAATATTTAACCCAGACACAGAACAAACAACTGTGTTAATCACACAAATGTTTGTCCTGTGCGGGAATCGAACCCGCGACCGCAGAAGGCAGAGTTACTGCCAACTGAGCTATGAGGTCAATCCTTCCTTTACAACCTGTATCATGATGATTTACCTCAACGAAAATATCAGCGCAGTCGTGCAGCAACAGGACCAGTGTGCCGATTCTATGCAGGTTGCAGACCCAGCTGAACGAGAACAGCGCTATGGTCGCGATGTGGTGAATGAACATCTGCCAGAAGTCCTTACGGCGCACGTCCCAGAACTGGGTTATGGTCAGTGACCAGTAGAACGCGGAGGAGATGCTGTAGTACCACCAGACGTCATCTGTTATACCCTGGAATATGAGAAAAAGGATTGGAATACAAACTAGGTTGCCAGCGACCTGTACACTGCTAAAACAACATATATAATTGTCCTGCCTTAGGGTTTAAGGTACCTCCATACCAAATTTCATCAAAATCGGTTCAGCCGCTTAGACGTGGAAACATAACTAACAGACAGACATAACCTACCAATATAAACTACGATAAGTACCTATCTTAACACTATAAAAATTTGAGGCATTTCTTTTTTTTTACCGAATTGGACTATGAGATCTTCACCAAAATTCTACCTAGACCCAGTTGGCTCTTGCAAATACATTTTTCGGAAGAAATATGCACTGGAAGAAATCAATAAATGTTCAGACAAGTTGTTAAACTCAATGACATAGCTTTTACAATTTTTATTAAAAAAAATACATAATTACTTTGTTACAAGATACGGTTAATATTTTAAGAACATGGTAAATAACTCAGGTGAGATGACGGTTCAAGGGCTGCCACCCAACAACAATTTATTCAATGACATCCATTTTATCTGCTGGATGACCTGTAACTCGTATGACCCGACCTCGTATTTTCAGCCGTCAAGATAAGCTGTTTGTTTTTTTAAACGTGTGAAAAATAAAGGTCAATGCTTCTAAACATTGTTACTGCAAATACTGAGTTCAAAAATTAAATGCAAGTTCTCGGCGTGATAATTAACTGAGTTCAAACGCGAAAATGTCAATGGAAAACAAACTTGTCGACTTAGAATTAGAAGACTGGTCCATACGAGCCTATCATTACTTTTATAGAGATCATGGATCCCTGCCTTTGAAACAGCCTCGAACAGGGCTACAAGTACCAGGCTGTCATAACTAATACGAAGTCATAGCTGATGAGGGTATTACCCAATATAACATTGGTCTACATCCAAAGTCACTCCTTATCCCACAGAAAAAGGGAAGGTAATGCTTTTTGTAAAGGTGGTGTAAGCTGCAGCTAGACTGTAGCTACAAAAGCATAACCTTCCCTTTTGCTGTACTAAAATCGAATTTAACTGTCGAGCTACGTACCTATCTAATGTACCAGGCTGTCATAACTACTAAGGAGTCTTACCTGATGAGGGTACCCTACATAACACTGGTCGATATCCCAAAGCCACTCCTTATCCCACAGAACGAACAGTCCAAACGTGAAGTTGCACAGGTAGAAGGTGAACTTCCACATGTTCTCGCAGAACTTGACGAGGGTTGACGGCTTGTCCTGACTGCGGCGGAGGCGCCACCATCGCTCCACTTGCCGCTCAGTCAGGTCGGTCTTTTTGGCTATCGCCGACAGCTGGAAAGAGGAATTTCGTTGTGAATAATTTGCATATAGCGTATCGCGAAGGGTTGGGAAAAAAACCGTCGAGCAACCGTCATCTATAATAAAATTATTTTCGCTCAACCATGTTACTTACCTACCTACTACCTTCTTGTCAACTTACACTCAATGAGAAACTTATTTTTTTAAGTTGATCATGTACGCTCGTTGCCTCAACTTCATAAAATTGTAAACTTAGATCTTATTAGCGAAATTCCTGTTATTTCTTAAGAGATAATAAATATCTACTCGTAGTTCCTGATACCCACGACACAGTTAATCCTAGTGTGGGGTCAGGAGGTATTTGACTGTTGGGTGTTATTATTTATTTATTAAGTGTCGGTTAGTCGTACATGGCAAGTGCATTACATAGAATCGCGAGACCCGGTGCCGGGCGCGGTGCACGTGCATAGGCGATACTCCGTTCTGCCGACAAACATTACCGTGCTTTAGAGTTTTTATTGCTCTTAAAACTAGGACGCCCAGCCCACACCGCCACCGAGAACATAGTTGTATCACACTGCCTAATATTTTACGCTCGTAGATCGAAACTGCTAAAATTCCTCTACGCTTTGCCCAAAAATAACCAGTGTGTTGATCGGTATAATAAAGGAACCGGTCATTAATAGTACCGTGATAACCAAGATGAAGATGAAACCAAGCTACGCGACGAGCCGAGCACTTTAAGCACCATTCACACTAAAGCTATATACACTACTCACGTTTCTCGTGCGAGGCGCGGCCCGATAGGCCTCCTCTAGTTTGGGGTAGTTGGGGGCCTTCCTTGGCCGCGTGTCCTTGATGCCTAGAGCTCGGCCGAACGGAGCAAACCAGTATCTGAAACAGACATTGAATTCTACAATACCTTGTGCAGATGTGCACACTGGTTCTGTCAATGTTTGTGACAGGCTCAGCCCACTATAATAAAGATATACTCTATCTATCTTTTCAAGACCCGTAAGGTCAGCACCTGTTCTTTAGCTAGAATAGCATATAGGTAGTTTTTAGTGGCCTCTTAGCTCAGTTAGTAGTAACTCTGCCTTCTATGCTAGAGTTAGCGGGTTCGATTCCCGCACTGGACAAACATTTGTGTGATGAATACAGATGTTTGTTCTGTATCTGGGTGTTAGATATTTACCTATTATGTATATCAGTCTCTGGTACCCATAGTACAGGCTATGCCTAGTTTGGGATCAGTTGACCGTGTGTGATATGTCCGGAATATTTATTTATTATTATTATGTAGGTACTACGCGAGCGAAGCCGCGGGCGGATGCTAGTGTATATATAATCGAAGCTTTAAAAGCAAGAATTTTTATAATATCCCAAAAACCGAATCAAACTAATCGAACCCGAGACCCCTCTAACCTACCTAACCAACTGCGCCACCGAGATTAGTCTTGGAAAGGTAATAAACAAACAGCAAGACAGACTCTAGATATTAGTGTGATTACTTTCCATAGTCAGTAGGTTTTAATTCCTACTGAGAACAAATTTTTTAACTTACAGAATGACATACGTAGTACACAAATGGATGCGAGTGAAACCGAGGGTACAGCAAGTCATTTTATAAAAAAATGTTACTAGGTCAGACCATAAATATGGTATGTACAAGCAATAAATAGATAAGTACCTAGTAGGTACTTCATAATTAGATTAGAACTAGGTATATCAAGGGCAATTTAAATAGATTGATAATGATGGTAGCTTTGCATCAAAAACTAGGTAAATTATTCTCTGTCAACCTTGGTGGCGTGGCGGGTGAGCACCCGGTTAAGACACATGAAGTTTGTGCAGGTTAGATTCCCATTACCCGCGGCGGGAGAAAAAGTGTGTGCATGATCCGCAGATACTTGTTCTGGGTCTAGGTTTTGTGGTATATGGTACTTGTAGTTTCTGATACCCGTGATACAGGGAATCCTAGTGTGGGGTCAGGACTATGTATGTGACTATTATTTAAACTAGAAATTCTTAAGTTCTCAAACTACATAATAAGTAGCTATAACCTACTATCACATTAACAATTATGAACATATTTATGTACATAATGAATCATGCAGTTATTACAGGAGTAGGTAATAATTATAAAACACCTGTCACAAGCAAATATACATAATTAACTAGCTATTTCTGTTTTTTATCTATCAACTTGTAACATCTGACCAATTTTAATGAAAGGAATCTAGATTGCCTTCTTTGTCACATTCCTATCAACTATCATCATCATCATTTCAGCCGTAGGATGTCCACTGCTGATCATAGGCATCCCCCAAAGATTTCCAGCGCAACCAATCTTAAACTATCATTTGGGGTGTTTTGCCCATTCTTGCCGCACCGCACTGGGTATGCGGGTTGGCCAGCGCAGATAAAGCTATTGTTTTTAAATGATAGGTACCCAAAATTTTCAAACCAGGCAATGCAATACCAACTACACCATGGAACAAATGACGCTGGTACCAAAAATCTTTGATATACCCGATAAACACCGCTAGCTCCACCTACAGAAGTTTCAAGCGTGGACTGGGTGCTAGGACACACATTCTTACAACCTGTACCTTTTTTCTTATTTTTTGTATAAAATAATTTTTTCTTTGCCTGTGTTTTTGTTTTGTCAACATTTCTGTTGTTATTAATGTTATTATTTTTTCTGTGTGTCTCATTGTTGTATTGTCGTCAGAAATAAATGTCTTTTCTTTCTTTCTTTCAATCAGAACATTCCTATGACGAGAGGTGGTGACTTTTTCTATATTTTTATTACATTATTCTTTCTTTCCTTGATTTTAAATTTTATTATTTTTACAATTAAATTTAAATATCATTTCAATTTATATTTATTTGGTATCATTTCAATTTAGTGATAAGTATAGTAAAATAATTTATTAAAGCTATTGTTGATAGGGAACGCTGCTGCCCATACACAAGCTTTTTTTCTGTTAGTCGCCTATTTGGACATCCAAGGGTAGTATTGGAGGGGCCTGTAATTCAGCTGGAGCCACCGCACCAACTATCTTATAGCTGTATATCTCTCTAATCAAACATTTTTTGGGTACATAATTTCTATGAAGAGTGAGCGCACGTAAATATTTGTCACATTGTAGACTCAGGTGTGAGATCTACATGACTGTCTCTATATTTATTATGATCTAACTACATGATGAAGTTGCTGTTGCATCCTACCTACATACAGCTAATTCAAAGTGAACAGATAGTGGGGAGAGCCTACATTTTTCAAGGCTTTACTAGGCCATGGCCAAAGCTATGTGTGGGATTCATTCATTTCAAATGCAATACTGCTCAATGTACAGGAAACCGGAAGAGGCGAGTCCTAATAAGGAAAAAGCCGCCAATTAAACCTCTAGGCATTAGTTTTAATTCACAATCTACGCTGCCAGAATTAGAATGAAAACGGTGGAAGTTGATAAATTCATTTGTCTGTTTACTCAGAAATTCAAAAAAGGAACGAGTCAAGAGAAGAAAAACGGTAGAAATTGAGTTTTTGATTTGTTTGTTTTCAGAAAATTCAAAATAAGAACGAGTCAAGAGAAGAGTCAAGTAATCGCGGGTTCTAGGTTATCGTTTGGCCTTCACAGATGAGTGTGAGTTTTTAGTAAACAGATAAAGATACTCACTTCTCCAGTATACATCGTAGCACCATAAACACCAATGCTAGCGGAATGGGATAGAAAACGTGCGTGTGGTCGGTGTATGTCACTGATTTGTCAGGTCCTGGAGCTAGGTCTTCCCACGTAACGTTCGGCGGTAGCCACACATCCTCGCTCCAAAACTTATCAAGGAGCGGCTTCAACATTTTTAGCACTAGATTTCCGGTATCACTGGTTCTTGTTGTAATAATTTAGTTATAAACGTAGAGAGATCGCCTACTCCGGACTCCCGACCGACTTCCAGAACAAGCGAACGAAAGCAAGCAAGCAAGAGCAAGCAGAGGCACTATTCAATTCAGAGTATTCAGTCAATCAAGTCAGTATTCAATCAATCAATCAATCATCAACCAAGCAATGTTGCCAGTTTTCAAAAAATATATTCACTCTCTACATCAGTTTCCAAAAATCACTAATTCGTGTCAGTGAAAAACACCACTCACCTTAAATTGCATAAAAAAAAGTTATAAACATAAATAACATGTATTTATGGCAAAATCTTTACACATTTCCCTTTTTTGTTGAATCACCTACCAATTAAAATATCAGAGGCGCGGCGCGGATACCTGCGATGACACAGATAATTTTTAAAAACATATATATACAGAATGATAAAAAATTGTAATTTTTTTTTCTTTCACATTTGTATAAGCTCTTGTTTAATAGGGATCATTATTATTTTTTCTTTTGAGCCTCACCTAGTTCGATCGGCACCACACTGGCTCTAAATTCAATTTTGTACAAAAACAATTAAAAAAATATATACTTATAATTATAATAAAAAAAAACATGGATTATCGAAAAAAAATGATAGGCCCCAAGCCGTATTTGTTGTCTGATTCTTCTAGGCTTGGTCGCGAGGAACAGGCATAGCTTCACCTAGTTTCTCAGACGTTTCAAAGTGATCCTAGTGATTTTATTGAAATAAAAACCTTTGACTTTGAGTAAATCTATGATTTATACCTATTTTAATATACATAAATTATAAGAACATCATATTATAAAATGAATAAACAATAAAACTTTACAATGATATATTTAAAAAATAACATATTTCCAAATTAAAAGCAGTTCTTTATAAGTATATCAGAATTTACAAAAAACAAGGAACAATTTTTTCATGGAAATAAGAATGCAATACTTTTGTACATGGCTCTTAGGGAAAAGACGAAAGTTCCCACGTGAAAATAAAAAAAAAACACGCAGAAGAATCGTGGTAGCGTGGTAGATTGAACTCACATTGACAATCTTGCATGATATCAGTTCAGGCATCGTGGTTTCAAATCTCGTTGTTGTACTATTTGCGCGTGTAGTGTACCCACAAAAACATTTGAAGCATTCGAAGTCAATTAACATTATGTCATACTTTTAGTTAAAACTATATAAATACAAATTGGTTTATTCTTTGAGACTGAAAATTGCTATTTTTGATTTTTTTAAAGTATATAATCAGTATAAAAATACAGCTGAATCATCTTTTCAATTACAACGAGATTGTACTTAGTTTATATTAAATGATATGAATCGTTTCACATAACAGATATTTTTTAACAAATGATACATTTTTATTTGAAATATTTAACAAATAACTACTTTAGTATAACATAATTATTCGTTAAAAATTATTTCTATTATGTTTTCTTAACTAGTTTTGAAGGTACCTTATTATTTTCGAAAAGGATAATCTTTTTTCAGATAGCCTCATTTAACTATAAATAAACTAATAATAACAAGGATTTTACGAATGAATAACTAAATTGTCCTCCATAACCAATTAACAATATTAATAAACTAAAAATTAGAGTGAAATACAAAATACAATAAAAAATTTATGACATGTTGTTCTGATAGCCAGTTTTTTTTTGATAAAGTTTTAATATTGATGATCATTTTGATTACTGATAACCACTGATTACAAATCTGATAGCAAAAATGGGTCAGCGGGCGGATCTTATCTAAGTTGTTAGCATAGTTTGTAAAAAACTTGTCTTTAAACTACTTTAACAAAAGGGTCACTCTAGCACACATAAGCTTATAAGACTAGGACGAATAAACATTAATAATAATTAATTATTTAGTAATATCTAATTAGTTAAGTGATGCACGCGCGGATTTAGGCACTAGCTATACATAATTTAATACACATACATATTATAAACTATTGACTGAATCTGTAACCAATATAGATCCCACTCATCACTGCAGCCGTTTGTAGTCTACTGCTGAACATCGGCCTCCCCCACAGATTTCCGGAGCGACTTCCTATCATGGCCTATTTGGCCTATATATTCCAAATTTGGCATATGTAGTAAATAGCCTGTAATAACATATAGGCTACTTTTTTCCAGGTACCGCGCAAGCGAAGCCGCGGTTGGAAGCTAGTTTATAATGAAGAAGCTAGTTAATAATAAAGAATCTGAGAAGTAATTAGTAACATAGAAATCAAAGGCACATTATACGGTCAATATAATATTTTGAGTATCTTAAGGTTCAATTTTGGGCCCCTTTTTATTTTTGATATACTTTTTCCTAGACCCTTTTTAATAGACCTACCAAGTAAAATTTCGACTACCTATATGTATATTGCACATACCTACAAACTATTCTAAAAAAAAACTTTGAGACTCATTACTCATTACCGACAAAAAACTAAAATAACGCGAATCATCTGCGTATTAAAAGAAAAAAGTTAAACGAAAATACTTAAATACCAAACTAAACAGGGTAATTATAGTCACTGATTCATCCAGTAAAAGCTAGGCAAAGAAATACTTTCCAATAATAAACCTTGCCCAAAGGACATAAGAGATAGCTTTTAATAACAGACAGTAGCATTTAAATGCACAAATAAAATATAAGTAGTTTGTATGTGACTGTAAACTATAAAGAGATACAGCACGCCAGGCTCTTTATTATCTTAAAAATTATATATACAAGTTATATAATGCAAAAGCATCTAACCTTTAGGAATAAGGCTAAGGTATTTTTATCATAAGAATGGAACATAAGAACACTTTGGTCAACCAACTAGCAACTATATAATAAAAAATAAGTTATTTTACAAACTAAGTACGCACTGTACATAGCTATAATAAGACAGCTGCCAAATAGGTACTGAAAGTAGAAGTAAAGCTATCGAAAACACCTATAGCTTTGGCTGAAACTCGGTTCGTACCAGTTAAAAAATAGAATTAGTTGGCAGTCATAACGGTAGTTATTTCGGCCATTTCCAGTGCTAGAAAGTAGGCCTGATAAAACACTGTACTTTGTGAAAAAAAATATGATATTCATAAAATATATGTAAGTAGATAACAAAATATGGCATTAGTATAAGTTAAGTTACTTTAGCCGTAAACAATTAGTTTAAAATTAAATTTAAGTAAATAGAATAATGTAGGTACATATTTGTTCGACGATATTAAACAACAATTTATTTGGTCTGAATATGGACAAATTTATACATATTTTATTCGAGGATCCGGCTCGAAGGCAGAATATATGTACATTTCTTTGGTCTCTTATTAATTTGAGTACTTATATTTTCAAAAAACGGCATCTGACGTTTTTTTAAATAAGTTAAAATACCAACTAATTAACAATTTGGTACAATTCTGACATAAACAGACACGACCAAGTCTATAATGTTATGTATTATTTTAAAAATATGAGCACCATTCGGCAATAAACTACATCGTTGTAAATAAAATACTTTGCAATATTAAATGTATGTGACATGGACAATATTAAACATAAATGATAATTTTCTAAATCGCTATATCTTTTAGTGAAATGTAAAGTGCATCTAAGTTAATGCTTAGATAAACATACTTAATTATAACAACCATTTTATTTTAAGATTATGTATTAAGATATTGATTAGTCATTTGCAAAATGCATGACTTATTTTTCAGTAAAAGACATTTGGATACTGTATTAGTAACCATACTAATTTTAATTATTATGTAAAGTACTTTCTAGTACTCAAGTAAATGTAGAGAAATTGTAATAGGAAATACTTAGGCCAAATAGATATGAATTTAGAATCTGGACTGTTAAGTCAACAAGCTTTATAATATTAGAATAAAAAATATGGAATGTAAGTAAATACACCCCTTTTTCAGAAAAATTGTCACTATTACCTCACATCTGACAAGACGGCAGTCACATTCCGATAATGTAAATGACACTTTACGTGATAGTCCTTTGTTCCAAAGCCGCATGTCCAACGATGTAGGCCCCTGAGCCAGCCGCTAAGCAGTTATGTTCCGGTTTGAAGAGTACAGGTGCCGGTGAAGTCACACTTGAGATTTTTCTTCATTGTATCTCAAGGCAGGCAACACAATATCAGCAATTCCACTGGCATTGCAGATGTCAATAGACGACGGTAATCGGTTACCGTCAGGTGATATGTTTGCCTTATGAAAAAGTTTTGTACAGCGACATTTTGTGCTAAACTGTCACATCTGTCTCAAAGTGTCACTTCGGTCTCAAAGTGTCACTTCTGTCTCAAAGTGTCAATACTGTCTCAAAGTGTCACTTCTGGCTCAAAGCGGCAATTTTGATAGGTGTTACGTGAACGTCAAAGGGTGAGTGGAGAAGGTGTGTGTACGGATCTGGCTGAACTGACGCGAGACCGCGACCTGTGACGCAGGCCGCGCCCGGAGCGTCGCGCGTGCCCCTATATGTCCCTGGAAAGACAAAACCATGCATTACTATCACGCACTTGTCCACAACTGGACATAGGCCTATGTCCACAACTGGTCACAGGCCTTCCCACAGAATGACCTTCGAGACCTTTGAGCCTTCTCCAACTAGCGACTACCCGTGAATTCAAAATGATATAAACAGATAAACATTTCAATTATAATTTGTTAAAATTATAAAATAATTAAATTTAGTCAAAGGTTACATTATTCTGCTGACAAAATCTTAATCGTAAATATTACTACTATCCTACTAATATTATGAATGCGAAAGTTTGTGAGGATATTTAGATGTTTGTTACTCAATCATGCTAGAACTGTTGAACGGATCTGCATGAAATTTGGCACTGAAATAGATTGTAGTGCAGACAGGGTACTTTTTATCCCAAAAAAAGACGGTTCCCGATTAGAATGTACTTACTTTTTATTATTTAGCCGACAAGGCGTGCCGTTGTTGGACTGGTGTGAACTATCACTGATCTCGGAGCTCGAACTCCTAATGTCACCTTCCATCTGTTAAAATAAAAAAGAAAATTGTTTTAAAATAATCAGTCTCACGGAAAACACAAACCATACGTAAGTCTTCATAAAAATGCGTACTAACACCAAAAAGCCATTTGCGATGCGCACAAACAAACCTTTAACCACAATGGTTCATCATAGGTCAACCTTCAAGGGGTCCACAAAAATTTTAAACATACTACCTAGGCTGATTAACTACAGTGTGACCTAAAAGAACCTGTGACACGATTTCTCAACCTCGTCGGCGTATCAGGCGAGTGCCCGTCTGAGCAGCTAAGTGGTTCGGGTTCGATTCCCACTGCGGGACAAATGTATGTATTTAATTTTCACAAAAAACGTGATATTTACCATGAGTTATGAGTTTATTTGTTCCCCGATATTTCGGCACAGTTACACGCGCCTCATAAATCATGGTAAATATCCCGTTTTTTGTGAAAATTATGTCCATAACCATGATAGTTTCCAAAATTTAATGTTTGTACTTTGTTTTTTTTTTATACTACTAGAGGTGGCAAACAAGCATACGGCCCACCTGTTGGTAAGCGGTTACCGTAGCCTATGAGCGCTTGCAATACCAAAGGCATCACACACGCGTTGCCGACCCCGAACCCCCCTCCCCCTAAAAAGCTCTGGCAACCTTACTCACCGCAGGAGCACAACACTATTTGAAACAAATAATGTTATTTGGCTGCGATCTTCTGTAAGGCGGAGGTACCTCTCAGGCGGGCTGCTCCAATTTAGAACGAGAAAATCTCGCTATGCCCTACCTCCTCAAAATGTACTATCTGCACATGTTTGTTCCGGGTGTTGCGGTACCATGGCACTCGTAGCCACGACACAGGGAACCCTAGTGTGGGGTCAGGACTATGTATGTGACTGGTGGGTGTTATTTATTCAATTATTTATTTTATTCTTACCTTTCCAGCGCTGATGGCTTTGTACGCGACCTGAAGAATCAGCCAGGTCCAGACCATATGCAGCGCCAATAGCAAACACAGCAGGAAATTGAATATATAGTAGGCGGGAAACATCGGCACAATCGTTGGTGCTCGAATCAATGTACTGAAATAAATAAAAGGTTACCTAAACATAACTGAATAAATAAATAAATATTCCGGACATATTCACACGATCAACTGATCCCAAACTAGGCATAACCTGAACTATGGGTACCAGAGACTGATATACATAATAGATATATATTTAACACCCAGACACAGAACAAACATCTGTGTTAGTCACAAATGTTTGTCCAGTGCGGGAATCGAACCCGCGACCTCTAGCGCAGAAGGCAGAGTTACTACCAACTGAGCTATGAGGCCAGTCAATAGGCTAATATAAGCTAATATTCTTTTTCCGCTTATTTTTTTGATAGATTAAGCCCCTTTCGAGTTACTCTACTAGTTACGGAGCACGTTGTATAAATGAATGTATTAGTTGACATTCGTATACACGCGGAGCCTAGGAATGTATGTTGAAACTACCGTGTCGAATTATATTCGAACAAGAGCGCAAGGATATGCATTTTATGCTTGTAAATTTCTCGATAAAAACGTGGTAAAAGAGCGCCATCAACACAAGATCTACACCGCGCCAGACTCAAAACTGGCGCCCAACACGGTACTATCATTACCCATACAAAAAACCAGCTTACCTCCAAATAATATAAAACGGGTAGAATCCCAGTCTTGTAACAATCCACAGCACTGTGAACATAGCGAATATACAATCACACACTTTTTGATATGATGCGTATTTTGCCGCTTTCGCTGCATCAAGGAATATGTCAGCACAGTCATGGAGTAACAAGACTAAAGTGCCGATTCTATAAAGATTGCAGGCCCAGCTGAACGATAACAAGGCGATCGTCGCGATATGGTGGACAAACATCTGCCAAAAGTCCTTGCGACAAACGTCCCAGAATTGGGATATGGTCAACGCCCAGTAGAAGGCAGATGAGATCATGTAGTACCACCAGATGTCATTTGTTAGACCCTGAAAGAGATTGAAAGATAAGTTGAATGAAAGTAAACTTGTGGCTCGCCCCCTTATCTCGCGATGTCTGGTAAAAGGGAATATCATTTTAGTATGTTTTAGCATGAGATTGCTTATGCCCTGAAAAGGGGCATATGCTTCTTTATATCCGAAAACTACGCGAAAGCAGTCACAGGCAGCTGCTAGTAGCGATAAAGGGATACCCCAAATACCAGGCTGTTATACCTAGCCAGGAGGTCGTGCTTACCTGATGTGGAAATCCAATATAGCAATGGTCTACATTCCATAGCCAAACCTTATCCCACAGAATGTAAAGACCAAACGAGAAGTTGTACAGGTAAAATGTACATCTCCACATGTTCTCGCAGAACTTGACTAAAGTTGACGGCTTGTCCTGGCTGCGGCGGAGGCGCCACCATCGCTCCACCTGCCGCTCCGACATGTCTAGTTGCTTCGCTAGTGCACATAGCTGGAAAGATAAATGCTTATTTAGGCTGCCATTCCACCAGAGATGTGCAACTAACGTGGAAAAAAACACCAATAAGATTGCTATTTTTTCTAGCTTCGCTTATTTGGTGGAAGACGGTTCAACGAAGCTAAGTATTTACATTCTCGTTGAAGACGGATGCTTGCTTGCTTGTTGTGTCTCTGTTTATTTCTTGGTCCCCTGTATCAGGTCCGTGACCAGGTTGAGGCATAGTGAAAGAACCAACCAGTGTAGTGTGATGAAGGATCAAAGTGCGCCTCTTCGAGGCTCCGTTCGTGTTCGTGAATATTCATTGGTGCACGAAAGGAGTTCGAACCCACGACCTTTGGATCGGAATGCAAGGTCACTGCCACCACCAGTGCTCATTTTAATTGAATTATTTGGATCACTCATAAACAAAAACAAGTCAGGCCGTAATCAAGATAGTGTTCGTTGATTGAATTGAATGCAAATGGAACACTCCAGTTCAAGACTACAATGCACTGATTATGAGTCGTTGTAAAATTTACAATATATACATACTAAATATGTATGAATGAACATACTGCATAATCATGCAGAAGTACTTAAGTAAATACCTATTTAACTTGCTAATATTTGTAACCTTGTACTTATTTATAATATCACTTCTGATACCGTACATAATCGAGAAGCAGCTATATCAACATTAATTAGATGAACAGTGAACACAAAACCATTTATTCTGTGCCTAAAGACAGAAAGAGTTAGCTTCATATTGTTGCGAGGGATATTTGGTCCTTCGAGCCTAATTGAAGCGCCTATATTTTACGCGTGAATCACTTCAAGGCGTGCGGTTTTAATACAAACAATTATTGACTTTATCGATATTCTTAGTAATTTCTAACTATGCTGTAGAGTATGACTGTACTGTATCATAATCAAATCCACATGGCGATACAGGTAGTTGATGGCTCAGATATAGATAGCTTTTATCAGAATACAAGGATTTAATAAGCTAAGTAAAGACATTTTAAACAAAATCTTTAATTTTAGTCTTATTCCTCAATTCATACTCACAAGCTCGCTTTATTTTTATCGTACTTGCTGTAAAACGATATTTTTTCGATGATTCTTTTGAACAAAATGGAATGAAACGAGATTCGAGCTCATCGATCGGAAGGCTGGATCACTATCCATTAGAGCAACTTTTCATTCGGATAATGTATGTCGCTGTACTAGTGCTTTCAAACGGTGAAGGAACATCGTATCTAAAAATTCGGAGACATGTGATGAAACGAAAGGAGCCTTTTAGAGGCGCACTTTAATCCTTTCGCCACTGATTCTTTCGCCGACAGTCATAGGCCCTTTTCAGGGCCACCATACCTTATCCTGGTCGCTGACCTAATACACAATGACCAAGAAAGAATCAGTTACACAACAAGCAAGCAAATAACCATTGGGAGTGTTATCATTAATGGAACTCCACTTGATAAGTTATGTTGTAGGAATATTTGTCTCTGGTATAACGACAGATATTGCTCATACATATACCTATACCTAAGATATTATATACCGGACTACATAGGAAACTAGGTCACTGAATCAAGGTATTTGAGAAGACCGTACGCGCTAATTGCGTTCAATAAACGCTGATTGTTGTAATGTGTATTGCTGTACAATTTGCGATGTTCTGAATGTGTTCGTGTGAAGCCACAGGGTTGCCACTAGCAATTGGCCACATATCTAATAGTCTGCGGCAAGGATATAGTCCTGAAAACCGTACTCTTGAAATCCTGGGAGTCTCAACGAGAAGTTGAAAGCTGGGTGCGATGAACAGGGTAGTCAATGAGAACAACATTTACCAGTCACATCATACGTTTTTTTGTCACGTCACTACTTAATCTGAATCTTAGTACCAAGCAGAAATATAATAGGAGTTTAACCTAGACCCGCAGAAAAACTGAATCCGCGCTTCTTGCGTCTCAGTCGGGTACGCAACCGATGCTATGGGCCCCTGTTCCGGATTCCATTCTAGATGAGATGCAGCAGGTTTGGTGTTTACAAAAATATAACACTACGAGCCTACACGAACGAAATCGTGGCCGGTTTATTACCTCTAACAAGTTGTTGTCATTATCAACACAATATTTAACGAGGCAAAATCTTTACTGCCTTTTCGAATTGTCAAAGGCTATTGAGGTTTACAATGATGAAGAACCATATGACTATTGCTTTATAGCTGAGGTTTATCTTCGAAGCAAACACTGAGATAATGATTATCCTGACTGCTTTATCGTACATTTAAATAAAAACTGCTAGCGGTGGCCTACTGATAAAAGTACTTCATCTGCCGAAGATTTTATTCGCCAGAGTCATTCGTTCCATGGCGTAGTTGGTATCGCATTCTAGAAGAAGATGCGGGTTCCTGCTGGTTCGCAAAGTTTGGGTAGCTTTTAAAAATATTACCTTAATTAAAACAGAAAAAAATATTTTCAGTTATCCACATTGTTACCTTAAACAGATTCATGAGATCCATGAGAGGATTAAATTTAAATGATACCCAAAATAGTTTCGAACCCGCATCTTCGTTTAGAATCGGCAATGGAACGAATGACGCTGGCGCCAAAAATCTTGGGCAGATGGAGAGTATCACCATGAGAGGATATTCAAATTAGAGGCAAATTAGTGTCCAGCAAAACTTACACGTTCTGCTTTGCCGTGGCGTCGACCAACAGACAAAGAACAAAAGCTCTTGATCAATGACCGTACTTCACGAAATCGAATATCGATACGCCTCTTAATAATGCTTTAACAACCACAAAACATTCTTACCCCTATAAATCCAGGGGTCAATAGCTATTCGTATAAAAATTCCAAAGCTTTTATAGAGGACATTTTAATCAAATTCTATTGGTTCAATTAGTTATTTCATAGAGCTAGATAGTAACCATATTCTTTGTACTAGTTATTCTATATCGCGTCTAAATAATGTCGTTGTCTGTCGCCTAGATGCTGACTTGTGTAGTTGTTTCAGCGTGTTCAAACGGCATGCGATATGTCCTTGATTTGTCATATAAAACTCGTTCAAAATTATTGAAAAAAGACAATTTTGAGTTTGACAATTGAGTGTGTGCGATATAGCTCAACGATATCGCCAGCTTCTATAAGTTAGACTAAGGATTTTTAAAGCAAATATTAGAGGTATCGCACGCCGTTTGATCGCGGCTTAATATTGTAAGTTGTGGTTATAAACACCTCACTCAGGAAAGTGGATAACTGTAGAATAATCTCTGAGTAAGCAGCCCTGCTATTGATGAATCAGAGAATCGTAAATGCGGCACGGTTAGCGCGTGCTTTTAAACAGTTCATTCAAACAATCTGTGGTAGGTAAGTTGTTTTTAATTGCGTGCGTTCCTACTAAATTGATTCGTGAGTAGAGCTTTGTAAATCCCTATATTTCAACGTTGAATCAAAAATCTAAATGGATAATTCCTCATGTAACATACAATGCAAAAGTGCGTGCGTTCCTACTAAATGGACTCTTGAGTAGAGCTTTGTAAATCCCTATATTTCAACGTTGAATCATAAAACTAAGTGGATAATTCCTTATGAAACAATCAACCTCAACAAATACACATATTGTGTTCCCAAAGAAACAAATGTGGATCTAAGGAATGGTCAGCCTAAATAATTCTGCCGAGACACAACACATTCTACATAGACATTATACAGTAGGTTATTATAGTAGATTATGCAACAAGGGCTTAAAGTAGTGTATTATGTCGCGGGCGCTATATTGAACCCCGAGAGCGAGGGATTCTATGGTTAACTCCCGAGCGGAGCGAGGGAGTTAAGGCAAGAATCCTGAGTACGAGGGGTTCAAGATCGCCCAAGACAAATACACATTTAAGCCCGCGATGCATACTCTACTTTTTATACTTTCTGCGAGGCAATTGAAGAAATGATTTTTCTGGAAGTAAGTTTCCAACTATACCAGAGGCTTCAGATTGTATGCATTCTGGAGTCGAATCAAAATCACTGTCGTCGTCACTTGACATTTTTTAGAAGTTTATTCGAATCGAAACTGAATTTCGGTGTAGATAACAGCACAGCAGTTTGAGCGCTTGGCGCCTTTTTCTTTTTTTTTGTAGTCTATTCTGTAGTGGTCAGTTCGACATTCGAATAAATCCTTCTTCGAGCGCGGGTGAAAATGAATTTCGTAATAAGTTTTCATGTTTTTTTTTTTTTTTTATTTATAGGCAGTGCAAAGAAAATGATAACATACAGCCTAATCAGAATAAAATCTCATTGCACCCAAACATTTTTGAAACCAACCTCGATCAAGCACGACTACATGGGTTGCATTCCAAATTCAAATCACATTATGTCCCATGGGAAATAATGAAATTCAGTACAACATTATGACCCGGCTAGACCGTAGGGCTGTAATGACTTACTTTAGGAAAGGTTTGCATGACACATAATATGCCATTGACGAGCAGGTAGTATAAAAAGATGATTAATGCATCAGACAAGTTTCATTCAATTGCTGATGGGTAGACATATTAAAATTAATAAACAATCGTTTGCTCCAATCATGGCTAAGTGAGAATGATAGATAACATATTGATGTCTATAGTAAATATGATATGCTTTTTGTAAAAGTTTTATCTGGCATGATGAGAGCCAAACATTATGATGTAAGTTAAGTAAGCCTCTAATCAAAGTACAACAGTCAAAAAAATCCAACGGATCAGCATTGCCATCCAGCTTAGCAATTCCGCCATCGTCTTGGATCCAGTGGTGCAATTGCGTAAGCTTAATGGCAATGAAGTTAAGTAATTTTAACAATCTTAGCCACATTCAAAACGTTCCAAACTTGACAAGGGAACACTTCAAGACCTTAGCTTCTTCCTTTTCATATTTTAAATACTTCAGATGTCGCTAAAATTGATATAATCATCCTTATAATTACGATCCCATTACCATTTCGCTTACGCAATAGCCTGGCAGATCGGAAGCGTCCGATCTGGATCAATTGAACTATCATAGCTCAAGTTATGCTTTTGTATTTTGTAAAATAGTTGTAATTGTAAACATTTACTTGTTAATGTTTACGATCTTTTGACGACCTCGGTGGCGCAGCGGGCGAGTGCCAGTCTGAGACGCAAGGCGTTCGATTCCCGCACGTGTCCCGTATGTACGTTTTATGAACATCAACGTGACATTTTAAGGGGTTCAAAACACAGATTAATTGTGTATGTTCATGTTTTTTAGGATAACAGAGCGAGGTCACTAGGATTATCTGGATTAACATTTTAGCGTAATCACCTAAAAACAAAGTCAGCAGGCTTAGATATAGACTGACTGATAAAACTGCTCAACTTCAATGATAATTCTCTGTTTTATATACACAGGATGATTCATCCGGCTTTAAAAAGGAGGGAGTTATCGTTTCGGCGGCTTTGTATTTTTATCGTATATTGGTAATTACTGATCAACTGTATGTAGGGAATGGTCACGAGGTAGTTTCATATAAATTTTATGTACCTATGTCACATTAGAAGCTTTTCAATAAACGTATTCAACCAAAGTGAGTTCGGCCCAATTCGGTTTGGCTAGACACGTAGGTTTGTCAAACATAATTAGTACAAGTAGGTCTCGCTTTATCGAAGGTCGAATCACTGAAGCATTCGATATGACCTCCCTAAATGAGGATTACCGAAAAAATTACATTGTTCGACATATTACGGTAAACATTTACCGAAACATTGAACAAGGTCAGCGACATTTGCATGCATTCTTTTAGTATGGAAATAAGGACGATGTCTAGTGCAGTTCGTGCATCGACACTTCAGCGTAAACAACGAATATTTCGCGTTTCGAGCGAACTAAGAGACGGAAAAAAACCTACACGATAATATTATAAAGAGGTTTGTATGTTTTGTAGGGGGTGAACACTGGAACTACTGAACCGATTCTAAAAATGCTTTCACTAATAGAAAGATACTATCCCTGTGTAACACAGGCTATATAAAAAAATTACTTCTAATTCCGAAAACTCAATATCTGTAAATCAAGTTGGATGAAAAATCGCCGCTTGGCTTAGGTCTTTTCGTCCGCGTTTGTTTATTTATACCTACCTAGACTATTTTCCATTATCCTTGCCAAACTATGACACTTATTATGCAGCTATTTCCTGATAACTGATTTTGATGTCTCTAACTTCAAAAACATAGGACTTCCCAAACAAACTTTCATCCCCTATTTACACACCCTGAAGGTTGGTTTTCAAAAAACCTTATATAGGTAAGTATTTTATTATTTTGAACTATTTATCTGATAACCGATTTTGATGTGAACTTCAAAAACATAGGACTTTCATACAACCGTTCAACCCCCATTTCACCCCTTTAGGAGTTGAATTTTCCAAAATCCGTTCTTATTGCACGAATTATGATTGCACAATTATTTATCTTTTATAGAATGTCTGTGTCAAATTTCAGACTCCTCTACTCAGTAGTTTCCGAGCTTTCGTGATGAGTCTGTCAGTGAGTGAGTGGACTACTCCTTTATATATATATAGATTTTCTAATAAGCCCGAAAGGAGCCTCTAAGAGGTGCACTTTAATCCTTTCAAATTTCCAATACACTGATTCTTTCACCGACGGTGATAGGCCCTTTTCAGCAGGGCAACCATACTTCAACCTGGTCACTAACCTAATACAGGATGACCAAGAAAGAATCAGTGACACGACAAGAAAGCAAACAAGCATTTTCTAATTTGTGTCAACTGCGCGCTAATTTAGTCCGTGTCATTACCACAGAATAATAACCAGGTCTTTCTTACTCAAATGTGTCGACAAATGAACTACACCGCCTGTACACAATATTATACTATCGATTGAAAAACAATTATGGCGTATACCTATGTAGAGTAAAATTACGAAGCTTCGAAGACCTACTTGTTTGTAATTTTAGTTTGTCCATGTCCTTGTAAAATCCTACTCAATTATAAATGCGAAAGTTTGGATGGATGGATGTTTGTTACTTAATTACGCCAGAACGGCTGAACGGATCTGGATGAAATTAGGCAAAGGAGATATATAGTTTGGAATAGCAGACAGGCTTTTTATCCTAGAAGGTATCACGAAGTCGCAGGCTGTAGATCGTTTGTGTAATTATAGCGAACAACAGCTGAAATAATGAACATGGTGACAAAATCAAATCTACACACTTACACACACAGTAAGTAGGAAATAGTTACAAATATTTATCAATATTTATGTCATAAATAAATATTTGTATAGACAATTTTTATCAGGCTTTATCAGGTTCTGTATAATATCCTTATCCACCCATTTGTTAGATAATATTGGAATGTCGATAAACAATATTACAACGGAAGTTCCGTTAGGTTAATAACCGTTTAGGTTAGCCACATACAATCAGAAAACGCCTGTCCGAAAATCAAATAATATCAAAATCAGAGGACGTATGTCGAAGGACCGTATGTCCCTTTTGATTGGTTTATTTAAAAGAGACGATTCATCAATATATAGAGTCTGGGCCTGCACTGTGTACACTACTCTATAATATGGCTAAGCAATAAAGTAAACGTATTTAATTGGTTATTTTATTTAAATTGACTTCGTTCTAAGGTACATTAAGATTTTCTTCGACAAAGAGAGCAACACACAGCGCTACAAAAATATGGCGGATGGACGTGCGTGAAATGTCATTTTGACAACCTACATTTATCTGACAAAACAAAAATATCAAATCAAACAACATGACATGAAAAATATGTCAATGTCATATCAAACGCCAATTATAAACCAAAATGGCGGCCTTCAAATAGTGTTCACATAGTAAAAAACTTACCAGAAGAACTATTCCTGTACCATCGCATTTGTCTTCAAATTAATGAAATTGTATTTTTCTTGTAATCTCCAATTTTTTCCCAATTTTTCTATGTAGTGTATATGGACCAGGCCCAGAATGAAATGGCTCTTCTGATAGCCTTAGGCCTGTCGTCGTAATGTATGGATCTGAGTGTTGGACTACCAAAGGGACGGATGAAAGAAGAGTGCATGCGGCGGAGATGCGAATGTTGAGATGGATGTGTGGAGTGACTAGAATGTTCCTCGATGAATCGTTCCTCGGAAGAGCCTAAGACAAGACGCAACGTTACAAAGCGTGCTTCACAAGTCTGCTAATAAATGGAGTAATGATTGGCTGACCCACATTCACGGAATCACGTAGGTACAATGAACAATTAAGTTAATGGTGCGTTATAAACATAGATTAAGTATGATCGCAATAAATTGGTGTAGCGCTGTTTCGCACCAATTCGATCAATGACAAGTCTTGCCATATCTCACTTCCCACTTTCCTAACAATCTTACTATTGTTCTATTTTATATGCGAAAATTAGGATGGATGCGAAAATTAGGATGGATGGGATGTTTGTTACACAATAACGCTGAACAGATTTCGATGAAACTTGGAATATTTCTATTATTTATTTATTCCGAATACACAAATATATTATTTATCGTATTGAAAATTTTATTTAAATTTTATAAAATTTTCTTGAAATGGTTTCATTTGGTATTAGTTTCAGTAGTTTTTTCTAAATTTATGTATAGTACCTAGCTAGAATAAATGTAATACCTACGGTATTTGAAAAGTTTTGTTTTATTTCCTGCGAGTAACTTTAATCTAAACATTGTAACTCGTAGAAATGGAGGGAAAACAGACAGTTAAACACAGTTATTCACTGATAGTATAACTACGAATACAGAAACAGGAAAATTTACAAAGTTGTTTCTCATAAATCACGATTTTGTTAATTCTTCACTATCGTAAGTAGGTAAAGGCCTTATTACATCTATTTTAGATGATGTATACGGCGTCAGGTGGAACTTTTTTAACTCACTTAGAACGCTGCGCTGTAGTGCCTGCGACATTATTAAGATGGAGTATGCTTGCCCAACACCTACATTATCCTCACAGCCTAGTCAGCCTTATCCACAGAAAGACATGGTCAATACGTATGGGGCAGACTTACCCGCGGGTTTAAAATAATAAATAAATAAATATTCTGGACATATCACTCACGGTCAGCTGATCCCATACTAGGCATATGAAATGAAATGTTTTATTTGCAAAGTATGGTAGATTATGTACAGAGTATAGCCTGTACTATGGGTACCAGAGACTTATATACATAATAGATAACTATTTAACACCCAGACACAGAACAAACATCTGTGTTAATCATACAAATGTTTGTCCAGAGCGGGAATCGAACCCGCGACCTCTAGCGCAGAAGACAGAGTTACTACCAACTGAGCTATGAGGTCTCCTCACGATGTTTTCCTTCGCCGTTCTGAGCACGTTTTGATACGGAGATATTTTTTCCATCACATACAATATACATATATCGTGAGTAAAATTATAGATGGGAAAATGTGTTTCTTGGTCGTTGGTTTGTCCTTCGATCGAAGCATCGATGCGATTCCTTACATGGATGAAGATAATTTATTTATCCAGCCACTACGCGAGCGGATACTAAAGTGGGTACTATAACCCAAATGACGATCGATAACTACCTATAAATCTGTATGTTCCTAGGTAATAAAATCTTCAGGTCTGAGTGCGACAGGTTTCATTATAGGTATACGTAAAGTTACGTGTGTGTTGCACACTGTGAGAAGTAACAAGTGAATGGTTTACCGTTTTTGTATGGTGTCACGAAAAGTACAAAAACTTTCAAGCTAGGTATTCACTTTTGAGAATAGCTTGAGACTTCAGGCCTCAATGATATATCGCGCGTTCGACCGCAATGCGACATCGAATTTACCGACACTCCCTGTATCTAAATTATGCGTCCGAAAGTCCGTAGGTAACATCCGACATGGGGAATCATAATTATGTATATGATGCCGAAAGGGGCTTATTCTATAAAAAAAAAGAAAGAGTAGTACACACGAGTACAAGAAGTACGACATCAAGATTACTACCTAAAACAGCTGAATAACTGAGTTTGAACTGATTTGACCCCAAAACAGCAGATTTTTGGAGAGTTTTTCAAATAAATAAAGACAGTCAAGTGCGAGAACTCGCGCCCTGAGGGGTCGTGGGTTCGAATCCCGGTCATGCACCAGTGGTCATGATCAGAAAATAAAAATTCTAAGTGTAGGAAATTGACAAACTTATATTTGCGGTCGCTCACGTAGTAATTGTATGACATTGACCGCAAATATAACTTTGTTTCCTAAAAAACTTCGAAATTCCTCGATTTCAGACTTTTCCCTTTAATTGTGTTACAAAAGCTCCTAGCGTTCCAAATTTCAGAATTGTGAGGTAACTGGAAGTACCCTAGAGGTTTTTCATTTTAGCCATTTCCATACAAAAATTATACATTCATTGCCATATCTTTTAATGCATTAAGCTAGAGCTTTGATTTTTATACGGCCATAAGCCCACAGCCCTTAATAGGTGGTATAAATTTCAAGTTGATACCTTTAGCCGTTTCTGAGAAAAAGGGTCTTGACAGACGGACAGACGGACAGACAGACAGACATACGGACAACAAAGTGATCCTATGAGGGTTCCGTTTTTCCAAATGAGGTACGAAACTCTAAAAATGTTGATTTTCGATAATTCGAAAAACTTTATTGACAAATGGGTGTACAATAAGTCCTTTCGAGGTAGCATACATTATTATGAATCACCTTGCATTTACCTGTGAGTACCTACAACATATTAGGTACCTACCTGTTTGTGCTTTATTTTCTGTGACGATAAATAGACTGCCTCTAGTTTGGGGTTCGAAGGAGCCTTCTTCGTTCTTGTGTTCTTAATTCCTAGCCATCTGCCGAAAGGCTCGAACCAGTACCTGAAATAACAGTTATACTTTCGTGAATCCCCAGTAGTAGTAGGAACTTTTTTTTTTTTACTTTATGTGGCTATGGTGTCACTGCGGCCACAACTGGCCTATAGTAGGAACTTTAACTAGGTACCTACAAACTCGGGAATTTTAACCGGAACAGTCGCCGTCAATCGAAAAGCCATTCCAGTTCCCTTGCTAGTTTGCTTGTTATCTTTTGACGACACGTTAGAGCCGATTTTGATGAAATTTGACATGAACATAGCCTAAATCCCGAGGAAGGACATAGGCTAGGTACCTACTTTGGTACTTTTTGTCCGGGTAACGCGCGAGCGAAGACGCGGGCAGGCACTAGTGGGTGATAAACGAAGATAGGTACCTACCACTACACAGGCTTACACACTGCGCAATCAAAACAATGTAGGTAACCCAACTACCCACCTACATGTTTCAAGGTACCTACCTACATACCTAGGTGGATTACAGAATAATATCAGTAGGTACCTAGTATAGGTTTCGACTGTCCTACGAGGTGGTAAACATAATAATGGTAGTATTGTAGATAGATAGGTAGGTGCCTATACAAGGTAGGTAAGGTACTTTTAGGAATTTGTGCACACAGAATTTGTTTTGACCAAAAATTATGGAATTCTTGATAGGTAGGTATTTAGCCTAATAGTTCTAGTAATATCCTAGTATAATAATATAAATGCGAAAGAGAGGATGTTTGTTATTCAATCAAGCCATAGCGGCTAAACCGATTTCGTTGAAACTTGGAATATAGGTACATAGTTTTTTTTTTAAGTAGGTACCACGCGAGCGAAGCCTCGGATGGAAGCTAGTTACTTATAAGCAATTAAAATATATAGATACACTTTTATTTGTATGAATTTATATTCCTACCTAACTGGACTTTCGTAAATAGTTAACAAGTTAATCATGCAGTAGATACACCAGCTGTCTATCGATGCGTGAGGAACAATAATGAAAACCGCTACTTTTATTGTTTGCAGTTATATCAAAAAGTAGATTGACTCACTTTTCTAGAAGAAGCCGCAGGCATATCAGCACCAGGGCGAGTGGTAAAGGGTAAAACAGATGTCTGGAGTCGGTGTAAACAATATTTTTATTTGAACCCGGTGCAATTTCTTTCCATGTCGTATTCGGCGGTAACCAAACTCTCTCATCCCAAATTGTATCCAACACAAAACGCAACATTTTATCCACTATTTTTCAAAACTTATTTTTACGCAGTGCGACAAACACTTTAGCTAAAATTACGAATTTTCACGCACACCCGGAAAATAAAAGAACGCTCACGTCCGTCTCAATATCGGCATGACACTTTTTTGAATATTCTTGAGTTGTGTGAGACAAAGACGACTAACTAGATGAACTACACCACACTCACTCACGCACTCTCTAAAACAGACTAAAAATAAAAGAACGAAAGAAACATTGATTGATCAGGCATTGCACAGATAAGAAACCGGTGAACAATTCGAAAATCTGGCTCAAGTCACACGGAAAGACCGGAATTTTATTCGGTATTGAGTCCACATAACTGTTTAAAGCAGCACTTAAAACAACAAACTAAGAAAATAAATACATACTTCTAGTCATAGACAACTTTTTAATCTGTTCTCGATGGCGGGTTCTCCATTCATTCTGATTTCGACTTTTTGGCGGGAACTTGAGAAAGTGATGTTGTGCTCTCAATTTATTTTACAAAACTAGTGTTAAATTGAATAATATTATGTGATTAGGATGGTGTTTTGCATAATATTGTTTGAGTAAACCGCACAAGTGAAGTGAAATGAAATGATTGCGTGTATCGTCATTTTTCGAGTAGGCGCCAAGAGGTCCCTTGAGGTTTTAGTAAAATCATATCTTACTAAAACTGAATTTGACTTGACTTGACGGTGACTTGACCATGACTAAGAAGTAAAATGACGAAGAAAGATATAAATAACTACGAAGAAATATAAACGTAAGACTTGGCGGTAAGGCCTAGATGCCATAGCCAGCCCGAAAGGGAAAAAACTCCAACAAAAAAAAAAACTGTCCTTTCATTTCAGTGTAAGAGAGACAGAAAATAACCTAAAATACTACAACAACAAAAACAATGAATTTTAGAAAAAGTCTCATTGGATAACTGCATTTTTTTGCAACAAATCAACAATACGAAAATTGCACTTTGGCGTTTTCTAACACTGCAGCCTTATTTGAGGTCTATGTATTTTATCAAGATCGAAACTGAATCGTCAGCGACAGATAATGTTGTTCTGCCCAACGTGTGCTAACATATTGATGGTTGACGAAGGCCCGGATGTATCGCTCCGGTATTCTTGCAATACGTGCCCTTACATGTACAACATCAAGAAGACAGTTTCGTCAAGGACATTCCCTAAACTAAAGGTACGTTTATTTCATCATCTTGTGCCATCGTAAGAGCTTTGGGTTTGAAATATCAATATCACTGTTTCACGCAACAGAGACAAACTAAAGTCACCGACATAGCCTAGAGGATAGGCAACATAAAGTGGCAGTGGCCAGTGCAAATAGCTCCGAGACGGGGCAGAAAAGTTCTAGAGTAGACCATGCACTGGAAAGTGGAGCGTAGGTTGGCCCCCAAATGGATGCTACTACAAGTTATAAAAGTTTCCGAGAGCTGTTGGGTAACGGCCCCACAATCTAGGGCCTATGTTCTGCATGGACATCCTACAGCTGAAATGATGATAACATAACAATTACTTTCATCCGGAAATGCTTAAGGCGCATAATCTACTTTCTGTTTCCAGGAGTTGGACTATATTATGGGTGGTGCTGCTGCATGGGAGAACGTTGATTCCACTGATGCGGTTTGCCCCAAATGCAGCCACGGTAAAGCCTACTTTATGCAATTGCAGACTCGGTCAGCGGACGAACCCATGACCACATTCTACCGTTGCTGTAACCACAAATGCGCTCACAACTGGCGTGACTAGTTGATAGATTAAGAGTGAAGTGAATATGAATGTACTGAAAAGACTAAAATTGTGTAGCAAAAGTTTAGTTTGTTATAAAAGTTCACCAAAAATGAAAATTGAAATGGCTCCGGTTATACCATGTGCTGGGATTCTATCCCCTGCTAAAGCAGCAGACTTTCTTGCCAAAGGACAAGTAATAGCTGTACCTACTGATACAATCTACGGGCTAGCTTGTAGTGCCAACTGTCCAGACGCAATAAAGAAATTGTACACAATAAAAGGCAGAGACTCAGAAAAACCAGTCGCTATTTGTGTAACTCACATCACAGATGTACGAAAATGGGGTGAAGCAGATCACTTGAATGATAATATACTACACAGCCTTCTCCCTGGTCCGGTAACTGTTGTATTAGAAAGATCGAAGCTCCTAGATAATCCTTACTTGAACCCTGCAACAACTAAAATAGGGATCCGAATACCAAAGCATCATTTTATGAATACAGTTACAAAGATTTTTGACATGCCTGTTGCATTGACCAGTGCCAATTTCAGTAACGAGCCTTCCACATTATCTGTTAAGGAATTTGAGCATTTATTTGAACATCTTGGTGCTGTGTTTGATGGCGGGTTGCTGAATCAAGGGTTGGATCAGAGTAGGACAGGTTCAACTGTCATTGATCTATCCGAAGTTGGTTTTTACAATATTATACGAATGGGAACATCTTTTGAGAAAGTAGTTGGAATTGTTGAAAGTTATGGTTTGAAAAGTATTGTGTGAACGAGGCCTTTCTGTTTACTATGTACTGTGATAGCATAGTTTGTTGTATAATAAATACCAATAATTTATTTGTGCTCGTTTTACTAAGCTCTGATTTACTTGTAGGATTCCACTAGTATTATAAATGTGAAAGTTAGTGGTTCAATCACATGGTAACGACTTGACCAATTTCAATGAAACTTGGAATAGATGTAGGTCTTTAACTATAATAAAGGTTATATTTTATCTGGGTTCCATGCTAGTGAAGGCGCAAGCACAAGCTAGTAATTCAATATATGTAGACATGCCTCCTCAAGGTAATGAAACAGTTTAATCCTTTAACAAAAGTTTATTATTAGGTAGAAATCACAACATGAACTCACATTTGTACCTTAAAAGTTATAATTTGGCAATTAAACTTTCTGGAAAATTATAATTTTATAATGATTTATTTACAGGATTTTGCATTTTTTAATAAATAAGATCTGTTTCATGAAATGCATTTGATGTAAGTACAAGCTGAAAATAGACTAGGAGAGAGATCTTGTAGAAAGATGAAATGTTAACATAAATTCAGATATATTTTTCTATAGCTACACCAAACTGCACAAGAATCACAATGAAAGCTTAGGATAAGGCAAAAGTTTTAGAATTCTAGAACTGATTAAATAACCCTCGTTTACTTCATAAAACTATATATAGACAAATTACAACTAAGCCATTGTACTAAATTGATTTGCTAATAGGACTCCTATTGTCGGGCAGCTTAGCTTCAAGGTTCTGCCATCTTTCTGGTGGCCAGACGATACAAACTGCTCTAGCATTGACTAAGCCTAAGGAAACAGGCCCAAAAGTATTGCTGTCTAGAGTATGACCTGTGTGGTCACCTTCCACCCAGCAGTGACCTTCGGGGACCTTCACGTACTGGTTCTTGTAGCCCAGAGTGCTCACAATGTCACCTTGCAAGCCTACGACGCGCTTGATAATCTTCTGATTAGGGTCCTTCGGCGACACCAAAGATATCACGTCACCTCTCTTCACCTCATAGTCTCTGACTGCCCACCGCGACAGGAACACGTAGTCGGTATTCCTAGACTCAGGGTTGAGCACCGGCTGCATAGAAATACCCTCTACCCTGGCTACATAGCCGACAGTATCGAGAAAGGTTACACCGATGGGTACTCCAAAGATGACGGACCTGCCAATACTTCTGAGCCACATGAATAAGCCGGTTTGTGACTGTACAGCAATAAAGTGCCCAGCATAGTCGGTTTACTGCATTGTTTACGTAATTATTTTAAAAACATTTTTGTACAATTTTGTAAAACAACCCAAGCGGATGATTGTCGGAATTTTGTAGCTGACAATGCTGACATTGACATTTGACGTTGACAGCCTGCCAGCCGCTTAAGGTCGCGTTTCAATCTTCAACTTTCATTACTACATACCGGAATACTTGTATGTGTATGAATATGTAGAAAAATCAGTAGCAATACCGAGAATGGCATCAAATCATGTCGCGAGCGTTCAACTAGTACAACTTCATTCATTCAGTAACGAACGACCACAGGCTCTCATCCGGTCACTACAAATACTCAAAAAAGTGTTGATGCTTTCTAGTAAATTACAACCAAACAGATTTTTTTGCATTTTATTGTGCAAAACGGACATAATATCAATGAAATAAAGCTGAATAAACACAGCACTACATAAAAAAGGATTCAAGAAGAAAGTTGAAAACAACATTCGACAGATGGAAGTGCTCCGTGGTCGAGAAAAACTTACAATCTGCATAATCAGCTGTCAGTGAGAGATCATCTGTCCCTGTAAATATAAAAGCTAAGACGATCACAACACGTTTCAGTATCGGAAGCACGGATCATGAGGTAAACAAGCGGCCGACGATGTGACCCCGAGCGCTGTTGACGGGCACTCGCAGCAGATATGGGGTAATAACCTATCAGAGGAGCGAGGCCGTTCACGCGATGGCGGAGCTCCCGTGAGGGCTCGCGCTGACCACCGCATCGGAGCGCCAGCGAGGTCATCATGGCCGGGGACTACTCGCACTCCAAGTTCGTGAGTCCGGCGAAGTGCGCCGAGCGGCCGTGGGATCTGTGGGCGAGCGAGCTGGGCCACGGCTCTCCGCGGCCGGACGATGCCTTCGCGGCGCCCGCGCCGCACGACGCCAAGGCCGGCGCGGCGCGGCGCGCTCGCGACTTGCACCCCTACAAGCCGGGCGAGCGCCGCGCGCGCCGCGCCGGCCTGCACCGCCTGCGCCACGACACCATGCCGCTGCACGGCCTGCTGCCGCAGCGCGACAACCTCGGCGCGGCCGTCTGCCACATGTGCGGCGTCATAGTCAAGTGCAGTGCCGCGTTCAGGCACCTGGTGGAGTCGCACGCGGGCAACGAGGCGCTGCTGCCGCCGCCGCCGCCCGTCGCCACCGTCCGCAGCCGCAGTCGCCATAAAAAGGAGCAGCAGCCTTCCATCTCCCCCGCCGAACGGCTGCCGCTCAAGCTGAGCTCGTCGCCGGTGCACACGGCCGCGGCGCCGCTCTCCCGCCTGGTGCTCCCGCAGCAGGAGCTGCAGTACCTGGAGGAGCCCGGGCCCTCCTCCGCCCTCACGGGGGAGGTCCAGATCTGCGTAGAGAGTGGGGAGCTCCCCGTCGTCAGCATCCAGGACACGGAGGAGCTCCCCCTTGGCGAGAACCTCACGGACGACATCTTCGCGATAATGAACTCCGAGGGGATTCAGAGCGCCGACGACATCACAAACGCGACCGACTGGAAAAATATAATTAGAGATATAGGTAATTTACAAGATATTAACTTCTCCCAGACCACCGATACTGTTCAGAGCCAAGACTTATTCGCGCCAGCGATGCACGCGACGCCCGCGTACGCGATGCCCGAGGAGCTGTCGTCGCTGCAGTTCGCGGGCGCGGCGCCGCTGCAGCCGCCCGCCGCCGCCGAGCGCGTGCACACTCCGCACACTCCTCAAGCTTTAAAACCGCCCGCCGCGCCGAGCACGCCCAAGTCGCAAAGATCCAAGAGCAAAACCAAGTTCAACCTGCGAGAGTACGACGCCAACAAGCACTGCGGCGTGATGACGGCCGAGGGCAAGCCCTGCACGAGGTCGTTAACCTGCAAAGCTCACGCGCTGTCCTTGCGGAGGATGGTCGACGGGAGGGCGAAGCCGTTTGACACGCTGCTGGCGGAGCACCGCGCGCTGCGCGAGGCGACGGCGGCGGCGTCTGCCCCCGCGCCCGCGCCGCCGCCGCCGCCACCCGTCGTAGACTTACCGCCGCTGCTAGTCAACAACGCGATCGACCTGAGCGCCTTCAACGGCCTCACCACCGAACAGCAGGTCAACGATATCTACAGCCTTCTCAGCGTCGACGACCCCAATTCGCTGCTCGCCGATCCGTCCGCCATCACGTCGCTACTGAGCCAACCGATCGCCGATGCGTTCGTGATTCCGGAAGACGTACCTCAGGTTTTGCCCTCGCCGGTGGAGAGGATAGAGCGGCCCGAGCGGACGGAGCGGATAGACCGACACGAGCGGCACGACCGGCACGAAAGGACGGAACGGCACGATCGTCACGAAAGGACGGAGCGGAGTGAAAGGGAGCGGACGTCATCGTCCAAAACTAGGGAGGACACGCCAGCGGTGGCCGCGGGCGACGTGTGTTGGTACAGCTCGTGTCCGCGCCCGCTGGCCGTCTGCACTTACAACGCGTCACACGCCGGCGGCGCCATAACCCTAGGAAAAAAATTCGCCACCGTCCGCTCCAACATAAAATCCTCGCTTTCGAGATCTCAGTGCAAATCCACGGGTGCAACGAACAATTTTTACTACGGACAAAGTGCGCTGTCTCTCTCTAAAAGTGTGCATATGAACGCTAGCAAGACTAACAAGCCTGAAGTGCGTAGACTTATAGTGTGTAGTGGTCCCAGTGCCAGTGGGAAGGAGGTTCAGACTATGAATGAGATTTTCGGGGGTGAGTCGCGACCGGCGCTGAACGGTCACGTTGGACATTCGGGCCACGCGGCGAGTAAGGCCCGCGCGCCTCTGAAGCACAGTAAACACTCCGCTGCGCCCGTCTTAGACCTAGGATTCTCTCTAGACCCGCTCCTCGCAGACGAGAAGTGTTGAACAAAGCAATCACCGGTTGTGTAGTCACATAATTGTATATTTATTTTTCTGTAAAGAATCGAATCGGACTCACTAATTGTAAAATGTAAATTAATCACGAATTTCCCGCAAGGAATTAAATGTTATGATAATGTTAAATCTCAATTTTTTTTCATCAGAGCGAACTAATGTTTGTATTATTTTGTATATTATTTATAAGATTGTTTTAAATCGTTCTCCGATATTGATTCGGTATGTGTCAATGAAGAATTAAAATAGAAGATTACAGAACGGTTGTATTTTTTCGGTTTGACATTACTTGTTGATACTGAATTTGAAAACTAATGGCCTAGGATTAATATGATGGTTAAATGTGATGAAAAATTTCCATGTAAAAATACTATTAAAAAATAAGTATATCCGTAATAGTAAAATCGCCTCCTTTTCAAAATAAAGGCAAATACCTCAATAACTAGCAAGCTTGTTTTAATTGTATGAACCTAACGCACATACCATTCTAGCATCAATGCTTGAGCACGGGAATTCCCATTGATTTCCTAACAATGTAAAAACGCCCACTAAGTTCGCATGGAAGCCTTTGCATTCCATTATTAGCACTACGAGGTACAGTCGCCTACACAAAAATGTATCATCATCATCACTTCAGCCCTAGGACGTCCACAGTTGAACAAAGGTCTAACGTAGTGACATATCCTCTTTGGGCCTCGCCTCACCAACAGACTTCCAGAGCAACATCCCATCATGTCGATCATGTGGATTTTCCCATACTCACCACGCTGGTTAGACGCTGGAACTTAGAAAATGATGAAATGAACTTAGAATACAGATTAGAATGCTATGTACACAATAAAGTTAAATACGGCTGAGTTGATGGCTAGGTATTAACATAATAATAAAAAAATCTGTAAAGATGATGTTATACTGTATTCTAAATAAATAATTTTCTAACTTTTGCTGGGTAGGTACATCTTTGTTTTTAACACCTACCGTGGCTTCATTGAAAATGAAGATACCTTTAGGTACCTACATTTTAGTGCAGGCGACTGTACCTACTGTTTTTTGGTACAGTTATCTCTATACACATCTATTAAGCCTTTATTAGAATATGTTCCTCCTCAATTTAGATCACCAGATAAAGTAAACGGCTACACACAATGCTTTCAAGATTTACTATGGCCAGTTCACACCAAGAAACGACGAGGCGCGGCACGGGGCGGGGGGCGGTTCGCGACGCGTAATAACGATTCGCTTTCTCGCTCACTGAAATGTGTGGGTACCTAGTAGTAGATAGTAAAAAGTTCTACTATTAACTTAAGTTTTGTGACACATTAATGCTCTCAGTATTAGCAAGTTGAAGTGGCAGTTGGCTGGCCACATAGCCCGCAGAACTGACAACGCGACAAGGCGGCGCGACCTGACGATGACATTGTGAAGGTTGCGGGAAGTCGGTGGATGGAGAAGGCTCAAGGCCGTTCGTCGTGGCACTCTTTGGGGAGGACCATCTCCAGCAGAGAACTGTTTTGGTTGAAAAAGCAGAGATACGTCAAGTGAAGCGATTGGTAATCCAGCGGTCGTAAGCCCGATTCCCGCCAAAAAAACATTAATCACTTGCTTAGCCAATAGACTGCAACTATGAATTAGAAAGCTATGGCATCATAATTTTAGCCGCGGTGCGTGTCATAGGAGGCTCCTTTTGTGCACATGTCTTCGAATTTTGTCCTATCCAACTAATTATTGCTACGAGTGCTAAGCCTTACTTACCTTACTAGAAACTTACCAATATTAAATTAATTGAGTTGGTACCTAATACATGTCTATTAGGTAAGACTTACCAAATAAATCTACCTTTTATTTTATAAATAAGTAGGCTTGCCCTAGCACACGGACCTGCTGGGTTGTCCCAGTGGGTGGAGAGGTGTGCCTAGGTACTCCGACGTGGCGCATCCCCAGGTGGCGAATAGGGGGCGTGGCTGTGGGTACCATTACCGGGACAGTGCTCTTGGCAAAATGCGAGGGGGGACCCACGGTTCCACTGGAGATCTTGGAACCGGCCAATGTGGCGGTTTTAGTCGGTAGGAGTCCGACATCCTACTTCCCCCTGCGAAAGAAGGGATCCTTAAGGGATATCCCACGTAAAAAAATGGCTTGCCCAGCACCTACACTACACGGAAGGTCATGATCAATACGTGCGGAACTGATAACCGCGGGTTTCATCCCCACGATGTTTTCCTTCACTGTTTTAAGCACGCGTAAATTAAAATCTTGAGAATAGAAAAATCCACTGGTGAACGTAAAATCCACTGCTGAACTAACGGGATACGACCCGCTCGAGGTTCCTAACTCTCCCCTCCCCCTTAAAGCTGTGTCACTCCTCACACTGTAACGTCTCAGCCGCTGAAAAAGGATAAAGTCTACTGCTGATAGGCCTAGGCCGCATAGGCTTCCCCCAAAGATAACGAGTCTCGAGCCTTCTCCATCCACCGACTTTCCGCAACCTTCACAATGTCGTCGGTCCATCGGGTGGGGCCTTCCAACATTCCGTCGTCTGGTTCGTGGTGGCCAATCGAGAACCTTTATTTTCCAGCGGTTGTTGGTTCTGCGAGCTATATGGCCGGCTCACTGCCATTTCAACTTGCTGATTATGAAAGCTATGTCTTAGTAAGACTCTCAGTAAGACTTTATTGTGCGCATGAGGCCAATAGGTAGCGTCCAAATCTCAGAGCCATAATCAATTAAAGTAGTGCTAACTAGTAGACGACCGTCTGAGGGAAGGGGTACGGGTTCGATTCACGCTGCGGGACAAATGTTTGCTTGATCTGCAAATATTTGTTTCCAGTCTGGGTGTTGTGGTACCATGGTACTCGTAGTTTCTGATACGACATGTGGGGTCAGGACTATGTACATGACTGCTGGGTATTAGTTAACAAAAAATATATAGATTTAGTACATACATAATGTATTTCATTTATTTAAATAAACTTAAATAACAGTTTAACAGTCAAACAATGTTTTTGAATTTTTTTATTTATTAGCTCACTAATGAATTACAATTTATTATCAGCTAAGTTTTGTACAGTCAGCACCAGCACAATTGAAAAACTGAAATCAGCACAAGTGATATCAAAGACAATATAGAAGAAAAATTCTAATATATTGTATTTGGTGATATGCATAACAATAAACTTAAGGTGGTGTACATGACTCACTTTATGGAGGAAATTATTTCTTTAATGTTTAGCAGTTCATATTAGGCACTTGATATCTCGCTTTTTATAAGTACTAGCTTCCGCCCGCGGCTCCGCTCGGGTGGTACCCGGATAAAAGTAGTACAGGGTGATTAATAATACGTGTACTATCCGAAAGGGACTCATTCTACACACAATTGACAGTAAAAGAGACGTTTCATCAATATATGGAGCCTGGGCCTGCACTGTGTACACTACTCTAAAATATGGCTAAGTAATAAAGTAAACGTATTAAATTGGTTATTTTATTTAAATTGACTTCGTTCTAAGGTACATTAAGATTTGCTTCGACAAAGAGAGCAACACACAGCGCTACAAAAATATGGCGGATAGACGTACGTGAAATGTCATTTTGACAACCTACATTTATCTGACAAAACAAAAACATCAAATCAAACAACATTACATGGAAAATATGTCAATGTCATGTCAAACGCCAATTATAAACCAACATGGCGGCCTTCAAATAGTGTTCACATAGTAAAAAACTTACCAGAAGAACTATTCTTGTACCATCGCATTTGTCTTCAAATTAATGAAATTGTATTTTTCTTGTAATCTCCTATTTTTTCCTAATTTTTCTATGTAGTGTACATGGACCAGGCCCAGAATGAAATGGCTCCTTTGTTTTACAACTTTTGGAAATACCTATGTAATTTTTCACTGGGCATTTGGTTTAATAATTAGTTATTAAGATTATAAAAAGGCTTAAAACTTATTTGACAAAGTTTGGGGAAGATTTAAAACAAAATGGAAATTTTACTTTTGTATTAATAAATTTTCTTTTTGTTGATAGAATAAGCTCCTTCCGGGATAGTATACTAGTTACGGAACACATTGTATATCCATTGCTCCGTGTCGCTGTGTGAAAAAGGCTCAAACCAACCCACAAACAAACACACTTTCGTATACTATTAGGATTTGCTAAAAGTTATACAACTATTACTTAAATAAATATTTTCTGAAACATTTATTTATTCTTCTTAGGTTTTCTGACGCCTTTCGTTTTGGATTTGACTACGCCTTTGAACTGTTTCGTGTTGGTCGCTTTTTTCCTGTGAACAAACATAATATCTTAATAAGGTTCGTAATTTAGGAATGGCATTACAGGTTTTAAAACCAGGTATTCGCATCCAAGTACTCGAACAAGTACGACTTGGCGATACTTGAAGCAAGTATTAGTATTGCAAGTATCCACGGACTTAACCGATAAAAATATTTCACCTGCCCAATATTTACGGCACCAGCGTCTTTCGTTCCATGGCGCAGTTCCGATTCAAGGCGATGCGGGTTCGAATCCCGCTGGTTCGAAAATTAAGTATCATTTAAATTTAATATTTACCTCTTGTTCAGATTCGTCCTCGAGAGTGGTAGGTAGGCGTAAGGATCGTGCTTGCCCTTTTTCTTGACGTCGCCTTTAGCCTTCTTGGATTTATACTCTGTGCCCACTGTCGACGCTACCGACGCAGCCGAGCCGATTGGTCTGAAGCAAATGGTAAAACGAGGTACTTTATGTTCGGTTCATATAAGAAGCCGTGTTGGCCTAGTGGTTACAGATTTAGGGAGGAGGTAGGGCACGGCGATATTTTCTCACTCTAAATTGGACCAGCCCAACTGGGTCGTACCTCCTTACAAATCGCAGCCAAATTACATTATCCAACACTTAAATGGCAATGAAGATTGTTTCTGTAAAATCTGTTCAAACTCAATGAATACGCTGTTTTAGATAGCAGATGCTGAACTTCTCGTTTGTTTTCGTTATGACAAAAATACCAAAAAAGTTAATTCAAAAAGTACCTACACGAAAAATCAGTTTATTAATGTCTCGTTTTTGGCATATTTTTTTTTTCTTGGATAGAATAAGCCCCTTTTGGGGTGAATACATATTGTATATCACTATGTATAGGTACTGGGCTTGCCTTTCTAACTATCCGGCTGTTCTGTGGTCTTACCTATGGATGCCTTTTCCTCCAGTCTTGTACTTAGAGTTGACAGTGACAGTCGAGGCCCTGCTTCGTGAGGACTTCCCACTCTTCACGCTGAGGATGTCGTCGTAGCGGCGCTTCGCTCCTGGCTTGATTAGTTTCGATGGCTTGCTGTCTTTACCTTCATCATCTGTGATACAAGAAACGACAGGAAATTTTAAAATCTTTAAAATAAGAAAGAAAGATTGCCGTGGTGGCCCCAGCTGAAGAAGGCCCCTCCATATCTACCTACCCGCGGATGTCGTAAGAGGCGACTAAGGGACAAATCTAGGGGATGGGCAACAGCGTCCTTCATTTTAACAATGATAGCTCTAACTGCGCTCACCAACCCGCATGCCCAGCGTGGCGAGTATGGGCAAATCCCCCCACATGGTTGTTTCTGGTAATCTATGGGGGAGGCTTATGTGCAGCAGTGGACATCCTACGGCTGAAATGATGATATCTCTCAAGGTATGCTGAGATTGTTTGGTCATGTAGAGAGGATGAATGAAAAAAGATTGACGAAACAGGTGTACAAGGCGAGTGTGAATGGGACCGTTGGAAGGGGAAGACGTAGGCGTACGTTTAGTGACCAAATCGGTGACGTTTTGGAAAAAGGCCAGGTCAAGAGTACCCTAAACCGACGAGCATGTATGAGGAATGTTATGAGAGTGAATGAAGCAAAAGAGGTATGTCAGGAACGTAGCAAAAGTGGAAGGCCGTGGTCTCTATCACTCTTGGATATAGCCGTGATTTTATGTATGTGCTAGCGTGCCTATATGCTATTCTAGGTAAATAACTCTTTATATTCCAAGTTTCAACTAAATCGGTTGAGCCGTTACGACGTGATTGAATAACAAACATCCTCATAAACTTTCGCATTTATAACATTAGTAGGATTATAAAAATTAAGACATTTTAATGAGAATGTTACCTGTATCATCTGTATCCGTGTCAATGTCACCGCTCGGGCGGGGCGCATCATCATCATCATCACCACCGTCACCGAACAACTCCTCGCTGATGATGAGCCGGCCGTCCGGAGCAGTCTTGAATCCGCCATCTTTCTTCTTCTGTGCCATTTCTTCGGTCCTCTGCTTTTGTGACGGGTCGGTAGCTGGGATAGGAAATATTAGTTAATTTAGTTTGTTCGTTGGCACTGGTTCTTTCTTGGTAACAATGAGGTAGGTCATCGACCTGGACGAGGTATTACGGCACTGAAAAGGATCGGACAAGAAGCATGGCTTAGTTATTTAGTTCGTTCGTTGACACTGGTTCTTTCTTGGTAAGCCTGAGGTTATCGATCGGGGTGAGGTATGATGGCACTGAAAAGATCTTATGACCGTTGGTGAAAAGAACCAATGTGGCGAAAGGGTATTCATTAGTGTCTGTGTGTGTTTGTTCTGTGTGTGTGTGTGTGCATGCGTTTGAGTATGTGCATGAGTATGTGTGTGTGCTGTGTGTGGGCGTGTGTGTGTGTGCTGTATGTGTGTGTGTGTGAGTGTGTGTGTGTGTATGACTGCTAGGCATGCGCTATCAGAGCTTTCAGACAGGCGACGAATTGTACCCTATTTCTAGCAGATACATCAAAATAAGTAGTTATTTACTTACTGACCATTGAGGTATGTTAGGCTTGTGGCTATTCGTGAAAGAACCAGTGTGGTGAAAGGACGTTAATTACCTGTTATTTTCCTAGCAGCAGATATATCAGCAAGGTCCACGATGTTCTCCGGGTCATCCTGGATCCATGCCTGGGTGCGTTTCTTCGGCTTCTGCTTGGGCCGTTCCTGTTCCTCATCCAGGAACTCCATCTCGGAGTCAGAGTCTCCGAGGATGTCCTCCAGGGTCTTGGAGGTGCCTCTGATCTCGTGGTCCGAGTCGGAATCTTCTTGGTTCCTGAAAGAGCTCAGTAATTTTAGACAGATATCAAAGTTTGTCGGGGTCGGAAACGCGTGCGTGATGGATTGAAAGCGTTCATAGGCTACGGTAACCACATACCAACAGGTGGGCCGTAAGCATCATTGCAAACTTAGTTATATAAAAAAATTACTTGAGCCTGCTAATTCTAAGCTATATGGCCTGCCCACTGCCACTTCAACTCGCGTGCCATACCTGAGCTATATGGCCTGTCCACGGCCACTTCAACTCGCCTGCGATACCTGAGCTATATGGGCTGCCCACTGCCACTTCAACTTGCTAATTCTGAGTATTAGTGCCTTACCTCTGTCCATCCTTCTGTTTCTTCTTCCTATTATCTAACTTCTTGAGATTCCTCAGCCTTCTCAGTGTGACCTCATCGTTGCTTGGGATCAGTTTCTCAACAGTATCAGCGCCATATTTTCTGATCATTTTCGTCAAGAAGTAACCAATTTCTAAGCGCGAATGGCGTCTGCAATCCTCTTTCATTGTGGAAAGAGTTTTGAAGATTAGGGGTAGGCTGCCGGCTAGGACGTCTGTGGGTAGGACTTTTGTGTAAACCTAGGGAATCAAAAAAAACATTTTGGTTACACCCCGCGTTCAGAATTGAGAGATGTATAATAGAATAGAATACAATTTATTTGACACACATAAAAAACACACAGAAAAGACCAATGTCACGAAAAAAAACCATATACATAATAACCTTAGATAGCCCAACCGTTTCTTCTATATTTTGTAACTAGCCGCCGCCCGCGGCTTGTATCGCTCGCATGGTACCTACATAAAAAGCCTATATGCTGGGTAAAGAACTCTATATATTCCAAGTTTCAAGTTTCCTACTAAAAATAAAACTGCATAAATGGCTAGCAGATAAATGTTTTTATTCTATTGCTGAATTTTAAGACTGTAAATTTGACTAATGATTACCTACTTATTGCTAAAATCCAATTTAATTAATGTAGAATGTGCAACTAATATAAATATAACTCATAATCTTGACTGTTTTTAACTATGACTCTAATCTTATATCTAGGTATCTTAATTTGTAATAATAACGACATTGTTTTTTAATTTTAAAATTTTGGTATATTTTTTAATTATTGTAATCCTACTATACTAAATAATACATTTGCATGCTTGTGTAGCAAATACATGTGCGCCCGCTTACTGCATAAGAACAGCGATTATATTCAACTACCATGTTTTAGCAAATAAACTGATTTCAACGAAATCGGTTGAGCCGTTACGGCGTGATTGAATAACATCCAAACATCCTCACAAACTTTCGCATTTTTTATATTAGTAGAATAAATGCGAAAGTAGCTCTGTTGTTTGTTTGTTACCGGCTGAAAGGATCGTAACGAAATTTGGCAAGGACATAGATTATATCCAGGGGAAGGACATATGCTATCTTTTGGCTAATCTTTAAGTGGGTGACCTATTTCACCCCTTCAAGATTTCAAGGGTTCAAAGTTTGTATGGACAATCCATAATTCCTTATGTTATCCTGAAAATTCATATTAGGCTTTTGGTAAGAAATAAGGAATACGTGTTCCAGCATTTTCGCTAAATCATCCCTAAAAATGATGAGGGTTGTTTGGGTTCCGATAGACCCCAAGATATCCTAAATCTACTTTAGATCTTACTAGCTGGTGCCCGCGACATCTTCGGCGCAGGATTAGTATTTCAAGTAGCTAGTAGGCATATTTTGGACAATTCACACAATATCTTTATAAATTGTAGCCTATGTGTTATTCTGATGTATAAGCTATATTATTGTGAAGTTTCATTAAAATCCATTCAGTAGTTTTTACGTGAAAGAGTAACAAACATCCATCCATCCATACTTACAAACTTTCGCGTTTATAATATTAGTAGGATAGGATCTATTACACTAACCTTGAGGAAGCTCATGGACGCGGAAACAATCTCCCTGTTCCCGCTCAGCATATGCGTGGAGACAATCTCCAGTAGATCCTGTACCGCCTGTAGGCCCATCTCTTCCGAGTGGTTGAAGAGTGCGGCGGCCAACGCTCTTAGTGTCGCGCTTTGGACGCGAGGCGCGGGCGCGGACAAACCCGATTTTAGCATTGATATGTACGATTGCATACCTGCAAGAAACATACAAGGTGATTCATAACATGCATACCATCCCGAAAGGGGGTTATTCTATCAAAAAAAACTGCACTAGGGCTCTCGAACGGTGAAGGAAAACATCGTGAGGAAACCGGCATGTCCTAGAACCTAGTAATTCGAAGACATGTGACATGAGACTGGCCTCATAGCTCAGTTGGTAGTAACTCTGCCTTCTGCGCTAGAGGTCGCGGGTTCGATTCCCGCACTGGACAAACATTTGTGACTAACACAGATGTTTGTTCTGTGTCTGGGTGTTAAATATATATCTATTATGTATATCAGTCTCTGGTACCCATAGTACAGGCTATGCCTAGTTTGGGTTCAGTTGACCGTGTGTGATATGTCCGGAATATTTTTTATTTTATTTATTTATGTGCACGAAAGGAGCCTCTAAGTGGCGACGATTCTTTCGAAGGTCATAGGTCCTTTTCAGGGCCGTCATATCTCAACCTAGTCACTGACCTAATAAAGGATGACCAAGAAATAATCAGTGACACGAGAAGCAAGCAACTACATTGATTTTTCACCGGCGGTCATAGGCTCTTTTCATGGCCGCCATACCTCAACCTGATCACTGACCTACTACAGGATGACTAAGAAAGAACCAGTGACACGACAAGCAAGCACTTACCTTCCTCCTTCCCCTTCAGCACCTCACCCACGGTGTTTATGACATTGAACGCGCATTGTCGACACTTGGAGTTGATGTCTCTCATGCATATCACAGACTCGGTCACTGACCTACTACAGGATGACTAAGAAAGAACCGGTGACACGACTAGCGAGCACTTACCTTCCTCCTTCCCCCTCAGCACCTCACCCACGGTGTTTATGACATTGAACGCGCATTGTCGACACTTCGAGTTGATGTCTCTCGTGCATATCACTGACTCGGTCACTGACCTACTACAGGATGACTAAGAAAGCACCGGTGACACGGCTAGCAAGCACTTACCTTCCTCCTTCCCCTTCAGCACCTCACCCACGGTGTTTATGACATTGAACGCGCATTGTCGACACTTGGAGTTGATGTCTCTCGTGCATATCACAGACTCGGTCACTGACCTACTACAGGATGACTAAGAAAGAACCGGTGACACGGTTAGCGAGCACTTACCTTCCTCCTTCCCCTTCAGCACCTCACCCACGGTGTTTATGACATTGAACGCGCATTGTCGACACTTCGAGTTGATGTCTCTCATGCATATCACAGACTCGGTCACTGACCTACTACAGGATGACTAAGAAAGAACCGGTGACACGGCTAGCAAGCACTCACCTTCCTCCTTCCCCTTCAGCACCTCACCCACGGTGTTTATGACATTGAACGCGCATTGTCGACACTTCGAGTTGATGTCTCTCGTGCATATCACTGACTCGGTCACTGACCTACTACAGGATGACTAAGAAAGAACCGGTGACACGACTAGCGAGCACTTACCTTCCTCCTTCCCCTTCAGCACCTCACCCACGGTGTTTATGACATTGAACGCGCATTGTCGACACTTGGAGTTGATGTCTCTCGTGCATATCACAGACTCGGTCACTGACCTACTACAGGATGACTAAGAAAGAACCGGTGACACGGTTAGCGAGCACTTACCTTCCTCCTTCCCCTTCAGCACCTCACCCACGGTGTTTATGACATTGAACGCGCATTGTCGACACTTCGAGTTGATGTCTCTCATGCATATCACAGACTCGGTCACTGACCTACTACAGGATGACTAAGAAAGAACCGGTGACACGGCTAGCAAGCACTCACCTTCCTCCTTCCCCTTCAGCACCTCACCCACGGTGTTTATGACATTGAACGCGCATTGTCGACACTTGGAGTTGATGTCTCTCATGCATATCACAGACTCGGTCACTGACCTACTACAGGATGACTAAGAAAGAACCAGTGATACGACTAGCAAGCATTTACCTTCCTCCTTCCCCCTCAGCACCTCACCCACGGTTTTTATGACATTGAACGCGCATTGTCGACACTTGGAGTTGATGTCTCTCATGCATATCACAGACTCGGTCACTGACCTACTACAGGATGACTAAGAAAGAACCAGTGATACGACTAGCAAGCATTTACCTTCCTCCTTCCCCCTCAGCACCTCACCCACGGTGTTTATGACATTGAACGCGCATTGTCGACACTTCGAGTTGATGTCTCTCGTGCATATAACAGACTCCGCTATAGCGCTCTTCAGCAACTTGCTTTCCGGGCTCAGGAATGGCGTTGCGTTGATTAGATGCTCTATGCACCTAGGGATAGGGTTTATAATTGAGTAAATTAGATTCATCATCATCATCAGGCAGTAGAAGTCCACTGCTGGACATAGGTTCCATGAGGAATAGTCTTGAGCCTTTTCCATGCACCGACTTCCCGCGACTTTAACAATGTCGTCGGTCCATCGAGTAAGGGGCCTTTCAATACTGCGTCGCCCGGTTTGTGGGCGCCATTCGAGAACTTTTACTCCCCAACGGTTGTCGGTTCAGCGCGCTATATGGCCTTGCCCACCAGGGAGGTACCTCCGCCTTACAGAAGATCGCAGCGAAATAACATTATTTGTTTAGAATAGTTTTGTGTTCCTGCGGTGAGTAATGTTGCCAGAGCTCTTTAAGGGGAGGGTTCGGGGTCTCCAACGCGAGCGTGATGCCTCTGGTATTCATCATATTCACAGGCTAAGGCAACCACTTTCAATAGGTGAGTCGTTAGTTTGTTTGCCACCTTGGTTGCATAAAAAAATAAAAAAAACCATGTGAATTGATAACATGCTCCTTTTTTGACGTCGGTTAAAATTAGCAGGTGTTACTCACCTCAATCTAGCGGCTTTACTGCTATCAGCGACCTTATTCAAGCTCGTCATCAACAATTTCTTGATCTTCCTAAAGTTATTCTTCAGAAACTCTTTGCAATTCTCACTATCACTCTTGAAGAGTTCCTCCAAAATCCTGTAAGCCTTTTTGTGTTCCATCTCTAGAAGTTTTGCCTTTTCTTTGTACTTTAATTGTACCTTTGTCTCGCCATTCTCTGTGTCCATTGCCTCTTTCTGTACCTTTCTGGCTTTTTTGAACTTTTTCGGGTCCTCTAACACTGTCTCGCATAGGGGGTAGACCCATTCGTCGAAGAGTTTCTCAATCTTTTCGCTCTTTTGATACAGAACCAGTAATCGTACCACGTCTAGGATAGATTCCCGTTGGAAGTGGTTCTCTTTCGAAGACTCCAGCTGTTGTAGTGCGTTGGTGAAGAGTTCCTCTATTAGGGCCGGGTCGGTGATTGATAGGTACACCTGTAGCCAAATAATTAATGTTAGTTTGTTGCTAGGCCTCCGGCGCGGCCTAACTTTTATAGCCGCGCAAAAACTTTGGGATTTAATATGCTCTATCCAACTCGATTATTAATAAAGATGTAAAAAACTTAAAACTTAGTTAAAATAAAATAGATTTACGACGTTTCGAAATAATCTACTTAATATTAAGGTGAGGGTTTAATTATTTTATGATTTTTGAATTGTTTTTCTCAATAACCGCAAAACGCACAGATTTGATTTTTATGACAAAGATAACTTGAGCATTTTATTTACGTAAATCCAAGACAGAAACGCGATTGGTAAAACTTTTCTCGATAGATTTATTTTTTAAAGTTGGGTCCTCTGCAACAGTTTTTTCGAAAATTCTCTTGAGACTATTTTGTTAGACAATAGCATTGGGTACCTAAAACCAAGACACTTTAAAAAAAAAATAGAAAGCTTTTGAGATAATCGATATTTTCTTATTTCGCTTACGTCGATTACTTTCGAGCGCCTTCTAACGCTTGCTATCTCTTTCCGCATTCAATTACAGTACATAGCGCTGTCACTTTCTTCACTCCGCTTACTCGACAATTTATTATGATTTGTGTATCCTCTTAATATTAAAGTTTCAAGTTTGAACCGAAATCTTAACGTGCGCTCCGAAGCATGAAAGCACTGAGCTGTTAATACCACTATTGGTCACCCATCCATTACGTGACCACGCTGAAGGTTGCTTGTCTATTGAGAACGAGTAGGCAAGCTAACAATTAGAAATTAGTACTTCATCATCATCATCACCCTAGTCAACCGCTGGACATAGGCCCAAAGTCGCGTCGTCGGTCCACAAAACACAAAGGTTATCTGGAAGATAATGCTTTTTATGTGCAATAAAGAATTTTCTTAGTAGGTTATGCTAGTATGAAATAGAAAGAAAAGGCACAGCGAGATTTTTTCGCTCTAAAATGGAGCAGCCCGACTCAGAGGTACCTCCGCCTTACAGAAATTCGCAGCTAAATAACATTATTTGTACAGAAGAATAGAATATAAAAAGTTTAACGACATACACACAAATGGATCATACAATACCTATAGGATGCCAATGCCCCAGCGCATTAGCATTGCCATCCAGCGTGGCAATTCCGCCAGCGTCTTGGGGACGCTTCCGACTGGTAGTGATCTGGATCAGTTGAGCTATCTATAGATCGTTTGTAACGGTCTTTAGATGGCTCAACTGTTTCTTGTGTATTTTGTAAATATTAACTTGTATTAGTTTTAAGTTTCTTTGTGTAAATAAAAGACACAAACTTTTTTTTTTTTTTTAAATTCTATATTTAAAAAAAAAAAAAAAAAAAACCTATAGGCAGGCAGGTATCAACCTCACCAGCAGGAGCGAACGAGTCTAGCTCTGTGTCGGGTGCAGCCAAAAAGGCCCTGACTCAGTTTGTTGCTGCTTTACATGTTAAAGTGCCGATGCTTGTATGCCACTTTATAGTTGTATAACATCCTACTAATATTATATATCCTCAATAAAGTTTTATTTAAATGCGAAAGTTTGTGAGGTTGTTTGGATGTTTGTTGTTCAATCACGCCCAAACGGCCGAACGGATTTGGATGAAACTTGGTACAGATATAGATTATAGTCTGGAATAGCATATAGGCTATTTTTTATGTAGGTACCACGCCAGCGAAGCCGAGGGCGGAAGCTAGTAATAAAAAATATATTTACTTGTATTGTCTCTAATGCGGCCAACCGTTGTCCCTCACAACTGCTACCCTTGCCCGGAGACATGTAGATGTTCAGTAAAATAGGTAAATAGTTCTTTGAAAATCTTGACAACTCAGCTTTGTCTTCTTCACTCTCCGCGCAAGAGATCAATTTCCTGTACGAAGAGAAAATAATCTACAAGGTGATTCATAATATTCTTGTTAGAATATGCTTCTTTTTGTTAGAATATGCCGTCCCGAAAAGGGCTTATTCTAACTAAATGAAAAGATTTAGCATTCCGTTATTTCCAAACGAGGTACGGAACCCTAAAAAGGAGCAAGATTAAGACCAGCAGGGTTCTTTGTTTAATGTCCGTCAGGTGGAATAAGAGACACATGAGACTTAACAACGCTTATATTAAGGTTGTGCACGAAAGGACCCTCTAAGAGGCGCACTTTAATCCTTTCACTACACTGATTCTTTCACCGGTCATAGGCCTTTTTAAGGGCCACCATACCTCACCCTGGTCACTGACCTAATACAGGATGACCAAGAAAGAATCAGTGACACGACCAAGGAGGTCAGCAAACGCCTGATGCCTCTATTATTATAATTAATAATTTATTTCAGATACTTAAAAAATCCATACATTATTATTATACACAAAAACTTAAAAACTATACACGGCATATAAAAAGAATTAAACAAAATGTCACGGCAAATTTAAAATTGGATAAATTAATAAAAACAATATAATACAAGGTTTTAAAAAATATATCAGGGCGTCTGATCGAAGCGACGCGTGACCCGAGAGCTGGCTCTTATTTGGCCCAGCGAATTAGCATTGCCATCCAGCGTGGCAATTCCGCCAGCGTCTTGGGGACGCTTCCGACTGGTAGTGATCTGGATCAGTTTGAGTTATCTATAGATCGTTTGTAACGGTCTTTACATGGCTCAACTGTTTCTTGTGTATTTTGTAAATATTAACTTGTATTAGTTTTAAGTTTCTTTCTGTAAATAAAGCTTTATTCTTCTTCAAAAAAAAAAATTTATATATTGGATCAGATAGAGCACATTAGAGCAAGCGTCCATAGGCTAAAGTTACCAACAAGTGGGCCGATGAAAGGTACAATCAAAAACGAACCTTAAAGCCTGCATAACCGAGAGCCTCAACTCGGGATTGTCCTTCAGCACGTTGCCTAGAACCCGCGCTAGGGCTTTGAAGCTATCTTTTATATCTTTAGGGCTGTTGCAGAAGCTGGGAAGTAACGCCCACAGTTGGTTGCAGAGTAACTCGTATGTGTGTGATCCTGAAACAAAGATTATATGTTATACGGAGGCAAACAGGCTTACGGCCCTCCTGATGGTAAGTGGCGTCGCTCGCGCACATACATGAGTAGCCTATATGCTATTCTAAGTAAAGAACTTAATCAATTCCAAGTTTCAACAAAAACGGATGAGCCGTTATGCGATGCGAAAGTTTTGAGGATGTTTAGATAGATAGATAATTCTTTATTGCACAGGACAAAGACAAGTACATAGGCGAACTTAATGCTAGTTAGCATATTCTTCCAGCTAACCTTTGAGTGGTGAGGAAAAAATGAAGGTAGTGCTGTGTAACAGAGAATTGTATGTTTAGATGTTTGTTGGGCCTAATTTTAATAATAATAATAGAAAATAGATGGAAAACATCCAGGCATTGCCAAATACCTACTTATTTTAAAAAACTTAATTTAATTTAATATTATATAAGATTGACATTAATGGTAAATTTATATTTTATTGAATTTGTAACTTATTATGTAATTTGTAATCTAATTAATATTGGTTTAAATCTTTGTATTTATAATGTTTGTATGACCGATATCAGAATCTAGTGATCTGTTCTCTAAACCTCACCATCTATCAATGTACCTAGGTTCACGAACAATAAATGAATTATGAATTATTATTATTCTCCGACGAAGTATATGAAACTATCGCCATAAATGTAAAAGACCATGTACCTATATATACTATACTTCATGCAAATAAAAGCCATTCATTCATTCATTCATTCTTGAATGAAATATTTAAATCGTTCCAGTTTTGGAGGAATTAATATGAAATTAACCAGTTGAGTTATAAAACAAGGCTGCTGACACTAACCTGAAATCTGTTTCTCCGCCTCCATATCCCTCGCTCTTTTACGACAGAATGACGCCATTTCCAAAATCTCAGTTGCGAAGAACTTCAAGTTCGCGTTGACAATTTTCTCCTTGAGCACTGGTAACAACCAACTCCGCTCTAGGTTGATGGTGTCCGGTCCGTCACGTATGGGAATTACTTCGAGCACGAACTCTGGGCCTAGGGATTTGATGGCGCAGCCTGTGGATAGAAAAGATGGTCAAGTGCGAGTAGAACATGACGACCCCGGTGGCGTACTCGCCGTCTAAGGCGCAAAGGCTGTGGGCTCGATTCCCCCTGCGAGACATTGCATGACCTGCAATGTCGAACCGGCACCCCTTGTATCTCAGACGGGCATTCGCCCGCTGCGCCACTGAGGTTGTCTAAATAATAAATCGTCGTAATAACTCCACTCAGGAATGGAAATTAAAGATTTTCGTAAATTTATTTGTGCGAAAAACCTCCATGCTAACAAGATATAGGAAGAGTAGGAAATATGACAGGAATATTATGATAAGATTTGGTGACGTCTTCCAGGCAACTTATGAAGCAAAATGGGATGCATACCTGTAGTGTGTTCAACCTCTTTATTATGATGGAAGTTGGCGGATTCGCGGCGGTCGTTCAGTTTTGTTAGAAGCGGGGCGAGAGAGTAAGCAACTCTATCATTTGCTATCTGTAACAATACTTGACTACTTTTATTGGCCATCACAATAACGATATAACTAGTGGGTTTCAGTTCAAGTTTAGAAAAAAACTTTAAATCTGTCTTTTTCACAGGCTGAAGGGGCAAGAAACACTGTTATTTGACACAAGTGCTTTAAGATAATACTAGCATCCGCGGTTTCATTCCGGTCACGTTGCAGGTGTTTTTGTGTTAAGAGGATACAAATATCATAATAAATTGTCGAGTGGGCGGAGTGAAGAAAGTGACAGCGCTATGTACTGTAATTGAATGCGGAAAGAGATAGCAAGCGTTAGAAGGCGCTCGAAAGTAATCAACGTAAGCGAAATATAAGAAAATATAGATTATCTCAAAAACTATCTATTTTTTTTTAAAGTTTCTTGGATAGGTACCCAATGCTATTGTCTAACAAAATATTTTTTAAAAAAGTTATTTTTGTGAGATAGTCTCAGAGTATTTTCAAATAAACTGATGCAGAGGACCCAACTTTAAAAAATAAAACTATCGAGAAAAGTTTTACCAATCGCGTTTCTGTCTTGGATTTACGTAAATAAAATGCTCAAGTTATCTTTGTCATAAAAATCAAAACTGTGCGTTTTGCGGTTATTGAGAAAAAACAATTAAAAAATCATAAAATAATTAAACCCTCACCTTAAATATTAGTACTCAATAGAAGAGATTTAGAGCTCAAGAGGTCCCAAGGCCGAAAACCAACTCAAGTCCCCAAGTCTCCAAGCCTCAAATCTTCAAGCCCCCAGGCCTCCAATTGTTCAAGACCCTAAGCCCTCAGCCCCAAAGTAGGTACGTAGGTAGTAGTTTTATTATAAAATTGTATACACTTGTGACTAACTCAGATGTTTGTTCTGTGTCTGGGTGTTAAATATTTATCTATTAAGTATATCAGTCTCTGGTACCCATAGTACAGGCTATGCCTAGTTTGGGATCAGTTGACCGTGTGTGATATGTCCGGAATATTTATTTATATTACAAAAATAAATAAATATTTTATAAATAGTTGTCCCCGAAAGAGTTCCATGACGAACAGTATTGAGCCACTTCCCGAAACCTTTATGTCGTCGGTCCATCGGGTGGGTGGACTTCCACCACTGCGTCACGGATTCTTCTACGGATTTCCTCATTATTAAATAAATCAAATTATTGTCATAGTGCCTTACCTCAAAACATACAGCGATTGTCATAACAACATGCCTAATGGCCTTGTTGAACGGGTTGTCCAGTCCCGTGCCGATGGTCTTGAACACATTCTCTACGTGAGTCTTGTGCTTCGCAAAGTCCTCATCGGTGTCAATCGCGGGTTTCACGCAGTCCATTAGTACCACCTAAAAAAAAGATGGTCAAGTCTCATCATCATCATCAGCCCACATAAGTCCACTGCTGGACATATGCCTCCCTCAATACACGCCACTGAGCCCGGCCCTGCTGATGGTAAGTGGTTACCGTCGCCTATTGACATCAGCAACACCTGGAGCATTGCTAATGCGTTGCCTGCCGAACCCCTCCCCTCTAAAGAGCTCTGGCAACCTTACTCACCGCAGGAACACAACACTATTTGAAACAAATAATGTTATTTGGCTGTGATCTTCTGTAAGGCGGAGGTACCTCCCAGGCGGGCTGCTCCAATTTAGAGCGAGAAAATCTCGCTGTGCCCTAGGTACTTACTGCCCGCCGCCTAATGCCCGCCTATGGTCAAGTCTAATGGTTACTATTATGAGGATGTAGGGCAAAGCGAGATTTCGCTCTAAATTGGAGGTACCTCCGCCTTACAGAAGATCGCAGCCAAATAACAGTATTTGTTTCAAATAGTGTTGTGTTCCAGCGGTGAGTAAGGTTGCCAGAGCTCTTTAGGGGGGGAGGGGTTCGGCATTAGCAATGCTCCAGGTGTTGCAGATGGCACGGGCGACGGTAACCGCTTACCATCTGGTGGGCCGTAAGCATGTTTGCCTCCGTATTACATAAAAAAATATGGTCTTTATTTCAATATGGTCCTGAAAAGCTCTTTTTTGGTCATCCTGTATTAGGTCAGTGACCAGGGCCCGTGATCAAAAGGGCCTATGACCGTCGTCGGTGAAAGAATCTGTATAATGAAAGGATTATAGTGCGCCTCTCAGAGGCTCCTTTCGTGCACATGTCAATTTTTAGTTTCTCGGACATGCCGGTTTCCTCACGATGATTTCCTTCATCGTTTGCATATGATGATTATGTTTTTTACCTTCAAAGCATTAGTGGCGGCGTTCGTAATATCATTGACGTCAGACAGCCATAGCTCAGTGACGCAGATATTAACAAATAGAGGCAGGTTTGGTATGCACAGGTTCAGGTCCAATCTGAAACATTAAAAAAAAATCTAACAAACTTTCTTTCAGAATATCTTTGAAATATAAACGAATTACACTGTACAAAGTTTTACGTAACTAGTTAACTATCTCCAAATGCAATTAAAAAATAAATTGTTTTCAAAACAATTCATGTGACAGGTTGCAAGCCAATCGGCGATTATTAGTGACGTGTTATCAAACTTACGTAGCCAGGCAGGCGTATCCTTGCTGCAACACCGCACACCAAGCTAGAACCTGCCCCGCGTCGTTAGCGGGCGGGCGCGCGGCGAGTAACGCCCGCGTCAGTTGCACCGCTAGTGACGCGGGCAGGTTACTGACGGCTGACGGCGCTAGGAATAACGCATGGAGCGTGTGCAGGCAGCAGGTTTTTATGTAGACGTTGTTGTGCGTCATTAGCGAGAGTATCGCTTCGCAGATTGACTGAAAGAGGGACAGAGTTTTTGACATCTTTTAAAAAACATATCACCGCTAGTGACGCGGGTAGTTTACTGACTGGATGGCGCTAGGAATAACGCGTGAAGCGTGTGGAGGCAACAGGTTTTTATTAAGACGTTGTTGTGCATCATTAGCGAGAGTATCGCTTCGCAGATTGACTGAAAGAGGGACATAGTTTTTGACATCTTTTAAAAAACATATCACCGCTAGTGACGCGGGTAGTTTACTGACTGGATGGCGCTAGGAATAACGCGTGAAGCGTGTGGAGGCAACAGGTTTTTATTAAGACGTTGTTGTGCATCATTAGCGAGAGTATCGCTTCGCAGATTGACTGGAAGAGGGACATAGTTTTTGACATCTTTTAAAAAACATATCACCGCTAGTGACGCGGGTATGTTACTGACAGTTGACGGCGCTAGGAATAACGCGTGAAGCGTGTGGAGGCAACAGGTTTTTATGTAGACTTTGTTGTGCGTCATCAGCGAGAGTATCGCTTCGCAGATTGACTGAAAGAGGGACATAGTTTTTGACATCTTTTAAAAAACATATCATCGCTAGTGACGCGGGTATGTTACTGACAGTTGACGGCGCTAGGAATAACGCGTGAAGCGTGTGGAGGCAACAGGTTTTTATGTAGACGTTGTTGTGCGTCATCAGCGAGAGTATCGCTTCGCAGATTGACTGAAAGAGGGACATAGTTTTTGACATCTTTTAAAAAACATATCACCGCTAGTGACGCGGGTATGTTACTGACAGTTGACGGAGCTAGGAATAACGCGTGAAGCGTGTGGAGGCAACAGGTTTTTATGTAGACGTTGTTGTGCGTTATCAGCGAGAGTATCGCTTCGCAGATTGACCGAAAGAGGCGCAAAATGTTTGACATCTTTTAAAAAATATACCACCGCTAGTGACGCGGGTAAGGAGAAAACGAATTTAGGAAAACACATCTTTCAAAAATTACATATCTATCCTACTACTACTTCTTACAATAATATTATAAATGAGAGTTTGTGGGGATGTTTGTTATTCAATCACGCCGTAAAAGTTTAGTTAGCTATAACATTAATACCTACATATGTTTTGAGTAGATTTGTGGATAATTTTGTACAATTACGGTTCTATAAAATTCTCACGATATTATTTGCAGTATATAATTACCTTAATGTAATCCTTGCTAAAGACAGGTAGGACATCCCTTAGCATCGTCAATGTGTGCAAGACAGTGCGATGTCCAGATAGTAAGGCCTCCGCTTTGATCTGAGAGAGGCAGTATTCGGCCACGCGGTTTGATGCAGGGTGCAGTTTTGGGACCTAGAATCAATGTTTGTTTGACAACCTTGGTGGCGTGACGCAAGCGGTGGGTTCATCAATTAATTAAAACTATCAGAAATGATCAGAAGCCAATCGGTTTCTTCATTTGGATTTTACCAGATAACCAGAACAGTCATTTGGGGATTTGCCCATACTCACCACGCTGGGCATGCGGGTTGGAGATGCGCAGATAAAGCTCTTGTTGTTGATAGGGAACGCTGCTGTCCATCCCCTACCTAACCTAGCTTTGTTTCCATTAGCCGCCTCTTACGACATCCACGGGTAGAAATGGAGGGGCCTATTCTTCAGCCGGGACCACCACGGCTAATTACTGTTTCGTTTTTACAAATTGAATAATAATAATACATGTATTATTTAGTTGGTTATCACTTCATTTTTAATGTTGATTAACTAGTTATAATTTTGGTTAGGTACCAGAGGCTAGAATATTGTAAAACTTAGATATAATCGCTCATTATGTATCTCATTTTAAGTAAACCCTGTGTTTGTATGAAAATAAAGTTTTTAAACCTAATTAGATCGTGTAAGTTAAAAAAACTGTACCTAAACATACCTTGGTTTTCTGGTCTTCAGAAGGAACCATGAAGCAGCTGCCAAGAATGATGGAGTTTATAGCGTGTTGGCCCGCTTTACGAACCTACGAGAAGAGAACATTTATTACACAACTAGCAAACCCGACAGACGTTGTCATGGCCAAATCCAAATAGATATTATAACTCAGTAACTGACAGACAACGCAGAGCTTAAACCGTTGATCCTAGAGACTTGAAATTTGGAGGGTGTATCCCATTTATTTATACATTTGGCTGGCCTCATAGCTCCGTTGGTAGTAACTCTGCCTTCTGCGCTAGAGGTCGCGGGTTCGATCCCCGCACTGGATAAACATTTGTGTGGTAAACACAGATGTTTGTTCTGTGTCTGGGTGTTAAATATTTTTTATTTTATATATATATATATATATATCAGTCTCTGGTACCCATAGTACAGGCTATGCCTAGTTTGGGATCAGTTGACTTGTGAATATGTGCGGAATAATTATATTTATATTTTTTTATCTAAAACCATTTTTTTGTCATAATGATTGTTTATTTTTTCATTTATTTTTTATCCTAGGACTCATGTGCATCTAGTAACACATTTATAAAAAAGTCTGAATGTAATATGCGGACAGCGTCGTTGGTTACTTTATTACCTAATACCTGCATACTTGTAGGTATCTAATCTATTATTAAAACATAATTATGTTGTAACTGTTTGTTGTTCCGAAATACATAAAATAAAACGCAAATATCAAACCTTGGGCTTTGCATGCAGAGCGAACGCAAGCACCAGATCAAAAACCCTCATTGTTGAAGACTCCGACCACAACGCATACTCCTGAGCTCTCAGCAGCACAGACAAGCATCCGATCAGACCCCGTAACAAAGACCCGTTCTCAGTCTGCGCATTCTTCTCCAGGATCTCTGTGAAGGTTGCGGCTGCATCGGAGAACTGTTTCCGGAGAACTGCCTGGGAGACGGACTTGATGCCCATGGACAGGAGGGTCAGGGTTGCGACCAGATTCTCCTCTGCTTCTGCTACTTTGAGAGTTTCCATCTGAAAGAGAGTACTTATCTTAGATCTAAAGACTAATAACGCACAATAAGAGTCATAAAGCTATGAAATTGTAATTTTTAGAGACTCAATAAAGCAAAGTTTTCTCCCAATGTGATGATGAGAACAATGTTGATGTTTTTTTCCACAACCTGCCGAAACTCATGCAGATAGCACAGGCGGTTTTGGAAAATATGGAGTAGGTAAAAATAAATTATGTTTAAATTTATGTTTCGATTTTAAGGGCATTTATATTTCTTGCTTATTATAACGTCGCTTTGGCTTGGCTGTGATGTTGTTATAATTATAAATATATTTATAACACGATATTTATAATTATAAATATCTTGGCAGACGCCTCACGTGGAAGAAGCACATATTCACCAAAAGAAAGGCTCTCGGCCTGCAATTAAGAAAGCTCTTTTGGCTTATGGACCGAAAATCAACCTTATCTCTAGGCAACAAACTTCTCCTTTACAAGTGCATTCTCAAACCCGTATGGTCGTACGGATCCGAACTGTGGGGTACAGCGGCAAATTCAAACTTGGACATTATCCAACGCTTCCGTTCCAACAGTTAGAGAGGATATAACCAACAAAATAAAATCTTACGCCAAACGAATAGAACTTCACCAGAATGAACTCGCCAAAGATCTAATGAATCCAACCACATCCTTCAAAAGAATAAAGAGGAGAGCTCCTCAAGACCTAATACAGCTCTAATGATTTAGAGAAATGTGAAAATATGGAAGCGCCACGCACCGAATCAAACACCAAACTCTAGCTCAATGCCCATCCGGGCAGATTGCAAGAAACAAAGGTGATTAAAAAAAAAAAAAAACGGCTCACTCATGCCTAAATATTAAAAAAAAAAAGGATGTGAGGATAAAAAGCCAAGGAGTAATAGGTTAGTGTGGTAAGGAGGGAAGAATGTCATGTGATGAGAAGAGTGTTTGATATGAATGTGGATGGATGTAGGAGTAAAGGTAGGCCAAAGAAAAGATGGATGGACTGTGTGAAGTATATATGGGTAAGAATGAGAAGAAGTATGGGAAGAAGTGCTGAGATGACGGCTGATAGAGGGAAATGGAAGAAGAATACATGTTGTGCCGACCCCACATGATGTGGGATGAGGGCAGGAAGATGATGAATATAAATCTTACCAAAGCAGCAAAGTACTCCGTAGTGCTTTCCTTGCCGCCTTGCTCCTTGATGACCTCAGTGACTGCAGCTAACACTGCAAGCATCTCTTTGTGCAGTGCGTTGTTGGAGTCAAATCTGTTCAGCAATCTGAAATGAAGGCAGATATTAATCAGCAACACAAACTGAGTAAGGCTTGATGAATCCATAACAAACTGAGTGAGAACTAAGCAATCTGGACTTGGACTCTGGATGCTGGAGAGGCTCCTTTTACGCCAGTCAATTACATAATAATTGGCTCAATAGGTTTTTTATTAATAAATAAATAAATTATCTGGACATATCACACACGGTCAACTGATCCCAAACTAGGCATAGCCTGTACTATGGGCACCAGAGACTGATATACATAATAGATATATATTTAACACCCAGACACAGAACAAACATCTGTGTTAGTCACAAATGTTTGTCCAGTGTGGGAATCGAACCCGCGACCTTTAGCGCAGAAGGCAGAGTTACTACCAACTGAGCTATGAGGCCAGTCAAGTTGTTATTCTGGAATTGCCAGTGTAGAGTTTAAAATTAAATCTTACTTGCTAAAACTGATATTGGAGCACTGACTCCAATCAGAAGCAAATGTTTGGAAGGTTTTATAGGTGCCAGATTTCATGCTAGCCGTGTATTCTGATTCCGAACCCTCTTCCAAAGTCTTTACAGACATATTCTCAAATTCCTTGGCAATGTTCAGCTCGTTTTCGGCCTCCTTCTGCTTGTGGTGGCTGTATGTCATCATGGCATCGTGTTTTGATACAGCCTGCTGAGTGAGACCTGTGCTACCTAAAATCATAGACGATAAGTATATACTTCTTTTAGGCGTGTCACTTTTTTTTTTCTTTTTCTCTTATTCTTTCTTGGTCATCTTGTATTAGATCAGTCAGCAGGTTGAGCAATGGTGGGCCTGAAAAGGGCCTATGACCTTTGGTGAAGGAATCAGTGTAGCAAAAGGATTAAAGTGCGCCTCTTAGAGGCTCCTTTCCTGCACAGTATATACTGAACAGTCACAACAATGTACCCGAACTATTAACGAATTAAGAAGGGTATTTGTTTAAGTTGGTCAGCCAGCCAGTGACATGCAACCCAAGGAAAGATATTTAGTTTAACAAGTCTCTGATCTCTGGAATAGGCAGTCAGTGATAAGAGCTCCATCAGTGAACTCTTTTAAAATAGACTGGACAAATATAAGCACTGACCATAAATTATATAAATGCATCATCCTACTTATTGTATAAATGCGATAGTTTGTGAGGATGTTTGTATGTTTGTGGTTCAATCACGCCCAAGCGACCGAACAGATTTGGATGAATTTTGGGACATAGATAGATTATAGTCTGGTATAGCATATCCATATATAGATATAGGCCATATCTTCATAGGTAGCACGCGAGCGAAGCCGCGGGCGGAAGCTAGTTAATAAATTTATATGCTAGTTTAATAAATTTAGTAATAATAGTAATATTAGGTACGTACCTACCTACCTTGGGTTTTGTTTAGGATATAATAAGAGGGTGGTTTAAGTTTTACAGATGGTGCGACGAAATGAGTAGCTTTTTCATTGTGATATTGAGTGAATAGGCGCTGATGGTAGTAGGAAATACCTTAAAAAAAACATACTGTGAACACAAAAACAAACCTAGATTCTCCTGGAAGAACCGGGATTTTGCCATTTCTCGGTACTTTTGGACCTTCGGGTTGGAGTTGGAAGACTGTCCCTTCTGCCATCGCTTCCCTTTCGACTTTCCTTTGAGTTTAGACCTGAATTTGCCCATTTTATTGTATCATAGCACACGATTATTTTCAGAAAAACACACCACACGTGGTTCAGTCAATTTAGAAAGTGAGTGAAGTAAGCAGCGATTCGGCGTTTTGCGAGTGATAGCTGTCAAATGTTATAAACTGAAATATGACAAAATATCAATTTAGCCAACTTACGACAAGTAATGTTGCCAACTTTTTTATGAGATGAAGTAAGCTAACTACAAAAACTTGCTGGGTGAACTGTACGTAATACGTTCCGTTTTACGTAAAATCCGTATCCTCATAATAATAAGTATATTGTTGAGAATATTGCGATGAACGAAACGTATCCGTACATTTTTTTCATTCAACTTCATTGTACCTACTTTTATTGACGTTTTTGTTGTTTGTAAATAAAAACCGCTGGAAATAGTACGCAATGTGAATATACTCGCATTCCTCGATCGATCGCACATTACGTAAACGTTACACACCAGTTAATTAGCTAAACGGGAGTTGTAATTTCATAACCTAGTCGTTTCGGTGTCGTCGCGAACATTTAGTGTAATGGAATTATGAGACGGAACAATGCCTCCGTTTCTAAGGAAGAAAGCGACAAAGTCGTTCCCAGTCAAAGTGTGCACTTTGGATGCTGAATTGGAGTTCAACCTTGAGGTAAAACAGCTTTAATTACCCACCTAAACATACCCTATACATTGTTATTGTTATGTCCTATTCGGTATGGTCAAGACACTGATTCCAAAGGTGTGACTCACGGGGTTCAGAGGCCAATGTGCTAACTCGATAATTACTTTAATTAGCAACATTACTTACACCCACTTATGTACCAAGCTATGTATAATCAATTGTCTGTACATAGTTGCTACAAATATTCTCTTTAATAATGTCTGTTCCTATAATACACGAATACCAGAGGAAGTTTGAAAGTAGCGCCCAGTGACGGAAAAATTGAGATGTAATAGGTTAGCGTGGTATGGGCATGTCATGCGGAGGGAGGGATGACTAATTCTTTTAATGAGAAGAGCGTTAGGTATGAATGTGGGTGAATATAAGAGTAGAGGAAAATATGAATGGACTTTATTTAAGATAAAATGAGTAAGAAAGAAGTGAGTATATAAATGACGGCTAACGGAAGAGACTGGAAGAAGAAAACATGTTGTGCTGACCCCACATAATGCAGGACAAGGACAGGAAGATGATGCTGATACCTACATTAAACACATAATCTGGGTAAATACATTACTCCAAGATGACAATTATATTTAACCTGTATCTTCATGCACTTGCAAAGAGATGCTGATGCCGGTATGATAGTTGAGTTTTCCGAGGCATATAAAATTTACCATAGTACTGTACATGTTCGGAGGACTGTAAGATAGGTACAAGTATCTGATATGATAATCAGTAAACCACAATGGAGGCCTAAAACAGAGTTGTCCAGCAATTTATCAAGTATTTGACTTTTTATAAATATTTTAATCATCATACATATCCTGGTGATTATGTAAATAAATGTTGTTTAGTTATTTATGACATAAGGTACATCATCAACTGAATTTGTATGAAATCAATAAATCACATGCAATTCATACCAGTTATTGTACACAATGTGAATATTAGGCCATGTTACAAAATGTAACTGTATAAATATTCATGGATCAACTTTGTAAATTAGTCTATTATTGTGCAATCAATAGGTATTCCAAGTAAGAACTTATTGTATAATAGACTAATTAGTCATGTTTTAAAACCTAAATAACCCGCACACTTAACTCATAAAATACCGCAGAGCCTTAAGACAAAAGTATGCAACAGTGTTTGTTGCCAGTTATGACTATGGTACTGAGACTTGATTGCTAACTATTAATACAATACCTACCTTATACACAAGCTAAAAGTCGCGCTACTGATAGAAAGTCAGACTGTCTGTCTGTCAAGACCCTTTTCTCAGACGTGTAATGGTATGGAACGCTCAGGGCGCGGGTTCTCGCACGTGATCGTCTTTATTTTTTGATAAATACCTTAGGAAAGTCAATGTGTCCAGGCTGTCGTCGTTGAGCGAGCTTCTTAAGCGATTACGGATGTATGTAACGGCTAAAAAAGCTCGCTCCGCCTCCGCTTGATATGCATTGAGTCCAAATCCATCCAATTACATTTTAGGTCTCCATCATTGAACTAAAATGTTAAGCAGTCATCATCATCATTTCAGCCGTTCGACGTCCACTGCTGAACATGGCCTCCCCCACAGACGGAGCGAATTCCTTATCATGTGGGGGGATTTGCCCATACTCACCACGCTGGGCATGCGGGCTGGCGAGCGCAGTTAGAGCTATCGTTGTTAAAATGAGGGACGCTGCTGCCCATCCCCTAGCTTTTTTCCCTTAGTTGCCTCTTACGACATCCGCGGATAGTTAGATATGGAGGGGCCTATTTTTTAGCCGGGGCCACCACGGCCCAGCAGTAATACGGTTAGGCAGTAATCTTTCGCAATTCCGGAGCTACACCAAAACTGGAGTACCGGAGCTCACGCCCTAGTCCAGTGCACATTAGGTACCTGATCCATTTATTTGATTCCAGTGGCGAGCGACTGGCAGGGACTTATTTGATCTGGTATGCAGAACTATTGGCCTCAGGGAGACATGGTTCTTTGGACTTCAGTTCGAGGATACAAAACATTTTATCAGCTGGTTGAAACTGGACAAAAGAGGTACAGTCACATACTTGGCCTGACCCCACACTAGGATTCCCTGTGTCGTGGGTACCAGAAACTACGAGTATCATGGTACCCGGAACAAATATTTTCAAATCATGCAAACATCAAATCGAACCCGCATCTCTTGCGTCTCAGCCGGGCTTGCTCCAGAACGAGCCACGACTCAGAGTTCGTTGAAAGATGCCCCATATAAACCCAGCTTGCCTGGTCGTTCGTAAAAGATCATCAGGCTAAGTTATGTGCAACCAAGAAAGAATCAGTGACACAAGAAGATCCACACATCAATTAATACATGTAATATTTTACGCAGTGCAAGATCAATGTGTCTCCCAAATGCCGGGCACCCCGTTCATGCTGCTCTGCAAGCTGTACCCGGAGGACGTGTCCGAGGAGCTGATCCAGGAGGTGACGCAGCACCTTCTGTTCCTGCAGGTGAAGGCGGCCATCCTCAGCATGGACATCTACTGCCCGCCCGAGGCGTCTGTGCTTCTGGCCAGCTACGCGGTGCAGGCTAAGGTATACCATCAAACTCTTTCATCCATTGAAATGTGGATTTTTAGTCGCTAGTGTCTGTCTCTAAAGCCTAAATTGTGTTAAGTCCTGTTGCTATTTTATTTTTATTAAAACAAGTCTACATCAGGATTTTTAGGCTGCGTTTCCACCAGTGATGTGCGAGGATGCGTAGCGAGGGATGTGATTATAAGAACCAATAGAATCGCTTCATCGGAGCTGTGCTGACCGAGGCGAGGTAAATGAAGCAATTCTATTGGTTCTTTACAAACACATCCCTCGCTACGCATCCTCGCACATCTCTGGTGGAAACGTAGCCTTAGTCCCCAGTGTCTCTAAAGCCTTAATTGTCTTAGGTCTGGATCCTATTCCTATCGATCCTATACAGTCGCGAACATAGTCCTTACTCCACACTAGGATTACCTGTGTCGTGGGTATCAAAAAATATGATTGGGTAGGTACTATGCTACCACAACACCCAGACCCGGAACAAATATTTGCAGATCATGCAAAAATTTCCCGCAGCGGGAATCGAACCCGCACCCCTTGCGTCGTCAAAGAGGCGCACTTTAATCCTTTCACCGCACTGGTTCTTTCACCATCGGTCATTGACCCTTTTCTGGGTCACAATACCTGCCCACGGACCTCATCATTATCAGCCAGTAGAAGTCCACTGCTGGACAAAGGCCTCCCAAAGAGTTCCATGACGAGCGTCCCGGTCGCCATTCCAGAACCTTTGACTGACCTAGAGACCATGAAAGAACCGCGACATGAGAAGCAGCAGGTCATGTGAGTTGTGTTCACTAGTAATATATATTCAGTCGTTTTGTTTCCAGTATGGGGACTACGACGAGAGTGCGTACAAGCCCGGCATGCTGGCCAGCGAGGACCTGCTGCCGCAGCGGGTCATCGACCAGTACCAGATGACGGCCGAGATGTGGGAGGACCGGATAAAGATATGGTGACTATTGTTACACTTAAATTATATGCCATAGCTATGCCAAATCTAAAATTTAAAAAAAAATAGAAAAAATTTAGTTAGATATCTCGTAGGCGATCAGATCCTTGCTTCCCACACACAGTCTCACACACACACACACTTATACTCAAAATCTCTCTCTCACACACACACACACCTATACTCAAAATCTCTCTCTCTCTCTCACACACACACACCTACTCACAAAATCACCCACACATACACACAGTCACTGTCTCACTATCGCAAATACACACGCATACACACCCACACATACTTTCACATTCTATATATGTATTATTGTTGGCAAAATACTATCTTTTAATAATAAATCGCTTTCACTACACTGATTCTTTCACCGATGCAGACGTTCATAGGCTCTTTTCGGGGCCACCATACCTCAACCTGAGGATGACCAAGAAAGAATCAGTGACACGAAAAGCAAGCAGTAGGATAGTAGGAAGTAGAATAGTATAGTAGGATAGGTTATTATAAAGTAGGGTAACAATGGTGTGATGAACATAATTTAGTAATTAATTACTTACTTACTTTAATTTTAATTTACTTATTCCAGGTATGCAGACCACAAGGGCATGTCTAGAGATGAGGCTGAGATGGAATACCTGAAGATCGCGCAGGATCTTGACATGTACGGTGTCAATTACTTCGCTATTAAGGTAATGAAATAAAATGAAGAATAGGCCTCTCCATATCTACCTATCCGCGGATGTCGTAAGAGGCGACTAAGGGAAAAAAGCTAGGGGATGGGCAGCAGCGTCCCTCATTTTAACAACGATAGCTCTAACTGCGCTCGCCAACCCAGCAGCATGCCCAGCGTGGTATGGGCAAATCCACCCACATAATAAGGAATTTGCTCTGTCTGTGGGGGAGGTCATGTTCAGCAGTGGACGTCATGCGACTGAAATGCTGATGATGATGAAATCTAATTAAGTGGATAAAAAGACGAAACACAGCTGATTTAAAAAATTTGGGCCAAAATCTGTTTTTAAATTGAAAATATTGTTTACTCATATATTTTTTCTTTCTGTTGACAGAATAGTACCCCACTCGTCATAATAGTTTACGGAACACTTTTATTTTTCACAAAAACATAATTATTTCAGAATAAGAAAGATACCGAGCTCTACCTAGGGGTAACAGCCCTAGGCCTCAACATCTACGAGAAAGACAACAAGCTGACACCTAAAACCACTTTCCCCTGGTCCGAGATAAAGCACATCTCCTTTGACGACAAGAAGTTCGTCATCAAGTTTGTCGATAAGAGCGTCACTAACTTCATATTCTTCTCGCCTAAGGGGATGAATAAGTTGGTAAGGTATTGTTGATTCTAGATTATAATTTTGAGTTTGAATCAAGTGGATTTAAGATTGAATCAATTTGATTTAACATTGAATCAATAATTTTTGATATTGAATCAATATGATTTAATATTAAATCAATTTGATTTAATATAATAAATATAATATAATATATCTTTATTTCAGGCTACTTGACACATTACACAAAAATGTGTAACATGCCATGGCCCATATTAATAAATACCTTACAGACTAACATACATATAATATTAAACTTAAATAACTACACCACATCTAGAGTCAGGGACTTTCTTGATCGTGAGCGCCTCCCTGTAGCGACGGTAGACCACTCCAGCTGACCAGAAGTCGGGCGCGAGGCACACCTCTTTGTACTTGGCAGCTACCTGGAGCACGTAGGACTTGAAGTTAGTCCCCCTACTCGACTCCAGGCGGTTCAGGCCACGTACAAGGACTTCAGGAGCGGGACTGATCCGAAGACGGCCTCTTTCCTCCACATACCGGAGAACACTCTCCCCGGTAGTACTAGGATCCAATCGGGAGATGTAGATCCCGATGGTCGGTTCTACGACCTCCAATGAAAGCGGAGATCGGGGGGCGGTCCCACCTTGGTTGCGCGATGCATTCGGTCGATGCTTCTTCTAAATTAAGATCTTCGATGTCGATGTCGATGCTTTTTCTAATTTAAGATGAGAAAAAAATTGAAACAAAATATAGCCTCTGTCCTTCCCCTGGATAAAACCTATCTCCTTGCCAAATTTCATTATGATCTGTTCAACCGTATATATAAAGGTTTCAAACAAACATAGTTACTTTCGAATATATTTCACTAGCTTCCGCCAGGGGCTTCGCTCGCGAGATACCTACATAAATAGTAGCCTATATGCTATTTCAGACTATAATCTATATCTGTACCAAATTTCACCCAAATCCGTTCGGCCGTTAAGCCATGATTGAACTACAAACATCCAAACACCCTCACAAACTTTCGCATTTATAATATTAGTAGGATTAGTATGGATAATATATTTGTATATCAATAGATTTTGGACCTCTGCATCGGAAACCACGACCTGTACATGAGGAGGCGGAAGCCAGACACGATGGAAGTGCAGCAGATGAAGGCGCAGGCCAAGGTTTGACTGGCCTCATAGCTCAGTTGGTAGTAACTCTGCCTTCTGCGCTAGAGGTCGCGGGTTCGATCCCCGCACTGGACAAACATTTGTGTGATGAACACAGATGTTTGTTCTGTGTCTGGGTGTTAAATATATATCTATTATGTATATCAGTCTCTGGTACTCATAGTACAGGCTATGCCTAGTTTGGGATCAGTTGACCGTGTCAATATGTCCGGAATATTTATTTAAAAAAAAAAAGGTAGATTTTTGTTTTGTTTATAACGTTCGTAAGGTCACCCGTAGAAGGTGGTAGGGCACAGCGAGATTTTCTCGTTCTAAATTGGAGCAGCCCGCCTGGGGAGGTACCTCCGCCTTACAGAAGATCGTAGCCAAATAACATTATTTGTTTCAAATAGTGGTGTGTTCCTGCGATGAGTAAGGTTGCCAGAGCTCTTTAGGGGTGGGGAGGTTCGGGGTCGGCAACGCGTGCGTGATGCCTCTGGTATTGCAATCGCTCATAGGCTACGGTAACCGTTTACCAGCAGGTGGGCCGTATGCTTCTCTGCCACCTTAGTTGTATAAAAAAAAACCCGCACTTAGGCCCCATCTGAAAACCAGCGCCGTTTCACACCATCGGTGTGGACCAGCACCTATGCTGAGATGGGACCTATTTGGCGCACAACCACGCAGCGGGGACTATGTCTTGGGACAATGGTACCTACTTATCTGTCGTACCTACATTGTTGTTATGTCCCACTTCACAACTGTTTTGACTTACCTCATAGCTCAGTTGGTAGTAACTCTGCCTTCTGCGCTAGAGGTCGCGGGTTTGATTCCCGCACTGGACAAACATTTGTGTGATGAACACAGATGTTTTTGCTGTGGCTGGGTGTTAAATATATATGGTAATATTATTTTTTATTTTTGACAATTTACCTACAACCCGATTTTGATGTCTCCAACTTCAAAAACACGGGACTTGCATACAAACTTTCAACCCTTTAGGAGTTGAATTTTGCAAAATCCGTTCTTAGCGGGCGCCTACACCCCTTAAAGAGTGCCTGTGCCAAATTTCAGACTCCACGGCTCAGTAGTTTCCGAGCTTTCGTGATAAGTCAATGAGTGACTGTACTACTCCTTTATATAATATATTATGAATATCAGTCTCTGGTACCCATAGTACAGGCTTTGCCTAGTTTGGGATCAGTTGACCGTGTGTGTGATGTATGGAATATTTATTTATTATTATTTAATGGTACCTACCTATCTGTCGTATCTACATTGTTGCTTATGTCCCGCTTCACAACTGTTTATACTTGGGTAGGTAGGTAACTACCTAATTTTCATGTTTTATTGTTCTTTTCTGTGCTTTTATGTGTCAGATAAATAATTATTCATTCGTTCATTCAAGGAGGAGAAACAGCGTCGCCAGATAGAGAGGAACAAACTCTGTCGTGAGAAACAACTGCGAGAGGCAGCGGAGAGGGAACGGGCCGCTATGGAACAGAGGCTGTTGCAGTACCAGGAGGAAATAAGACTCGCCAACGAGGCGCTGGTAAATATTTCTACATAAATTGCGGGTAGTCACAATAAATATGCGATAAAAACCCGGGTAATCAAAATATACGTAAAAATACCCGTGGTTGCGGGTTAACATAATAAATAGCCGATAAATACCCACGGGTTATCCTACTAATGATGAGAAAGTTTGTGAGAATGTTTGTTGTTCAATCACGCCCAAACGGCCGAACGGATTTGGATAAAATTTAGTACAGAGATAGATTATAGCCTAAAATAGCATATAGGCTACTTTTTATGTAAGTAACACACGAGCGAAGCCGCCGGCGGAAGCTAGTTATATTACAAATGCGAAAGTTTGTGAGGATGTTTGGATGTTTGTTAGTCAATCACGGCGTAACGGCTCAACCGATTTCATTGAAACTTGGAAGATAAAGTTCTTTACCTAGAATAGCATAAAGGCAACTTTTTATTTATTTACATTTATTACAAAAAAACAATGTACAAAAGGTGGGCTTAATGCCAAGGCATTATCTACCAGCCAGCCTGATTGGGTAGAAACAGGAGGTTGGCGTGCGACAGATTGTTTAACTTAACTAAAAACTATACTATATATAACCATACACTATATTTGACAGGCCTCATAGCTCAGTTAGTAGTAACTCTGCCTTCTGCGCTAGAGGTCGCGGGTTCGATTCCCGCACTGGACAAACATTTGTAACTAACACAGATGTTTGTTCTGTGTCTGGGTGTTAAATATATATCTATTATGTATATCAGTCTCTGGTACCTATAGTACAGGCTATGCCTAGTTAGGGATCAGTTGACCGTGTGAATATGTCCGGAATATTTATTTATTTATTATTTAAATATGCATATATATACAGTGGTGGTCATCTAATTAGAAACACCTAGTCACCTGACATTTTTATAAAGTAACTAACATTATTATAGCATTTAATAGGAGGTAATTTTTTTTTTCACTACTTTACAATGTACTTTAATATCTCTAGTTTAATTACAAGCAATAATATTTGACAACCAAGACGACAATAAAAATAAATATCAGTGAAACAAAAAGTATCAATATCGTTAGGACTGGCAGAATGGACAACTAATTAGAAACATTGTATGACTTGGTTCGAAATTAGATTTTTTAAACTGAAATACAGTTCTCACAATTGTCAATCACATTGTAAATATTGCCGCCATTTCTAACTTATTACGAAAAGTTACTATTTATTATTGTTTTATTAAAAATGGGTAAAAATAAGAGCTGTGATGCAGCAACGAGAAAAATTATAGTGAATTTTCATTTAAAACAAAAATGGAGTTACAGAAAGATCGCCGATTATTTGGAATGTTCCGTAAAGATGATATTTAACACCCTCGCACATTTCAAACTACACGGAAAATCAGATAACGTGCCAAGAAAACTTCGGCCCAGGAAGACTACAGTTCAAGAAGACAGGCTTTTGCTTCGATTAGCTAAGGCGGACCCCTTTAAAGGATCCAATGTTATAAGAAAAGAGGTATTTTCAGAAGATGATCCTCGACACGTGTTCACTAAACTAGTTCGTAGACGGTTGGTTGAAGGAAAATTGTTAGGAAGGATCGCTAGAAAAGTACCACTACTAACCAGGCAACATAGAGAAAATCGTCTAGCATTCGCTCGCAAATATGGCAGTTGGACTATTCATCAATGGAAAAAAGTTTTGTTTTCAGATGAAACTAAAATTAATTTGATTAATTCCGATGGAAAACGATATGTACGACGACCAATAAACGAGGCTTTGAATAACATGTACACTAAAAAGACAGTTAAGCACGGTGGTGGAAATGTAATGGTGTGGGGATGTTTCTCAGGGTACGGGATTGGTCCCGTGAGAAAGATTGAAGGGCAAATGGATCAATATCAATACAAAAAGATCTTGGAAGAGACAATGATTCCATATTCCGAGGAAAATTTGCCAGTAACTTGGATATTTCAGCATGACAACGACCCAAAGCACACAGCACGCAGCGTTAAAGCGTTTCTTACAGAACAATCCGTGACAGTATTAGAGTGGCCTGCCAATAGTCCGGATTTAAATCCCATAGAAAATTTGTGGCACACTATAAAGACCAACCTGTCGCAGAAACACGTTACTAATATTCATGGACTTAACAGTGCATTTGAAGACGCTTGGAGAAGTATTCCTGTAGAAACTTGTTATAAATTGATTGAATCAATGCCGCGTCGCTGCAAAGCTGTTATTGATAATAAAGGCTACCCTACCAAATACTAATTGTCTAAGGATGTAGTATTTTTAGTATTTTTCAAAACTATTGGGGTTTTGTTCAAATTAAAAATGATTTAAGTAATGATTTTTTTGGTGTTTCTAATTAGTTGTCCGGTTTGTATCTCGTTTTTTATTTTGTTATTAATATAACTTTCAGTTTTAGAAAAACAACCGTTGTTTTCTGTTATTAAAATGGTATAACAATGCAATATAATATCCGATACATCGATTTTAATACGTAGGAACACTCAATGATACGTTAAAAATTAGTTCGAAAGGGAATTTGCAATAAAAATATAAACCCAGGTAGGTGTTTCTAATTAGATGACCACCACTGTATATATATAATACACTGCAATAGATTAACAGATAGTACAAAACAAGTGTTTTATTAACATGTAGTGTAGATGCTAGATGTTCTTAAGAAAATGTTCACGAGTTAATCGTTTAAATGAATCTTTGGAGTCAACTTTTTTATGTAGGTACTGTAGGATTCTGATTGCAAAACCTATTAAAATACTAGTGTACAACTGTGTGCCTAGAGACGTCATTTTTCTAAGTCATCTTTTACAAGAATACTATTAATTTCAGCGTCGCTCAGAAGAAACGGCAGAACTGCTGGCAGAGAAGGGCAGAGTGGCAGAGGAGGAGGCTTCGTTACTAGCGCAGAAGGCGTCGGATGCCGAGAGGGAAAATGCCAGATTGCGACTCTCCGCCATCAGGACTGAGGAAGAGAAGGTAAACATAATTTGATTGACTGGCCTCATAACTCTGCCTTCTGCGCTAGAGGTCGCGGGATCGATTCCCGCACTGGACAAACATTTGTGACTAACAGAGATGTTTGTTCTGTGTCTGGGTGTTAAATATATATGTATTATGTATATCAGTCTCTGGTACCCATAGTACAGGCTATGCCTAGTTTGGGATCAGTTGACCGTGTGTGATATGTCCGGAATATTATATTATATTATTAATTTGCTAAGGGACTCGAACTTATGTGCGCTATATTCGAACTTATACGACGCATTGTTGGAAGGTACGCCGCAGTGTTGGAAGGCCCCCCATCCGATGGACCGACGACATTGTGAAGGTTGCGGGTAGTCGGTTGATGGAAAACGCTCAAGACCCGTTCGTCATGAAACTCTTTGGGGCCTGTCTCTAGTAGTGTACTTCTACAGGCTGATGATGATGATACTATCGCTCTCAAACGGTGACGGAAAACATCGTGAGGGAACCGGCAGGTCCTAGACCCTAAAAATTCGAAGACATTGTGACATGTGCACGAAAGGAGCCTCTAAGAGGCGCACTTGAATCCTTTCACTACACTTATTCATTCATCGACAGTCATAAGCCCTTTTCAGGGCCACCATGCCTTAACCTGGCTACTGGCCTAATACAGGATGACCAAGAAATAATCAGTGACACGGAAGTAAAGAAAGAAAGAAAAAACTTTTATTTGTAACCACAATATTTTAAATTGTTTCTGTTTAGGCTTAAGTTAGGATGTAGGTTAGTTACATAGGTGCTTACGAGTATATACTTAGAACTTTAGTTATCTTCGCTCACTCGATCAAGAACATTATCAGGTGCACCTGGAGCGCAAGACGCGCGAGGCGGAGTACCTGACGGCGCGGCTGGTGGAGGAGAGTGAGAAGCGCGCAGCAGAAGCGGAGCGCCTGCGCAGCGAGCTGCTGGCCGCGCGCGCAGCAGAGAAGCACGCCAAGGAGAAGCTTCTCAACTTCCTCAGCAGGAACAACGGCTCGCTGCCTCCCAATGTGAGTTTCATTCGTCAAACTGCCTCTTAGAAGTCAGTCAGTCAGAAAAAAAATAAGTTGATGAGCAATAATTTTATTTTATTTTATTTTAGACATTTTTGGAAAACTAACAGCTAGGTGGACACATTAGATAAATAATTATATAAACCATGCAGTAGTGATACTACATGTGCACTGATGGCCAATTATAAGTTTCCGCAGATAGCAGGGGATGGGTAGGTATAAAAAGTAACGATAGACGACAGAAAGCAATACACACACACACAAACGTTAATCAGTACCATTACCAAAGAAGTTGTCATTGAGTAAGCGTTTAAGCTTACTCGTTGTAGTGTTGAATAGGTCGACATCAATGTTAGCTTTAGCCAAGGAGTTGAATGAACCGCTTGCTCTAATCAAAAATGCATTCTGCCTGTAATTTGTCCTGACTAGAGGAACATAAAGAACGCTTGGTTTTCTCAATGCAGCCGTAGTAGCGCGCAACCCTAAATGTTCCAGAAGCTCTGGGCAATCAACGTTTCCGTTACAGATGTTTAGAAGATACGCCAAGTCTGCTGTTTCTCTCCGCTTAGAGAGGGGAAGGAAGTGAAACTTACGACATCTCGTTAAATAATCCGGTAAAAAAATTTTAGCTCTATACTGTAGGTATCGTAAAAATCTTTTTTGAATTGATTCAAGTCTTAAGGAATAAACGTCATAGCAAGGGTTCCATACCTGCGAGGCGTATTCCAAATGACTACGTACGTATTCTTAAAACAAAACCAAGTGCACGAGATGCCTTCTTAACTATGTTCTTAACATGTCCGTCAAATAATAATTTACTATCGAAAGTTATACCTAAGTCTATAATTGTATTTACTCTTGTAAGAGGTGAGTTATGAAATGTGTAGTTAAAGATTAGTTTAGTTGGTTTACGAGTAAAAGAGCATACGTAGCACTTGGAGACATTAAGATCTAATTTATTAAGTACGCAATAGTTTTGGAACCTGTTAAGATCGTCCTGAAGGTGCACAGCATCATTGGGCGTTTTTATCGGGTGAAGAATTTTCATGTCATCAGCATAAAGAAGGATTTTAGAGTGAGTAAAGCAGGAGGAGATGTCGTTAACAAAAATAGTGAAAAGCAAGGGGCCTAAAAGGGATCCCTGGGGGACACCAGAAGGAATGCTCATGGGTAACGAGGAGTAGCCGCTTAGAACTACAGTTTGACACCTGTTACGAACGTACGATGAGAACCATCTAAACAAATTCCCCCTAATACCTATTCTTTGAAGCTTTTCAAGAAGAACTAAGTGGTCAATGCGATCAAAACATTTTGAGTAGTCAGTGTAAATGACGTCAACTTGGGAAGGCTCTGACATAAATCGTGTCAAGAACTCAGTGCAGAGTAGAAGATTGGAAGTGGTTGACCTACCTCTCAAGAATCCATGCTGTTGTATAGAGATGTTTTGCTTGAGTGCTGAGTAAAGTTGAGCGTGAACAATTTTTTCTAGAATCTTAGCAAACAAACACAACTTAGATATCGGTCTGTAATTTTCGACCTTATTTTTAGCACCTTTTTTATGTATGGGGGTGATGAAGGCGGCCTTCCAGATATTAGGGACAGTGCCCTCATTGAGGGAACGGCGATATAAAAGAGAGAGGGGCAGAACTAGGCTCTTGGCGCAGTTAACTATTAAAATTGCCGGAATATTGTCAGGTCCAGCTGATTTAGTAAGGTCCAACGATTTAAAAAGTTTAAAAACATTTGCCTCCAGCACTTCGACCGTACTTATATCGGTGGAAGAAGCAAAGTCAGGCGGGCAGGCCGAAGCGGGCTGTACATTAGTCTGGGGATTATTTAGAAAGGTAGAATGGAAATACTCCCCAAAAAAGTTGCATATCTCATCACCTTGGTCAGATGTGCGGTTTCCGTACTCGAGAACGGAGGGATACGCATTTGAATGGTTTTTGCTCTTCACATATGACCAAAAAGCGCGAGGGTTATTCCTAATTGAGTTTTCAATACTTTTAATATACGCATTGTACATATCTTGCTCCATAGTACGCGCTCTTTCTCTTAATAAAACAAACGAATCTCTATCGTAATTATTACCATAAGTTTTGTATTTAGTGTGAAATTTAGCCTTTTCACGGAGTAATTTTATTAATGGTTGCTTGTACCATAACGGGTATTTACGTGATGGGGTTACTAGTTTAGATGTAATATAAGTGTTACGCAGGCTATAGATTGTGTTGTACATAAAGGAGATCGCATCCTCAATAGTCCTACTACCTAGCTCAGACTGCCAATCAATAGCGTCAAGACTGGAGCACATAGAATTGAAGTCACCATTATGATACATATACCTGGTGTATGAGCGCGGCTTTATGGTATGTAATTGAATAAATTCAGCAGAGGTCACAACAGACCGGTGGTGGGGATCTTCGTGGACGAGGGGGCTATTACACGAGCTCACAGAAATATCACTGTTTGAAAAAATTAAATCTAATAGACGGCCATGGCTATCGTTCACAAACGAGTTATATTGTAGGAGATTGCACGTATTTGTGCAATCGATGAAATCTAACTGGTGCGGCCCTTGAAGATTACTCGGGGACAGTGAGATTCCATCACTATCCGTAGTCCATGTCAATAATATACATTTTCAACACACTTACTCATAAAGTGGCTCTAATTTCCCCGCATTTAGGCACATAATGATAGTAATCAATCTGTGACTTTTTCATTGCTATTTTTCACTAACGTGAGTGATTTTATTTTATTGGTTGTCAAAGTCAAAGTCAAAAGGCATTTATTTCAATAAAATCACTAGGATCACTTTGAAACGTCTTAGAAACTAGGTGAAGCTACGCCATTTCCTCGCGACCAAGCCTAGAAGAATCAGGCAACAAACACGGCGCACGTTCCTAGCATTTTTTTTGATGATCCTTTTTCACAAAATGGAATGTAGAGCTTCAGTGTGATGCCGATCGAACTAGGTGAGGCTCAGAAATTTTTCTAGACAACTGACGCCCAAAGTGGTCTATATCGACCCCCAGGGGTCGACGGTGACCTTTAAGGGGTCTATGAGATGCAAATGGGGGTCTACTAGATGCAACGAGATCTATAATAATATCTCACTACAGTAAACAGTCAGTCAGTCAGAAAAAATAAGTTGATGTTTTCGCAAAAATGCAATACAGCTCATTTTAAATTTTGTAACTTACTACACACTTTTATTAAACACTGCAGTATTTGTAACTTACATAAATATTTTATAAACATTAGTAAATATTTTCAGGGAAAGGAGCAACTGCTGAATTACCTTACAATGTCCAACGGCATGACTAATGGAATGAGCAACGGAATGTCCAATGGCATTTCCAACGGATACCAGACAAACACTGTGAGTCTTCTTCTTCTTCTTCCTGCCCTTGTCCCACATTATGTGGGGTCGGCACAACATGTTTTCTTCTTCCACTCTCTTCTGTTAGCCGTCATCTCCGCACTCACATCTTTCTTACTCATGTCATCTTTAATACAATCCATCCATCTTTTCTTCGGCCTTCCTCTAGTCTTATATCCATCCACATTCATACCTAACGCTCTTCTCGTTACATGACTTTCATCCCTCCTCATGACATGCCCATACCAGACAAACACTGTGAGTACCATTACATAATGTTTTGTGAGGAAGAGTAGATGTTTAGATGATTGTTGTTCAATCACGCCATAACAGCTCAACCGATTTCGTTGAAACTTGGAATATACAGGGTAGTACAGGTACTTGGAGTTTTTTTTCAGGGCCACTTAGGCGAAATCGACAACCGTGAGAGTAATCGAAAAGTGATGATAGTTACGGGATCGATTTTGAAAAAAATAAGATCTGCATTAAAAAAAGCTGCAATTTATTTTTAGTTTTTCAGATCTTATTTTTTGCCCTGAAAAAAAACTCACCCTGTATTCTTCTTTACCTATAATAAATAGCTTATAGGCTATTTTATGTACGTACGTACACTCGAGCGAAGCCCTGGACGGAAGCTAGTCTCAAAATAAAATATTAAAATGGACTCGCACACCCACACACACTTTTACACACAAACACACACAAACACATACACTCACACACAAACACGCACTCGCACACATACAAATACTTTTATTCCGGTAAACTTAATCTATGTTACATTACATGGGTTTGGGCCCTCTTTAAGGTATCGCACATGAACTATTATTTTCTTTCTAATAAAATGAGTTTAGGACTCCGTTCTGTTGCAGTCTACCACCGTACCATCGCTGTACCCCTCCACATGCTCCCTGCCCGCGGAGCTGGGTGCGGGGGCGGAGGCCGGCGGCGGAGCCCCGGAGCCTGACCGCGACTCCTACCAGCTGGTGCCGGACGACGCCGACCCGCACATGCACAGGCTGTCCATTGAGATTGAGAAAGAAAGGCAAGTAGACCATACCATTCGGAAAATGTATGTGCGCTATGCTAGTGCTCTCAAACGGTGAAGGAAAACATCGTGAGGAAATCGGCATGTGCACGAAAGGAGCCTCTAAGAGGCGCACTTTAATACTTTCACTACACTGATTCTTTCCTCGAAGGTCATAGGCCCTTTTCAGGGCCGCAATACATCAACCTGGTCACGAACCTAATACCGGATGACTAAGAGCTCTCACTCTTTTAAATGCCTATGTACACGAGGTCCAACATGTCGACATCTTTAATGATAACATTTGTATAATATTTAATTCGCTAAGAGTATATTTAAGTTTTAATTTTAGACAGTAGGCACTTTGGTATATACTGTAAGCTTGCTGTTTTAACTGAAATAAATAATTCTAATTCTAATGACCAAGAAAGAATCAGTGACACGACAAGAGGAAGAACCATACCTCAACCTGGTCACTGACTTTATACAGACCAAGAAAGAATACACGACAAGCAAGCACTCGATAGTCACCGGTGAGTGGTGAAATGTGGACGCGTACGTGTTGCCTGCGGCATTGGAAGCGTACATAGACTACGGTAACCACTCACCAACAGGTGGATCGTAAGCTTGTTTACAAAAAATAGTTAATTGATTTCTTTTTTTTTTTAATATTATTTCGTACATATCACACACAGTCAACTGATCCCAAACTAGGCATAGCCTGTACTATGGGTACCAGAGACTGATATACATACATAATATATAAATATTTAACACCCAGACAGAACAAACATCTGTGTTCATCACACAAATGTTTGTCTAGTGCGGGAATCGAACCCGCGACCTCTAGCGCAGAGTTACTATCAACTGACTTGACATACTATTTTGTCGCACGCCAAACTCCTGTTTCTACCCAATCAGGTTGGCTGGTGGATAATGCCTTGGCATTAAGCCCACCTTTTGTATAATCTTGTTTTTATGTGCAATAAAAATTAAATATTTTGACATGTCAAAAATTTTGAAATACCTTCTAATTGACAAATGTTGTAGATAATTGTAATAATTTAAGTATAATTTTTTTTGTAAAATATATTACTTCAAAATTTGCAGCGCCCTTACAGGGTCTATGTACTTACCTACTTTATCCTGTACTTTATACCTTACTCCGTACATAGTCGTGACTATGTACATGGAGCATGAAATAAATGAAATAAATAAACTGATCTATGAGGCCAGTTGGATGGAGCGAGAGAATACTACACTGGTGGCCCCGTGACGGAAAGAGAATTCGCGGTCGGCCAGTCCGTCGCTGGAGAGACGACATTGAATTAGTGGCTGGAAAAATATGGACACAAAGTGCAAGAGACAGAGGAGGATGGCACGAGATGGAGGAGGCCTTTATCCAACAATGGATAGCCCCTAAATAAATAGAAAAAAAAATGTACACTAGGGAAATACGGCTAATAATAATAATAATGAGGCCACTTAGTATGAAGTCTTTGATTTTATATTCTCGTTTTTTCCCCAGGGTCGAGTACCTGGCGAAGTCGAAGCACCTCCAGCAGCAGCTGGACGAGCTGCGCTGCGAGTTCTCGGTGCTGCGCGTGGAGGCGCCGGCGACGCTGGACCGCCTGCACGCGGCGCAGGCGCAGACCGGCGACAACAAGTACTCCACGCTCAGGAAGCTCAAGCAGGGCTCCACCAAGACCAGGCTCGCCTTCTACGAGGAGCTGTGAGGTGAGCTTCCCTCCATAGTACCCGACTGAGAAGTCTTCAAAGTGATCCTAGTGATTTTATTGAATAGCCTTTAAAAAAAAATCGATTCCCGCTGCGGGACAAATGTGCAAACGAGCTGTGAAGTTAGTCATCCCTGCGATCCCATTGTACAGTCAGCAACGGATGTCGCTGAACACTGATTTCGCTCCATAAGTAACTTACCATAGTAAAATACAAAACATACTTAACTTAAATACATACGCCAAAGTATAATAGTCATAATAGTAATTTATTTATAGTAAATATTATAAGTCAATTTGTACATAATTCATTTTCTACTAAAAGTATCATACATTCATAATTAATTACAATGTCAAACATAAATATAATTAAAATTTCAATAAAAATTGTTCTAAATAAAATGTCATAATGAAAAAAATATGTAGATATAATTCAATTAAATAAACACAAATCAAATCATTATATATTTTTACATTTAAAGACTATGAATTCATCATAGGTATAAAAAGTTTGCTGGTTTGTATTTTATTATGGTAAATGACTTAGTAATTCCGTTCAGTTAATATGAAAATAATTCAGCGACTTTCGTTTGTGCAAAATGTGGGCATGTGCAAAAATGTTTGGACGTGCCTCTGACTAGTAGCCCCCTTATACATCTTCAAGGATCTGATTACCTGCATTCTGAGAGATTGTCTACCATGCTTGGGGATTAAAGTCACGAGCAACCTAGTTTCTAAGGCGTTTCAAAGTGATCCTAGTGATTTTATTGAAATAAATGCCTTTTGACTTGACTTTGAGCATATATTTCTTTTTATAATATTTACTCCAAAGAATCAAACCCCCGTATCTCAGAAAGTCAATTCATAGTGATGTCTAAGTGGTCCTAATTATTTTAATGAAATAAACGGCTTTGACTTTGACTTTGATGAAAAGTTGATATTTTCTTTTTCAGGTATTTTTGTTACACAACTTTCTGAAGCGCGCACAAACTAAATGACAATTTATAACAAGCGTAGACAATATTCTTCATATTAATTTCCATAGATAGACTATTTAAATTTTATAAATAATAGTTTTATAAATAAACGCCATATTTAATAGTTTCAAAATATACATAATCTTATAAATACTTTTCGAAGTATTTCATATGGACACAGAGTAAAAGCAGTAGCTTTTTATACTTCAAAAATAGTGTTATATCATATTTTTCATACCATAAAAATATAATATATTATATTGCATAATAATATGTACAATTAAAGTACATTATTTATCAGTTTTTGCCAAATAAATATTTTTTACAATTGGGACTAAAGTTTTAAATAAATTAAAGCCAGCCACACACACAACACGCACTCTATTCACTATGCTATGCCCGCTAAAAGTTCACTGTAAAAAAAATATATTTTTGTACACAATACATTTCCCTATATCTCTAGCCTAGCTCTAGCCTCAAAAGGTTTGTTGGAAGAAAACTCTTGTTCTGTATATGTTTCTGTGTGCATTAAAGACATACAGAATTAAACGCCCACAGTTGACACTAAAGCTCCACCAGCTTTAGTGGCATAACCACGCCTCCTGGCGAAATGTGGCCGTGGCCTCCGTGTGTGGTAACTCGTATTGAACAAGCCACGTGTGCCACGTAGCCGTGTGTGGCTGACTTTATTCTAATGATCTCTATTTTGCAACGAGACCTTGGTTAGACTTGGGTTGCTCGTTTTAACGGAGAAGGGCTTAGACCGGCGTTCCTCCTTCGCTGACGACCGTCGCATCGCGCCGTCGCGTCGATCCGGTAACCGAGCGATCCGACGATCTGCGTAAAACAGTGACGGTTAACCAGAATATCCCGCATAGACGCGTATGCTAACGAATTCCATTTCGACCGTGTTGAAGGTATTTCTAACGTACTAGGTACTACGAGTTAGCGAAGAAGGAAGGTCGGCCTTATAACAGAATATGGCGTAAAAATTATTTAAAGTATTAGGTAAAACCCTAACAAAGTGTTCATAAATCGTTGATTTCTAATTGTATGTAGATTGACTGAAAATTATGTTTCTATTAACCTTATTTAACTCATTTTGTTGTAAGATCTGCATTATTTTTTATATTTCATGTTCCATATGTTATTATTATGACGCCATCTTAAAGCCGTGTTGACATGGCGTGCAATCATCTGAAATTTAATTTAAAATGATCCTTACATCTTCTGAATAAGGTTACTTTTAGGAGCTTGCGTTATCTTTAAGCTATAACGTACACCCCCGATAAGGATCCCTTTGAAACGATTATTATATGACATACAAGTTTAAGCATCTAGAGAGATAATCATCACTCCATCTAAATGAAGCGGATAAGCGTATGCCATATCAATTATTTTTAACAAATGTAAAATCAAACACTGAATAAAAGAAATTTAAAAAAAAAATGATGATTAAACGATGATTATATTTTTAGACATCCATCAGTTTTTTTTTGTGAATAGTGGCCGATGTTTTGTTTATAAGAGCACACCTCAATAAGAGGCAATTATCGGGTCAGTGTTGCCAACTTGACTAAAACAATCGTTGCTTTCTCTTTTATCCTCAAATTTTGGAAAGACAAATCTTTGTTGGCAGCACTGGCCCAGATTATTGCTTCCGGAGGTGTGTATAGAATCAATTAAAATATTCCAGTAAGGAGCGTCTTTAAGATAAGTAGGTATGTCTCAATTCAATCCAAAGGCACAGGTTGTTTTCAAATAAAAGGCATTAAATTCTGTTTAGCGATAAATTATCTCATTATTGTAATCAATACATTTAGTAGGTTTCTTTCCAACCAATGTGTGTTACCAGTTATGACATAAGGCTGCTTGCCTATCGTGTCGCTGATCCTTTCTTAGTCATCCTGTATTAGGTCAGTGACTAGCAAGAGGTATGGTTGCTAGGAAATGGAGGCCTACATTCAGCAGTGCACGTCCTACGGTTGAAATAATGACAATGAAGAGGTTACTTTTGAGTCAGTGAAATCATAATACGTGGTAATTTTTGGAACTAAATACCATAAGTCCGTTTTATAGAGAGTATCTGATGAAATTCTGACACCCTGTATCAACCTGTGTCTGCATAGTTCAAATGTAATACCGAATCATTCTAATATGTACCTTTTTATGTATGTTTTTTAAGTTAAATCCTATTTTTATCTAATAAATGTGTAATGTCGAGATTTACAGAGGGCTTAGTACAAGTTTTCAGCAAGCAAGGTGTTGCAGATGTCAATAGGCGGTTAACCGCTTACCATCAGGTGGGCCGTAAGCCCGTTTGCCACCGTATAACATAAAAACTGTACTGTTAAAGCCTCTACACACGTTCCTGCATTTAGAGGCAGAGCAGATGGGCAGTGCTGCCAACAATGCTTTTCTTATCTTTCTAAAATTGAGGAAAAATGAGAAATTAAAGTTTTCGATTAGTTGGAAACACTTCTGATTGCAGGAAGCTGTGCTAGAGACTATAAATGCATACCTATGGTATTGTCTACGGATTTTCCCTAGACGTAAGGTGATACCAAAATTATTACGGCTACGGGTTTTTTACGTAAAGAGATACTAAAACGAGCCAACGTGAGCGTACACGGAGTAGTGAATTTGCACTAGGCCCTCTGTTGATACTGTGCCAAGTGCCTGATGTAATAATTGTGATGATATTAAATCTAGTTATAATTGGTTACTTCAAAGCCCAAATATGTCTCAAACATTTTGAGATGTAAATTGGTTGAAGTATCCTCTTTAGGCCCGACATCCAATAAAGCGAAGGTAAGCATAATCAAACTACATTTGAATGCATGATTGTAAAAACCCCCCTCAAACCACTTTTTTCGAATTCCTTTTTATGATGGAAAAATGATCCTTATATCAAAACTAATAGGAATTTATGTTTAAAAAAATGAACATGTGGCCTCTTTTGTTTTACTTCATTTAAATACATACAAAAAAAAATGTATTTAGAACAGTTTTTTTACACCAGATAGTTTTTATTGATTTTCCGAAACTTTTGCATTTGGTCGGAGGGGAGTTTTTACAATCATGCATTCATTTGTTGATAAGATTTGCCTGTCCCCGCTCTGGTAGATGCCGGCCTTTGTTGGTCTGTAAGGCTTAAATGTTTACCGTTAATGTGCCTGTATTTTTAATACATTTTATATCTATATTTTGTAAATAAATCAAGTATATTTGAGGAACACTTATTTGTTTTATTAGAAACTCGCTCACGCTCCGTCGCGTGGTACCCGAATATAAAGTAGCCCATATGTGATTTACTACATACATGCCAAAAGAGACGTTTCATCAATATATGGAGCCTGGGCCTGCACTGTGTACACTACTCTAAAATATGGCTAAGCAATAAAGTAAACGTATTTAATTGGTAATTTATTTAAATTGACTTCTTTCTAAGGTACATTAAGATTTTTTTCGACAAAGAGAGCAACACACAGCGCTACAAAAATATGGCGGATGGACGTGCGTGAAATGTCATTTTGACAACCTACATTTATCTGACAAAACAAAAACATCAATTCAACCAAGATTACATGAAAAATATGTCAATGTCATGTCAAACGCCAATAATAAACCAACATGGTGGCCTTCAAATAGTGTTCATATAGTAAAAAAACTTACAAGCAGAACTATTCTTGTACCATCGCATTTGTCTTCAAATTAATGAAATTGTTTTTTTTCTTGTAATCTCCTATTTTTTCCTTATTTTTCAATGTAGTGTACATGGACCAGGCCCAGAATGAAATGGCTCCTTTCATTCCAATCCTTTATTTTAAGGACAAGAGTTCCGAGGTAGCTCTAGATACGTGAATTAGCGGTCGGTTGGTGCATTTACTTCTTTATATATATAGTACTAGCTTGTGCCCTGGTACCTGAATAAATTAGCCTATATGCTATTGTGAGGTAAAGAACTCGGTTTCATCTAAATCGGTTGAGCCGTTACGGCCTGACTGAACCACAAACATCTTCAAACTATCGCATTTATAATATACTAGCTTCCGCCCGCGGCTTCGCTCACGTGGTACCTATGAATAACAAAAATATGCTGTTCTAGGTAAATATTATTTATATTCCAAGTTTCATTGAAAAACGGTGAGCCGTTACGGCGGGATTGAATAACAAACATCTTCACAAACTTTCGCATTTATAATATTAGTAGGATGGTGAGCTACCTAAGCCTAGGTACCTCTGTATTTATTACCTGACCTAGAATGCGCAACATTTCTTGCTAGAAGACCTACAGCAAAATAACAATAAAACAATTTAATCAACATACAACTTCGTGTTTATTTTAAAAATATACACCACAATCTTATAACAAATTATATCTCTAATACATCGTGTATTATTTATTTACAATTAAATAGATTATTAATACAAACATTTAAACATTAGCAGTTTAAATCTGCCTAATCAATGTCATAAATGCGGGTTTTGTTGAATACACTCAATATTACTGATAAATGACTCGATATTGCTGATGAATGATTGTTTGAATACAAGGTGATTCATAATATGTATTCCATCCCGCAAGGGGCTTATTCTACAACCATTTGGCAATAAAGTTTGTTCTAAGACTTTTGGAAATTCGACATTTTTCATTGAAAAATTCTATGCGAAAAGCAGCTGTTTTGGGGATAAATCAGGTCAAACTCAATGAATCAGCTGTTTTAGGTAGCAATCTCGATCCCGAACATCTTGTACGTTTAGTTATTAGTTCTTAAGATGATAAAAATACCAAAAACAGCTAATTTGAGAAAATTATGTGAAAAAATATTCAAAATAAAAATTTGAAAAACTTTGATCTTTTTTTTCGCTAGTATTATTTCTTTTTGTTGATAGAATAACCCCCTTTCGGGATGGTATACATGTTATGAATCACCTTGTATTACCTAAATAATACGTAAAATATTTACCGAAGGTCTAACTGAAAGGAATTTGAAGCTACTTTATCATTTAATCAATAATAATAAAATAATTATGTGATGAGAGTGAATGAAGCAAAAGAGCAAGTGGCAAGCCGTGGTCTCTGCCTGCCCCTGTGGGAAACGGGTGTGATTTTATGTATGTAATAGTAAAATAATTAAAGGTTGTCGCACACTTAGCAACCCGGCATCAGTGGGTATATTGTGTACCTAAGCAAAATGGGGCAACCTACTTCTTTCGCTGACAAAGAGGTTGAATGCAATAAAAAATAAGTCGCGCACGTCAATCGTGCGTACCAACATACTTTATCTACATGGACTTTTTGGCGGGAACTTGCGAAGTGATGTTGTGTTCTCAATTTATTTTACAAAACTAGTGTCTAATTGAATAATATTGTGTAATTATGGTGGTATTTTGCGTAATATTGTTTGAGTAAACCGCACAAGTGAAGTGGAATGAAATGATTGCGTGTATCGTCATTTTTCGAGTTGGCGCCAAGAGGTCCCTCGAGGTTTTAGTAAAATAGTCATCATCATATCTTACTAAAACTGAACTTGACTTGACGGTGACTCGACGATCATAAACGAAAGAAAATGAAGAAAGATAAACAAATTAACAAGAAAAAATACACGTAAGTCTTGGCAATAAGGCCTAGATGCCAGCCCGAAAGGGAAGAACATTAAAAAAAAAAAAAAACTTTATCTACATTGTGTCCTATGAGCATTGGCCCGTATCCGCGGCGCGTAAGTTGCTATCGTATCGTAAGCGTTACGCTATCGTGAATTCGAGCTTGGCCCACTGATCGGTCGGTTCCCGAACGAGACTGACGTCAGCAAAAAAGGAAGGCCGGGCTTAGAACTAGTTTTAAGTGCCCTTTCGATACATATTCTTATAAAATATCTCCTTGATAAATCATTCATGATAAAAAAGCAGAGTTCACCTAACGTATGTAATAACAACAATTTAATTTTGTGCGAATTTTATCAATCTTAAAAGGGCAATGAAAGCGTACACAAAACGACTGGACTACTCAAAGCACTTTGTTAAGGCAACCAACCAAACCCCTCATCTATTTCAGGGTTTGTTATAAAGCCTCCGATAGCTAACTCCATTATCGCAGAACTCGTTCATAATAATTCTACAAAGGAATAGGTGGAAGACAACAATAAGACAGATTATGGAAACCCAGAAGAGTGGGTTCAGGCCTCCGAGACTGTGTCCGTGTTTGTGTAACGCTATAACATGGTGCTCATGTGCTGGGGCTTCGACAACCTCCTTAACATGAATCGCATGCCTTAAATCCTCCATATGTTGCTTGTCAGCTGTCACATACAATATAGCCGTTAATGGCTCAGTCAGTTTCACAGGAAAGTACTTTCGGTATGGCCCTAATTGTACCGGAGAGTCTAGACAACCTGCGTCACAAGCATAGTAGTACTTATCAGAGCGGTCTAGAGCAACAAATATTGCTGCTTTATTATCCTCTTGAACGATCACACTTATGTTGACATGTGTCATGTTACCGTAGTTCACACGACGGAATAGGAAGTCTCGGTGTAATTTTGATGGATGGATATTGTATTCTAAATGCTGTTTGCTGAAACGTAAGCTGCCGAAGCTTAATATCATAGCTTGGTTGACTCCACTGGCTCCGGCTTTCAAGAGATTATGGCAACCAAGTTTTTCTAATGTCAAAAGCCATACACTAGCAACAGTGTTTAGGTTTGATAGTGAGTTCAATGGTTTCCATAAATTAAATGCATCTAAAGTTGAGTGACCCTCGTAGCATCCTTCTGAATAGGTCAGTGTTCGTAAAATCTCTGATTTCATGTTCGGCTTTATATGTTCCTCGTGTTCGTAGCTTCGTACTTGGGAAAGGATTGCGTAAATTGTTGCATTAATTCTGTCACCGTTTATGATGCCTTCGGCTTTTGAATCAGAGATGTAGAAGCCGGTGTACCACAGCCCATTCCAAACTCTAGCATGGTTGTCCCTCAACTGTCTGACAGCAGGCCTATCATTGGTCAAAGCTATAATCTTTTCCATTTCATCGATAGCTTTCTTCTCTACAATATCCTTATGTTTAGGGTAGTCAGTTTTCTTGATAGGCTTGCTGTACTGTACCGTTGTTAAAATAAGTAAATCAAGGCCATCTCTAGCATCAACAGTAATGGTGCTACTGAGCTTACGACACACCACGGCAGCAGCAATAATATTCTCACTATCTGGTACTGGTATCATGCCTGTCACCACTTCATACTCTTTTGTGTCGACTCCTTGATGCAGCTTTATGGTTTGCTTCACAGCTGTCGGCCATTCTGATACCCTCGGTGTTGAAAGCCGTAAAGTTTTCGGAGTAGAAGAGGGATTGTTGATCAAGATCTCTTGAACAAATAGAGACGGTATAGTCCTGTGAGCATAGTATTGGTATGACACTTGTAAACCAGTATTGGAACACTGAAATCTATTGATTATCCCTTTCTTATAGTCGGCCACGGTGAACTCTTTCATTTCATAGTCATCTACTATGTACAGGGGATGGTAGTAGACAGGTAAAGAGAGAGTTCGACCGTACTTTATGTTAAGATACGCGTCATGTTCTAAAGCTAAGCCGACGAGTCCATTTCCCACGTAAGGCACATAATTATGACTCAAGGAAGACAAGGTAGCTGATGTCTCGTGTCTCAAATACGCGTCGTATTCGCTCAGAGCGTCTTCGAAGGGATTTAAAAAGTTTTTCTGACATACGTTCTGGCGGCTCGCAACACTCTCCGTATTGAATATCCAGCTCATTAGCGTCGGTCCGACGTACAGAATGAGGAAGATGACGACTAAGACAAGCAATACCATCTTTTTTCTGGTGATCGGCCCGTCGACGAAGCGGTTCACTCGCCTGAAGAATTCCCCGGCCCGTCGGCTCATGTCGCCAACGTCTGTTCGAACCCTGTCCATTGAAAACGCGCCCTCAAAACTGATATGGAGTGTTTAGACGCTGGATATTGAGCTGATAAATGTAGATTTCATTTTATTCAGTTAGTTTTCAGGTTTTTATCACAAACGAACAAAATTATAAACAACAAAAACACTATCAGGTGACTTGACTTGACTGACGTACAGATAGTGAGTGACAGACACAGACCAATGAGGCAATGGTGTGCGTCAGGTGAGCAGGAACACCGACATTAGACGGGAGCTTCTGGACTTCTGACCATGCTATAATTTAGTGATGAATTTGTCATTTATTTGTACCTATTTGTCAGAATTTGTACCGCTGTGTAGTTTATGATTATGTTATATGACTAATATGACATGTGAGACATGACAAGTTGACATTTAGGTCACAGTCTTTGACTTTTGGAACAGAATAATAATTGAAAAACCAAAGTGAAAACAATAGAGTTCAATAGACGTTTTTTTTCACTAGCCTATTTCAGGGGTTTATATCAGGTAACTTAAGAATAGTACTAAATTCTAGGACCCATAGAAATAACTTATTGTACCGGCACGGGGCGCGGCACTGGCCAGACCGTCCGAAAAGGGACGGTTTTCCGTCCTATTCATTGTCGGACCGTTCGTCCTCTAGTCGTCCTTTCGCCAAATCGCCCTCTTTAGGACAGCGCCAGCGTCACCAAAAATATGTCGTACGAATGCATCCGGTTCCTTAGCTTGTTTTTTAAACGCATTCGAACTAGCCTAGCCTTAAGACTCTAAATGGTAGTATGGCTTGAGATACCATTGCCAGCTCGCAATGGGAAATAATTAAAAAGTATCTAATAAAGTAACAATTGAGCGTACTAGTGGAGGGGTGGTAGCAGCCCCGCCTTCCGATCCACAGGTCGTGGGTTCGAAACCTGTCGTGCACCAATGAATTTTCCATTAGGAAAATTAATTTGAGCTATGCTAGTACGGAGTAGTAAAGGAGCCTCTAAGAGGCGCACTTTAATCCTTTCACAACATTGATTCTTTCATCGACGGTCATAGGCCCTTTTCTGGGCCACCAAATCTAAACTTGGTCACTGACTTAATAAGGTGACAAAGAATAAATCAGTGACACGATAAGAAGAGAAGTAGGTAACAATTTATTAAAAAGCGTCCGCTGAGGTAAGCTAAGTAAGGTATCTGTTGATATTTTGCTACGCGTTGTATAAAACCATGACTTATCAGTATCAGTCTAGGTAGAGATACTACATATTGAGGTATAGACTACTGGCACAACATGCAGTTAGAACTACAAAGTTACTCTATGACTACAACACGCAGAAATCAACTTGGCACCTACGTGGAATGTGCTTCCCCCTCCCACCCCACCGCCGACCGCTCTCGTTAGTGAGAATGAGACAAAACATTGCAGCGAGGTGCCTAGTTAACTTCTACGTGTTGTACTTGTAACTACTCAACCCACCCCAAGCCACATTAGATGTTGCTATCGCGTGACTCCACGAATACAGAATGGGTAAATCATCAGCATAAATAGAAACAACAATTACCTTGTAAATTATATATAATTTATTGTGAATTACAATATCAATTAATAAAACTATCACATACTATCAAAAATACAGTTTTATATGTATCTCGAGCACCATTGTATTATAAATAACATAATATCAAAACGGAATAATAGATAATTCGATTCAACACAAACATTATTAGAATTTAACAACAATTATGTTATAAGTGAGATTTTGTGTCAATTGTTTTAATGGCAAGATATTTTAATATAGGTATAGCTGATAAATTAAATATATACCTACCCCATGTACATAAGGCACTCAGTTTTATAATATAGAAAGGAATTATTTTTGAATATTTTTTTGTAATGTGAGTGAGCATCATTACATAATTCAAATTCATGTTTAAACAATATAAAAATTCGTTATTTTAGTCTTCAACAATTACATAAGTAATTTACCTACATAATACCAATAAAAAATTCATGATTAATATATTTTTTTAATAAATAATAGTATACAATTTTTGTATAATTTTATAAAGTCGGAAATGCAATATAGGAAGGAATGTATACATTTTTAGACAGAATTCCAATATAAATAAACACAAAGTTATACTAATACTGTTCATTGAATTATGGAAGAGATCTACAACCGAATTAGGTACTAAAGCTACTTCACTTATTCTTAAATATAAAATTATTCATTAATTAATAATAACATCATATACACATAATGATCACTGTATAGACTGTAAAAAAACTGCCATCATTTGAGAAGATGCAGTTGCGAGGCGAACTGAATACATTCACCACCCAGTTTCTTTCATTATCGGTCACTGACCCATTTCTAGCACCACTATACCTGGTCATGATCTATAGCAGACTGACGTAAAAACCACCAGTATCATACTAAAATATTGTCGATAAAAATCTCAGAAACTTCAAAATATATCAAAAAAAGAGATTGTCACGGTGAACGAATCACGAATGCCTATTAATTTCATATTACGATTGTAATTTATAATTTGCATTATCAACCAAGACCATTATTCCAAACGTAGTTTTTTGCTTGACGGTCAAGTAGAAAGGAATTTTAAAACTATAGGTGAATTAAAAATCCCTATGGCTGCGCCAAGTTTTTGCGTATCCGTGATAAGCACTTGGCGCAGCCGTTGAGATATTATTGTAGCAGAAACTATCGTGATTATTAATATCATTACTTTAGTAAAGAAGGATACGTCACAAAATCGTAAGCTACTCCTGATCAACTGATTTCCAATCCCTATCGCTTCTCAACAGCACCACTTCGTCTTCAGAATCAGTCTCCGAGGGTGGTATGTCTTCGTCGTAGTAAGGCTTGCCAACTATTTCTTTAAAAAATAACGGGTTTGTAAAGTCTGCACATTTAAGACCACTGTAATGCAATGCAACGATGAACACAAGAGTACAGTTACATAGAAAGAGAGGGAAGATCGAAAGTGAAGTTTTTTGTTATTCTTAGTCCTACTATACTACTATTATTATAAATGCGAAAGTTTGTGAGGATGTTTGGATGTTTAGATGTTTGGATGTCTGTTGTTCAGTCATGCCCAAACGGCCGAACAGATTTAATTGAAATTTGGTACAGAGATAGATTATAGTCTGGAATAGCATATCCTACTAATATTATAAATGCATAAGTTGGTGAGGATGTTTGGATGTTTGTGGTTCAATCACGGCTAAACGGCCGAACGGATTTGGATGAAATTTGGTACTGAGATAGATTATAGTCTGGAATAGCATATAGGCTACTTTTTATGTAGGTATCACGCGAGCGAAGCCGCGGGCGGAAACTAGTTGGCTAATAAGTGAGGGGGTTACCGTAGCTCGTGTCGCAGAGCGGGCGCTTGTCGTCGGCGGGTATCTGCGTGAAGAGGTACTCGCGGCGCGCCTCGCGCTCGCGCCCGCGGCAGCTGTAGCACCACGACGACACCACCACTAGGCAGACGCCGACCACACCTGGCAAACAATCAATATGTTTGTTAAATCTTTTCGAAAAGGCAAAGTCAAAAGGCTTTTAATCATCAGCCTGATGAAGTCCACTGCTGAATATGAATGAATGAATGAATGAATGAATGGCCTCCCCCAAAGAGTGCCACGACGTTCGGTCTTGAACCTTCTCCATACACCGACTTCCCGAAACCTTCACAATATCGTCGGTCCATCGGGTGGGGGGCCTTCCAACACTGCGTCGTCCTGTTCGTGGTCGCCACTCGAGAACCTTTGTTCGTCAACGGTTATCGGTTCTCCGAGCTATATGGCCGGCCCATTGCCACTTCAACCTGCTAATTCTGAAAACTATGTCGGTGACCTTGGTTCTTCTACGGATTTCCTCATTTCGGATTCTATCACGCAGCGAAATTCCGAGGTTTTTATTTCAATAAAATCACTAGGGTCCCTTTGAAACGTCTTAAAAACTATGTGAAGCTATGCCTGTTCACAAACAATCAATAAGTTAATAAATCTTTCCAAAGTTGAAAAAAATAGAGAAAAAAAGATTTAAAAACGCGAAAATTTGTAAGTATGGATGGATGTTTGTTACTCTTTCATGTAAAAACAACTGAATGGATTTTAATGAAACTTCACAATAATATAGCTTAAACATCAGAATAACACATAGGCTACAGTTTATAAGGATATTGTGTGAATTGTCCAAAATATGACTACTAGCTACTCGAAATATTAATCCTGCGCAGACGAAGTCGCGGGCACCAGCTAGTAGACACATAAATATATATGTAGTACTTCTTAAGGCGATATGAGAATCAAAATAAATTGTCGAGTGGGCGGAGTGATGAAAGTGACAGCGCTATGTACTATAATTGAATGCGGAAAGAGATAGCAAGCGTTAGAAGGCGCTCGAAAGTAATCGACGTAAGCGACATATAAGAAAATATCGATTATCTTAAAAACTAAGTATTTTTTTAAAGTGTGTGAGCGAAAAAACTGTTGCAGAGGACCGAACTTTAAAAAATAAATCTATCGAGAAAAGTTATCGTTTCTGTATTGGATTTAGGTAAATAAAATGCTCAAACCTTTGTCATAAAAATCAAAACTGTGCGTTTTGCGGATAAAATCATAGTTGTTCAAAAATCATAAAACATTTTAACCCTCACCATAATATAATAAGTTTGTTTGTTGAACTAATGAGGAATAGATTAGCAGAATAGTACTATCCTGCTAATATTATAAATGCGAAAGTTTGTGAGGATGTTTGTGGTTCAATCACGGCTAAACGGCCGAACGGATTTAGATGAAATTTGGTACAGAGATAGATTATAGTCTGGAATAGCATATATAATACTTTTTATGTAGGTACCACGCAAGCGAAGCCGAGGGTGGAAGCTAGTATATTTATGTGTCTGTTTGAAATCAATATGTTCTCTAGCCTCAGGGCGCGAGTTTTTGCACATGACCGTCTATATTTTTTCAAAATCTTGATGCTTATTTTGCAGATGGGGACTTACCAGCTAGCATCACGAAGACGAGCCGCGGCATTCTAAGCACCAAGTCGTCATTTTCCAACTTGAAGAGGATGTTCGGATTCACATTACTGCTTAGCTGTTGAATAACAAATCCAATATTAGTATTGGCGACCTCGGTGGCGCAGTGGGTGCGGGTTCGATTCCCGCTGCGGGACAAATGTTTACATTATATGTATATGTGTCCCGTCATTTTCATTGTGCACAAAAGGAAGAAGAAGAAGAAGTGCGCCTCTAAGAGGCGCACTTTAATACTTTCACTACACTGATCCTTTCACCGAGGGTCATAGGCCCTTTTCAGGGCCACCATACCTCAACCTGGTCACTTACCTAATATAGGATGACCAAGAAAGAATCAGTGAGACAGCAAGCAAGGATCGTTTTGAAATAAATTTAGATAAATAAATAAATATTCCGGACATATCACACACGGTCAACTGATCCCAATCTAGGCATAGCCTGTACTATGGGTACCAGATATGACATACCTAATAGATAAATATTTAACACCCAGATACAGAACGAACATCAGTGTTTATCACACACATGTTTGTCCAGAGCGGGAATCGAAACCGCGACCTCTAGCGCAGAAGACAGAGTTACTACCAACTGAGCTATGAGGCCTGTCAAGATGACATCTCGCCGTTCAAACACCACTCTAGGGAGGTAAACTTACCAAAACATGCCTCTCCTTAGCGATATACCCGTCCTGCCTAGCAGTGAGCACCACTTCCTTGCCCTTCCACTCGCGAGGGAGGGAGATAGCGAACCTGCCGCTGACGTCGCTCGTGTTGAGAGAGACGGTCGACCTTGAGCCAAGAGGATGCACCGATAGTTTTGTGTTAGAGAGCGGATCACTGGCCTCAGTGAGGGTTAAACCTGTAAAGATAAAGATAAAGGAGCCATGTCATTCTGGGCCTGGTCCATGTACACTACATAGAAAAATTAGGAAAAAATAGGAGATTACAAGAAAAATATAATTTCAATAATTTGAAGACAAATGCGATGGTACAAGAAAAGTTCTTCTGGTAAGTTTTTTACTATGTGAGCACTATTTGAAGGCCGCCATGTTGGTTTATAATTGGCGTTTGAGATGACATTGACATATTTTTCATGTCATGTTGTTTGATTTGATGTTTCTGTTTTGTTAGATAAATGGAGGTTGTCAAAATGACATTTCACGCACGTCCATCCGCCATATTTTCGTAGCGCTGTGTGTTACTCTCTTTGTCGAAGAAAATCTTAATGTACCTTAGAACGAAGTAAATTTAAGTAAAATAACCAATTAAATACGTTTACTTTATTGCTTAGTCATATTTTAGAGTAGTGTACACAGTGCAGGCCCAGGCTCCATATATTGATGAAACGTCTCTTTTATTAAAGTAATTAGATAAGTAGCCTGGCCGTGGTGGCAGTTGGGCCAGCCTAAATGCTCCTTAATATTTTAAACATATGTACTTACTTATATAATAAAGTTTTTAAATATTAAATATTTCTCATTAGAGAAAGAGTTAAATTTTTACTCCACTTTTACACACTAATAATAATTAGGTAGAGCAGCTGATGATTAATCTTCGATGGGCAAATGTACTACTTAAGAGACCGCTCTTGTATGTGACTTGCCATCAGCTGTTCTGACCTCTATGACACGAACTTTCGTATCTAATCCTGCAAACACCTTATATACTCTACCTATATTCTTACCACCTAAGACTGATAGCTCAAACAAACATTTTTTTTTAATTGGCCCCTGAAAGTGTGGTGTGTTTGCAGGATGCAGTTTTGTTGTGGTCAGAATGAAATGAAAGATGTATTGGAGACCACGGAAACAATTTATTTTGGAGGAAAGCGAGGCTATTTTTTACACTTTTTATAGACGACTGACATTACAATTTAGTGTTGTCATAATTATATAAAAAATGATTATAGTTGTGCCCAGCTTTAATCTTAACATTACTATTTTATGACTGTAACAGTGGCCCCGGCACTAATAAAGAATAGGCCCCTCCATATCTACCTATCCGCGGATGTCGTAAGAGGCGAATAAGGGAAAAAAGCTAGGGGATGGGCAGCAGCGTCCCTAATTTTAACAACGATAGCTCTAACTGCGCTCGCCAACCCGCATGCCCAGCGTGGTGAGTATGGGCAAATCCCCCCACATGATAAGGAATTTGCTCTGTCTGTGGGGGAGGCCATGTTCAGCAGTGGAAGTCGAACGGCTGAAATGATGATGATGATGATGATGAGGTGGCAAATAAGCATACGACCCACCTGTTGGTAAGCGGTTAGCCTATGAGCGTTTGCAATACCAGAGGCATCACGCACGCGTTGCCGAACCCGAACCCTTCCCCCCTAAAGAGCTCTGGCAACCTTACTCACCGCAGGAACACAACACTATTTGAAACAAATAATGTTAATCGGCTGTGGTTTTCTGTAAGGCGGAGGTACCTCGCCAGGCGGGCTGCTCCATTTTAGAGCGAGTAAATCTCACTGTGTCCTACCTCCTCCAAAAATTTTGAATTTGAATTTGTACACTGGTTTACACAATAAATGATAATTATTATTAGGTATAGGCCTCCCCCACAGATTTCCAGAGCGACTTCCTATCATGTGGGGGGAAATTGCCCATACCACAGATAACATAATACTATACTAGTACAGATACCTCATCTCATACAACGGAACGTAACCCTCATAACTCGGGCTATTCTTCGGGCTATTTGAGATGTCTACCCTAGGCACTAGATGCCGCTAGCAGCGCAATTGATAGCAAGAGTTACCTAGCACCTGCAACTGGAATTACCGCGTAAACCGCGCACGCACTCAGTAGATGGCGTTAATTATGCATCTAGTGGCCGGGCAGTAGAGAAGTGGATAGGTATAGATATATATAGTATAGGTGGTGGATAGATTTGACGCTGGGACGCGACGTTGCCAGCTTGACGCGCTGCAACGTTGCCAGCTTGCGCCGCACTGATAATCACCCTATGTGGGAATATCTACACAAAACGTAATTGTTATAATTTGTGACTAGCTTCCACCCAAGGCTTCGCTCGCGTGGTACCTACTTCTAATAGTATCTGCCAAATCAGAACGACTAGTCTGAGTTGGGATCGGGAGTTTTGTGTGGTGAGCTTGCTTACGATTTTATGCCAAATCATAAACATACCTAAATTATGTACCTACCTAAGTACCTACTTACATAATCTAGATAGAGTTAAAAAAAAGCGAGCGTTCGACAATATGACCTTTGCCATTGAAAAACTCCCGCATAAACCCTTATGACTTATGTAGGTACCTATGCTGTTTTATTAAATTCAAATAATTAGATGATAAAGTTTTTGACTGGCCTCATAGCTCAGTTGGTAGTAACTCTGCCTTCTGCGCTATAGGTCGCGGGTTCGATTCCCGCGCTGAACAAACATTTGTACCTATCTATTATGTAAGTATATCAGTGTCTGGTACCCATAGTACAGCAGGCTATGCCTAGTTTGGGATCAGTTGACCGTGTGTGATATGTCCAAAAAAAGTAGGTACCTACCTACTTACTTAAAGTCGGCAACGGAAGTTGATGTTTTTTTTTATACAACTGAGGTGGCAAACAAGCTTACGGCCCACCTGTTGGTAAGCGGTTACCGTAGCCTATGAGCGCTTGCAATACTAGAGGCATCACGTACGCGTTGCCGACCCCGAACCCCCCCCCCCCCCCCCCCTCAAGATCTCTGGCAACCTTACTCATCGCAGGAACACAACACTATTTGAAACAAATAATGTTAATTGGCTGCGATCTTCTGTAAGGCGGAGGTACCTCCCCAGGCGGGCTGCTCCAATTCAGAACGAGAAAAAAAACTACCTACTTATGTAGATAAAATGGTAACTGTGCCTTGGAAATTGATTACCTATGAGTCAAGACGAAACTACAAAAATATAGTAAAAATAAGTAGGTAACTTTTACAAACAGCATCAATATTGAGAATCCTACCCAATTTTAGGTAGGTAAACAAGGTTATTCATAATAAGTATGTGCTATGCCATCCTGAAAGTGGCTTATTTTACAACCAAAAAAGTAGGTATGTTCTACGACTTTTGGAAATTCGACATTTTTCATTGAAAAAGCTCTATGCGAAAGTCAGCTGTTTTGGGGTCAAATCAGTTCAAACTCAATGAATCAGCTGTTTTAGGTAGGAATCTTGGTTCCAAACATCTCGTAGGTAAAAAAGATAATTTGAGAAAGTTTGTGAAACAAATAAGAAAATATTGAAGTTTTAAAAAAAAAAACAGCATAGGCCACTATATCACGCAAAGAAACAAACAACGTATCAAAGCACATTCAAAAGTGTGTATGTCTACAGCTTACACATAACGAATTTCTGAATTCTGAGTATGCAAATATTTAGTGCATAATTGGTGCAATCTGAAAATCCAATTCAAAATTTAGGTGCCAAAGAGGTTTCTGAGATATGAGCCAAAAACTATGTGTCAGCTGGAGACCCGGGTCTACAGCTTGCACATCCAGTACTGCCAAACGGCTGACGCGAGAGCTTTGAAAACTAGCCAGATATTTAGTGCCAAATTAGTGCCAAAGGTACTAAAAATTTCAGGCCTGTAGCTTAAAAGGTTTCAGAGATATGAGCCAAAAACTATGTGTCAGCTGGAGACCCGGGTCTACAGCTTGCACATCCAGTACTGCCAAACGGCTGACGCGAGAGCTATGAAAACTAGCCAGATATTTAGTGCCAAATTAGTGACTAAGGTACCAAAATTTTCAGGCCTGTAGCTAAAAAGGTTTCAGAGATATAAGCAAAAAACTATGTGTAAGCTGTAGACCCGGGTCCCCAGCTTACACATTTCGTTACGCCAAACCGCTGATCAGAGGGCAATAAACTTTAGGCAGGATTTTAGCTCATAATTAGTGCCTAAGGTACCAAAAATTTCAGGCCTGTAGCTGAAAAGGTTTCAGAGATATAAGCAAAAACAGTTTTCCCGCCAAAAAATTCAAATAAAGTTATTGAAAATCGGCTCATTGTGGCGTTGCCACTTCGCTTCAACAAGATTGTCAAACGACTTTAAACTTTATTTACATGTCACGAAGATTGATTTTGGTATTTGATCATTAAAAAAGTTAATTTGGTTTGTTGAGTTTAGTCTAGGAGCTCGGAGGATAAAATAGTTTTCAGCCAAAACATACCGTGTTGCCATCGATGTAATCGTATCTCGTAGACTTACGTCTTGATTGATGATGGAAGTCAGAGGCAATCACGACGACATCATCGCCCTGAGTCAAATTCTTTGTCAGTGTCGGCAAGTTATTTATAATCTCTCTGATAGGAGCACCTGGCTTACAAATGGATAGAACAGATTGGTAGTCATTATTATGTAAGTGTATAAATTCTCCAAGAGATTTTCTTAGGTCTATTTTGTGAAATTACGGCGGTATCCTCAGCTTTATAGCTTTACAACTTTATAGCTTTATAGCTTTATAGCCCAGACTTATGTCTGGGTTCATGGTTTTGGGTACTGTTATTCGTTTGGTTTCCAGTGTTCTCCTCTTTCGTTAGCTTCTCTACGGATCGAAGTCCTATTCTCGCAGTAATCCCGTTGTCTTCTTTATTCTTTATTGTCACGACCTGTTTTGTTGCTATTGTTGCTATAGTCCATCTTGTTTTTGTCTTCCCTTTTTTCGCTACAAATTTTTTTTGTATTTTTCTTTCTATTCTGTGAGTCTTTATCATGTTTCACTTGTTTATTCAATGTTATTCTATTTTTACTTAAGTTCTTGGTCTTTGCTGCAGTTTTAATATCTACGGTGTGTCTAGAACTTTTTAATTTTATGTTTTCACTTTGGAGCTCAATTATTTGGCTTATTAAATTGTCCAATTCTTCATTAAATATTTGGGTGTTCTCATTGGTTTCCAACTGGAGCGTTTTTTGTAGTTGTTCGAACAGCGCTGCATTATTTTCGTGCAAACGTATTACGTTTAATGCTTCTTCATATTCATTGAGATCTGCAGTTCGTCGCTCAATCATCTCTTTTAGCTTATTTCTTTCCGTTTCAGTCTCTTGTAATTTTATTACTTGTTCTGCAAATGCTACTTTGAGTGACCCATTTTGCGCCAAGAGATTTTTATAATCCTTCGCGTAGTCGTCTTGTTCCTTTAGAAGCTTCAAATTAAAGTTTTGTGCTTTTTGTATTTCAGCGGTCAATTTTCTAATTCTACGGCAACCTGGTTTCTTGTTTGGGGCATTCTGGTACAGTCACTGGAACGATCAGGAAACGCAAAAAGTCGATTCGGATGAAGAGATTCGATCCAGGGCACGTCGTTACTGACGATTATTGAGTCAACCGCCTCAACCGCTACGCCAGCGGTACTTTACTTACAGCGACGAAATAAGTGTAGAGGTTGAAAGAACTATTTCTTAGAGTCGCAGATCGTTGTAATAAAAAAATCGACCGTCATTACACTTTTTTGCACACCCTCATTAGCTTTTTAGTTCAATATGACTGTATTGATAAAAAACTTTTATTTAGTCATTATAACGAGGCACTTACGTATAATATTGGGACGCGTTCGTTATTTTGGTTGTTATAATTTTTGAGAGTAGATCGCCAAAATGGTTTAAGGTAAACATCATGAAGAAACCAAAGGTTTAGTCAGCTCGCACACTACGAGTACTTACGTGTTAATAGGAAACAATACAATGCCACAAATCTAGGCCCCGATCGCGCTAAATTTTTTCTTGTGGCGCTCTGCGGTATATTTTAAGGGATGAAGATGAAGTTTTCCAAACGCTGGCCATTAGATAAAACAGAATCGAAACCATTGTGTAAGTATCATCATCATCACCTATTTGAGTCCACTGCTGTACATAGTGTACCTACCACTAATTAGAGGAGGATAACTCGAGTCACTGACCGTGGCGGCCCCGGCTGAAGAATAGGCCCCTCCTAACCTCCTACCCGTAGATGTCGTACTAGGCAGGCGAGTAAGGGATGGGCAGCAGCTTCTCCTATTTTCACAAAGATTTTCAAATTCCCCCCACCCCCATGATAGGAAGTCACTCCGGAAATCTGTGGGGGAGGCCGCTGTTCAGCAGTGGACTTCAAACGGCTGGAATGATGATGATGAACTCGAGTCAGAACACGCATCCAGATCGAATCACAGGGTACTGAGCCGCAGGTAAATGGATCACGCCGCTCCCAAGCAGCTGAAGCAGCTCAACGGCTCAAAGTAGTTCTACTTCATCTGCGATTCATGCGACCCTGACCCTGATTAGAAACGATTTCATACGACAACAATTTGTATTATTTTCAACACTATTAAGTCCATATTAGAAAAGCTGACCCGTTTGATGAACTGATTGCTAGTACCTTATTGCATTGTTTGCTTCACTTTACCTGATTCATCTGAAATCATTCATAGATCTACTTGCGCGGTTCAAGAGCGCGAGCTGCGAGCTGATTTGCAGCTCAGGTATTTTGAGTGAGTTACCCACCGCTACCACTTAGAAACTTTGATGTACCAAATAAAAACTATATATATAGTAGGTATTATTATAATATTATAACTACAAAATGTTTGTTTATTTTTAGATTTTGACGCCTTTTCTTTTTTAGTTACCAGCATAATTTTAGTGATACTTCATCATCTTATCCTATCTAAGCTTCTGAATTCTTTAACCTAAATGATATATACTTTAAACATACATAAGCCTCTCGATTTGAGAGCAAAAGACTTGGCGGCAGGAATAAGATGCCACAGCCAGCCCGAAAGGGAAAAGCATAAAAAAATGCAAACTTCAAGAACAAAGAATGACACGATAATGTTACGCGCCTGTACAATATCGGGCAGCCTGTAAGGACGTGGACACTCTGATAATGTACAGCCAGCCATATTCACAGCATCTAGTTCTAAATGGGGGAATAAGATCTGCACTGACGTCCCGCGTTAGGGTGCGCATTCACAGCATTTTATTGCAATAATTTTTCCAATAACACGAAGCCACCTAGCTTTAGACGGCGGAGTCACATATCTCATCATGTCACATAGGAACCTACTCATCATGTCACATAGGAACCTACTCATCTATTACTTTCGTGACGTGGTTTATAAATGGTTCATATCTACCTACCTTATGTGAGGTACCTACCTACTTCCCTATGTTTGGTAGGTCTAGGTACAAAGTGTAGGTACGTAGTACCTAGGTATAATAAATACTTGGTACCTATACCTAGCTAGACCTACATAAGTAAGTACCTTACATAAAGTACGTAGGATTGTAAAATATTATGCAAACACGCCACGAAAGTAATAATTGGCTTCCTAGTACCTAGAGCTAACCAAACTTAGGTAGAACTAAATAGCCTAAATGCGTAATAAAACACGTCAAAAAACTATAGATAGGTATATAACTAGTACCTAGGTACTACGTAACTACCATCTATAATTTACTAGCCAACTTATATGAACAAAATGAGCAAATACGTCACGGTAGTACCTAATAGATACCTGCATATCCAACTTTCATATGTGCTACCTACCTACCTACCAAGGTATCTTGATTAACCTAAATACCTTACCTGACTTCTTCTGACAGACTTTTATTTCTGTTTTAGTGTGTGGCTAGGCGGAGCAATGATCTATGAAATGCGGGGCGGTGGCGCGGGCAGAAAGTGTATGAGAATGGCCGGACATAGGGCTCAGTGGCGCGTATTAGGGTTGACCTATGTCCAGCAGTGGACTAGTGTGGGCTGATGATGATGATGGCTACAATGGAGGCCAATTTCATACGTCAGTTTCGAAATTGAAAATCTATGGAACTTCAACCGAAGTAACAAATTATGTAGGTAGGTACTAACCAATTACTGACAATATATTTTTATTTTATCTAGATCGATCGACACCTATCTTACATATGAGATAACGGCTAGGTTAGAAGTACAACAAATTCAGAAGATGAAGATACTACCTAATAAGAAGATGTGTAGGTATCACAAAAATTATGCTAGTAACTAACAAATGTTAGTAACTTACATTAGAGGTAGGTACAGTATGTCCAGTGGACTTCAATAGTTTAAAGATACCTCCTACATAATAGTTTCGATTCTGTTTTATCTATATCCAGCCAATTCTATCCATAGCCAGCGTTTGGAAAACTTCATCTTCGTCGCATATAATATACCTACCACAGAGAGCCTCAAGACGAAAGCCTACAGTCAGTGCGCGTTGCCAGCACCAAAAAGTTACGAACGGCGACCACACACCGAATGACGCAGTGTTGAAAGGCCCCGCACCCTATGGACCGACGACATTGCGAAGGTTACTGTAATTCACTGAATGGAAATGGCTCAAGACCGTTCGTCGTGGCACTCTTTATGGGAGGCCTATGTTCAGCAGTGGACTTCTGCAAAATGATAAAATATTTTTGTGATACATGTCCTCTAATAGGTAAGTATCCAAAAGGGAGGTCATTCAACTTATCGTTGATGTGTATATACTAATTCCGGAACATTTTGTATACATACACTAGTTCACTGAAGTAAAAGATAAATCGACACACAAGGTACATCGATGGCAACACGGTATGTTTTGGCTGAAAACTATTTTATCCTCCGAGCTCCTAGACTAAACTCAACAAACCAAATTAACTTTTTTAATGATCAAATACCAAAATCAATCTTCGTGACATGTAAATAAAGTTTAAAGTCGTTTGACAATCTTGTTGAAGCGAAGTGGCAACGCCGCAATGAGCCGATTTTCAATAACTTTATTTGAATTTTTTGGCGGGAAAACTGTTTTTGCTTATATCTCTGAAACCTTTTCAGCTACAGGCCTGAAAGTTTTGGTACCTTAGGCACTAATTATGAGCTAAAATCCTGCCTAAAGTTTATTGCCCTCTGATCAGCGGTTAGGCGTAACGAAATGTGTAAGCTGGGGACCCGGGTCTACAGCTTACACATAGTTTTTTGCTTATATCTCTGAAACCTTTTTAGCTACAGGCCTGAAAATTTTGGTACCTTAGTCACTAATTTGGCACTAAATATCTGGCTAGTTTTCATAGCTCTCGCGTCAGCCGTTTGGCAGTACTGGATGTGCAAGCTGTAGACCCGGGTCTCCAGCTGACACATAGTTTTTGGCTCATATCTCTGAAACCTTTTAAGCTACAGGCCTGAAATTTTTAGTACCTTTGGCACTAATTTGGCACTAAATATCTGGCTAGTTTTCAAAGCTCTCGCGTCAGCCGTTTGGCAGTACTGGATGTGCAAGCTGTAGACCCGGGTCTCCAGCTGACACATAGTTTTTGGCTCATATCTCAGAAACCTCTTTGGCACCTAAATTTTGAATTGGATTTTCAGATTGCACCAATTATGCACTAAATATTTGCATACTCAGAATTCAGAAATTCGTTATGTGTAAGCTGTAGACATACACACCATTCAAAATTCAAATGGGATTCGTCCGATCGAAAGTGATCACCAATCAAACGAAACGACGACGTCGCACAGTGGTTCGATTGTATGGAGGAGGTCGGACATAGGTGACTAAAAATCACAAAGTCGTAATTTTATAAATTTGATAGTGCCATTCGATTGCTATTTTAAAAACAAACAAACATTCTTCTATTGCACTTTGAGCCTGGACTTATAGTTAAGGAGTAAATCGCATAAAACTGATTTCATTGTATGGGAAGCAACCTTTAAACGTGAAAATAACGTGTATTTTCGTCGATTTTCGTTCTGAAATTTTTATGGTAGGTTCTTATCATTTAGTGTCACATTTTCTTCAAAGATACATGCTGCCACTTTTGTGCCCTTTTCGAGTTATGATGATGATTTTTAGTCAAAATCGTAATCTCATACATTTTAATACTCCATTCGATTTATGTTTCAAAAACAAACAAATATGACTCCCATGTCATTTTGAGCCCCGATTTATAGTTTAGGAGTAAATTGCATAAATGTACTAACAATTATGGTGAACAACCGAAATAAATGAATTAATTAAATAAAACTTGTTTAATTATATGAGAAACGTCGTTTAAACATATATAAGTGGGATTTATATAATAACTTCGGGAGCTACACGGAATGAGACACCAAGTCCATGAACAAACTGCTTTATTTGCGCACCCGCAACTAACACTTAATAAGGGATACCACACGTCCCCCCTTTTCAAAGAAAATAACAATTTAAAGTTAGCTAAAATCTATATCTAATCTAGACAGATAACATATGCATAGACATGCACGTAGGTGCTTATATAACAAATTAGGTATAAGACCCAGTACACAATTAATATATAAACTGCATAACTATTTAGGAGGCCTAAAACCCAAAATAGGTTGGCATATAAATACATAGGTAAAGAAAATAATATTCGACAAAGACACAATAAAAAAAAATATTAATTGCACTTTCCTGCATAATATAGGTATAGTCAACAACTCCAACGTAAGTAATACAAGAAACGTAACAGTAATACGGTAGGTAAGTATGTGTAGACCTCATTTGTTTTGCTCACGGATTGTCGTTAACTTTCTATTGTAGGTACCTATATACGCATTACACAAATCTATTGAAAATAAATTGAGAAGCGAGAGGTACCTTTTTAGCAAAATAGAAAAACAATTTACAAACGTATTTACCTATGTTAGGTTGTGCTAATAACTTATATCAAAGGTAAAAAAAAATCTGAATCCAGGTATTATTCCTTATAATACTTTTCTTTATACGTACAAGCACGTTTAGGGCGTGCTGTAGGTTGAGGCATAGAAGGGCTTTGATCTGGTTTCGGTTCGATTTCGCGAGGGGTCCTACCCGCGCTAGAGGTGTCTTTTGGGATAGGGGACTTTGGAAATTCGGATACTTCCCCGACCGCATCGTCAAATTCATCGTCCGACTTTTCGCGATCCGAACCTACGTCTACGGGTGCCACTACGGAGTGCCGTAGCATGGAACGAGGTTTCCCAACGGGGAGCAACTGGTCGATGTGCCTCTTCCATTCGCGTCCATCGGAACAACGCACCCGATAAGTTAACGGAGCTTCTCTTGCGGTGACCACCGCCGGCGCCCACTTGTCTGCGCGCGCGCTGTAGTCGCGCGCCAGCAGGGCGTCGCCCGGCGCGGCGCTGCGCTCGGTGCCGGGAGCGGCGCGTGCGGCACGGCCCGCTGCCGTCTCGCTGGCGCACTCTGCGCTCGGCCGCAGCACGTCCAGACGGCCGCGCCGCGGTGGTGGCGTGCTCGCAGTTTCAATACTGGAATAGAAATTTGGTGACCGCCGTATCGACGTCGACCCCTTCGTGCGCGGCCTTTTTCATGGCACGCTTCACCGACTTCACCGCGTTCTCGGCCGCACCGTTACCGGCCGGCCTTTACGGGCTCGTGATCGAATGTGTGATAAAGTTTTTCTTCATAAAGTTAGCGAATTCGCTGGACCCGAACGGCGGGCCGCCGTCGCTGACCAACTGCGATGGAAGGCCGAAACGTGCGAATAGTTCTCGAAGCTTGCTTATCGTCGCCGCGGCGTTGGTGCCACACATTTTCTGCACCTCGATCTATTTACTATGGGCGTCTACGGAAACTAAATAATGTTTGCCTTGAAATTCCCCAAAATCTATGTGTATTCTCTGCCGAGGTCGCGCGGGGAACTCCCATGGATGCAGCATGGAACGCGGAGGCGCGTCACGCTGCTGCCGACAAGCATTACAATTTTTAGCGATGGACTCTATTTCGACATCCAAAGTAGGCCAATAAACGTAGCTTCGAGCTATATTTTTCATTTTGACCACGCCTAAGTGGCCCTCATGCAATTACAATAACCCGGTGGTTATATAAGATGCAACCCCTATCTATACTTAAACTATCTTTACGATGGAAGTAAGGTTTCTCCAGTTCCGATGTAATTTTCGCAGGCCAACCGCTAATTAAGAAACTTTTCACCTTATTCAAAATTATATCTTTCTGTGTCCACAAAGACACCTCTTTTGCGCTGATCGGAAAAGATTCTTCGACATAATTAACGTACGAGACCGAATCCAACTCATAACAAGTTTTACGTTTATACGGCAGCGGCAGTCGCGATATGGCATCGACGTTACTGTTATCGTTCGATCTAACAAACTCAATATCAAAATCGTATGACGCCAGCCTAGTGGCATATCTCTGCAGCCTACTAGCTGCCGTTATCGGCAAACCGAACTTAGGTCCAAATATAAATGTTAACGGTTTATGATCCGTTTTAATAATGAAATGACGGCCATAAATATTTTGATGGTGTTTGATCACACCAGCAATAATCGCGAGCACCTCCTTATCCAATTGGCTATAGGATCTTTCAGCCGTATTGAGGGTCCGCGACGCAAAACAAATAGGTCGTTCGTCGCCGTTTGGAAAACGATGCGATAACACACTGCCAATACCGTATGAACTGCTATCAACCGCCAGTATTAACGGTAGCTCTGGATTGTAATGCACCAAAACTTTGCTACTTAAAATCACTATTTTGATTTCTTTGAAAGACTTTTCACAATCTGCCGACCAGACCCAAACAATATCTTTGCGCAATAAACTGTGAAACGGGTGTAAAATTGTACTCAGCCGAGGTATGAACTTTGAATAATAATTTGATTTTAACCATATAGTTGCACATTTTGTTTAAAGACACATTTTGACACTTTTGTGCCCTTTTCGAGTAATGATGATGATTAATAGCTTTCCAGGAATCAATCGCAAGTGGAGTGCAAGGTAATAATTTCAGTTGTCAAACAAGAAAAAACCAAATACAACCCACTAGGAGTATTAACATGTATGAGATTTTGACTAAAAATCATCATAACAATAACTCAAATAGGGCCCAAAAGTGGCAACCTATGCCTTTGAAGAAAGTGTGCCACTAAATGGTAGAAACCTACAATAAAAATCCTACAACGAAAGAGGGTGAAAATCGGCGAAATACAGGGTCTATACATGTTTAAACGACGTTTCCCATAATAATAAAACAAGTTTTATGCAATTTACTCCTAAACTATAAATCGGGGCGCAAAATAACATGGGGTCATATTTGTTTGTTAGTGAAACATAAATCCAATGGAGTATTAAGATGTATGATGTTACGATTTTGACTAAAAATCATCATTTTAACTCGAAAAGGGCACAAAAGTGGCAACATATGTCTTTGAAGAAAATGTGCCATTAAATAGTATAAACCAACAATAAAAATCCTAGAACGAAACAGGGTGAAATGCAGAGTCTATATAATGTTTAAACGACGTTTCCCATGTAATAAAATAAGTTTTATGCAATTTACTCCTAAACTATAAATCGGGGCTCAAAATGACATGGGAGTCATATTTGTTTGTTTTTGAAACATAAATCCAATAGAGTATTAAGATGTACGAGATTACGATTTTGACTAAAAATCATCATCATAACTCGAAAAGGGCACAAAAGTGGCAACATGTGTCTTTGGAGAAAATGTGCCACTAAATGATAAGAACCGACCATAAAAATCCCAGAACGAAAATCGACGAAAATACACGTTCTTTTCACGTTTAAAGGTTGCTTCCCATACAATGAAATCAGTTTTATGCGATTTACTCCTTAACAATTAGTCCAGGCTTAAAGTACAATAGAAGAATTTTTGTTTGTTTTTAAAATAGCAATCGAATGGCACTATCAGATTTAGGACATTACGACTTTGTGATTTTTAGTCACCTATGTCCGACCTCCTCCATACAATCGAACCACTGTGCGACGATTCAAAGCCAGCAACAACGTTGGCACATACATACAATGCGTTTCGTTCTCCAATATTATCGTCGGTACCTACTACCTAGTATGCTTAGCTTTTGTGAAAACTCTGCGTTGTATGTAGGCGTTTAACTTAGTTTTTTAACTGTAACATTTGTGTGATAATTTGTAAAAGAAAAGAATTCACTCAATTTTTTTCATTTCAATTGGAATTAAAAATTAGTAATCTACATACAAAATAGAAAACGCAAAAACAAAACGTGACAGTAATGGAATTTAAAATAACGCCATCTATCAATTCAGTACTATCTGTGGTAGTACAAGCAAACTGTGTCAATCACAACGTAGTTCAAGTCATTGCCACCAGAAAACAAGATCATTGGATTTTTGTAAAAAATAATTCAACTTGATTGAAGAGGCATTTATTTAATTTTCCCGTGTTATGGGTATTTTATGATATTATAAAATCTTTGTTTCATGACCGTATAATGATTTTTCACATACTTCATTATCAAATCTATACCCGTAAAGCCATCTATTGACATTAGTTTGAACAATATTTCTTTTCTTTGGAATGGGACCCCGTGCCCATACTCACCACGCTGGGCACGGTGCGACATAAGCGATGTTACGTTTACGTGTATGAATGAATGAAAATACTTTATTATACACCAATATTAATTAAAAAATACAAACAAAACAGAAACTAAAGACCAAAAATGTACAATGGGCGGTCTTATCGCTCAAAAGCGATTTCTTCCAGACAACCTTTGGATGGAGTGAAGGTAAGATTAGAGGAAGACGTGTACTTACCAGTGATATAAACGACGTTAGGGTTCTCGTCCACTTTGACCTCTGCGAATTCCCCGCCTGGTATAGTGTCAGAATTCACTAGCCTCATCACGATGTCTTTGCGTTTCATCACGCCGTCTACCACTACCCAGGTTAGTATCTGAAAATATTTTATTTCGTTATATCTAGCGCAGAAGAGATGAAGACTAATGCTAAACAGCATACATTTTATGGCGAGGCTGAAAAAAAGCGTAGCTGAGCCCTCGTCCATTTCACCTGTCTACTTACACACCAAAACTTGGTTTTCTGTAATTATTGTATCTTTATATATATATCTGTATGTAGAAATTCTTAGTAGTTCTAGAATACATACCCTTTTTTTTTTTTTTCTTTTTAAAGTCTCTATACTCCCTCTATACTAGGAGGGAGTAAGATATGGAAGTGTGCTTTGTTCTGAGTAACACTGTATTGTTATTCCACGCCCGTCACGGTTAACACCCTCTGGCTATTATGAATGAATGAATGAATGATTTAATTGCAATAATACAGGTATTGAGCTCATAAATTAAAATAAGGTATCACTGTATTTGACTACAAGAAGCCGTGCAAATATTGAACTAGAAATAATATTACATCTTTGACTGGCCTCACAGCTCAGTTGGTAGTAACTCTGCCTTCTGCGCTAGAGGTCGCGGGTTCACTGATGATTGTTTGTTCTGTGTCTGGGTGTTAAATATATATCTATTATGTATGTCAGTCTCTGGTACCCATAGAACAGGCTATGCCTAGTTTGGGATCAGTTGAGTAAGTGAGATATGTCAGGAATATTAAAAAAAAAATGAACCTTATGTCCATTGAAATAGAGTATACAGTACATACCACGATCTTCGTAAGGATCAATAAATAAATAAATAAATATTCCGGACATATCACACATTGTCAACTGATCCCAAACTAGGCATAGCCTGTACTATGGGTACCAGAGACTGATATACATAATAGATAAATATTTACCACCCAGACACAGAACAAACATCTGTGTTAGTCACAAATGTTTGTCCAGTGCGGGAATCGAACCCGCGACCTCTAGCGCAGAAGGCAGAGTTACTACCAACTGAGCTATGAGGATGTGTTCACAGTATAACCCTTTACTCTATTGTCACGGGCGTGCAACGACATTACATCGTTCCACGCCCCTCACGGTAGCACCTCGCTAATATGAACCTTATCTGTATTTTAGTAGAATTTATGGATCAACTTTTTTTATGGCAACTGGATTTCATGGATTACATGTTATAATTGGAACAATATTTTTAATTGTATGTTTCATTCGTCATTTAATAAATCATTTTTCTAATAATCATCATTTCGGATTTGAAGCTGCCGCATGATACTGACATTTTGTAGATGTAGTATGATTATTTCTTTATATTTCTATTTACTGATGAGGTAATTAATTATTTATATAATATATTTAGTATATTTGACTTCCAATCAAAAAGTTTAAATTTTTTTAATATAAATAATTAACTTATTAATATCTTTATCAATTATTATCCTTGTTATTTCTAATATTATAATAATTATTTCAATTATTCTCTCTAAAAAATCATTTATAGACCGAGAAAAATGTTCTCCATTTGTTTTCTCCATACAGTACAACCCCGACCTCCGTAAATAAGCACTCACACATAGCCCTGATAACCCGTTAGAAATGAAAGTGTGCGCAGTTCTTATTTCATTAATCCCGTATTGTTGCTCTACGGCCGTCATGCTCAACCTAATATGGACCTTATGTCTATGCAACTTGGGAAGGTTGCGGGAAGTCGGTGGTTTGAAAAGGCTCATCGTTCATCGTGGAACTCGGGGGAGGCCTATGCCCAGCAGTGGACTTCTACAGGTTGATGATGTCTATATATATGCGCGCACTATAACCCTATAATCTCCAGGAGGCAGTAAGATATGAAAGTGTGCGCTGTTATTAGTAACCCTGTACTGTCGTGCCAAGCCCTTCACGGCAACCCGACCAAGTCAAAGTCAAAGTCAAAAGGCATTTATTTCAATAAAATCACTAGGATCACTTTGAAACGTCTTAGAAACTAGGTGAAGCTACGCCTGTTCCTCGCGACCAAGCCTAGAAGAATCAGGCAACAAACACGGCTTGGTGCCTATCATATTTTTCGATGATCCTTTTTCACAAAATGGAATTTAAAGCTTCAGTGTGGTGCAGATCGAACTAGGTGAGGCTCGAAAGAAAAGTAATCTAATTATAATCCCTAATAAATAAGAGCTTATAAAAATGTGAAAAAAAAGAAGACAAATGTGAGCTTCAACAAATGATCTAAGGGCACACGCTATTATGAACCATATGTCTATGCCAATAGAGTGTACTTTACCTGATCTTCGTAAGTATGCGCGCGCACTATAACCCTATACTCTCCAGGAGGCAGTAAGTTATGGATAGTGCAGTTCTCATTTGATTAACCCCTGTATTGTTGTTCCAAGCCCTTCACGGCAACACGCTCAAACTATTATGAACCATATGTCTATGCTAATAGAGTGTACTTTACTTGATCTTCGTAAGTATGCGCGCGAACTATAACCCTATACTCTCCAGGAGGCAGTAAGATATGGAAGTGTCTGCAGTTCTTATTTGATTAACCCCTGTATTGTTGTTCCAAACCCTTCACGACAACGCGCTCAAACTATTATGAACCATATATCTATGCTAATAGAGTGTACTTTACCTGATCCTCGTAAGTATGCGCAGGCACTATAACCCTATACTCACCAGGAGGCAGTAGGATATGAAAGTGTGTGCAGTTATCATTTGATTAACCCCTATTGTTGTTCCAAGCCCTTCACGGCAACACGCTCAAGCTATTATGAACCATATATCTATGATAATAGAGTGTACTTTACCTGATCTTCGTAAGTATGCGCGCGCACTATAACCCTATACTCTCCAGGAGGCAGTAAGATATGAAAGTGTGCGATATTCTTAGTAACCCTGTACTGTCGTTCCACGCCCGTCACGGCGACGCTTGCATCACGGATCGGTACATTGCCCTCGTTGGTTATAAAGCCGACGATGCCTGAAACATAACAAATTGAATCTTTACATATAATTTTAATTGGAGCAAGTAGTAACGCCCGATTAAATATATATTTAAAATATATTTGAAATATATTTATTTGACACAACAAGTAGGTACAATACCGGCAGCTATCATCATCATCTCCCTGCCCTTATCCCACTTCATGTGGGGTCGGCACAACATGTTTTTCTCTTCCACTCCCCTCTATCAGCCGTCAAATCAGTATTCACTCCTTTCTTACTCATGTCGTCTTTCACACAGTCTATCCATCTTTTCTTTGGTCTACCTCTCCCCTTATATCCTTCCACATTCATATTTAACACTCTTCTAGTCACATGGCATTCTTCCCTCCGCATGACATGCCCATACCACGCTAACCGGCAGCTATATAACTATTTATTTAAGCACTATGTAGTATAGAAATAACAGAGGTTTAGATAATTATAATAACAGTAGGTACTGATGCACCTTACAAATAAAAGATGCGCTATGAGCCGGACTAGAATATCTGTGCCCCGGTTCATAGCGCCCTCCGTCTGACGGTTGGTAGGTATACATAATCATTGGTAGGGTTATGTGTTAAGTTAGGTAGGTACTGTGTTGTAGAACGAACGAAATAGAACGTTTACAGAGTTAATTAAATAGTGGCGCAACAAAAAAACTAGTACAGTCGCACGCATTATACATGTATACAATTCATCATATTAAAAATGATGCAACAGTACCAAAAATAAAGAAATACAGTCGCCTGCACTGCTAATATATACATGCTGAACACATTTTTTAGAAATATACATATCCTCCATAGATTTCCAGAGTTGTTTCCTATGTGGCGTTTGCAAGTTTACCAAAAAAGTCAAAAATTTTAACGTATTACCTATCGCTAAAAGCGATATCTTCCACACAACCCAAAGTAAGATTAAAAGAAGATTGGTTGGGATGTTCAGGTCCTTACCAGTATTAGCTTGTTCAATAAACTTCATTATTCCTCTTAAATTGTTCCTCCAAATCATTGCAATTTCTGTCTCGACCGGCATTTTACAACAGCTCAAACCAACGGACACCACCGGTGTATTATATCTGAAATAATAACATAATTTGATTTTGTTTTTGAAAAATAAATTAACAATAGGCTCTTAACTTTTTATACCCAAGGATTGGAGACTTCTCAGATCTCCAGGCTATCAGATCCTTGAAAATGTCTAAGGGGGGTAGTCAGAGGCACGTCCAAAACTGAGTGCCAAATCACTCAGTTTTTTCAGTACTGAATATTCCATACGTGTCAGGTCGCAAGCCTATGGCCACTTATAAGAATAATAAATGGTTTCCACACGATGTTTTCCTTTACAGTTTTTTAATGAACACATTTATTTTAAAAATACAAAAATCCATTGGTGTACGACCGGGATTCGAAGCCACGACCTGCAGATCGAAAGTCGAGGTACCTCTACTAGGCCAAAACAAAATATAAGCCAAAATTATAGAGCCATCATTTCATGCCTGGCCTCATAGCTCACTTGGTAGTAACTCTGCCTTCTGCGCTAGAGGTCGCGGGTTCGATTCCCGCACTGGACAAACATTTGTGACTAACACAGATGTTTGTTCTGTGTCTGGGTGTTAAATATTTATCTATAATGTATATCACTCTCTGGTACCCATAGTACAGGCTATGCCTAGTTTGGGATCAGTTGACCGTGTGAATATGTCCGGAATATATATATATATATATATATATATTTATATTGTAATAGATTCAGTAACGTGATAACTATTCTATAGCTAAAAAAAGATTTCAAGGTGCCTATTAAAAAATAACTATTACATACCTCTCGTAAAGCAAATCTATCAGGTTTCCATGCACCGCACTAAGTTCCCCCTCACTACCACAATGATACTTGTCACTCTCCGACCTATAATCTTGATACTTCTGCGCAAACTTTCCATACACATATTTGGACAATTCCGGATAGAACACATCTTCTGTCCCACTCGACATCTCAAGTACTAAATCATATTTCTCAGACTGCAACATATTCACGAACAATTTCTCTCTGGTATAGTTCGACATTGGGTTTAGATCCTTTGAGGTCAAGTAGCCGTACAGACTATCCCCAAACTCTTCTTCCAACGGCTTGATGTCACATTTATCTGTACCGTCGTATTCCTTCAGTATTTTCGGATACAAAGGATCAAGATTAGGTATGAAGTGTAGAACAGAATTTTTCAGGAGTTTTGTGTGGATTGGCTCGCCGATGGAGTAGGCCGTAGCAATGTGGCGGGCGAAATTTAGGACCATCTCAGAGCCGAGGGGTTGGGAGCCGTAGAGAGACCCTATGATCGCTATGTGGGATTTTGTCTCTTCTGGGGATCCGACCTGAAAAGATGAAACAGCAGAAGCATTAAGCTGAGACAGGACCTGTTTGGCTGCACCCGTCACTGAATCGCACCTACTGGTTAAGTTCCTACTGTACTGGAATATCCCTCTTCTTTGTTGATTCTTGGATTTTGGAAATAAAAGATTTAATTTGCTGCCATGACGTGTGTAATTTCAATGAACCTCGGTAACACAGACAATATAAAATAGTTCCTACAAAACCACAGGTAGATTCGGCATAACACGGCTCTTGCTCGCGAAAAGTCATAGGCGTTCCCGAACACCTACCTATCTACTTATTTGTTTAGTTGTCTATATTACCCATACCGGTACGTGTTGGAGACGATACCATTCAAATTGAAGACCACAATTTCTATTTGGGTCTGACGATTCAACCAGGCAGGCCCCCAATTCTACTAATTCAATGGCTTCAAAATGACAATGGTTCAATGGCAAAATGGCCACATTTGAAACTTTTGGTATTCTGCTATCACAGTCGTATATCAATGGCAGTCATTGTGAAACGAATGAACCAATCAAATCCAAGAATCGAAGGTGGCGACAATCGTAACTGAATCCTAATGGTGCTATCATTATCATGCGATTATCATTTTCAAGTCATTGAATTAGTAGAATTAGGGGCCAGGTCCAACTTCGAAAGAGCTTTAACTTTTCGAAAAGAAAAACACATTGGTGCACGATCGAGCTCGATCCCACGACCTACGAACATCGGGGATCGAAAGTCGGGGAATATTTTTACAGCATTCTTATACGCTGTATTTCAAAGAAATTGAAGATTTTGGGTTTAGGATTTTATATTATCTACCTAGCCGTGGTGGCCCCAGCTGAAGAATAGGCCCCTCCATTTCTACCCGTGGATGTCGTAAGAGGCGACTAAGCGAAGGAAAGCTAGGGGATGGGCAGCAGTGTAGGGAACACTGCTGCCTCAACTGCTGATCAACAACGAGAGCTTTATCTGTGCTCGCCAACCCACATGCCCCGCGTGGCGAGTATGGGCCAATCCCCCCAAATGATTGTTTATGGGTAATCTATGGGGGAGGCTTATGTTCAGCAGGTGACGTCCTACGACTAAAATGATGATGATGATTATCTACCTGGTCAGTAAGCTTGAGTTGCCTGAAGGCGGCTGTGACAGCGGCCTCAGAGCGGAATTCCGCTATGTTTGAGAACTTATTCTCCAGTTCCGCTAACGCTGCGTACAGTTCCAGAGGTTTGTGGTACCGGGTGTTAACAATGTTGTCTAGTACACTGGAATAAAAATAGTGTGTGACACGATGGGAAAAAAAGTCCAGAATTAAAATATTACAAGATTGAAACTGTCCGTGTTTCGAGGTTACTAATAAATAAAGTTACAAAAGTGTGTGACACGATGGGAAAATTGTCCAAACAGTCACACTGTGACACTATTGGAACCTTCCATGTTTGGAGGTTAATAAATGTGTGACACGATGGGAAAAAAGGTCCAGAAGCAAACTCTGACAAGATTGGAACTCTCTCTCTTTTGGAGGTTACTAACCTCCAAAAACGGGGAGCACCATAATAATGTTAAATTAGTGTGTGACACGATGGGAAAATTGTCCAAACAGTCACACTATGACACTATTGGAACCTTCCATGTTTGGATGTTACTAATAATGGCGTATGTCATCGGGTGTTAACAATGTTGTCTAGTACACTGAAATAACTATGTATTACGTATTACTTGTTGTCATTTTTATTTGATTTTTTTATTAGTGTGTGTGTTTTACATATTATGATTTATTTATTTTTTATGTAATTTTTTTATTAATAATGTAATTTCAAACATTATTTAATAATTGTTATAAATAAAATAAATAAATAATGAATGAAATAAAAATAGTGCGTGACACGATGGGAAAAAATGACCAGAATTAAACTGTGACACGATTGGAACTCTCCGTGTTTGGAGGTTACTAATAATGGCGGTTGGTATCGGGTGTTAACAATGTTGTCTAGTACACTGGAATAAAAATAGTGTGTGACACGAAAAGAAAAAAGTCCAGAATCAAACTGTGACAAGATTGGAACTCTCCGTGATGGGAGGTTACTAATAAATAAAGTGAAAAAAAATTGACACGATGGGAAAAAAGTCCAAAGAGTCACAGTGCGACACGATTGGGCGTGACTCGTTAGGAACACTCCGTGTTTGGAGGTTATTCGTAAATAAATTAGAAATGGTACTCACCACATGCGAACAAAATCATTTATTCACAAAACTGTGTTTTTATTTATGCATGCTTATTGATAGAATCCTTATTATATTATTAATGCGATAGTTTGTGAGGATGTTTGGATGTCTGTGGTTCAATCACGCCGTAACGGCTCAACCGATTTGGATGAAACTAGAAAGTTGAAATAGATAGTTCTTTACTTAGACTACTTTTTATCATAGATGAAACTTGGAATGAATAGAGTTCTATACTTAGAGTATATAGTTTTATACATATAGGCTATTTTATCTAGGTGCCAAACGAGCGAAGCCGCTGGCACGGGTTCGACCCCACGACCTTCGGATCGTAAGTCGGAGAACCTCCCACAAGGCCAACACGGCATTTTTTAAGACGCAATAAATAAATAGAAAATTATTGTGCAATATGTTTATTGGCAGGTGTCTTTATAAAGTATAAAAAAAGGTCTTAAAAACACTAAACAGCATTACAAATTATAACTTAAGTTAAAATGCATAGAAAATATAGTTTAATCAAAAATAAATCTATGCAAAAACTAAATGAGGCTTTGAGTTCACCAGCAAATCTCGTGAACTCGGGCCTAAAAAAGCTAAATAATCAGAAACTCACACGAAACACAACCACAAAAGTTCTGATCGTCACTTTCCAAAAGTCATTATAAAAACTATGGGATAGTGTGACAAACAAAAGGTATAAAAGCAAAACATCCAGCGAAACACAACCTTATCTCAACCACACAAGGTCCACTTACCGGAAGTCGTAGGCCGAGGACCAGTGTTGAGGGTCGTCCGCCATAAGGGTGAAGTTGAGGCTCACTGATCCGTTCTCGGGCACCGTCACTTGTTCTGTTATACTCTCGTAGCTGTAGAAAGACAAAAGGATGTTTATTTCAATAAAATCACTAGGATCACTGAAACTTAGAAACTAGGTGAAGCTACGCCTGTTGCTCGCGACCAAGCCTAGAATAATGAGGTAACAAATGCGCATATCTTTTTCATAAAATGTTATTAGTTAATTTCCATATATCACTAGGATCACTTTGTAAAGTTTGTCTGCTACCAAGCCTAGAATAATTAGGCAACCACGTCCTATCTTTAATTTTTTTGTTGATTCTTTTACACATAAGATGTTTTTTACAAAAACTAAAAACCGACTTCAAATTTCAGAATATTTACAACATTAATATCAACCTCTTTTTTTTGCAATCAACCTCTTTGCGTTTTGCTTACCTACTGAGGATGACACTGGCCACCTACACTTTCGAATAAAAAACAAAAGTAAGTATGACATTGTATCCATTCATCATTAATAATAACTCTTACGGTACTGACTGACTGACTGACAATAAAAAGTAGTGGTTTTATTCTCTTTGAAAATCAACGCAGAGCCTAACCAAAATCCTAAGAGTATGAAATTTGCAGCGTAGCTTAATGTATGGGTGCACAGATAGGAATTCCTGACACACAACCCCCAAGGTTAAAGTTTATGTAAAAATAGCAGCAACCGAACAAAGTCGCGGGAATTACCATACCATACCACCGTCGACAAAAATAAATTTCGGCAAGTCGTGATTTCAAGAGATGATGACGTTTTTTTAAGTTTTATGGGACAAGTTGCAATCCCTCAGGAATTCAATTAATATGGGACCATCCCGGGATCATACTCTATACACCAGCGAAAGAATCATCAAAATCGGGTTACTATTGGCGGAAATATGAGAGTAAAATACAGACAAAAAAAAACCTCCTTTTGGAAGTCGGTTAAAAATGGAATGTAGAGCTTCAGATGTTTCAATGAATGAACCGAATGAACTCAACCTATTTTGCTAGCAGTGACGTTGTAAGTCCCACGACAAATAAATGAACGAAAGATCGAATGAATGATTGAATGAACTATTCCTTTTTTGCTAGCAGTGACGTTGTAAGTCCCACGACAAATAAATGAACGAAAGATCGAATGAATGACCGAATGAACTCACCCTATTTTGCAAGCAGTGACGTTGTAAGTCCAACGACAAATAAATGAACGAAAGATCGAATGAATGACCGAATGAACTCACCCCATTTTGCTAGCAGTGACGTTGTAAGTCCTACGACAAATAAATGAACGAAAGATCAAATGAATGACCGAATGAACTCACCCTATTTTGCTAGCAGTGACGTTGTAAGTCCCACGACAAATAAATGAACGAATGATCGAATGAATGACCGAATCAACTTACCCTATTTTGCTAGCAGTGACGTTGTAAGTCCCACGACAAATAAATGAACGAAAGATCGAATGAATGACCGAATGAACTCACCCTATTTTGCAAGCAGTGACGTTGTAAGTCCAACGACAAATAAATGAACGAAAGATCGAATGATTGACCGAATGAACTCACCCTATTTTGCTAGCAGTGACGTTGTAAGTCCCGGGTCGTAAGATCCGCCAGTAGTCGCCGTCCCGAGCGGAGCGGACGCCGTGACGGATGCCGGATACGGTGACGGTGGCGTTGGCGATGGGATTTCCAATGTGACTATGGACGAAGCCGTTGACTCCTTTGTGTACCTAAGAACAAAAGATTTCACAAGATGCCATTTTAAATATAATATAAATATTCCGGACATATTCACACGGTCTACTGATCCCAAACTAGGCATAGCCTGTACTATGGGTACCAGAGACTGATACATAATAGATATATATTTAACACCCAGACACAGAACAAACATCTGTGTTCATCACACAAATGTTTGTCCAGTGCGGGGATCGAACCCGCGACCTCTAGCGCAGAAGGCAGAGTTACTACCAACTGAGCTATGAGGCCAGTCAAAGTATCAAAGCTATGAAGCCAGTCAATTTTGACGGCTTACAGTTACTAACTTCAATACCTATTCATTGAAATAGCAGGATCATTTTGATCTAGTTGAATTTACGCCTGCTCTCTTATTTTCATCTCTTATAATTTTTTTTTATTATTTTAACTGAGGTGGCAAACAAGCTTACGGCTTACCTGATGGTAAGCAATTACCGTGGCCTATGAGCGCTTGCAATACCAGAGGCGTCACGCACGCGTTGCCGACCCCGAACCCCCTCCCCCTAAAGAGCTCTGGCAACCTTACTCACCGCAGGAACACAACACTATTTGAAACAAATAATGTTATTTGGCTGCGATCTTCTATTTCTAATTCTAGGCCACATGGTTTTCGATGTACAACAAAAATAGTAAGCACCTAAGTGAGCGCAATTATTAACGTATTTTTAGTAACGTTTCAATGACATTGTAGTTCAGGTAAGTTTGGATATTAGTTAGAACATAAAATATAAATAAATAAATATTCCGGACATATCACACACGGTCAACTGATCCCAAACTAGGCATAGCCGGTACTATGAGTACCAGAGACTGATATACATAATAGATATATATTTATAACACCCAGACACATAATAAACATCTGTAGTCATCACACAAATGTTTGTCCTGTGCGGGAATCGAACCCGCGACCTCTAGCGCAGAAGGCAGAGTTACTACCAACTGAGCTATGAGGCCAGTCGCTGCTGACTACATGCTGTTAGTCTTGATAGGGCTTACGCATTTGAACCTTTTGGGGTTGAGACCCTGGGTCCGTGGAGAAACAGGGCCCTCCGGGTTTTCAAAAAGATATCAGGGCGTCTGATCGAAGCGACGCGTGACCCGAGAGCGGGCTCTTATTTGTCCCAGCGAATTAGCATTGCCATCGAGCGTGGCAATTCCGCCAGCGTCTTGGGGACGCTTCCGACTGGTAGTGATTTGGATCAGTTGAGCTATCTATAGATCGTTTGTAACGGTCTTTAGATGGCTCAACTGTTTTTTGTGTATTTTGTAAATATTAACTTGTATTCGTTTTAAGTTTCTTTCTGTAAATAAAGAACATGCTGCGATTTTCAAAGTTAATCTTAATTGTGCTTTACGATCATCGAAGCACCAACGATTACCAGGGTCCAGGTTCGGGCCAACTGCTACTAATAGGATAATTCGTAATCACGGCGGCCATTTTGTTTACCTCTTCCATAAACTCCAACAGGGCCTCCTTATTATCCGTCCAGTAGACAGGAATGTCGGCTTTGGGGGGAAACTTGTGGCACCCAAGTTCTAGCGTGATCTCCATGTCGCTGGTGTGAAGGTAGTTCCAATCTTGCATACCCCCTGCTAGGACGTACCTATGGGGTACATTTTAGTATGAGCAAAGATTGCAAGATGATTCATAACATGTATGCCATCCCGAAAGGGGCTTATTCTATCAACAAAAATAAAGAACATAAATAAAAATTTTGCAAAAAAAAACCGTAAACTTTCTGAAGTAGGTAATCTTATATTGGTATTTTTTATAATCTTTATAACTAATTACTAAACGTTCAATATTGCTACCTTAAACAGCTTCATTGAGATTGAACTGATTTGACCCAAAAACAGCTGATTTTTCACTGCGTCGTCAGATTCGTGATCGCCAGTAGGTACGGAAGTCTCAGAGAGCGAGTCCTACTCCCACTTGACCGTATTAAACTTACCATTTAGCTCCATTTGTGATGCCTTCAGGGAACTTCTCCTTGGGGTAGTTTTTGCAAGGCTGCCCTAGATGCATTTTGAGGTGAGCCTGTTTACCAGAAAAAACAATATTAGTAGCCTCTACTTGTAGGTTGCATGTGCCACATGTTCGGAAATGCCTCTGATGCCATTTTCTTCGGAACAAACTTGATATTTTCTAGCGTTCAAGACAAGTTCTAAGCGCGTTTCATTCAAACATACTTACCAGTTATGCAGTCCTAAGATCCAACGCAGCAGGAACAGAAAATAAACGATAATTGTTTTTTTTGCAAGTCTGAAACTGACTGATACTAAAATCGAGTGCGTATTGTCTCACACTCACCACTTGGATTCTGAGTGTATTCTGATAGTGCTTAAGCGTGAATCGTAAAGATTAGATCGCTTCTACATGTGACCCAACCCAACTGAATTTATTGAAATAAACACCCTTTGAATTTAAATGGAAATATCTTTAAATCTATACTTGAGCTATTGTCATTCAAATGCGAGCCTCAGCGCTATTTACCAAGAACGTGAACTACAACCCTTTTATTACGAAACTAAGTTTAGACGAGACCTAACAAAACCCTGGTTTTGTGAAATGTTATTTCATACAGTTGTTTTATGACGTCATAATGTCAAACGTTTGAAATGACACGTCACAAAACCAGGGTTTAGTTAGACCTGACTCCCATTTCTACTAATTCAATGGCTTCAAAATGGCAATGGTTCAATGGCAAAATGACCCCTTTTGACACTTTTGGTATTCTGCTATCAAAGTCGTATTTCAATGGCAGTCATTGTGGAACCAATGGACCAATGAAATCAAAGAAACGCAGGTGGCGACAATCGCAACTGAATGATAATGGTGCGATCATTATCATGCGATTATCATTTTCAAGTCATTGAATTAGTAGAATTGGGGGCCTGCCCTAAACCCAGTTACGTAATGACAGGGCTAATGTTTGAGACGGTCAACTTACGTCACGGCCTATACAAAGTTGATGGTACAGGGCTAATAGACAAACATAAATTGAACACAAAAACCCGCTCTTTCCCAGCTACGAACTCGGGCACCCATCACACCACACGTGCATTTAGTTACCGACTGAAATACTCATGCTGATCTACAAATACTCACATCTGAGTACACATGAGCCAAATGAACGAACACATCGTTGTCCGGTGACAGATTCTCGCCTCCGCTTTCCATGTCTGCGTTGCCGTCGTAAGGGTAGTTGGCCACTAGAGCGCCGCCGTGCAGATTGGCGGACAGCACGAAGGGGATGGAGAGGGACCAGTCCATCACGGCCAGGGTTTCGGGTTCTTGGACTTTGTTATCCTGGAAAATATGTTTATGTGAAGAAAAAAGTCCTAAGTCTGTATCCCATAGCATCATACTAAATGTTATTAATGCAAAAGTGTGCACCAAAGGAGCCTAAGGCTCGTATTCAGAGACAAGACTCAAGCGTTGATCTGTACTTAAATCTCGATTTGAGTCGAGATTCTAATTCTTGAACAGTATTTATGTATAGATTCAATGATCACAGTTCACCTGAGTAAATGCTTATTCTGAAACGTCAATCAGACGAAATCGGTGCTTGAGTTCAGATTTAATTAGACATTAATCAAATGACATTTTCGTTCCGTTACACGTACTTTGATGCATATTTATACTTCACTTTATAGTTCTGTTCTATTTCCACCCTGGCTGTTTGAATTTCTGCTTAAAACGAATCGAAAATTATAAATAAATCAAAATGTAAACGAGAACTTTTGAGTACAGATTTGAGACTCGATTCAGCGGAGCGTAGTTTAAGTACTGTTCTTGAATAAAAGTTGTGTTTGAGAAGAGATTCATTACTTAAATAGAGTTCAGCTGATCTGTGATTAAATCTAAGTTTGAGTCGTGTCTCTGAATACGAGCCTAAGAGGCGCATTTTAATCCTTTCACTACACTGATACGTTCTCCGACGGTCATAGGCCCTTTTCAGGGCCATCATACCTCGACCTGGTCACTGACCTACAGGATGACCTACAGGATGACCAAGAAAGAATCAGTGACACGACAAGCAAGCAATACAAAGGTTTTTTTAATACGTCTAACGTGGCAAACAAGCTTATGGTCTACCTGTTGGTAAGTGTTTACCAACGCCTATGAACGCTTGCAATGCCAGAGGTGAGTAAAATTAAATGTCTGTGTATATGGGGATGGTAGTACGAGTATATGTGTTTGTTAACATTCAGATCCAAACGACTGAACGTATTTTCATGAAATTTGGCATGGACATAGCCAGAGCCCTACGGAAGCGTTTTGTTTACGCTTGCAATACCAGAGGTGAGTAAATGTCTGTGTTTATGGGGATGGTAGTAGATGTGTTTGTTAAAATTCAGCTCCAAACGACTCCATGGATTTTGATAAATAATAAATAAATAAATATTCCGGACATATTCACACGGTCAACTGATCCCAAACTAGGCATAGCCTGTACTATGGGTACCAGAGACTGATATACATAATAGATACATATTTAACACCCAGACACAGAACAAACATCTGTGTTAGTCACAAATGTTTGTTCAGTGCGGGAATCGAACCCGCGACCGCGCAGAAGGCAGAGTTACTACCAACTGAGCTATGAGGCCAGTCGAATGATGAAATTTGGCATGGCAAGCCAGAGCCTTCCGGAACTCGGAAGGGCAAAGGCTACTTTTTATCAGATCACCACGCGACCGAAGCCACTGCTGCAACCTACTTTAGGAATAAAGTATTGAATAATTACACTAGTGGATCCATATTGGTCAGGGAAGTTTCTGTTCAAGTCGACATGATGCGCGTTCGGTCTTCCGTGTAGGCTGCTGTAGTCACCTGCAAAAACAGATTTGAATCATCCAAAACAAGCAAATCAGTTACTTTTTTTTTTATACAACTGAGTTGGCAAACAAGCATACGGCCCACCTGTTGGTAAGCGGTTACCGTAGCCTATGAGCGCTTGCAATACCAGAGGCATCACGAACGCGTTGCCGACCTCGAACCCCCCTCCCCCTAAAGAACTCTGGCAACCTTACTCACCGCAGGAACACAACACTATTTGAAACAAATAATGTTATTTGGCTGCGATCTTCTGTAAGGCGGAGGTACCTCCCAGGCGGGCTGCTCCAATTTAGAACGAGCAAATCTCGCTATGCCCTATCTCCTCCGAAACTGATCTCCAAGCATGGTTTACATACTCAAATTCCCAGGTACTGAGATCCTTTAACATGTCTTAGGTACCCTAGACATGATGAAGGAACTGAACAGAGTCAGAGAACAGTCTAAATATAAATTGCCCACATGTTACAGTAGTTGTCTTAATAAGCACATGTTCAAACTAAGGCTATGCGACACACAAACCTGCAGGCTATGCAAGGAGGCGGACAAAACGCCTCTACACCTGCTAGGTGAGTGCGGAGCACTTATGCTCAAACGTAGCATCCATTTGGGAAAGCACATCCTCAGCCCAATGGAGCTAAAGCAACTCACCCCGAAGAAAATCCTTCAGTTTTTAACAGCTGCTGGGCTTTGCGGTGAACTTTAAAGGCCCTGTAAAGGGGCTCCACAAATAAAGTGGCGATCACAATAGGCCAGTTGTGGCCGCAGTGACACCATAGCCACAAAAAGTAAAAAAAAAAAATACAGTAGCTAGCATTCCGTACGCGACAGGTTGCAAGCTCATCGTCGCTTATAAGAATACTAACCTCCTTGACGACGTTTTTATACGGCGTGCGATTTGAAATCTAAAATGTATTTCAAAATGATCCATTTTGGGTTTTACTTTTATGGGGTTTGCGATATCGTACGCACACAAATTGAATTTAAATACATTTTAGATGTCATATCGGACGCCGTATGAACACCGCTTGACACTTAGCGAGCACTAAAGAGTAGTCAAAATCAAAGGTGTTTATTTCAATAAAGTCGCAAGGATTACTTTGAAACGTCTTAGAAACTAGGTGAAGCTACGCCTGTTCATCGCGACAAAGCCTAGAAGAATCAGGCAACAAACATGGCACGCGTGCCTCTTTTGGATTAAAAAAAATATATATATTTAAATATTCCGGACATATCACACACGGTCAACTGATCCCAAAACAGAACAAACATCTGTGTTAGTCACAAAATGTTTGTCCAGTGCGGGAATCAATGCGATCTCTAGCGCAGAAGGCAGAGTTACTACCAACTGAGCTATGAGGCCAGTCTAATCTAATTTTGATCGATATCTCGTACCTTCCTTGCTGCTTTCGTACCCATCCGGGTTCATACTCGGCATCAGATGAACCCTTGTATTGTTGAGTAGAGTTTGAACCCTATGGTCTCCCTTGGAGTATTCCGTACAGAGGTATTTAGCAAGAAGTAGCAGTAGCTCTCGTCCGACGACCTCGTTTCCGTGCATATTCGCTACGTATTTGAACTCTGGTTTGCCTGCGGATGAAAACTTAATTGTATTACGATAATCGCATATCATAGAGCGAATATCGCCACATCTTATAATGGAATTCCGTGTAAACACAATTTGAAGCGAGTATAACCTCTCGTAGTGTGAACTACCGCACTCGGCGATAATCACCTGGCAATTATTGTTTGACATAATAGTAAGCGAGTTTCTATCAGAGAAGTTAGTGGAAACAAATTATCTTTGGTGGAAACATATAAACGATTGCAATATCTCGAAGCGATTATCGCCACAAAGAGTACAAGAACTCTCTCCAATTACATTAGTTCTTATTGTTTCTTCTTGCGACACTTAAAGAGCATGAGAATGCCGTCAAGCAGCAATGCTTGCATTGCTGTGCCGGTTCGGAGGATGAGGTATCCGGCTTGAAATTACAGGCACATGAAATCACCAACGCAATTCTCAGGGTAGTAGACGCAATGCAATACCACGGTGTCCGCATCCTAGGTGGTATTGTAGCTGATGGGCGTGGTTAACGCTTACCATCAGGTGGGCCATCTGTCAGATACCGTATAACATTTAAAAAAGTTTCTTACCAGGTATATGTACTCCCGGATCCTTAGTAATCTCCAGAACATACAACTCCCTCCCCTCCACAGAGTTTCCCACACTGCTCAGCTTCGTGATCTCAGGGCACTGGTCTGTGACTCCTCGCAGGAAGCTCTCCATCATGGTGTAGTTGTGATGAGTGAAGTCCGCTGGGGAGAGACCGTCGATGTTGTGACGACGCTGCCTGTTATGCTCTGTCGATGCGCTTGGGGTTACTTAGATGTATAGGGTTAGGATGTCTGTGAGTGAATGTTAGGATGTGTATGTGAATGTTTGTGTTCGCGAGTGAACGTTAGGATGAGTATGTTCTTTTATTAGTTTTTTAAATCCAACTAAGGTGGCAAACAATCTTAATGCCAACCTGTTGGTAAGTGGTTACCGTAGCCTATGAACGCTTGCAATAAAAGACGCATCACGCACGCGTTACCGACCCTGTACATCTTCCCTTAAAGTGAATGTTTGGATGTTGGTGTATGCGAGTGAATGTTAGGATGTGTTTTTTTTATGTAAGTGAATGATTGGATTTTGGTGAATGCGAGTGAATGTTAGGATGTGCATGATGTTTTTGTGTGAATGTTTGGGGTGCGAAGATGTGAATGTTTACGTACGAGTAGGTTACCATGATAAGTTTATAATTATTTTAACCTGATATTTTAAGAGATTAAAATTTCTTTTAATTCATTAGCATTTAAGTTCTCTTGTTAAGCTAAGTAAACGACTCTTTCCCGTACCATTAACTTTGTAATTTTGTTTAGGCGGTGACGTAAGTTGACCGTCTTAAAGATTTAAGTCCTGACATTTGAATGACAATACCAAGCCATGGTAGGAGGTTTTGTCTGGGTTGGAGTTGTGTTTTTTTGGCATTATAACATTTTTTTTCTACAGCTTTGTGAATTTCTGCCAGATTTCAATACTGAAATGTTTAAGAATAGGTGTATGTAATTAAGGGAAAGGTCGTATATATATAAGTTGTAACACACACATGCAGAGTTGTACCTTACCACCATATTTCAATTTATGTACACGAAGAAGGGAAAAGGAAGGAAGATAATAAGCGAGGTAGTAACATAACGGGCAAATCAACAGAGCATAACAGGAGAACGTAACAACAACAGTAAAGAAATAAACCACCACCAGCCACCCTCTTGTGTAACCGAACTGATAATTGCAATTGGCGTCATCTGTCAAATTCCTACGGCAATATTACGAAACAAGGTTTAGTCCCAGACTTTCGATATACCAGGGCTAGGTTTAGGCTAAGCTTAAACTTTGTTTTATAATAAGGCCGCTATTGTTTTATGACAAGTACAAAAAGGGATTTCACAGTACAAGCTGATTGCAACTATTTGTTCAGTTAGACAATAATCAAAGAAGAAAATAAATTAACATAAACTATGAAGTACACTTTCCGGCTATACTGTGGCACATCGTAGACAAGAGAGACAACATGTATCTTATCCAACATCACTATCTCTTGTACACAATATGACAAGAGCTTTGATCTGTGCTGAGAATATTTAGTAATGACCAAAAATATAAATACTTATTGGAGAATAAGTAGCATGGTTAAAAACTGTTTTTTTTATATCCTAATAAATTCGACACAGGCGGGAATCGAAGCCTCTCTTAGGTACGGGGATGGGCTAACCACTGGGCCACTCTTCGTCCGGTCGAAACTATTAAGGATGATCATCGGCTCGAAGCAACCCGATAGCTCTCTCTCTCTCTCTCTCTCTCTCTCTGTCTATAAATAGGAGTTGAATAAAAATTATATTTACAAAAGGTTAATATTTATTTACTTATAAGTTCATAAATGTTATTTACAACTAAATATAATATAATAAAACCGCAAAAGGCCACCAACCGGGTTTATTGTGTAACTCGTTCTTTCTAGGTCTAACCCAACAGTCACAAACTTAGTGCGGGCCCCACATTAGGTTTCCCTACGTTGTCGTGGGTAACAGAAACTACGAGTACTAAACACAAAACCCAGACACGGAAAAAAAATTGCAGATCATGCAACAGTTCTTCTGCCGCGGGAATCGAATTGATATCTCTTGCGTCTCGGCTGGGCACTCGCCACGCCACCGAGGTCGTTGAGGCTTGTGACTGATGGAAAACGAACTATTGTGGTGAAAGGTGAATGGCCTTTTGCATATATGAAATTCATAAAATGTATATAACTAATATTGCTTTTAGTGTACAGCACGAGTTCACTAGCATTCTAACTATAGTCTAACAAGTAATCATATTCTCGTTTTACAGTTAGGATGCTGCCACTTTGTGACGAAAATTTAGAATTAAATGAACGGCTGATCTGATGAATCAAAATAATTGAGCCAGTTCATTGTTTCACTTGGCGAGTCACGAGTGTGGAATCTGTCTAAGGTATACGCGATCAAGCTACATTCGTCGCGTAATTTTCATGACCGGGCATCATATTTTGTGCTAATCCATATAATTTAAGGGCTAAAATGATGCTATAATGAGCTTCGTTTTAGCCCTCAAAATTAAGTGATGTGATTAGATTCAGATTAGTTCGCAGTTCGAATTTGTTACATCACTGACGGGCTAAATGTGGCAACATTATTGTGCGTTCTGACATTAGAGAACTGTCAACTCGGGAATCTAATTATTTGTTAGACTTATCTTCCACGAATATCTTTGACATGTCCTCAAAATGAGGAACATTCTTACAAAAACCAAGGCATAATGTGGTGTTCCGCCCAACGAATCTACCGAACGTTATCATAATCATTACAGTACTACGATTAGTACTTTAATTTTGAGACCAGTTTTCTAAAAATAATAATTGATTTTGAGTATGTTTATGGTATTAGTCTTCGAACGGTCCCGCTAGTTCTAGTATTATTTTTTTAATTTTATGACTAGTGGGAAAAATTTGTTGAACTAACAAATTTTACTTTGGAACTTATAATAGAACTGGGAACAAACTCTAATAAAATAATATTGATTGTCTAAAATAGTTAAAAATGACATAATCGTCCTATATACAAAAGCGTAGATCACTAATACCATTATGGGTTTATTGTATGAATATAATTCCACATTTCTTTTCGTGCAAAAATGAAAAGAAATAAAAAACAATTTTATTAATATGTACCTATGACGAATAAAAACATAAAACTATAAATATTTCATTTAAAAAAAAATGAGCAGTCTTGCTTAATAATTAGATAATAATTTAGAGATCAATAATGGAATAGCCTTGAATTAAATTATTTGGCACATAAGTCATTTAAAAAGCGGCTAAACCTAAATATAATCTACATTTTTAAATAGTTGCGAGTTTTTTATCAAAAGATGGCATTGCTGTTACTATTATTAATGTTCTAACGTAATCTACTTTTCCTTAAACTATAGCAGCTTATATATCACTGTGGCAAGAATTGTGATTCAATGGAATTTCTACCCTATAGCGATTCAATTAAACATATTTTTCAATTATCCTATCAAGATTATCCAAAACGCTATTCAATTCACTGAAACTTACCTAAAATTGACTTGTTATTATAAGAAAAAGTAATGCATACGATTACAACACTTTCAGGAACGAACAATAGGACTCCCGTTATGTTTGTGAGTTATTCAATTATTATTTTTTACTTCCCATCGGTCACAACATAGTCCTGAGCCCACACTAGGATTCCCTGTGTCGAGGGTATCAGAAACTACGAGTACCATGGTACCACAACACCCAGGCCCGGAACAAATAATTACGGTACGCTATTAGTGAGTAACTCACAAATATTACTTAGGCCTCTTGTCAAATAGCTACAATAGCGCCGAGGAACAGCAGAGTTCATAAATCGTTGTACAATCGGGTCATCTACAAGCTTTATTCAGAGCTGCGGGTAAGGGCCTCAGGTCTGCTGAGTTACTAAACTCGACATGTGTGAACGCGGACAGTTAAAAGACAGGACAGTAAATGTAGTACATAACCTACACCTTAACATTAGAATTATTTACATTACGCTTCTACCAAGAACACCAGTAGCAAGTTAACAGCGAGCACCGAGAAGTGAGTGAGCGTGGTGACGGCCGAGTTATCGTGCAGCCGGAGCGACTTACCCGGGGCCAGGGAGCGCGCGCGGCGCGTCACTGTCAAGCTGACAGTGACAGCTGACGTTTGGTTGGCGGGAATCGTGACGGTGATCGGTTTAGGTGATGTGAATCTGGAAAAAAAAATACGTTGTTTGTAATGTACCCACATTTTACGCAAAATTACAATCGCAATAAACATATAGGTTTAATTTGTTATTTTTTTTTATATTTTGGTAGGTTATATGGCCTATGTGGAAGACGTCATGATAGGGTCCATTTATTTCTTTGTATCCGGTTACCACGCGAGCAAAGCCGCGGGTGGAAGCTATTATCATCATCATCATCCTGTAGAAGTCCACTGCTGGACATAGGCCTCCTCCAAAGAGTTCCATAACGAATGGTCCTGAGCCTTTTCCATCCACTAACTTCCGGCAGCTTTCACAATGTCGTCGATCCATCGGGTCCAACACTGCGTCGCCCGGTTCGTGATCGCCATTCGAGAACCTTTACTCCCCAACGGTTGTCGGTTCTGCGAGCTATACGGCCTGCCCACAGCCATTTCAACTTGTTTATTCTTTTAGCTATGTCCTCTGGTTCTTCTACGGATTTTCTAGACTAATAACACAAAATACTTATATATAAAATATATTAATCTTACCCGGGAGCCGTAGCGGTGATATTGTACTGTCCAGGTAGCAGCAATCTCCAGAAGTAGCCGTCCTCCGTCGCGCGTACAGTGTGGTTGTTGTTGACAACTATTATTTGAGCATCCTGAAACAACAATCCTCAGTAAACAATGACAGTAGAAGTTTTCACCAAGATCTACAAAACCTACATTAGGCCATTGCTGGAGTATGGCTATCAAGTATGGAACCCCTACTTCCAAAAAGACATTGACCTACTTGAAAGTGTTCAGAGGAGAGCAACCAAGATACCACAGGCTCTACGACGCAAATCATATGAGGAAAGACTACTCGCATTACGCCTTACTACTCTTGAAGATAGACGCCTTCGCGGAGACCTCATCGAAACTTTTAAAATTATAACCAACAAGTACAATCTGCCAGATATTAAAGATATCTTCATAAGGAAAGATGATCAAAGACCTTCTCGTGGCCATCAACTTAAGCTAGCTCGTGCTCCTGCTAACCTACTTGCTGCGTACCACTTCTTTAGCAACAGAGTAGTCCACAACTGGAACATGTTACCGGAAGAAGTTGTTTCTGCTACTTCTGTCAATGCATTCAAAAACAAGCTCGACAACTGGCTACGAATCAATAAATCAGTGCTCAAAAAAGTGAACCAGACATGACAATAGACTTTCAATTTCGACACTGTGAGATGTAGACACATCAGCGGAAGCTGCTCGTCTATAATCAAATAAATAAATAAATAAAAAACCACGATGGATATGACCTAGCGTATATTCCGGGCAAATCCCGGACTCGAAAGAACCGGGAAATCCCGGAATCAAATTCGGGATTTCCTGGTCGGGGTAGTCTAGTATTCACTAGACCAACAAAGACCAGCCAACAAGAGTAGCCCGTCTGGCGAGGTACCTCCGCCTTACAGAAGATCGCAGCCAAATAACAGTATTTGTTTCAAATAGTGTTGTGTTACTGCGGTGAGTAAGGTTGCCTGAGCTCTTTAGGGACGGAGGGGTTCGGGGCAGGCAACGCATTAGCAATGCTCCAGGTATTGCTGATGTTAATAGGCGACGGTAACCGCTTACCATGGGCCGTAAGCCTGTTTGCCTCCGTATAACATAAAAAAAAAAAAATTTTAGTGATTTCAACTTGCTAATTCTGAGAGCTATGCCAGTGGCCTTGGTTCTTCTACGGATTGCAGTAGTTACCTTGACAGGGTTACCATCTTCATCCAGCACGGTGCCTTTGACTCCAATATGCGCTTGTTCCATGAATGCCAGCAGAGGTTCCCTGTTCATCTGCCAGTAGGCGGCCAGCTCCTCGGCCGGGGGGTATTTGCAGCATGAGAGCTCGAATGTCACCTCATAGCAGTTCGAATGGAGGTAGTTGAAGTCTTGCATACCACCTGGAGAAAGATATGGAATTTAAAGCTCGCTTGTCGTTCACTGGTTCTTTCTCGGTCATCCCGGTTTAGGTCAGTGACTAGAGGTAGATGTGGGGACCATTGCTTGCTTGTCGTGTCGTGATTCTTTCTTGGTTATCCTGTATTAGAAGAAGTGGACCAGACTGGATGAGACAGGCCAGAGATCGAAATTTATGGAAAGGTATGGGGGAGGCCTACGCCAGAGAGGCGACTACTACTAGTAACTAATTATATTAAGCATGCAGAATTATATTTATAAATGTAAACTAGTGTATATACAGAAAATTGATTTTAAAAGAGACGTTTCATCAATTTATGGAGCCTGGGCCTGCACTGTGTACACTACTCTAAAATATGGCTAAGCAATAAAGTAAACGTATTTAATTGGTTATTTTATTTAAATTGACTTCGTTCTAAGGTACATTAAGATTTTCTTCGACAAAGAGAGCAACACACAGCGCTACAAAATATGGCGGATGGACGTGCGTGAAATGTCATTTTGACAACCTACATTTATCTGACAAAACAAAAACATCAAATCAAACAACATGACATGAAAAATATGTCAATGTCATGTCAAACACCAATTATAAACCAACATGGCGGCCATCAAATAGTATTCACATAGTAAAAAACTTACCAGAAGAACTATTCTTGTACCATCGCATTTGTCTTCAAATAAATGAAATTGTATTTTTCTTGTAATCTCCTAATTTTTCTATGTAGTGTACATGTATCAGGCCCAGAATGAAATGGCTCTTTTGTAATGCAAAAATTTCATTGTGGTAGAAATAAAGGCAATTTTACTTTAATTTATTTTATCCTGTATTAGGTCAGTGACCAGAGGTATGGTGGCCCTGAAAATAGCCTATGACTGGCGGAGAAAGAAACAGTATAGTGAAAGGATTAAAGTGCGCCTCTTAGAGGCTCCTCTCGTGCACATTTCACATGTCTTCGAATTTTAGGTTCTAGGACATGCCGGTTTCCTCACGATGTTTTCGTGCTAAATTTCACTTTATTGCGTCGTCTTGAGAGTCGCTATTGATTTAAATCTTTTCGCGTAGTTATCCTGGACTTGAACTATTTAATATATGGCCATACCTTGTACAGAATACCAGTGCGCGCCATTTGTAACTCCGTTCTCAAAGTTCTCGGGCGGGCATTTGTTCCCGGCGCGCATATCGGAATGCCGCGATGCGTAAATGTTCGCTAACTCCTTGAATAGCATGTTGTCTGGGGTAGGGCTTTCCTCGCAGCAATCTTTGCCGCTTCTGAAAAGAAAAGTTTTTGATCGAGCGATCGGAGCGAAGATCTCTCTGGTAAGAATATGAGTTAAATCGGCCAAGGGGTTGTTGTCGTGCCACTTATGCTTAGGTTAGTATTAGGTCTGAGGATTAGTGACCAGCCAGGCTATTGCGTAAGCGAAATGGTAATGAAGATCGCAATTAAAAGGATGATTTTATCAATTTTAGCGACATCTGAAGTTTTTCAAACATAAAAAGGAAGAAGCTTGAAGTTTTCCCCTGTCAAGTTTGGAAGGTTTTGATTGTGGCTAAGATTGTTAAAATTACCCTCAAAGTTACGAACTTCATTGCCATTACGCTTACGCAATTGCACCACAGGTTGAAATATGGTTTCTCTTACATGTCCAGAGAGATACATCATACTTGAAATGGGGTGTGTGAGTAGGTGCAATTTGCCGCAACTTACTTCAGATCATCGTAGGGGAAGCTGGCAACTATAGCGCCTCCATGTAAGTTCCCCGACAGCACAAACGGCTGTTTCATGATCCACTTCATCACCGCCGTCGTCTCCGGCTGTCTGTGCGCGAACAGGTACTCGTCATCGTCGGACTTGTGCCTGTCGAACTGGTCCGGGAAGTCGCGGTTCAAGTCTACACCTTTCGCGTTGTTGCGGCCGATGAATTCGGGGAGTGACTCGCAGTTTCCCACCTGTAATGTTGGATATTGTCACCATTAGGTCCATAATTACCTGATTGGCCTAATGGACTGGCCTCATAGCTCAGTTGGTAGTAATTCTGCCTTCTGCGCTAGAGGTCGCGGGTTCGATTCCCGCACTGGACAAACATTTGTGACTAACACAGATGTTTGTTCTGTGTCTGTTCTGTGATGTTTGTTCTGGGTGTAAAATATATACAGTGGTGGTCATATAATTAGAAACACCTACCTGGGTTTATATTTTTATTGCAAATTCCCTTTCGAACTAATTTTTAACGTATCATTGAGTGTTCCTACGTATTAAAATCGATGTATCCGATATTATATTGCATTCTTATACCATTTTAATAACAGAAAACAACGGTTGTTTTTCTAAAACTGAAAGTTATATTAATAACAAAATAAAAAACGAGATACAAACCGGACAACTAATTAGAAACACCAAAAAAATCATTACTTAAATCATTTTTAATTTGAACAAAACCCCAATAGTTTTGAAAAATACTAAAAATACTACATCCTTAGACAATTAGTATTTGGTAGGGTAGCCTTTATTATCAATAACAGCTTTGCAGCGACGCGGCATTGATTCAATCAATTTATAACAAGTTTCTACAGGAATACTTCTCCAAGCGTCTTCAAATGCACTGTTAAGTCCATGAACATTAGTAACGTGTTTCTGCGACAGGTTGATCTTTATAGTGTGCCACAAATTTTCTATGGGATTTAAATCCGGACTATTGGCAGGCCACTCTAATACTGTCACGAATTGTTCTGTAAGAAACGCTTTAACGCTGCGTGCTGTGTGGTTTGGGTCGTTGTCATGCTGAAATATCCAAGTTACTGGCAAATTTTCCTCGGAATATGGAATCATTGTCTCTTCCAAGATCTTTTTGTATTGATATTGATCCATTTGCCCTTCAATCTTTCTCACGGGACCAATCCCGTACCCTGAGAAACATCCCCACACCATTACATTTCCACCACCGTGCTTAACTGTCTTTTTAGTGTACTTGTTATTCAAAGCCTCGTTTATTGGTCGTCGTACATATCGTTTTCCATCGGAATTAATCAAATTAATTTTAGTTTCATCTGAAAACAAAACTTTTTTCCATTGATGAATAGTCCAACTGCCATATTTGCGAGCGAATGCTAGACGATTTTCTCTATGTTGCCTGGTACTTTTCTAGCGATCCTTCCTAACAAATTTCCTTCAACCAACCGTCTACGAACTAGTTTAGTGGACACGTGTCGAGGATCGTCTTCTGAAAATACCTCTTTTCTTATAACATTGGATCCTTTAAAGGGGTCCGCCTTAGCTAATCGAAGCATAAGCCTGTCTTCTTGACCTGTAGTCTTCCTGGGCCGAAGTTTTCTTGGCACGTAGTCTGATGTTCCGTGTAGTTTGAAATGTGCGAGGGCGTTAAATATCATCTTTACGGAACATTCCATGTTTTAAATGAAAATTCACTATAATTTCTCTCGTTGCTGCATCACAGCTCTTATTTTTACCCATTTTTAATAAAACAACAATAAATAGTAACTTTTCGTAATGAGTTAGAAATGGCGGCAATATTTACAATGTGATTGACAATTGTGAGAACTGTATTTCAGTTTAAAAGATCAAATTTCGAACCAAGTCATACAATGTTTCTAATTAGTTGTCCATTCTGCCAGTCCTAACGATATTGATACTTTTTGTTTCACTGATATTTATTTTTATTGTCGTCTTGGTTGTCAAATATTATTGCTTGTAATTAAACTAGAGATATTAAAGTACATTGTAAAGTAGTGAAAAAAAATTTACCTCCTATTAAATGCTATAATAATGTTAGTTACTTTATAAAAATGTCAGGTGACTAGGTGTTTCTAATTAGATGACCACCACTGTATCTATTATGTATATCAGTCTCTGGTAAATAGTACAGGCTATGCCTAGTTTGGGATCAGATGACCGTGTGTGATAATGTCCGTAATTATTATTTTCTGTAATTCTTTATTGCACACAGAAACATGATACATAAATGGTTATTTCAAAAGTCATGTACATAGGCGAGCTTAACCCTAACAAGAGTTTTCTTCCAGCAAACCTTTGGGGCTAGAGAGATTTGATAATATAGGGAGATGCAACGTGAACAACAATTTTTAATTTATTTTTTAATTGATTCAGGCGTTACTTTGCGGAAGTCCGTTCTAAGATATTAGTCACATAAATATGTAGAACATTTCCGCTAATCTATTCCTCATAAGTTCAACAAACAAACTTAATAAGAATTCGACACATGTTTCACCTCTCTACGAGGCATCATCAAGGAAGAATTGACTTGCTGTGCGCTGGTAACTCCGAGACGTGTTGCCTCGCCGAGCACTGAACATTTTCTGTTCAGCACTGAACACATGTCGAATTCATATTAAGTTTGTTATTTGAAGTTATGAGGAATATATTAGCGGAATAGTACTACATATTTATGTGTCTATTTAGTACCGTTAGGTCCAGTCTGAAAACCAGTGTTGCTTCCCTACTATGTTGGAAAGTGGCATAAGATAGATAGATAGTGGTATGTACGTACATTATATCTGTGAGACCCGAGGTCAGCAAATAATCTTTGAGAGGAAAATCACTTTGGGGATGCCCCCACAAGGCAACATACCTAAACTTACCTTTAGCTGTTGACATAATGATGTTAATTAGAAAAATATATTGGGAAATGATTGGGTTATGGTACTTCGATGATCATTGAGTCACAAATAAGATAAACTTTGAAAATTGCATCTATAACAAAATTTTACGCTAACTCGAGCCTTAGCCTGAACATAATAAGAACATTTGTATTTCACAAAATTTATGTTATCTTTGTGCCAAGCTTGAACATAAGGTTGAATCTAACTAAGCTCACTATTTTTGTTTACCATCTCATTTGCATGCATTTATGCAAGGTCGGTGACCTCATTGCAGTGACATTATGCATTTACAGATAGTAGGGTCAAGCTAAGAGATAGGAAGAAATATTGTGAATAAATAATCATCATTTTGCATTATTTGCTTGTCTATTTAATATCATTTTGCACAGAAACTACAACAGAACTGGTCCCATGAGCCACGCTTGCAAGATTCTTGGCCGGTTCTGGGGATGTTGGGAAAAAAGTTGCTCCTAGCATGGCCCTAGTATGGGGGCAAATGAAAAAATAATCTTGGTTGGCCCTGGTATTTTGGTTTACCAAGGCCAACCAAGCTTGCACTTTTTTTATGTTATCAGCCCCTAGGGCAGTCTCTGGCCAGATTTTGGCCTAGTGCCAGGGAGTCTGGGAAAGAAACATTGCATTTTCCACAGCAAGGTTCTCTTTTTAGAACTCTTTTTAGGGTTAAGCTCGCCTTTGTACATACCTTTCTTTTTTATTGCTGTAATCTGTGTTTTCTTGTGTACAATAAAGAATAAAGAAAAAGGTTCACAAGACTTCAAGACAATTTACACATTAAGTTGTTTTGCAACTCAAATTGTGCAACTACAAAGTGCTCTAGTTATGAATTAATCAGCAACATGGTAATGTAATTTTTATTGCTTACTAGTTTGTATGTGGCTTTGCTCATGTGGTACCTAGATAAAAAGTAGCTTCAACTTCAACATTCATTTAATCATTCAAATTGCACTGGACCATTTTGAATGAAACCTCTTAAATCTAGTTGAATGCCTGGTCTAGCATAGATTTAGAATAGATAGGAGTTATTTACCTAGAATAGCATAGAGGCTACTTTTTACGTAGGTACCATGTGAGCGAAGTTGAAGGCACAAGGTAGTAAGGCTTGTTACTCAACACTCAATACATTTATTGGTTACAGGTAATATAGTGTAGTTAAGTAGTTTCTCATGTGGACCCAGTATTAGGGTATGGCAACAGGGGGACAGACTAAGATGTAATAGGTACCTAAATAAGAGGGAGTATACATTCCGATCTATTTTGAAGCAGTTGAAGGCAGATAAACAGGTCAACATAAGCTGCTAAGTGTATCATTAAACCTGTTCTACATGTTTATCCAGTCTTTGTTTAAAGAGGCCTCTTAGCTGTTGGCTGCAGCGCCAATCTTTAGTGCAGCAAGGGCATTCCCTATACAAGTTCCAGATGTAAGCTTGTGATTAAGAATAAATTAAGTGAAATAATAATGAAGATCATTGTACGATAACAAAGCGAGTATAGAATTGACGATAATCTGTTTGCTTTTACAGCAATTAAATTAAGTAAATACTATAATAATCTTACCTCACTATGCTCGAACCCATCAGGGTTGAGTGACGGCATCAAGTGTATATCAGTGGTATTCACAAGCTTAGTCACGCGACTGTCCTTCCCGTAATTCAAGAGTAAATACTGTGCTAAGTAAATAACCAGTTCTCGGCCGATGCTCTCGTCTCCGTGCATATTAGCAACGTACTTGAACGCCGGGCGGTCCGCATGGTGTGACTTCACACCTTGAGTAATCTGGAACACCGTCAGATCCCGTCCTTCAGCAGACTTTCCAATCGAGTACACATTCACTAGTTCCGGGTACGACTTCTCGTATTCCCCAAATAACTTGACCATATCATCGTATTTCGTGTACTTAGGATGGTTCAGGAAGGACTCGTCATCTTCTATGGAACGGAGCGCGCACTTGCTAATAAACAATGAAAATATCGCCAAAACACACGTATGAAAGTACGCACCCATGTTTGGTGTTTGTCGCTAGATATGCATAAGCGAGAGTATTTACAGGCTCTGAGTTTATGTAGAAATGTAAACACTGTTTATTGTTCTAAACATCGTTTAAAAACGTTGTTAGTTGGTTTAAGTAATAAAATTAATAAAGAAATAAATATAAAGCAGACAGCAACTAACAAATCACCAAAACTGACTGACTCGGATCTCGATTTGATTTGATTGACATTTCACAGACAGAGCAACTGTGAAATTCAACTGACAGTGACAGTCACCAATAATTTTGACAGCTTGTTCCAGGGCTACCACAGTGCAAAACCTTCATCGCCAGTTTATTATCAATAAACCGTCAATAAACTGACGATGAAGTCGAACTCAGATTATAACCACAGACTAAGGAATACTACGGATTTAAACGTTATATTGTATGAAACCATGAAACTTGTTTTCACAAATTGTTTTCCTACTAATATTTTACATGCGAAAGTTTGTGAGGATATTTGGATATTTGTTGTTCAAACACGCCGTAACGGCTTAACCGATTTAGATTAAACTTGAAATAAATAGAGTTCCTTACCTAGAATAGCATATCTATAGGCTACTTTTTATCAAGGTACCACGCGAGTGAAGCCGCGAGCGAAAGCCTAGTACTTAATAAGGCATAAAATAAAAATAAAATAAGTAAGAAACATGTTTCAAAATAAATAAAACGGCATTTATTCAACTTATTTCTTCATAATTCGCAAAAAAATATTTGTGCAAATTGCAAGACCTATCACAAAGGCGATTTTTGGTTTTGTCGAACCGTCGAACCTCGAGCGTTATCGTCGCGACAAAAATCGTAACTAACAAAATTTCGCGGCGATAACGCGACGGAATCGCGGTGAAATCGCTAAAAAGAAGGCTTTTGCGACATCATCTAAGCTCACAAATCTATTTTAATGATTTGGCTCTAAGTAGGTATAAGAGAACACAGGAAGAACCTCTAAGGAAAATATAAATACTGAAATACATTTTTTTGTGCTTAGCTATTGATAAAAAAATACACTAAATACTTGCTTGGTAAAAAGCCAATATGTCAGGTACAACCAAAGAGGTTTCGTGCATAAAAAAATGGTACACTACATGCTAAACAGAGCTGTTGGACAATCTTTTACATGATCAAGTAACTTTTTTTTTAAATTAACTATATCAGAACTAAAAATGTATTGAAGATTTTTGGTTCTTATATAGTTAAAACTGATTAGGTAGGTCGATATATATATTTTTATATAATATTTGGGTCATTACAAATTTAAAATGTTTTATCTGTAAAAATAAACAATATTATCAGTAGTATACAACTTTTGAAAATAAGATAAGCATATTTGTCTGGTGGGGAAATAGTGAGGAGCTTTAGTTTGTTGAACACAATCCTAACATCTAGGTAATAAAGCACAAAGTTGAAACAGTCTTCATAGTTTTGGTTTCTTAAATTTGAAATTGTCAAATTTCAATAAAAATGTAACAGATAAACAAAACAATAATAATTATAAGAATAAAGTCGTTAATATTATGCGATTTTATCATCAGTTTGTTCACTAACTAACTAATTTTTACCTATATTTTTTCTATTTATACTGGGCGTTCCTTTGTTCGATTTCTGTTCGTGATCGAACTTTACAATGGAAGTTCGTTTAAAGCCTAACTTCATTATCATCATCCACAGCCCCACACCTTATATTTATAAAAGTACCTATATGTAATTAACATGTATGTTATAAAAAGTTTCTCTGCGACTTTCATTGACACAGTAAATGCATAAAAAAGTTGTAAAAAGAGAGGCACTGCACAAGACCAGCCTTTTCTGTGATATTAAAACAATTAAAAAAAATAGTAATATACAGGATGATTCATAATATTATACTATCCCAGGTGTATACAATGTAAGGGGAGAATCTATGGGGTATGCCTGTGTGCAACAGTCAAATGTCCTTTGGCTGAATTTGTTGCCAATTGGTTATTGAATTATCCCCTTTCGGGAAAGCATACATATTATTAATCACCTTGTATGAATTTCTAAGTATTACTTATAATTATTTTACACTTGCAATATGGCAATACTTAAATAAAGGACGGCATAGCATACAATACATAGAATAGGTACCTTTACCATGTGAAATTATTAAGTCTAGAATTTGTAGCGTTTTTTTTCATGAATACGCTAACGTCACAACCTAACGTAACGCTATATTAGCTCTTGTGCGAATCAGGCCTTAAATACCTAAGCTAAGGTTAGGCTAGAATTGACGATGGAATTACTTCTTCCAAAACTAGTATTAAATAACACCAATATAAGGTAGATAATTGATTAAGACTTTGCGGAAGTCCATTCTAAGATACTAAATAGACAAAAAAAATCTAGTACTATTCCGCGAATCTATTCATTACACGTGTAGACGCGTGCACCTCCCACACCGCCCGAAATAAAAGGCATTTTATATTCTGCCACAGGGGGTCAATTATTCTACCAAAATATCAATTGATTGCAATCAAAGCGCAGCTGAACGATTTCTCATCCGTTTTTAGGCGTTTTCGTATTCAGCTATTGAATAACGATTCAGCTGCAATTACGTTTCAGGTAAAGCTAACGATCGAAGTCCATTCTAAGATATTAAATAGACAAATCAATATCTAGTACTATTTCTGTATCCTGTTGTACTTGTACTAATCAATTTATCAATGTAGATGATGATGATGCTCAACAAAATGTAGAAGCACCTCCCACACCGCCCGCAATAGAATGCATTTAAGGCTTATGAAGAAAAGTATAGCGGAATAGTAAAATATATTTTTTGGTCTATTTAATAACTAATTTAAGGCACAATATCACTTGCAGGGCAAGAATAACAACTGCCTTCGAAAACCACACTTTTGATCAAAATAATACTTCTCTATTAATACCGACTTTCAAAATACTCATAAGCTACATTGTTCGTTAACCCTTAAATAGTAATTAATAATATTATATAGTAAGTATAAATATAGTAAGATTGAGGCACTGTTCCACACAATAATGCATCTATTCGCAATAACAATAAGGTACATTTTACGTTGTAAACCATTCTACTCAAGATACCTTTGCTAGAATCTTCTAAAATGAAAGAAATTAAAAAAAAAAACACACGGCAAATTGACACATGTGCTCAAACAAATAAGAGCGGTTTTGCCAATGCTATCGTTCCATCCAGAAAAATGTTACCTAGTATAACATGCTGCACACGGAAAAATGGCACTTGTTCACACGTAGATTAGGGCGTTTTTGCCGGTTCTATGTTAAACCGTTCCTTCCAGAAGATGTTGGCGAGGATACCTCCAATCATAAGAGAAAAGTATAGGACCACCGCCGCCCACCATAACCGTTTTTCCCATTTCCTCTTTTCCAGGTTCCGGAGAACTCCAATACCGACCAGAAGACCTGGAAAAGAGATACAATTTATTATTGATCGAGCGAGCGAAGCGACGTCGCGTTGCATGTTTCATAGCATAGCTTTCGAGCTGGTAATCCGATCTGCATGGAATTTAGTAGGTCGAGCTTTCATCATCGTTTCAGCCGAAGGACGTCCACTGCACGTCCATTCCAGAGCGAATTCCTATCATTCGGGGGGAATTTGCCCATACTCACCACGCGGGTTATCGAGCGCAGTTACAGCTATCTTTGTGAAAATAGGGAATGCTGCTGCCCATTTCTCTATTTTTTTTTCCTATATTCCCTTTCTTTTCCATGGGCAAGTAGATATGGAGGGGCCTATTCTTCAGCTGGGGCCACCATCGCCGACATGTTGTATAATCAAGATATCGCAGCGGAAAGCGCAGCGTATGTAGGATATGATAGAAAGGAGGATAGTAGGATGTAGAAAAGGAAGTAGGATAGTAATTAGAATAGCAGTCCTTTTTGGAGGAGGTAGGGCACAGCGAGATTTTCTCGTTCTAAATTGGAGCAGCCCGTCTGGGAAGGTACCTTCGCTTTACTGCGGTGAGTAAGGTTGCCAGAGCTCTTTAGGGGAGGGAGTTCATGGTCGGCAACGCGTGCGTGATGCCTCTGGTATTGTAATCGCTCATAGGCTTCGGTAAACTCTTGCTTCGGGCCGTATGCTTGTTTGCCACATTGGTTGTATAAACTTACCAGCCACCGCGCCCGCTAAATGCGCGACATATCCGATATTCTGATCGAGATTCCGCCAGTAGCGGTCGTAGACTGCGGTACCCACGTCCACCGCAGCCAGGAGCAGGAACACGAGGAGCTGGATGATCGCAAACTCCATTTCTGACCAGTTCTAGAAGAAGAAACAAGGATTTACCATTTCATTACTTGCTCGCTTATCGTGTTACTGATTATTTCTTGGTCTTCTTCTTTGTTTCGCTTGGTTTAGCGTACGCTGAGCTGAGTTTATGACGTGTTCCAAACGACAATTCGCAATATTATCTATTTCATCACGGAAGGGGCTCAATATTATGAAACATCTTTTAGCACCCAACTGTGACAGATGGAGGAGTAAGTTCACGCTCAGTTTTGCCACTGAATTAGCCTTAGCTTCTCTAACGAATTCGGCAATTCTGAGTTAAAAACTCACCATTATAATAGTAGCAATGTGTGCCGCGATCAGAGCATACACGCCGCCCGAAGCGCCTGCTAAGTACACATTAGGGTCCGTCAGGCTGGTGGCCAGCGAGCCGGCCGCTACCCCGGCCACGTACACCAGGGTTACCCGCCACCAGCGGTGCACCATTTCGAGAGGCACCCCTAGGAATAGCTGCACGAGGAGATTCACTAGCAGGTGGACCACGCTGGAATAGAAGACAAAGAAAGCTGTTAAGATAGGGCTACACTGTGAAACGTGGGCCATGAACGGGGGCGCGTCGGATCCCATACATATGTATGGCGACTAGCTTAGCCCCTTCGTCCACGGCGCGACTCAAAAGAAACGGGACTGAAACTGTAGTCACTTATGAGTAGCCTGACTGCGATAGCACTAGTATTTCAATGCGCGTCCGTCCACGGCACTACTCAAAAGGAACGCGTTTGTAACTAGTCTCCTGGCGACTCGACATGCTGGTCGCCAGGCGACTGGTTTCGAGAAACTGTTGAAAAATGAACGAATAAAAAGTAATTATTAGTGATTCTGACGTCTATGTGACTGGAGAAGTAATAATTCCATGTCATCGCTCGAATTATCACTAGTCATGTTAATTATTTTCGTTTTCAAAACTTTGTTTACAGAAAATCGTGTACTGAGTGACTGAGTTTCAGTAGCGTCGTGGACAAGTCAGAGTTTCCAATCAGTCCGCAACTCTAGTTTCTAATGAGTTCCGTCATTTTTGCGTAGCGTCATGGACGAAGGGGCTTAGCTACATTAGATCCACGCCACGCGACGCGTTGCTACCAACGCGACGGCGGCGACTTGCCAGTCCAGCTTTTTCTTACTTTTTTGGACATTAGAGGGAGGTTTTTTGACTTGTCTGTTACAGATGCATCAGACGTTGTCGTCGGTGTAATGTAAGCTTTCTCGCTTAACGATCTTCGGATGGACATATGAGCTCCATCATGAGGGTTGGCTACTTATAGACATATACAAACATTTATTCACAAACTTGGCACACAATACACATCACAATAAAAGCAAGAGAGCGAAAATACGAAACAAAGACAGAGCTTATAATATCAGCCCGGTTCACCCACTGCTGAGTGTAGGCCTTCTTTCTTCTGTCTTGCTTGCTTGTCGTGTCATTGGTTCTTGCATTCTTCTGCATTAGATCAGTGACCTGCTCGAGTTATGGTTTGGTGGCTTATATTCTGAACTTAAGCATGCTCTTATTGCTCCCACATCTCACATGTGCGACTCGCTTCGCTCGCCAGTAAAAAGCTTATGAGCTCTGACTTTACAAACGCTACGCTCACAATTCTTTGTAGAAGAGTAATTATAGCTTTGAATACAACTTACCCAACATGGACCAGCATGTAGGTGAGGAACCGCCACGCCTCTTCTCGCTTATGTGGGTTGTATATAAAGACCTGGGCGATAGGTCCTTGTGCTTGCGTACTCCCATGCGCTGCATCATAGCAGAAGAGAACTATCTCCACTAGAGAGATCAGGATCATGCAGACAGCTGGTGGCCAACAGGAGTACTCCTCTTCGTATGTTCCGTCTGAATAGGTGAAGAGGCATTTGCTTCGGGTGGTCACCCCCGCTGTTGTGACTGCTAAGGGGAAGTGGAACGGGGAGAACACAAAGAGGAAGGTGGGGTGGGATTTCTCGGTTTTTATTCGTATTTAAAACGGCAATACCAAGGGAAATAGATTAAAATGCAGGTTTACTTTGTTTTATTCAGATTTGAAACGGCCAGGGGAGAAGCAGCAAATATGATCCATGGTTTTATATCCAGCGATAGATTAATATTTAGAGTTAACGAGTGGAATGTTTGGTCGGGATTTGGTTCAAATTTTCCCAAAATTGAGTATTGAGGCGGTATTGCAATTGTGTGAACACGAATTATGTGCAAATAGTATAAACAATTGGTAGTTTGAGATTATTGTAGTTATAATATTTAAATATACTCCTCAAATAAGAGACAATGACATAATAAAAAAAAAATGTTGTTGGTTGGGCCCGTTGCGGTGCAGCAAACAATAGAACGAAAATAGATCACGCGATGACCGAGTGACAGACCCAGTCAGTCAGTTCACGATTGCCACAAGCGTTTAGTCAATTATACGCCAAGCCGTTGAAAAGGGCAAATTAGCGGCAATTTAATGGACAGAGCAATGACGTCATTTAAAAGACAAAAATTTAGAACATTTTTTTTTATTAACGAACTCAACAAGGTTTTTGATCGATTTATTATTTCAGTTTTATAGGGTTGTAGAGGATGTTGGGATAAGACAAACACAACAGTAGGACCAAATGAAACAAAAAAAAAAAAGAGAAAAAAAAAACCAAATTAGTAACATGCTTTAAATAATACAGATGTTAGAACTGTTAATATAAATGCTTAATGAATTTATATTTCAATGAGGACCACCACTTGGGACAAATTATTGAGTAATAATAAATATTTACAATGTATTGTGAATGACAAACAGATAACGATTGTAAGATAGAAGTCTAGAATATGAGACATTCGGCTTTTCCGAGCGCTTAAGAATAAGCAAGATACTCCTGAGACATCCTTTACTTTTTTTAGATGATAATGAGATAGATTTACTAGTGTAATCAAAAATATATTAGGGATCATTGTTTAGGCTAGGAGAACCTAATCATAACATCAATAAAGCCATCCATTATTATCATCTCTTAATTATAAGTGGAGGCTTTTGACAGAGTTATTTAGGTGAATGCGTTGAGCGATTGATCTATTAACCTAGAGATCAATCAGGCGATACTTTGGTCGTTACTGACACTTTAAAAATCATTAAGGAGTGTTCCTAAATTTATTTTAGAAGGAGACACCTTTATGACTTTTATTTTTAAATGTTTATCTTGAATCTAATGCTCTTCCTTTAAAGCACTCGCAAAACAGAACACAACAATGTGTTTATTAAGATGTAAGCGTTTAGATGGACTACATATACACATAACTTTTAATTAGCTTGTTATCAAAGTTTTATGTTTGCTCCCACGACCAGAAATTGACTTTTCCAACGCTTAATTTAAATTAATACATTTTAATTATATATTAAGGTGTTGGTCTTCTTAAAAAATAAATATATAAAGATGTCATCGAACGTATAAAAACCTCGAAAATTTCGTGATATGAATAACCCTTAAGATGCGTTTCATGATTCAAGATGAGCAAATACAACCTTCTCGCTATCACAACAATCAAAGCACATGCACACCATCAACCATGACATGACCCTGACTCCACAAAGCAAGCTGTATGTATGCAGGTAGTAAAAGGTATCATACAGATACGACTGATCAATTATGAGCAAGGGCATTTGAGAATCGAAACTGTATTCGAGCCATTTTTGAGTTGCGTTTTCGAAAATGCTAATGATAATGAACGTTAGTTGACAATTTATCGCATGATAAAGAAGTTGTTGAAATATTATGCCACCAACTAATTGTTTGTAGGGGCATCCAGAACGTTTTACCATATTACCGAATATATGAATTGCTCATTCTCTGATATGCATACGAGTAATATGTAGGACAGTATCTATTAATCCATTAATAGTCTGTAATAATAATAATAATACTTAATTAATAATATTCATGATAATTTATGAAAATAACTGTAATTGGACATACCTATGTTATGCAATCTAACGCTAAGGGTGAAATAAATGAATATGAATACGTAACTTTTCAGAGCCAATTAATACCTAATTTTTCGTCAAATATAGATGTGACTATGTATGTACAAAACATATTAGAACCATGACAATAAAATCAATAAGTACATACCGAAATACTTGACGACCTGTTTGATATAGCCCGATACTTTAGTTCGTGACCATTGGTATAATTTGACACTTTGATAATGTTCCAAAAGTTTATATTTATACCTTATCGCCTTACTCGTTTCTGTCCACATTTTTACAAAACAGGCTATTTTACAACTCACGCATTGAAACTATTGTCATTAAAAGTAAATTACTATTGACTAATGACCATTACACCTAACACATTGTTATCTCGTTTATTTTTCGTAGCGACCATCGATATCCCCACTCTCCTCCTTTTATGTTTTCTTAGTCTTTCTTATTCCGCACACCAACTAACACATTGTTTTTTTTGTAGCTACCGTAGCGACCTCGATCTCCCCAGTCTCCCCTTTTCTTACGGTGTTTACATAAATCTTGTTTATCACACGAGCAGTGAGCCCAGCTGTGCTCGACATACTATGGTAATCCTCGGAGCAAAGGAGTGGGTTATGCACTGATGAGTACAAGTGACGTAGGTACAAAGTGCCACCCAGACGACCAATAGCAACTGACAAAGGCGCGATTGTGAACATTGACGCGACCAGTTAATCGCATAAAGCTAATTGAAGCGATTGTGAATTACAGCTATGCCTGGCAAAAATTGATCGCAATTGATGCAGGCACTGTGACATTGATGTTGTTCTATCAATCGCTCGCAACGGAGATGGCTGTTAGCGAGGCGATTGACCGTCCACGTTACAATCAGGGAACCATTACTTAAGGGGGGCACTTAAGGGCCGAACCAGACTAAGCGTTACTTGCGCGGCGCGGGGCGTGCTACGACAACCTCTATGTAAACCTTTCGGCTCGTAACGACGACGTATTGGAATAGCCGCACAGGATAGTACAGAGTTGTAGTAAGGAATCTCTAGTAAAAAACGTACCTAGAGATGTTCCAGAATTTTGCAATTGAACGTTGCACGAGTGCAAACTTATTGCAGTGAAGGGGCGTGATTTAAGCCTCGTTTAGATGGAGCGAGTTTCTGACCTCGATAATACGATTCTATATGAGACAAAAAGCTTCTAGGACATGTGACATGTGCACGAAAGGAGCTTCTAAGAGGCGCACTTTAATCCTTTCACTACACTGATTCTTTCACCAGCGGTCATTGGCCCTTTTCAGGGCCACCACACTTCAACCTGGTAACTGACCTTGATGCAGGATGACCAAAAAAACCAGCGACAAGTAAGTTCTGATTTAAATACCCTTAAAACAATAATAATAAAATAGTCCGTTTTCCTTCTCCGTGAGTTTTTCAAGCACAACTTTCAAAACAGGTATCTTATTACCATACATTTAAAATTTAAATAATAATCGCGGTTACAAAATCTCCACATTTTGTCTATATTCCTCAAGTGACTAGAGAATTTAGATATTATTTTTGTAGCTTTTAAGTTTTATCCACACTAATATCTGCAGCTATCTGCGGTTCGCGACGAAGAACAGACGGAGATTTTCGTCAGGCGAGGTGTTGACTCGGTGGCTTAGTTTAAGAACATCCATCCTAACAAAATTCTTTTAGGAGGTAGGGCACAGCGAGATTTTCTCGTTCTGAATTGGAGCAGCCCGCCTGGGGAGGTACCTCCGCCTTACAGAAGATCGCAGCCAAATAACATTATTTGTTTCAAATAGTGTTGTGTTCCTGCGGTGAGTATGGTCGCCAGAGCTCTTTAGGGGGGAAGGGGGTTCGGGGTCGGCAACGCGTGCGTGATGCCTCTGGTATTGCAAGCGCTCATAGGCTACGGTAACCGCTTACCATCAGGTGGGCCGTAAGTTTGTTTGCCACCTTTGTTGTATAGAAAAACGCACGTTTCTAGGGGCGGTTCAAATACCGCCTGTGTCGGAAGTTTTTGATAAATTATAAAATCTAGGTTTTTTGTCATCACCGTAGCTCATAATTATTTCTCTACTGTTTATTTCTTTTAACCACATTAGGTACCTACTCAAACCGTTTATTTACATGGGCACATTAAGCTATTGCACAGATAACATAATACTATACTAGTAGCTATTGTTTGATATTATACCATTGTAAGCACCTACGTACTAACGTAAAAAATGTATGAATCAGAAATGAGGTCGTTGAAATTGTGGCACAATGAATCATTAGGACATAAATAAATAAATGATTCATTTGATTTGTGAAAAAAAGTCAAAGATTACAGATCCCGCATTTTTCGCTCGGCCAATTTTTATTGTTGTAATTTTTATTGCGATCTCTAAGCTTGGTTAATATTTTTTTCACTCCTCTCACACTGAACTTTACATTTCCCTTGTACTGCTTGAGAATGAGAGTCTGAGATAAGTCGAGTATTTTTAGAATTAGAAGTATTAATCTGCATTATTATTTGTGAATCCTACTAATATTTTGTAAGTAGTATGGATGGATGGGTGTTTGTTACTCTTTCACGCAAAAACTACGTAAGGAAAATAAAAAAAAATAACAAAAAACTTTCATTCATTCATTCAATGCAGATTACAAATTGTGATTAGTAATGACTGAAAACCAACTCACTTCCACAAAATAAAGTAGAACGTAAGTCTAGAAACCTATCTTTTATAAAGATATCAAATCGCTTGTGAGCGCGTTTTAATTTGACTAATAATATAATTTTTTTATTTATTTTCAGGAAAGAGATTAGATATTGCATTGCTTTTGATCGACGGGTTACATTTGCACATATTAGCCGTTGGCTTATCTACCTAACCAATGTTTGTGAACCGATAAGAATCGTTCTGACAAATACTTTACGATTTTATTTCTTTCTTCTTTCTATCACTTGAAGGATATAGGGGACCAGTGAGAAAGGAGTTCCAAAGCTACCCCTTACTAAGGTAATTTTGTTGGGTGACCACGTGAACGAAGTCCTACTTAAAGTATTTTAATGCTCGTTTACCCACGTCTTGGCGAAACAGTCTGAGTGGAACTTGTTTCTTGGTTGTGCTTAGGGATATTTGTCTGGGTTCCTTGATTTCTGGAAGTGCTTGCTACACCTTCCTCCGCAAACACTCTATTTGACAATATTTTTCTGACACTTCTACGCTTGAGGCCTAGGAGATGAGAACTGGGTGTTATTCAATTCTAACTAAATCACAATAAAAAGGATCTTGACGTGAGTGACTGACTGACAGACATACAGCCTAAACCTTACTTTTAGTGTGTTGGTCCAAGGGGTACTAAAAAAGGTATTCCCGCAAGTCAACCCCTAAGGGGGGTACAACGTCGTCGAATCGCTTGTTCTTAAAATATTGGTGTAATATGTAAAATATGTATGTAATTACATAAGCTTGGCATGAAGTTTTAGGAATTTGATTGATTAGCACACGTTTATAAAGACATCAAATCGGTTATGAGCGCGTGTTGAATTTAAAACATTGGCCAATAACGTATGCTTGGCATGAAGTTTTGCGAATTTGGCAAGCAATTTATTTATTTAATTTTCGGAAAAAGATTAGATATTGCTCTGTTTTTGATCGACGGGTTACATTTGCACATTTTAGCCGTGTTGGCTTATCTACCTACACAATATTTTTTAACCGATAAGAATCGTACTGACAAATACTTCACGATTACTTTTCGATAAAACTTATTCGGCGATTTATTTATGTCAAGGGCGTAGTTACTAAATCAATTTCAGAGTAAGGAAAGCGTTCTTGCGATCGTGAGGTCGCCCTAAAGGGTCCCATTTGAAAACCGACGCCGCTACACTTCGTGTGCGGCATTAATGCTGAGATGAGACATTTTTGGGCACACGGATGCACCTCAGCACGGACTAATAAATACCCTGGTTCTGTCACTACCTATCTACTTTTGTTTGTCCTTACCTCTTTATGCCTTGTAGTGTCTGTATTGTTTCTTATTAGTTTGTGCTGTTCTTGTGTGTGACCTTAATAAATGTATTTTGTATCTTTCTTTCGTTCTTACATCTTCTAACCTAGATGACTTACACAGCGTTAGGTGGAACTTTTTACTCACTTACAGGACGCTGTAGTGGGTTATGTTTAGATGGAGTATGCTGGCCCAGCACCTATACCTTTCCGCTCAGCCTAGTCAGCCGCCTCTACAAGAGAGAGACATGGTCAATACGTGCGGAGCTAAGCCGCGGGTTTCCTCACGATGCTTTCCTTCACCTAAGCACGTGTTAATACACACTTTCATTTTTGTAATAAAAAACTTATTAGGGGTCGATAATCGGGTTCGAAACTACGACCTTCGGATCGAAAGTCAGGGGATCTCCCACTAGGCCAACACTGTCTGTCTGAAAATATACGCACAGCACGCAGAAGTCCTAGAAGTATCTTCTGAGGGTAGTTCAAACTTCTTGCCGTAGTGTAGATGTGCTAAGGAAATCCCAAAACTCAAGTCACCCCTCAGGGGGTGCAGCGAGTTTATGTGAAATTAATTTAACGCGAAGTCTGATTTCCACTTGTCTGATATATTTCTGACATCACTCGTGCCCAGTCACGTAGTACAGATAAAAGTATTGGTAAACAGTGGATGTTTATAGTCATGGTGAATGAATTAGGTATTATATTTTCCCGTTTATATAAGTCCCATTTTGGCCGAGTGGGAGGTACAAATAGGATATAGATATCTCCAAGTATCTCATCGCCTGGGAGAATGTCTGCCATTCATGGGGATAAAAGTCGTGAGCCTATTTTATGTCATGGTTGGGGCTATAGTTACTAACTAAAATGCATCATTCTACATTAGGTATTTTAGGTTATATATATATTAGCCCACGACCTTCGGTTCGGAAGACGCAGTACCTCCCACTAAGCCAACACTGTTATCTTATAGCCAAAAGTTATCATTATATACCTTTATACACTTACTTAGTTAACTTATACAAACCTTTATAAAAACACGATATTTAATTTTGTCTAAATATAAAGAAAAATCGTAGTCTAAATATAACGATAGGTAACTTATTTTTACATAATTATTACGTGCGCGCATCTTATTTCTGAAAGATTCCAGAATTTTATCCGAAGTATTTCAATCATTATTACAAACAAAAGTAAATGATACATGAAAAAGCCAATAATTGTTATGAATGAGAGTGAAATTTTGAAAAAAACATGTCCCGTGATGTTTTTGGACGAAACCAATGATAGCTTTCCACAAGGCAGAATGAAAAGGAAAACCTTCACGAACGAAACAATGAACAAAAAAATATAAAAAAGAAAGTACCGCCATCTGTCGTCGAAACTGGCTGGAAACCTGACCAAGGTCCTAGCGAACAAAATTAGTGATTATTTTACATTCATAAAAAATATTACAAAACAATAATAAGCTACACATATAAATGCAATTAATTCGATTTACAGATAGTGAAATCCTAACTTCCTGATTCATAATCACTATATTTTAGAACAGTGTACACAGTGCAGTACCAAGCTCCATACATTTATGAAACATCTCCTTTCTTTCAGTAAACAAATCAAACGATATCTTGTAAATTCTCAAACAGTGTACTTCTCTAATAAGGAATTCTGTTCAATTGATATATTTCATAATGCTAAAGGAACATTTAAACGAGATGAATTAAAGTTTATGGAGAAGGACTAAAATTTTGTACATTTTTCTAAACTTGACTGTCAATTAAAATATTTTCTTTTTTCTAAAAAATGTAAATCCTTTATTGGCCGTAAGAATTAGCATGTAAGTTTGTATTGTATTTTAGATTAAGGGCTGTGGGTTTTGTTAAATAAATAAAATAAAATAACCAACGGAAGATAAAAATAAGACTAAATTATGTAGAATTCGATTCATGACTTTCATTGAAATGTGGATTCCGTTTTTTTGTGCCGGATTTAGCCAAGACAGTAGATTCTATGTCATTTTGGGCACAAGTTATATGTTAGAAGCATGCTAAATATAAACAGTAGGTACATAGAATATTTACAATTGTTATTAAAGTAGCAGGAAACAAGATCGAATACGGCAACGGATGCTACAGATCAAAATATGTTAAACAATCAACATAAAAGTCTTGATAATAAAAAAAAAAAAAATTTGACTTTTAACTTTTTCATATCAGAGGCCCTGTGAGATCTCAATTTTCACTTTATGACCATGAAAAGTGAACTCATACTCGGGCCTCTGAACTGAAATCAACTTCAAGAAGAAAGTTACAAAAACATTTCATACCTGTTGTATCAACGGGTCTCCTGTTAGGTATGATGGAGTGGATGTATCTGCCCACAAAGTGTCCAAACACCGCCTTCAGATCTGGGTGATGCATCATCTCGATGAACTCTTTGAAGTCCAGGTAACCTGTCAAATGAAATATAATTGAATGAAAAAAAAACAAAATAGTCTCATGACTTATATCCGTTTCAGCAGAGTTTGGTTTTACTTTTTCCCAAGCAATCACTAGGACTCCCTGTGTCGTGGGTATCAGAAACTAAGAGTACCATGGTACCACAACACCTAGACCCAAAACAAATATTTGAAGATCATGCAAACATTGTGTCCCGAAGCGGCAATCGAACCCGCACTCACCCCTTGCGTTTCACGGGCGAGCCCTTTACGCTACCGAGGTCAAAAAATGTTGATATAAAATTTATTTTAATCGGGGGAGAACGGAAGTGGTGTTTACGGGACTGGGGGACAACGGACCGAACCCGTCATGACAACATGACACACATGACAACTAACCTGAGTTGTCCCTGTCTGCAAGGCCCATTATCTTCTCGACCACGTTGTCCGGCAGATCGTTGGCGTACTCCCGCGACTCGATGATGCCTTTGAGCTCGATGTATGATATCCGGCCATCTTTGTCTCGGTCATACTAAAAACAGATAAAAACATTTATTTAAACAAAAGAGGTTGAAAGAAAAACAAATATTTCTATCAGAGACAATCTAGAAACAGCCTAATGAAAAATCTATGAGTTATAACTGTTATAATAAGAGACCAAGCTTATGAAGAATTGACACTTCAACACTTGGCAAATTATCAAATTTCTTTAAGCCATCCTTAAGGTCGCGGGTTCGATTCCTGCACTGAACAAACATTTGTGTGACTAACACAGATATGTTTGTTCTGTGTCTGGGTGTTAAATATTTATCTATTATGTATATCAGTCTCTGGTACCCATAGTACAGGCTATGCCAAGTTTGGGATCCGTTGACCGTGTGTGATATGCCCGGAATATTGATTTATCTATTTATTACAAGTTTATTTTATCAAATACGTAAAAACAGAAGCGCTGTCGTTGCTTGGCGGTAACTCCCAGGCAGACAAAAAACATATCTATCATCTTATATTCAAGTAGGTACTATAGTTTATTTGCGGTGTTTTCCTGTTTCAAAAGTAACGTATGTTTTGAAACAAAACGATTGCGTGACTTGTGCGGCCAACAAATATGCATACAACATAAGGCGCTAGCCGTGCACTAAAAATAAAATCTCGATATTCCACCCCTGAGGGGTTGTCTTAACGGTTTCATAATTTCAGCCTTAGGACGTCCCCTGCTGAACATAGGCCTCCCCCATACATTTCCAGCCCTACTAACCTTGTACGACCCCATACTCGCCACGCTGGGCTCGGCATGCTGGTTGGCGAGATAAAGCTATTTTTTTTTATCTGGCTATGGTGTCACTGCGGCCATAACTGGCCTATTGTGATCGCCACTTGTTGTTTGTGAAGCCCCTTTACAAGGGGCCTTCAAAGCCCAGCTGTTAAAAACTGAAGGATTTTCTTTGGGGTGAGTTCCTTTAGCTCCATTGGGCTGAGGATGTGCTTCCCCAAATGGATGCTACGTTTGAGCATAAGTCCTCCGCACTCACCTAGTAGGTGAGTGCGGTTCGTTCGCCTCTTTGCATAGCCTGCAGGTTTGTGTGTCGCATTGTTGATAGGAAACGCTGCTATCTACCCCTATCTTTTTATCCCTTAGTCGCCTCTTACGGCATCCACGGGTAGTAATGGAGGGGCCTATTCTTCAGCCAGGGCCACCACGGCGAACGGTTACGGAAATAAATATGAATCGGGCGTTCCAACAGTCAACAACATCGTAGATAACGTTAATACAAATCGATATGAATTAGATAACCGACATACACCTTTCCTGTTATCTGATTCGTTCACTATATTAGATCACAGAACAAACATTATACATTCTGTAAATATTTGAAAGATGGTTAGCTCATCAGGTGGGTAAGTAACGGTACACTTTAGTTATTAACGTGATTAGCTTCTTAGTTTATGTATTAACTTCTCATTGCTAGAACACACTTTCGGGATCATTATTTGTAAATATTTGAGACAGCGAAACTCTAAGCTACTCATAACAATTAGAGCCCACTTGAATTTGACGACCCGGCTAACGAGATTCGGGAAAAAATTGATGTTTTTTCGCGGTATGAAATACATACATAATATATTATGAACCAACTTGTAGATAGACGAAGGGAATTCAGTCTATAATGTATCTTAGTTCTTTTTAAACTAAATCGGAAAGGGTTTAGCCGATCAATTAAGTTAGGTATTCCATGTTATTACCATTATTCGCAAAAAATCTACATCCCTGATCCGCAGAATGCGCGACAGTCACAACAGCATCCCGAAAACTATAGCTAATAGATACTCCTCGCCGCTGTGGGCAGGCCTGATTCGCAGAGTGATCCCGGAAAAAGTCCCGCCACTCTGGTGAGACCACTCTGTGAATTAGTCCTGCGTTAAATTTAAATTTAATTTTATTTGAATTTTATGTTTCGATTTGCCTACTAACCATTTACTGTATTTTATTGTGTTACTAACCCCATATGGATCTATGTTGTCCGAAATAAAAAGATTTTATTTATTTATTATAAAACTGGGTTAAGACGAGGTCTAACTAAACGTAACGTGACGTGTTTGGTTCGGTTCCGACGGAAGATCAGCTTTGTGATAGCCATGTTCAATGTCTATCACCACATAATGCTGAGTCGGACGCCTTGTCATAGCATTTAAGTTTTATTTTTTTCTTAGTCTTAGTTTGTATAGTATAGTCCTTATGGTGTTGGGTAATTTTAAGGTAAATTTAATGATGCTATGAATATATATATAATATATATCTATTATGTATATCAGTCTCTGGTACCCATAGTACAGGCTATGCCTAGTTTGGGATCAGTTGACCGTGTGTGATATGTCCGGAATATTTATATTTAATAATGATTTCTCTATTTCTATACCCTTGTTTTGTTAGGTGTTATTTCATACAGTTGCTTTATTTATGTCATAATGTCAAATGTATGAAATGACTCGTCACAAAACCAGGGTTTAGTTAGACATCGTTTAAACCCAGCTTCATAATAACTCTTGGGTGTCATACAAACATCCAAATGGTTGTATCGCCGGTGGAAAGTTGAAAGTTTTAAGAGGAGGTAGGGCACAGCGAGATTTTCTCGTTCTGAATTGGAGCAGCCCCCCTGGAGTGGTACCTCCGCCTTACAGAAGATCGCAGCGAAATAACATTATTTATTTCAAATAGTGTTGTGTTCCTGCGATGAGTAAGGTTGCCAGAGCTCTTTAGGGGGGAGGGGGTTCAGGGTCGGGAACGCGTGCGTGATGCCTCTGGTATTGCAAGCGCTCATAGGCTACGGTAACAGCTTACCAACAGGTGGGCCGTATGCTTGTTTGCCTTTGTAAGGTTATGTTGGGTTATGCTTCACCAATGTCTGATGAAGCCAAAAACATGTATTTTTTGGCAAATAAGTGTAATGTTTAAGTTATGTAGGTACATAGGCTACGAATGCTTTATTTTTTTATTTGTTGTTTCATTTTCCACTTTTCTTTTGTTTTAAGTTTTTTCATTTTGTTTGTGGAAGTTTAGTTTTAAGTTTCAATTGGGCGGTGTGGTCGCTCAGCGACAAAGCCTTTTTTAAATATTCAATAAATTAAAAAGAAAAACTATCTATTACAAGTTTCAGCGAAATCGCTTGAGCCGTTCGTTCACATGTCATTATGTCTTCAAATGTTTAGGACATGCCGGTTTCCTCACGATGTTTTCCACTACAGTTTGATAGCATACATTTTCCGAATGGAAAATCCATTGGTGCACGACCGGGATTCGAACCCACGAGCCGTGGATCGGAAGGAGGGGCCACTACCACCACTCAACTAGTGCTCTCTAGTATCCCGACTATGAGTCGCTAAGCCACGACAGAGGCGTGTCTACCTCATTAGACAAAATAGGTTACATTACCTACTATATTTCGCTTAGAATACCTACTAATTAGCTAGTAGGTATTTAGCAGTATAATAGGTAGGTAGGTATGTAATATTACAAACAATCCATGATATTTCCAGTTTAAGTAATAAATATATGGATGAGGCTATTTTGATTTTACCTTATAATTTTAATAATTTCGACTTATGTTTCGAATTAATTTTGTTATGGAGTGCATGTTGAATCCTTTCACCACGCACTACCTTTTTTATGTGCCACAATCAATAGCTCTTCTGAGCCAGAGTCATCATCCATAGGTACAGATCGTAGACATAGACATAGATAGACATAGACAAACATTTATTCACAAACTTGGCACACAATACACGTCACAATAAAAGCAAGACACAGAGAAGGAAAAAATGAAACAAAGACAGAGAGGTAGCACACAAAAACTTATAAAAAAGAACACTTGAAATGTTATTGTGCGCCACAGCAGCAAAAAGGTCTTGGCTCAGCATAAATGCCTTACCACTGAGGAGTAGTTAAGCGCTGGTATTCTGGTATTGTATGTGATGATGACTCATAAGTTGCCTAGAAGTAACAAGTGTCGCATTTTGATCACTTAACAGTTTCTGAGACATTCCAGAAAATATAACGATCCTAGTCTGTGGAGCCTTACTCATCGCCAAATTTAGGATTTCATTTTTGTCATTTTGCCGCTGGCGCCGCCGCCAGTTGTTATTGTCTTAACTCATGAAGGCAATAAATAATAGGTTTTTAGTAGGGACCTATGACATCTTGAAGATGTTCTATATGACGAATGCGTCATGAAACTGTTTGGGGGAGGCCTAGGCCTAGGTCCAGCAGTGGACTTCTACAGGCTGGTGATGATGATAAAGATTATTTTAGCAGATTATCAGCATCAGGTCGATTTTTTTATAAAGTAACTTACACATTTCCTTTAGGTACCTACTAATGTTTTTTCCATGCACTGTTTTGGCAAGGTTGTTTTTTTAAAGTTTTTTTTAGGTTTCTCTAGTGCTTAGTAGGGTGAGGTAGTTAGTGAAGTTACTGGCACTTGAGTGAACCTAGATGGATGATGCCTCTGGTATTGCAAACGTCCAAAACCTACAGTAACCACTTACCAAAAGGAGGGGCATGTGACTGTTTTAAAATAAAATAAAAATTGCAAATGGTTCTGTTATGGTCACTCTCGACTAGATCAGTGTCCAGGTTTTGCTTGATTGAGGTTGAGCTGATAAGACTACTTAAATGCATTTACCAGTAGTCAGTAAATCTTGAAACAGTGCCAAAAGATTCTTGTGTGTTGAAACAGCATGATCCAAAAAAAATAAACTGGCAGTAGGTAGAGAATAATGAGAATATTTGTAGATCTAGTTTTTTAGTGTATCAATAATAATACTGCAAATGTGCAAAATGTGGACCAATGATTAGGACATGGCTCTGACTACCCTCTGTAGTGACAGTTTACTGATGACACTGATGTCTACCACACTTGGGGACAAAAGTGGTGAGCCTATTTTTTTTTAATTATTGTTGGGTTTGGCAGATGGTTCCTAGTTTCAGTCATCATTGGAAAATAATTATGGAATTTTGAAATTATTTATCTAGGATAGCCAGCTAAGACTGTTTTGAATTAATTTAAATGTCAATGTAACCCAATTTTATTCAAAAAATAATGATGTAGTATTCATTACTTCTAAGTACCTACACTTTTTTTTTGTCGCTCGCACTACTTGTGTATTTGCCATGTACCTACCTACACTTATGAAACTTTTTGATGTTGTTTTTTTTTCGCCTTTTAGGACAGGATATAGTCCTAAGATATTACTGCCTTGTTTTCCATTAGTTTTTGATGTTGATATTTCAATGATTTTATCATACTGGCTCCTAGGAAGGCCATGATAGAACCAAAGGGACAACCTATGTTTATAAAATTACTAATTACCTGAATATTTTTTGCAAAGCTAAGAAGAAACTTGTTTAACAATTTTTCTTTGGTGATAAAAACTGAATAGCGCACATTCCTGGTGAAAAAATTACTTTAAATTCAGTCAGTCTACAGAAATACCAAAAACTAGAAGGTCACGGAACCGGTCGAACTATGGTTTATAACGGTGTAAATATAATTGCTTGTAACCAAAATAATGTTGCTTACCTTATTGAAAATTCCTCTCCAATACTGATCAGAGCCGATTTGTCTCATCGGCATAGAAACAGATGTTTCATTCTGTCTTGCCATTTTTACACACGTAACAGGTGAAATGGGAAAACTATGACCACCAAATTCCGAGCAACTTTGTGATCAACTGCGATTGCTCACGTTCGATTTATCCTTGTACAATAGCGATAAGATAGGTGATGTTTCTCAGAACAGTTCGATAGGTGGTAATCTATAATGTAAGCGTGATTATTCTAACGTACAAAACACGACAAACATCACCGCAGTACCGTTAAAAACTGAGCAAACAAAAGTAGTTACTCTGTATCTCTGTGCTGTGAAACTGAGGAACAAACAAACGCAAACAACATCACTCGCGCAGTTCTGCTGTAAATTTGATAATGACATACATGCATGACTGACAGCACAAAATCAAGAGAAGAAAATAAAGAGTACCTTAGCTTTCAGCGAAGAAGTTAGGGTAAATAGCGCCAGCTAGAGGCCCTTATCCGCAGCTCTACATCGTGTTCATCCAGGGTGTACGTCAGGGCAACAGGAACACCGACATTAGACGGGAGCTTCTGGATTTCTGACCATGCTATCATTTAGTGATGAATTTGTCATTTAATTGTACCTATTTGTCAGAATTTGTACCGCTGTAGTTTAAAATATTTTGCCAATCAACTTAAGTTTCCTGCTGGCTTGACGTCAACGCAGCAGGAAAAATTCTGTCCCGGGTAAAACGACTAAGGGAAAAAAGATAGAGGATGGGCAGTAGCGTGCGTCCCCTATCTTTAAATAGCTCTAACTGCTTTCACCAACCCACGTGCCCAGCGTGGTGAGTATGACCAAGAAATAATCAGTGGGCCACTATGGCCAACTATATGGTAGGTAACTGCACCTAACCTTATAATTTCGCCAACTCCATTCGACCATCCATCTCGTAGTCAGAGTTGGTTAACTCTGCGACTACATAATAGCTCAGAAATCTTAAAAACATCTATTCTTGTATATTTAGGAATTTTCCATGCAACATGGTGGTGAAAAAGCCGATAAAGTAGTAGGGTATTAATGGAATTTATGTCCACATTTTTCCGACCAGTTGGTAATACCATGCACAAATTACCTACACTACAATTTTATCTTGAGTGCGACAGGTTTAAAGCAGTAGCTAAGTAATCTAACAGAATGTCATTATTTCTTGGAAAGGAAGTAAGAGGAAGAAAGAGTTATTATTAGTGTTGTTTCTTCATCGTTTGGTAAATTATTACCCTTATGCTTATTGGCCAGCTATTTAATTGAAAACCTTCCATGTCAAGTGTCAAGGTAAATGAAGTCTTATTGAAATTGAACTACAAAATGGCGTCCGTTTTGCTAACAAACTGCAGATTGTGTATATTGGGAGAAATAAAGTTGTAATCGATAAGACTTGATTACTACTCGCAAGAATAGTTTATGCACAATCCATTGATCTGTCACAGTTTGGGAAATTAGCTACGGCTAACGATGATTTAAGTGAAAATACTTGTACCGGAAGAGATCACTTACTTCCGGTCCGCAATGCCAAAACTAATTGTCGCGATATCTTCGCTTCAACTGAACCAAAATTGATGACAAATGACAGACAGAAGACAGTAGACATGACAAATTAGGCACTAAATGATGGCATACTTAGTTTAACCAAATGTGCAGCGGTTTGCACTCGGACAGAATTGTTCCTGCTGCGTTGACATCAAGCCAGCAGGAAACTGTTAATTCGCAAAATATCTTAAACTACAGCGGTACAAATTCTGACAAATAAATGACAAATTCACCTCTAAATGATAGCATGGTCAGAAGTCCAGAAGCTCCCGTCTAATGTCGGTGTTCCTGCTGCTCTGACGTACACAATGCAGGAGCAGTTTTGACATTCTAGTTACTTGACATTGGCAATATTGAATGTAAAAACAGCAGACACCATAAAATGAAAAAAAAAAAAAAAACAGAACAAAATAAACAAAACAAAGCGCGCGGAGTGGTTATCGATCGACTTCATCTTCAAACGCATTTATTCTAAATAATTACATGCAAAATGAATGATTTCGTTCGCTGCAATAAAGTTTCTGGAGTGTATTGGCTGAACGGAGCTGTAGAAAACATAAAGATCAAGTAAGTTTCCTCTCATCTTCGTTAGAGTTCGAGCTGAATGGACGAACATCCCGAAGGTTCTCTACTTGACGAGAAGTTGCCTCGGTAGGTACTTGGCTCAGTACTTGGTGAGCGCAATTAGCGCATTCTCGTATTAAGGTGTTAACGCGGGTTCGAATCCTGCGTCGGAAATACTTGGGTAAAAGTAGCAGTATCAGTTATTTATTACTAACCTATGTTGCATCCTCAGAATAGGTTGACTGAGGTTGCATCAAAATGCAGTAGTTTCAGATTGAAAGCCGTGTTCAAACGGCGTGCGATGCGATTTGTCATTCAAAATTTGTATCAAAATGATTCTTGACTAATTCAATTCGTCTATTTTTAGTTTGACTCTGAGGGGCTTACGATAAAACGTTTTTTTTTGCATACATGCTCTGCTTACAATGCTTCAAATGTCAAACCCAAAATTGACTTTTATCAAGACGTTTATTGAAGGTGTATATTGAAATATATTTTAAACATATTTAAGATGGCATACTGAATGCCATTTGAACATAGCTTGAGATATCTTGTAGTGCCTCAACAGGGATCATGTTGAAGATATATTTTTAAGACCATTTATATTACCAATGTGAAACAATAAAGATAGGAATATGTACAACACGCAGAAGGTAACTAGGCACCTCATTGTAATGTTTTGTGTCGTTCTCACTCCCGAGAGAAGTAGGCGGTGAGGTGTGGTGGGAACGGGATGCACATTCCACGCAGGTGCCAAGTTAACTTCAGCGTGTAGAAGGGCCACAATAGTAAGTACTCTGAACCGACAAGCATGCATGCTGAATGTGATGAGAGTGAATGAAGCAAAATAGGTATTTCAGGATCATAGCAAGTAGAAAACTGTTCCCTCTGGGAAACAGGCGTGATTTTATGTATGTATGTAAGAATATGAATGAATAGAATTGAAAATGTTTAATTGACTTACACACTAAAAACATAGAATGGGCATAGGAACAATACAAAGACTAATAACACAAATAACAACAAAAAACAAGCCTAATAGACACATACCCACCTATACATAGGTAGGCAGGCATTTGCCTCACAAGCAGAAACCGGCCAGTCTCGCTCTGTGCTGGGTGCAGCCAAACAGGCCCTGACTCAGCTTTTTGCTGCTTTACATGTCAATGAATAGTTATTGTGTTCTGTAAACTTTTCAGAATCAAACTGAAACCACCGGACAGCATTCTCTCCCTGCCAAAGTTCGAGGACTACACAAACGAATCTGAATGTATTAACATCCAACCAGATGTAGAAGAGCACACATTCCGATGGCAACAAAAGTCTTTCAGCCTTTGGGAAAAGCAACACTACTCCGAGATCCACAACTGTATATCAGACACTGAAATGAAATACCATGAATTGATAAGAAACAATGAAATTTCACCAAACAAAATCTATACATACATCCATGAAGACTTTTACATTCCTCTACCATTTTCAAAACAAAAGAAAGATAACATAAAATTGGATTTGTGCATGGAAAAATTGAATTTGAATGATATAGTTGGCAGTATTGGGAATGCTTTTGGTGGGAAATCTGAATCTATGAGGCATTTATTGAAGAGTCGCAGTAGTTTGTGGGAGGAAGAGAAATGGACTGCGATGCATGTAGTTTTTGACCATTCAGACAAGAATGAGTGAGTTTTAATTGGAAATACCTATTTGAATCATCATAATTTCAGCTGAACATGGCCCATGGCCGTGGTGGCCCCAGCTGAAGAATAGGCCCCTCCATATCTACCTATCCGCGGATGTCGTAATAGGCGACTAAGGGAAGAAAGCTAGGGGATGGGCAACACCGTCCCTCATTTTAACAATGTTAGCTCTAACTGCGCTCGCCACCCGCATGCCCAGCGTGGTGAGTATGGGCAAATCCCCCCACATGATAAGGAATTTGCTCTGTCTGTGAGGGAGGCCATGTTCAGCAGTGGACGTCGAACGGCTGAAATGATGATGGCCCCTCCCACAGATTCGGGGGGGAGTGGGGATTGACCTCTACCATGCTGGGCATGCGGGTTGGCAAGCGCAGTTAGAGCTATCTTTGTGAAAATAGAGGATGCTGCTGCCCATCCTAGTTTTTTTCCCATTAGTCGCCTATTACGACATCCACGGGTAGGTAGATATGAAGGGGAAATTTCTTCAGCCGGGGCAACCACAGCCTAATTCAATAAATAAATAATAAAATAAATATTCCGGACATATCACACATTGTCAACTGATCCTAAACTAGGCATAGCCTGTACTATGGGTACCAGAGACTGATATATATAATAGATATATATAGTTAACACCCAGACACAGAACAAACATCTGTGTTAGTCACAAATGTTTGTCCAGTTCGGGAATCGAACCCGCGACCTCTAGCGCAGAAGGCAGAGTTACTACCAACTGAGCTATGAGGCCAGTCATGTCAATGTTATGTTCTAGCTAAAAACAGTTCTTTGGTTCATTCTATATACAGTTCATTCTTAATATATGGTGGATGCCTTTTGGTGGCCTTTACTTCTCACTATGCCTGGCCATTAACTCATACAAAACTTATTTTTAGGAATTGTATTTACAAGCAAGAGTCTACCCTCCTCTCTATCTACCACAATACAAAACAAAATTACATCATTTTAACTCCTGATGTCAATGATTTGGAGACTAATCCTTATACCATAGATGGGAACACACATGTAGACTTCAAATATGGAGTCACTGTGGATTTCGGGGAAATGGAGGGAGGTGATGAGCTGGAGACTCTGGTAATCACTAATGCACAGTAGATTTTAATGGTGCACAGTATTGTTTGGACGCACAATAGCCCACTGCCACTTCAACATTTGTACAGTAGATTTTCTAGGCTCACAGTAGATTTTCTGGGCTCACAGTAGATATTCTGATTGTACAGTAGGTATTCTGGGCGCACAGTAGATTTTCTCGATACTCAGTAGATATTCTTGGTTCACTCTCTGTTTGTTACCTTTTGACGAATACACCGATTTCGATGAAATTTGGTGTATGGAGATAGCTAAACCTGAGAAAGGAAAATGCTACTTTTTATCCGATACCACGTGATCAAAGCCACTGATCAAAGCCGCCATTGTCATTTAGGCTCAAGTACCTCTTATTTAGTGCCATACCATAGACTCTTAATAAACTCAGAAATTGTGAATAATGTGTGTGGTTACAAATAAAAGTTTTTTCTTTCTTTCTCTTTCTTTCTTTGACGGTAGATAGTATTTGTACTGTACCTGTTTAACATGTTTTTACAGCTAACAAGACTGTACACAAAATGGGAGAAGAAACACAGAACACTGGTAGACTTCATAATGCCCATGTGGGGCACAAAACACTATCACATCACTATAGACCTGATGCACGCTGAGGGTTTTGACATGGATAACTTGTATATTGAGTATACTGTCAAGGTAACTTGTTTTTCATCTCACTGGTTCCTTCTCGGGCATCCTGCATTCAATGCACGAGAGGAGCCTCTAAGAGGCTCACTTTAATCATTTCACCGCACTAATTCTTTCACCAACAGTCATCGGTTTTCAGGCCACCATACCTCAACCGGGTCACTGACCTAATGCAGGATGACCAAGAAAATATCAGTGACACGACAAGCAGCAGTTCAATTACCAGGTGTGAGGAATAAAGTGCCCCTTGTAGAGGCTCCTTTCGTGTACATGTCACACGTATTCTAGGACATGCCTCTGACTACCCCCTTGAGATATCTACGAGGATCTTATCGCCTGGAGGTTTGACAGATTCTTGGGGATAGATGTCGTGAGCGAGAGATGATATTTTATTTAAAAGGTACTTGGGTACCTTCACCCAGGAAAGACCAAGAATGTAACCTACCAGTGGTACCCACAAGCGAGTTATGCGTAGTAACCCTTATAACTACTACTTAACTATAACAAAACTGACGCGTCCTTAACTCTGGTGCAATATTCATTTCACTGTGGCCTAGGCCTTATACACCAACCACGGAAACAAACGAAGCGCTCGCTCGCTACTTGTGCAAGAAGTGCGAAACTACCCACTGAGATTGTTTTTTTTTCTTTCTTCTATTTCGTTTTTTGTGTGATTTTTATTATAACTTACTAGATTTAATTCTTATTTGTAGAACATTAATATATTAACGCTGTAAGGCACACTAGTGTTACATTATCTTTAAGTCTTCTCTGTAAGTGAATTATTTAATTCTTAAGAGAAATAAATATCTTTAACCGTAACCCAAAACCTTTCTTATTCCAGTTGCCAGAAGGTATACAATGCAATGACACGCTGCACGGTCGGACGCACACATCTGAAGCCAAGTCTGATGTATGGAACTTTGGACAATTGATAGAACTTCAGCTGGAAACTGATGCTTCAGGTACGTACAGTACTTATGCGTAAAAAAAGAGTAGTCAGAGGCATGTCCGAACATTTGGCACAGTTTTCAGTACTAGCTACCGCCTGCGGCTTTGCTCGCGTAATACCTATGAAGATAAATAGCCTATATGCTATTCCAGACTAAATCTATCTCTGTACCAAATTTCATCCAAATCCGTTCGGCCGTTTGGGCGTGATTGAACCACAAACATCCAAACATCCTCACAAACTTTCGCATTTATAATATTAGTAGGAAGGATGTGACAGGCTGCAAGCCGATCGCCGCTTTAAGATTACTTTCTGGTTTCCTCTCGATGTTTTCCTTCACCGTTTTAAGCACGTGTTAAAGTGCACACTTGCAGTCATCCTGAAAGGGGAAGGGGAAAATCCTAATTCTATCAACAAAATAAAATAATTTTAGCGAAAAGAAAAAAAAAATGTTTTATATCTATTCCCAAACTCTCTCAATTTATCTGTTTTTGGTATTATTATCATCTTTCTAACTAATTAAATAACTCTATGTATTCAAAGTTTCATCTGAATCGGCTGAGCCATTACCGCGTGATTGAACAACAAACATCCAAACATCCTCGCAAACTATCGCATTTATAATACTAGCTTCCGCCCGCGGCTTCACTGGCGTGGTACCTACATGTTGTACCTGTCATGTTGTATATATTTTGTGACGCAAAATAAACGGTTTTATTAGCTTTATTATTATTATTCTAGGCAAAGAACTCTATCTGTTCCAAGTTTCATCTTGAAATTGAGAATATTCCCCAACGGTTGTCGATTCTGCCAGCTATATATTATATTCAGCTATATACTATATATAGTTTGTGATAATTCTTTCTACTCAAGTTTTAAAGTTCGGTTTAATCCGAGCACCCGCCCCGAGACCCTCAGGGAAAAGGTTGCTCAGACTCCCTCTCGCTACTATTAGTTCCCCCCCGGTTAACAAAAACTGTATCCCCAAGAACTTTGCTAATGATTGTGACTGTGTGTATGGCTGCCTGTTTTTGGATGATGTGAATGTTGATGTTTGAATCTAACTTATTGCAATATCTGTGTAAGCTTTTAGCGATTATACCCGTGGCGCCGACTACGGCTATATATTATAATTAGTATAATAGTATAGGTAGTAGTTATAATTAGTTTTTTTTTTCTTACTTTTTTTTATATATATTTTCTTACACTATAGTTAACCTAGGTACGTAGCATACTCGCACAATGTTACTTTGAAGCGAGTGGAATACAAAATGTGGATTCAAATTGGTTCAAGTACGACATATATACATCTAGCCTATAATAAACGATAAGTAAACTGTCAATCCTAGATTACTGAAATTAATAAATAAATAAATAAATATGGCCTGCCCACTGCCACTTCAACTTGTTTTGTGAATAAACAAATTGGCTTTCAGAAATTCCACCAGTGAAGCTCTACCTCGAGGCTATATCCACCGACTGGCGTCACAACCACCGCACTGAAGGCTACGTCTACCACCCCATCCCCCTAGCCCCTGGTCTCCGCACCCAGGAGCTGACCTGCCTCCGCCCCGAGGAGCAGTCCTGGCGGGGGGAGGAGAGGAGGCTCTTCCTGGGGGGTTGCAATCTCATCCAGGACTTGGACGTGCTTTCGAAGACTGATGGACAGGTATGCTACTTACTATCCTACTAATATTATAAATGCGAAAGTTTGTGAGGATGCTTGGATGTTTGTGGTTTTATCACGCCCAAACGGCCGAACGGATTTGGATGAAAGGAGCCGTTTCATTCTGGGCCTGGTCCATGTACACTACATAGAAAAATTAGGAATAAATAGGAGATTACAAGAAAAATACAATTTTATTAATTTGAAGACAAATGCGATGGTACAAGAATAGTTCTTCTGGCAAGTTTTTTACTATGTGAACACTATTTGAAGGCCGCCATGTTGGTTTATAATTGGCGTTTGACATGACATTGACATATTTTTATGTCATGTTGTTTGATTTGATGTTTTTGTTTTGTCAGATAAATGTAGGTTGTCAAAATGACATTTCACGCACGTCCATCCGCCATATTTTTGTAGCGCGGTGTGTTGCTCTCTTTGTCGAAGAAAATCATAATGTACCTTAGAACGAAGTCAATTTAAATAAAATGACCAATTAAATAAGTTTACTTTATTGCTTAGCCACATTTTAGAGTAGTGTACACAGTGCAGGCCCAGGCTCCATATATTGATGAAACGTCTCAAAGAGACGTTTTATCAATATATGGAGCCTGGGTGTGGAGTGTACCAAAATGGTACAGAGAAAGATTATAGTCTGGAATAGCGCATAGGCTACTTTTATAGGTACCACGCGACCGAAGTCGCAAGCGAAAGCTAGTATTATAAATGCGAAAGTTTGTGGTTCAATCACGCCGTAATGGCTCAGCCGATTTCGATGAAACTTGCAATACATTGAGTTCTTTACCTAGAATAACATTATAGGCTACTTTTTATGTAGGTACCACGCGAGCGAAGCCGCGGGCAGAAGCTAATCTTTATAATTAGTACAGTACACTGTTTCTTTCTTGCTCATTCCGCATTAGGTCAATGACCGCAGGGCAATACACGTATACGACGATCGCAGTGGCGTAGCGGGGAAGTGCTCGTCTGAGATGATATAGCGGGTTCGATTCCCGCTGCGGGACAAATGTTTCCGTGCTCTGCAAATATTTGTTCCGGGTCTTTGATCGGTTGGCGGGCGACCGCAGTGGGCAGTGGGGGGCGCCCGTCTTGCAACCGCCCGTCTTGCGATAATCAACCGCCAAGTTTGCGAGCGATAATCGCAACCGTGAATGCTGCGTAACCGCACAAAACTCCGGTCTCGTGAGTTTTGAAAATAAAACTCCATTCCGCCACCGCGGGTGAAAACCGCTTCGTAAGTCCTTACCCTTAGGGGTTGAATTACAAAAAATCCCTTCATAATACACCGCTACGTACCAAGACAAATACCACCATCCAAATTTCAAGTCTCTACCGCCAGCGGTTTAGGCTCTGCGTTGCATCTCAGTCACTCACCAGGCATTTTTAGGGTTCTGTACCTCATTTGGAAAAACGGAAGCCTTATAGGATCACTTTGTTGTCCGTCTGTCTGTCTGTCCGTCTGTCAAGACCCTTTTTCTCAGAAACGGCTGAAGGTATCAACTTGAAATTTATACCACCTATTAAGGTCTGTGGGTGGTCTCATGGTGCCGTATAAAAATCAAAGCTCTAGCTTAATGTATTAAAAAGATATGGCAATTAATGTATAATTTTTGTATGGAAATGGCTAAAATGAAAAACCTCTAGGGTACTTCCAGTTACCTCACAGTTATGAAATTTGGAATGCTAGGAGCTTTTGTAACACAATTAAAGGGAAAAGTCTGAAATTGAGGAATTTCGTAGTTTTTTAGGAAACAAAGTTATATTTGCGGTCAATGTCATACAATGACTACGTGAGCGACCGCAAATATAAGTTTGTCAATTCCTACACTTAGAATTTTTATTTTCTGATCATGATCACTGGTGCACGACCGGGATTCGAACCCACGACCAATGGTACGGAACCCCCAGGGCGCGAATTCTCGCACTTGACCGTCTTTATTTTTACATATTGATGTTTTATATTTTCAGAATGCAAACTTCATCTACACAACAACCGGCAAGATCCACATTCGGTACTCCATCATATCCCAGTCAGGGTCTTCTGGGACCCCTGGAGTCTCGGGCAGGGCCGCTCCATCATCAGCAGGATCTTCGGCCCTGCTCCTAGGCGCTGAAGCCGCTTTGGACAAGTATAGGAAGGCGCGGGCTAGATTAGCGGCTGCTACTAAAGATATTGATAATGGAAGTGGAGATGGATTAACGCAGATGCGAAGCGCACGTCACGATATGGATGGGTGACCGCTAATGCTAGTGCTAGTGTAGGGTTTCGGATGGCGCGTTTACATGTCGGCTTGTAAATTAAATAGTGTAGGCAATGTTGTTTTCTAAGGATTTTGATTATGAAATTAGAATAAAAGCAAAGACAATTCTAAAGCAAGTTAATTTTTAATCTAAAATAAATTGAGGTAGATAGAAATCTTAAAACTATCCAGATTAACTTTTACAAAATGTTTCATATGCGAGTAATTTGTACATTGAGGAAAATGATTGTGTAGGTATCCCAAACTTTTCCGTAGGTACAATATGAGTCTTTAAAGTAATAAGACAGATTAATAATTTGTTACTATGCGCTTTTTAAGCCGTGTTAGAACGGCGTGATATATGTCATCTAATATTTATTTGAAAATTATCTGTACGTCTACGGAATAAAGCCAACTAGCTTCCGCCTACGGCTTCGTGCACATAAAACGTAGCCTATTTATGCTATTACACGTAAAGAACTTTATCTATTCCAAGTTTCAACGAAATCAATGGAGGAAATGTGGTGAATGAACGTTTAAAACGTTCCCCCAGCAGAATGTGATTTTAATGAATAACTTTTCTTCCTGTGGACGCACAAATTTGAAAAGAGACGTTTCATCAATATATGGAGCCTGGGCCTGCACTGTGTACACTACTCTGAAACATGGCTAAGCAATAAAGTAAACGTATTTAATTGGTTATTTTATTTAAATCGACTTCGTTCTAAGGTACATTAAGATTTTCTTCGACAAAGAGAGTAACACACAGCGCTACAAAAATATGGCGGATGGACGTGCGTGAAATGTCATTTTGAAAACCTACTTTTATCTGACAAAACAAAAACATCAAATCAAACAACATGACATGAAAAATATGTCAATGTCATGTCATACACCAATTATTAACCAACATGGCGGCCTTCAAATAGTGTTCATATAGTAAAAAACTTACTAGAAGAACTATTCTTGTACCATCGCATTTGTCTTCAAATTAATGAAATTGTATTTGTTGTTGTATTTCTTGTAATCTCCAATTTTTCCTAATTTTTCTATGTAGTGTACATGGACCAGGCCCAGAATGAAATGGCTCCTTTCGTGCACAATTACACGAAACCATGAAACCTCTAATTCCCTGCATACTTCAAATCTGAAATTCGACAACATTCTGCTGGGGGAACGCACACCACTTTAATCCTTTCGCTACACTGATTCTTTCATCGACGGTCATAGGCCCTTTTCAGGGTCACCAAGAAATAATCAGTGACACGACAAGAAGAATCCTCACAAACTTTCACATTTTCACATTTATAATATTAGTAGGTACGATTAGTAGGATTGTAGTTTCCCAGCCTTCAAATCCTCCCTCATCTGCGCGGTAACAGCCGCCATCTTCCTAGCTCGCTTCCGCCTCGTCTCTCGCTCCCGCGCCACGCGCTCGCTTCGCTCGCTAGTGAGCGCAGCGCGCGCCGCGTGGCTCGCTCGCCTCGCCGTTTCCAACGCGGTTATTTCCTGCCGTAGGAGAGTTGTTTCCCACGTGTTGAGGGCGTTGGTTATTGCTAGACGCTGAAAAGGTAAAATACTTATTCGAGCAAATTCATGGCTCACTTTGCTCACGCTTTACGGTCTTTAAGCGAGCAAAGTGACGCTCGCTAGAATAAACATGACGCGAGCTTGTCTATTCCTCTATTCATGCATTCTTCTTCTTGTCGTGTCACTGATTCTTTCTTGGACCTCTTGCATTAGGTCTGTGACTAGGTTCAGGTATCCTGAAAAGGGCCGATGACGGTTGGTGAAAGAAGCAGTGTGTTATTTATGCGACACGGCAAAAATCAGCATCATAAAGTTGCGAGTGTCAAATGAATCGTTTACACTCAGGCGTTACACGTTTACACTTGGTAAGTAGCTCAGGCTTAGGGTTGAAAGCCCATTGCCCAGCCCATTGCAGGGCATTGTATCGAAATCTCGCGTCTTTCTCAGCGCATAGTGCAGCTCTGCTCTTCGTATATCAACTGCTATGGCATACCCTTTCTATTTCAACGTCTCTAACCACCAATGCAGCTCAATCGTGCCTTTTACTTTGTACATAGGTAACTAAACTAAGTATGGCCGTGGTGGCCCCGGCTGAAGAATAGGCCCATATCTACCTATCCGCGGATGTTGTAAGAGGCGACTAAGGGGAAAAAGCTAGGGGATGGGCAGCAGCGTCCCTCATTTTAACAACGATAGCTCTGACTGCGCTCGCACACCCGCATGCCCAGCGTGGTGAGTATGGGCAAATCCCCCACATGATAAGGAATTTGCTCTGTCTGTGGGGGAGGCCATGTTCAGCAGTGGACGTCGTACGGCTGAAATAATGATGATAAGGAAACTAAGTATTTAAACATTTACTCACCTGAGCAGCGTCTTTGAGGCGGGCACTTCGTCTAGAGCCGGCATCTTGCGCCTTGCTCTGAGCATAAAGCAGTTCTGCTCGTCGCTTCATCTGCTCCGCCGTGCCCAGCCAGTACCTCCGATCTGCGGCTAAGGCCGCGCGTGCTTCTTCATCTATCGCCTTGTCTATCATCTCTGTGGCCTGGAAAAAAAATGCAAAAGAACACCACACAGTTAGTTTCAACTCCTTTGTGGTGAGGGTACCGACCGAACATCTTTCGACCTACCTAAAAGAAGATCTCTGGCCGAAGGGTGTTGTGTTCCGTCGCTTCCGCGGGCGGATACCTACTGCCAATGAAAATTCGCGTCCCACGTCGCAGTTTCTACGTGGCAATTAATTGTGTTTATTATTTTGTATGTTAGTCTTTAAGGTATATATCTATATGGGCCGTAGGATAAGAAAAAATCCATCTGTTTTTTATTCTATTGTTGCCTGAAATAAAGTTATTGTATTGTAAAGGGTACAAATCTCCCCTTTTTTTATGGTGATGGTTAGGCGTTTGACCACCATCTCACTTTTGCAAGTGAGATGTGGCCTAAGATGAAGCACGCTTTACCAGAAGGAACTTATTCACTCTAGATTTGAAGACTCCTAGATTGTACTCTTTCGGGAAAACAGACGCAGGCAGATCGTTCCACTCTTTGCCAGTAGGTACTTATAATTAAAGTAGAGCAGAAACGTTTAGATAACTACTATGTCGTATGTATATCTACCTAGTTATGATTGTGTGTATAAGCAGTAAATAAATATTTTTTCATTTTCATTGAATAACAATGCCATAACTTTATTTCGATAACAGAAGAGAGTGGAAGAGAAATGTTGTGCCGTCCCCACATAATGTAAGACAAGGGCAAGAAGATGATGATGATGATGATGATCATCGATGTTTTGTTGCGAAGAAAAGCTTACGTTTCCGATCCATAAATCTTTACCCCTGCTAAACGTGTATGGTAGTCATGAGTTTCGCCTTCGTCTTCTTGTCGTGTCACTGATTCTTTCTTGGTCACCTGTATTAGGTCAGCGACCAGGTTGAGGTATGGTGGCCCTGAAAAGGGCCTATGCCCGTCGATGAAAGAATCAGTGTAGTGAAAGGATTAGTGCGCTTCTTAGAGGCTCCTTTCGTGCACATGACTTCGAATTGTTAGGTTTTATGACATGCCGGTTTTACCTATTCGCGGATGTCGTAAGAGGCGACTAAGGGAAAAAAGCTAGGGGATGGGCAGCAGCGTCCCTCATTCTAACAACGATAGCTCTAACTGCGCTCGCCAACCCGCATGCCCAGCGTGGTGAGAATGGGCAAATCCCCCCACATGATAAGAAATTTGCTCTCTGTCTGTGGGGGAGGCCATGTTCAGCAGTGGACGTCGTACGGCTGAAATAAATAAATAAATATTTCGGACATATCACACACGGTCAACTGATCCCAAATTAGGCATAGCCTGTACTATGGGTACCAGAGACTGATATACATAATAGATATATATTTAACACCCAGACACAGAACAAACATCTGTGTTAGTCACAAATGTTTGTCCAGTGCGGGAATCGAACCCCCTACCTCTAGCGCAGAAGGCAGAGTTACTACCAACTGAGCTATGAGGCTAGTCCATGGCTAGAAATGATGATGATGATGACATGCCGGTATCCTCACGATGTAGTTTTCGCCTGAGATGTGACGTCATCTCTACCATGCGATTGTGAAAGTTTCCGAGTTTAGGATCCCAGGATACCTTCCTATCATCTCTCATGGCCAGCATGTCCCTGCTGCGTCGCTCCTTGTGCCGGATGCACTCCGCCAGACGCCCCTGCCTCGCCTGCTGCTCGGAGTTCAGTTGCAACTGCTTGTTATGTAGCCAGGAGCGCTCCTGCTGCCGTTTCGCGTGGATGTAGCTTTTATACTGGTGGCTGGTTTCGGCCTCCACCTGGTAACAACCACACATTAGGTCCGTTTAGTTCTGCAAGGGAATTAAAGGCTTTTGAATGGTCGTGGTGACCCCGGCTGAAGAATAGGCACCTCCATATCTATCCGCGGATGTAGTAAGAGGTGACTAAGGGAAAAAAGCTAGCGGACGGGCAGCGTCCCTTATTTTAACAACGATAGCTCTAACTGCGCTCGCCCACTCGCATGCCCAGCGTGGTGAGTATGGGCAAATCCCCCCACACGATAAGGAATTAGCTCTGTCTGTGGGGAGGCCATGTTCAGCAGTGGACGTCGAACGGCTGCTGGCCGCTGACCGACTGATGACATTTTGGTGGTGGCAGTTCGGTTCGGGGGTGGTCTAAAGATCGTCCATCGGGGCATCAGTTATATTCTACCTTAGCATGATGACCGAAGAGGAACGTGAATTCTTTTGATCCTATTGAGTGGACGGACACGTTTGGTGAAAATGTACCTAAGTGCACCTCTATAAAATAAGGTACTTCATTCGTAAGATTGAAAGAAGAAAATGCTTTGAATGCTGACTTTGAATGCTCGTCGCGTGACTTGAGCTTTCGTGGTCATGTTGCGTTAGGTCATTGACCAATTAAAGGCATTAGGTACCCTGAAGAGGTTCTTAGATTGTGAATGGAGTTGAATTAGGTATACTATGTACCTAATTGATAGATACGACATTCTTTGAATGATCTTTCAAATGCACCAATTGATGTCCTCACCAAGTCGCGTTCCTCTTTCTCCTTCTGCCACATCTTGCGGAACTGGTCAGCCAGCTTCTCCCTTTCGTCATCTTCTTCTCTCTTCCTCGCCAGCGCGGCCAGCAGACGCCATTCTCTCTCCGGGATGGAGTCCAGAACACTGCTGTTCTCATAGTCTAGTGTTCCTATCAGTTGGGAGAGTGAACTCGGTACTGGAATCAAATTACACTCTTATTGTATTTCAATGAAAAATTACGAATTTTCAAGTCGTGACCAATGATATTGTTAGATAGTCACTTGTCACCGTGAGACGTGAAAAATTAATGACATCTTACCGGTTTTTCTAGGACCGCTTTTCTGGTCACCAAAACTAATTACTTGTCAAGGTAAAAAGTGAGTAACTCACGACTATTACGGTCTCGAGCTTCAATAACTGTCTCATGTATACTAATATTATAAATATGAAAGTAGCTCTGTCATTAACCTTTTCATGACTAAACGAGATGAATTTGATGAGATTTGGTATGGAAATACAAGGTCAAACCCTGTGGAAGGAAATAGTCTACTTTATATCTGTATACTACGCGAACGAAGCCGCTGGCAGCCACTAGTATACAATAAACTAAGCCTAAAGTACAGTGGCGGATTTGCCCTAAGGCCCAGTAGGCCCGGGCCTAGGGCGGCCAGATATTAGGGGCGGCAACACGTGACCAAAAATTTGTAGAAATAGACGTAAAAGCTCATCATCTCGGAATATATTTACTAACTAGTAGCTATTAGGTATAGTTAATTAAATTTCTGATTTGGATTAAGATAAAGTTGGCAATAAAGTAAATTCATTATGTACCTAGTCTAATGATGGGTGCTGAGAAAGGGGCGACACATGGCCTAGATGGGGCCATAGGGCCTAGAGCGGCCAAGACTGCAAATCCGCCACTGCTAAAGTATAACAATGACATACCATTGGGGATCTTTCGCACCGGTGACCGCTTCGTCGGCGAGGCACTGCCGGATCTCCTCGGCGTATCTGTTATTATTTTATAACAAAACACCATTATAAACAGTCCAGTCCTTTAATTCAATGATGAATTATGGGCACTTAAACAAACATATAGTTTATTTAAGTTTCAACAATTATTTATCAAACTCTATGTAGGTAAGTATGTTCTGAAGATTTCATATGAAAATGATTTCTACACGAAAAACAATGTTTTTATGTAAAGTTGTCGACTTTTCAGTAGCTTTTCTGTAATCCAACAGACTTAGGTTAGTAACGAGTGTTTACAACAGGACATGAAGAATTAATGTAGTTGCTACGAGTGGTTGGTATTGATCTAACGGCCAAGGTCTCGTCAATTCTTAATAATAATTCAAGTGCAATGGCTTCCTACAGCTTATAACCGAGACAAGATTTTTATGTTATACGGAGGCAAACAGGCTTCCGGCCCTCCTGATGGTAAGTGGTTACCGTCGCCTATTGACATCAGCAACCTGGAGCATTGCTAATGCGAAGCCTGCCGAACCCCTCCCCCCCTAAAGAGCTGGCAAACTCTGGCCCAAAAGGCTATGTTTGAAGGAGGCCCTTCACCTGGAGGGGTTCTTGCAGAACACATTATACTAACCGAACTGACGAACCGGACGACGCAGAGTTGGAAGGCCCCCCACCCTATGGACCGACGACATTGTTAAGGTTGCGAGAAGTCGGTGGATGGAGAAGGCTCAACAACGTTCGTCATGGCACTCTTTGGGGGAGGCCTATATTCAGCAGTGGACTTCATCAGGCTGATGATGATAAACCGAACTGTGAACTAACATCGGAGTGTATAATTACATATTAACATATCGGCATAATTTCGGCCGTAGGACATCCACTCCCAAACATGGCCTGCCCCACAGATTTACAGTGCGAATTCCTATCATGTCGGAGGATTTGCCCATAACTCGCGAAGCTGGGAATGCGGGCGTAGTTAAAGCTGCTTTGTGAAAATAGGGGACACTGCTGCCCTTTCCCTAGCTCTTTTCACTTAGTCGCCTCTTACGACACCCACGGGTAGATATGGAGGGGCCTTCTGCAGTCGGGGCCACCGGCCCCATATTTAAATACATACCTACTTACCTAACTATAACTACTTACAAACAATTTAACGTAAAATAGGTGTTTTAACCGACTTCCAAAAGGAGGCGGTTCCCAAGTCGGCTGTTTTTTTATTTTGTGTATGTTACTCGATATCTCCGCCAATAGTAACCCGATTTTGATGATTCTTTCGCTGGTGTATAGATTATGATCCCGGGGTGGTCCCATTTTATTTAATTCCTGAGGGATTGTAACTTGTCCCGTAAAACTAAAAAAACGTCATCTTATCTTGAAATCACCATTTGCCGAATTTTTTTTTGTCGACTGATGTATAGTATCGTGGTATAGTATGGTTATCCCCGCGACTTCGTTCGGTTGCTGCTATTTTTATATAAACTTTAAACTAAGGGGTTGTGTTTCGGGAATTTATTTCTGTGCACCCATACGTTACAACAGGAAGCTACTCTGCAAATTTCATACTCTTAGTAGGCTCTGCGTTGATTTTCAAAGAGAATAAAACCACTACGTTTGATTGTCAGTCAGTCAGTCAGTACCGTAAGAGTTATTATTGATGATGAATGGATGTCATAGTTACTTTTGTTTTTTATTCGAAAGTGTCGGTGGTCAATGTCATCCTCAGTAGGTAAGCAAAACGCAAAGAGGTTGAAAACAAAAACAAGAGGTTGATATTAATCTTGTAAATATTCAGGAGTTTGAAGTCGGTTTTTAGTTTTTGTAAAAAAATATCTTATGTTCCTTATCAAAGTTTTTATTGTTTCAAATCTTTTCGATATTTTGTATGTATTTGTTATTTTGTAAGGTTTGAAATAAAATACTTTTTTCTTTACTTCGTTTTTTTTATTACTACCTATTATTTTAAGTAAGTACCTACCTACGAGTAGGTATATAAAGCGTAATACATCTGTGTGGATTGGTTCGGCCCTAGCCCTATTTCATTATGATAAGACATGACATGGAGTAAAACTAAAGATCTTATCGAAATTGTTATCAATTTTCAACTCGGTAGGTATTGACTGGTAAATGTTTGTCCTATTATTTATCACCCTATCTTGAACTAGCGCATCGCAAATTACCTACTTAAATTTAGGAATAACCTTGCATGAATGCAATTTCCATTCATAAGCAAATTGTAAACCTTCTAACAAGTTTCTAAGCAATTTTCAACTTCCTTCATCATTTCGTTGCCGTGGATTTGTGCAACAAAACATGAAAACTACCTACAAGAGAGCAGTTATCAAGTTATCAGCTCTTATCAATATAAGATACCAGAGATATGGCCAGTTGGATTTGAGCCTTGGGCGAGTGATGACGCATGCCGCCATGGACAGAGATAAAAAGTCACCCATTGTCAAAAGACCTGATGTCCTGAGGAAGTTTAACGCGGAGAGTCTGCTCATGATCGAGCGGGGTCTGCTGGGCGAGCTACCAGAGAAGTTGAAACCACAACCGTTCATATCCCGAGCTCGTCCAGACGACTTGCAAATCGCGAAGCCGTCTGGTCTACTTTCATCATGTCTGCCAGTTCCCGATTCCCCATCAATACTGTCAGAGGGGAAAAGCTCGCCGTCTTCGGACGACGACAGTGTCTCGCCCTTGAAGAAGTCCTTCAGTTTCCGCGACAAATTCTCTAGGATCAGCTTCTTTGGAAAAGACAAGGAGAAAGACAAGAAGTGGAAGACTATCGATGAGGATGAAAAGGACGTGAAGCTAGGATCAGATCTGAAAAGGGGCAGCCGGCTCGAATATGATATCAAAAGCCAAAAAAGGTTTTGGTTCTTTCGGCAGAAAGACATCGAAAAACAGAAGCAGCACACTCCAATATACCAGAGGAGTAAGAGCTTCGAATTCCTTCCGAGAGCTATAGAAGAAGAGGAGGAAACTAAAGCAAACAAGAAGCAAAACCGCCAGTCTTCTATTTACGAAGAGTCGATGGGAGATGCTTGGACCTCTAACGACAGCCTCGAATACATATCCAACGTCTACTACGACAAAGAAGACGGGATATTTCTCAAAAGCATCAAAGAATTTCCATCCGAATCTTCTAGCTTGACTAATAACAACTCTAGCATATCTACAGTGACCTCTGCGTCCAGCGCGAACGCAGAAAACATCTTCAAAACTGCATCAGTCCAAAATCTTTTGGATGAGTTCAACAAAGCTGTAGACCTTTTCAGTGAGAGTTACTTGAGTGACTGTGAACCATACACCAAGTCCACCAAGCAAATGCCAGTAGCAGAGAAGAGGAAGAGCTTCTCGTTCAGCAATATCCCGTCCCCAAAAGTGTTGCACGTGACTAAAGTGAATGAAATCAGTGAGGATTTCAAAAAAGAGCTGTCTACAGCTCTCAGTGTGAAGCGTACCGCGCCTCCTGTGCCGGAGAGGCTGAGACGAGGATCTGTGACGGACTGGTTTGTGCTGGAAGACCAGGTTAGTGATGTGAAGAGTGCGTGTGAGACGAATAAGTACAGAAGAGGACAGAAGAAGGCAGCCAATAGAGTGCGTCGTATGAGCTCTACCAAATACGTAAGTCATTTTTTTTTGATGATGTTATGACCTATGGTGACAGTTTATCATGACTGATTTCTGAGGGAGTTAGGCCAGAATATGTTAGGCGTTGTCAAAATTATAGAGTTCCCTAATCCCCTTTAAGAACTTTAAGCCGGTTTGATTCTACATTGCTTGATTTCTATATCAAATACGCAGTGAGATTATTAGTTGCGTTATGTATGAGTTTAACTCTAGCAAATTATAAACAATGATGACTCAGATGATTGGTTGAAGTAAATTTCCCCTAGGTAAGAATATATACATACATAAAATCACGCCTATTTCCGAGAAGGGTAGGCATACGCAGAGACCACGGCTTTCCACTTGCTACGACCTTGACATATCTTTTTTGCTTCATTCACTCTCATCATATTCCTCATAGGTACATGCTCGTCGGTTTAGGGTAGGTACTCTTGACCTGGCCTTTTTCCAAAACGTCACCGATTTCGTCACTAAACGTACGCCTAGGTCTACCCCTTCCAACGGTCCCTTCCATCTCGCCTTATACACCTGTTTCGTCAGATAAATCCTACTATCCAACTAATATTATAAAAGCTAAATTTTGTGAGGATGTTTGGATGTATGTGGTTCAATGATTGAACTTCAATCACGCCCAAGCGGCCGAACGTATTTGGATTAAATTTGGCACAGATATAGATTATAGTCTGGAATAGCATATAGGCTACTTTATGCAGATACCACGCGAGCGAAGCCGCGGGCGGAAGCTAGTTAAGAATATATAAAAATCAAAATATTTGAATAGCATGACTGACGTTACAAGCATTATCAGCTAAGGTTGATGTAACCCAGGAAGTAGAGATCTGCTTATCACGAGGTTTTGCTTGCGAAGGCTTAGCCGAGGAAGGCGTAACAAAGGCACTAAGATATCAATGAACTTGCTTACTAAACTGGAGCCTTTATGTACTTTTGGAGAATATTTTCGTCTATTACCAACCGACCAACCACGCTGTCCACCTAGTTGGACGGTAAGTATATATTTTTCTTAACCGACAACCTGGTTTGTCGGTAACTTTTAAATGGAGAGATTTGTATGGGTAATTTTTTACACATCTGTCATTTTTTTTCATTTTCTTATTACTTTTTTTTTTTTATTTACGTTTTGTGGCTATGGTGTCACTGCGGCCACAACTGGCCTATTGTGATCGCCACTTTATTTGTGGAGCCCCTTTACAGGGCCTTTAAAGTTCACCGCAAAGCCCAGCAGCTGTTAAAAACTGAAGCATTTTCTTTGGGGTGAGTTGCTTTAGCTCCATTGGGCTGAGGATGTGCTTTCCCAAATGGATGCTACGTATTACTTATTGGTCTTGCCCATGTTTATTTTTAGATAGTTTGTCGGTTAGGATTAAAAATGTAGATTACTTACGAACAAACCAGATAGTTTTTCGGTTAAGAAAAATAAATACTAACCGTCCAACTAGGTGGACAGCGTGGTTGGTCGGTTGGTAATAGACGAATATTTTCAGGTTCTTTTAACATCTCTGACTTTAAAAAGGTTTTATAAACTGTTCGCCTTCATAATTTGCACCACTTTTTTTTCATATTTTTCATCTGTCCCTTTAATAGTCTAACACTCAGATCGTTACATTACAACAGGGCCCAATTCTACTAATTCAATGGATACAAAATGGTAATGGTTCAATGGCAAAATGGCCACTTTTGACACTTTTGGTATTCTGCTATCACAGTCGTTTATCAATGGGCCTGGCCTTATGATCTTCTTGTTAACTTTCCGCTTAAGTTAGCATTCGTGTTGAAGTTATTTAGTACGTTATATACCTATCATTATTATGGTTATAATGTCGTTATCAGTCCCACTGTACATATATCTAAAAGTGGCAATGACTGTTCTGATAACGCTAATGGAAATTAGGTCTTAATGCTTCAGCAGTTAAGCCATGACGGATGGTGATGGGCTTGCACCACGATGTCACTGGAATACCTGGAATAACTCCTGCAAAACGTTGTTGGGTGATATTTATTTATTTACCACAACACCCAGACCCGGAACAAATATTTGCAGATCGTACAAACGTTTGTCCCGCAGCGGGAATCGAACCTGCGCCCCTTGCGTCTCAGACGGGCACTCACCCGCTACGCCACCGACGTCGTCAAATGTCAATGTCTTCGGTCCATCGGGTGGGGGGCCTTCCAACACTGCAGCAAAGCCATTCGAGAACCAATTAGACATAGATTAATTACTACAACATTTTTGATAGTGTTGCCAAGCAAATGGCAACCAATTGAACGTAATATTATCGAGCCTACATTGAATTTGCTCATAGATAGATTGCTCCTGTGTCCTTTGCCCTTTGGTTGATTTATTGACACAAAACCGAGACCTAATTCTCGCGAAAGATCAAGTAAGATGACATTTAAACCAGTTGACCCAGCTGGTAGCCACTCCTAGGCACGACCAGGGACGTATTTGGTGATTAAAGGTACGCGTCGACTGGCCCGCTCCGGCCGTAATGCACGCAACGGGTTTTGGTTTGATTTGTAAAGCACTGCATCCACTACAAGCACCGCCGCGCCCGCACCAAGCGCCGGCATTCACTAACAATAAATGCGTTGCGCACTAATGAGGGCATTCGGATTAGTTCACCGCGAGCATCCCCAATTTTCAAGAAGATTGGATGAAAGAAGAAAGAAAGAAAGAAAATGTATTAATTTGACCCACAACGCAGTAAGTAGGTAGATAGGTAGGAAGATACAAAGAAAAAAATACTTAAACCTAGTAATACAAAAACACAAAAAGAAAACAAAAACATGTAGGTAGGTGAGGCGGTAGGTAGGTTGAGTAGGTATGCGTTGTGTGGGGCAAATGGGTCCCGTCTCAGCATAAAGCTGCACCAAACATAATATGTACGGTGCGGCGCTGGTTTTCAGACGGGGCCTAGGCGACGTGACGTGACTAACATCAATAAACATAATATTTATAGTAGGTATGTATTAATAAATTGATAGTTATTTTATATATTATAAGTAGGTACATAGTAGATACATACATACATACATACATAAAATCACGCCTATTTCCCAGAGGGGTAGGCAGAGACAACGGCCTTCCACTTGCTACGATCCTGACATACCTCTTTCGCTTCATTCACTCTCATCACATTCCTCATACATGCTCGTCGGTTTAGGGTGGGTACTCTTGACCTGGCCTTTGTCCAAAACGTCACCGATTTGGTCGCTAAACGTACGCCTAGGTCTTCCTCTTCCAACGGTTTCATTCAGACTCGCCTTATACACCTGTTTCGTCAATCTTCTTACATAGTAAATATATTATATAAAATAATAAGTAGTCACACAGACAGACAGAAGTCTTCATGAATTAAAATACATTGAACACATGCCACTGACGGCAGTTTCGTGCAATCCGTTGCGTGCTGGCTGTACGGTCCGTATCAGAGATAAGGGCCAAGTGAGCGTATAGCTTCGAACTCACGACCTTCGGATCAACAGTCAGGGTGCCTTCCACTAGGCCAGCACCGCTTTTAATATACCTTATATTTTGCCCTAGATGCGCAAGCCATTACCTCCTCCCTGAATCCGCCCACACGCGTTTCCCTCGCTATTGTGTGGAGAGCAAAACATTGAGCAATTGTGGTTCAGTATCCACCTGCTAAATGCAGTGTTTTGCAACGTTTAGAGTCAACCTTTACGTTTTGCGTGGTTCAACTCTGCACAAGTTCAACATAGTTTCTTTAGAACTGATACCGAAGACACAAGGGATGCTAAATTTGTTTATAATTATAGCTAACGAAAGCTCACAAACTAAAGCTATACAGAATATAAATTGATGGAGAAACTATTTACCACCACAGGCCACACACACATCATCCAAATTCTGTGGGTGGAGATGGGTCGGACTGGGCCGGAAGGGCGCGGGAGGCTCCCCACAAGCCCGGAGCCCGAAACTGGATAATAGTAGATAGGATACTATCGGAAAATAATGAAATATAAAAAACAAAGGGAACAGGGATGGCCTGATCAGGTTCAACCATTTTCAATATTTTCTATTTCATTTCTCTCTTTGCATGAACGAACTATTTAATTAACATTTAGGCCCCAAGAGCTGGGACCTAGGCTGCGCCTGCTACATACCTACCTACCGCCTAGCTTGCCGTAAGCCCCGCAACGCAAGCCAGGCCGGTGGGGGCCCGCGCAGCCTGGAGCCCGGCTGACGAACGCCACTTCGTCTATATTATGTTATTCATATTCATTTATTGCCAACATGTACATGGAATGGATACAGATTAGGTGTAAAGGTAGCTTAAGTAAGTACATGCACCCTGTAGGGTTTTGCAAATATCTTGTTTTACATAGGTACATTTAAAAGGAGCCATTTCATTCTGGGCCTGGTCCATGTACACTACATAGAAAAAAAAGGAAAAAATAGGAGATTACAAGAAAAATATAATTTCATTAATTTTAAGACAAATGCGATGGTACAAGAATAGTTCTTCTGGTAAGTTTTTTACTATGTGAACACTATTTGAAGGCCGCCATGTTGGTTTATAATTGGCGTTTAACATGACATTGACATATCCTTCATGTCATGTTGTTTGATTTGATGTTTTTGTTTTGTCAGATATATGTAGGTTGTCAAAATGACATTTCCCACGTCCATCCGCCATATTTTTGTAGCGCTGTGTGTTGCTCTCTTTGTCGAAGAAAATCTTAATGTACCTTAGAACGAAGTCAATTTAAATAAAATAACCAATTAAATACGTTTACTTTATTGCTTAGCCATATTTTAGAGTAGTGTACACAGTGCAGGCCCAGGCTCCATATATCGATGAAACGTCTCTGAAATCGATATCGATGAAACATCAAATCAAACAACATGACATGAAGGATATGTCAATGTCATGTCAAACGCCAATGATAAACCAACATGGCGGCCTTCAAATAGTGTTCACATAGTAAAAAACTTACCAGAAGAACTATTCTTGTACCATCGCATTTGTCTTCAAATTAATGAAATTATATTTTTCTTGTAATCTCCTATTTTTTCCTTTTTTTTCTATGTAGTGTACATGGACCAGGCCCAGAATGAAATGGCTCCGTACCTATGTAAAACAAGTTAGTTAGTGCTTGAAAATATAATAAATTGTTTTTAATTGTATGGCGTGTCTGACGCTGAGATGTAGAATATTGTAGAACACTCAACCTGCGCTCGACAACCCGCGTGCCCAGCGTGGTGAGAATGGGGACACATGATAGGAATTCGGTCTGGAATGTGGGGAGGCCATGTTCAGCAGTGGACGTCCTACGGCTGAAATGGTGGTGATGAGAACTATGAGCCATCTTCAGCCTGATCGCGATGCTGTTGCAACACCCGCGATTCGAGCCCTGCGCCTGCGCATCGGACAGTGAAAGGCGACAACCGTTCCGCACTGAATGTCGCACGCGTTGGTAACATGCATTACGGTTTCGCTTTTTCACTACCTGTCTCATGCCGTGTTCAAAAGGCAAGCGATATGTCCTTGATATGTCTAATTATAAAATTCGATTCAAAAAGAGCCTTAACTCCTTTTTAGTTTTCCGTACATCATTAGGAAAAAACGGAACCCTTATAGGATCACTTTGTTGTCCATCTGTCTGTCTGTCTGTCACGATCCTTTTTCTCAGAAACGGCTAAAGGTATCAACTTGAAATTTATACCAACTATTGGGGTCCGTTAGCTTATAGTGCCGTATAATATTTATATATCGTTCTCTTCAGTTCCTGTCCATCCAAAGGTTGTTAAAAATATATGGCAATGAATGACTTATTTTTGTATGGAAATGGCAAAAATTTATAACTTCTAGGGTACTTCCAGTGACCTCACAATTCTGAAATTTGGAATGCTATGTGCAGCTTTTGTGACATAAATAAAGGAAATGGCCTAAAATTGAGGAATTTCGATGTTTTTACCACTAAAATTTGATTATTACGAGACAAAGTTATTTTGGCGGTCAATATCATTTAATGAACTACGTGAGCGACCGCAAAATGTAAATTGGTCACTTCCTACACTTGGAATTTAAGATTTTCTCATCCCGAAGCCTCAGGGCGCAAGTTCTAGCACATGACAGTCTTTACTTTTTATATAACTAAGGTAGCAAACAAGCTTACGGCCCACCTGTTGGTAAGCGGTTACGGTAGCCTACGAACGCTTGCAATATCAGACGCATCACGCACGCGTTGCCGACAATCAAACGAATCCAGTATTTACAGTCCTGTCAAGCGTTACCGTACAGTTTCTAGAAAGACCTACCTACATGGTTTCCTAGCGGTTCCCCGAGCTAATTGCTAGAAAAGTGACAATTACCCGCATAGTACCTAGGTGACAGCGGGCAACCATTGCAACCGGGTCACAGTATCACCGTAATTAGAACTCGAACCGTGAACCATTTAGCGCTTCACTTAGAAAAGTGTACAAACTGGGTTTAAGCGTTAATATCGCGATTTATCATAAGCTACAGTAACACATGCTCATTACTAGCACGAAAGCATGCTCATATTGAGAAACAAGTGACAAAGCGCATTACCCGACGAGCAAGCTTTCTTGTTTTGCCCAAGGTTCGAACCAATTACGGAAAAAAGATGTTTACATTTGAAGGCGCACAACTTTATAATAAACTACCCGCAATCATGAAAAATGTTAGCTCGTTTCACGTATTCAAAACCAAACTCGCCAAATTTATTATTGACAGTAACTGGCAAACATAGTGAGATTGGTGAATGCGTGAGACGAGTACATACCTATCTGTGTAACGTCCCGCTTAGCTGGTATTTTAACATTTTACCTACCTACTGTTTACCTACTTATTTTATTTTACCCTACATTTATAATAATATCTGCGTACGCGAACGACTAACTACTAATACTACTATTATCATTTATTACTATAAGCTAAATAATTATTCTCATGTAAGTGATTGTAATCTTTTTGAGAATAAATTTCTTTAAACCTATATTGAGCAAATCATACAGTGAAAACTAGTACGGAGGGCAGTCACTTGAATGCAGCTTTATCATAATTTGCAAATTTGCCTCGCGATAGGAAACTTGTTTGGATAAAACTTTGTAATTTATGTACCTATACAAGCTAACTTGTAACATTTTGACTCCTCCCACTGTCGATAATTTTGTCTAGTTGTAAGTAGTGGTAGATTTGCAAATGTGTACTTGTTTTTCTGAATAAATAAATAAAAAAAATAAAAAAATGTTCATTAGGAGCATGTGTATTGAAACATTGCTAATAATGAGCATGCTCATTTGCTACCTGCAGCGCGGGTGGAGGGGGGCGAGCTTTTAGGGCGTGAAACTAGCATGCCTATTGCTAGCAAATGTACCTAAACTGCTCATAAGCATGCTCATATTGAGCATACTCAATAGCACGCTTTTTAGCATGCTATTTAAAGCATGAGTAACAGTAGCAATAGACTAGTGTTTCGCCACGAACTGAGATCTCGCGATGCTTGGAATGTTTATACTTCTTCTTCTTTCATATGACACTCTATTTCATGTATTTGCACCTATAACTTATTTTTTATACTAGCTGCTCGTCAATGCCATATTATGTGTCATGCAAACCTTTCCTAAAGTAAGTCATTACAGCCCTACGGTCTAGCCGGGTCATAATGTTGTACTGAATATCATTATTTGCCATGGGACATAATGTGATTTGAATTTGGAATGCAACCCATGTAGTTGTGCTTGATCGAGGTTGGTTTCAAAAAAGTTTGGGTGCAATGAGATTTTATTCTAATTAGGCTGTATGTTAAAATTTTCTTTACACTGCCTACAAATTAAAAAAAAGAAAAACACGAAAACTTTTTAGGAAATTCATTTTCACCCACGCACGAAGAAGGATTTATTCGAATGTCGAACGGACCACTACAGAATAGACTACAAAAAAAGAAAATAAGGCGCCAAGCGCTCAAACTGCTGTGCTGTTATCTACACCGAAATTCAGTTTCGATTCAAATAAACTTCTAAAAAATGTCAAGTGACGACGACAGTGATTTTGATTCGACTCCAGAATGCATACAATCTGAAGCCTCTGGTATAGTTGGAAACTTACTTCCAGAAAAATCATTTCTTTCTACTTAACAGTCATTGTTTTCAATTGCCTCGCAGAAATTATAAAAAGTAGAGTATGCATCGCGGGCTTAAATGTGTATTTGTCTTGGGCGATCTTGAACCCCTCGTACTCAGGATTCTTGCCTTAACTCCCTCGCTCCGCTCAGGAGTTAACCATAGAATCCCTCGTTCTCGGGGTTCAATATGGCGCCCTTGACATAATACACTACTTTAAGCCCTTGTTGCATAATCTACTATTATAGCTTGCTTGCTTCTCGTGTCACTGACTGATTCATTCTTGGTCATCCTAAATTAGGTCAGTGACCAGGTTGAGGTATAGATGCCCTGAATAGGGCCTATGACCGTCGGTGAACGAATCAGTGTAGTGAAAGGATTAAAGTGCGCCTCCTAGAGGCTCCTTTAGTTTTTTACTAAAATGCCCTTAAATCTTAGCAACCCCTTGGTCGATTTTTCACGGTAAAACTTGGTCGTTGGTCAAGCTGTTCACCTACCAATTTCGAATTCAAATGATGTAGGTACCTAATGCTTAAAAAGGAATGGAAAAAGGAAAAGATAAATGCTTTTTGGTGATTCCGTCATCAAAGTAAACTTTTTTTTTGAATATTCCGGACATTTCACACACGGTCAACTGATCCCAAACTAGGTATAGCCTGTATTATGGGTACCAGAGACTGATAAACCTAGGTACATAATATAATATAGATACATACATATATAGCACCCAGACACAGAAAAAACATCTGAGTTCATCACACAAATGATTGTCCAGCGCGGGAATAGAACCCGCGACCTCTAGCGCAGAAGGCAGAGTTACTACTAACTGAGCTATGATGCCAAAAACTAAAACAAGCTTTAAGACTTTAAGACGTAAATAATCGATGCGATTTCAATGAATAAGTTAATCAATATTTAAGTTTGAAGTAAAGATGGCCTACCATCCACAAACATAGGCAGCTGCAGACGCGTGCATCTTTTTTTTCTTGCAAAACCTACATTCACCTTGATAGGTACCCACAATATTAAATAACGCAATACCGACAAAGCAGCACCGTGTCATGATGAGTAACTAGTTAAGAATAATCCCGCCACTTATTACAAATAATATTATGTACCTACATTGTTGTAAGGCTTTCATCATTCCAGCCCTTGGATGTCTTGTTTGACTGGCCTCATAGCTCAGTTGGTAGTAACTCTGCCTTCTGCACTAGAGGTCGCGGGTTCGATTCCCGCACTGGACACACATTTGTTTGATGAACACAGATGTTTCTTCTGTGTCTAGGTGTTAAATAATTATCTATTATGTATATCAGTCACTGGTACCCATAGTACAGGCTATGCCTAGTTTGGGATCAGTTGACCGTGTGTGCTATGTCCGGAATATTTATTTAGTTATGTCCACTGCTGAACATCAGCCTCCCCCACAGATACAGAACGAACTCCTATCATATATGTAGGAGAAAATTGACAAAGTTGAAAAGAAAGCGAAAAACTGAAAAAAAAAAATCGTGTGTTAAATGATACCTTCTTTAACGGTTAACTTTATCCTAGCATTTGTTTGTCTACTTACCCTTATGTTATAGGTACTTACTCTGTAAAATATTTTACCTTTATAAATGGCCCTCGATATCTTTTAACTTTATAGGTATCCTTTTGACTAGCTGTAAGTTATCCTAAGAGAATAAAATAAATAATAATATATAAATAAATAAAATACCTAATTGAAAGTTGGGGTATTTTTTTTCCACTAACTATTTTCTCTTTTTGATAGGTTATGTTATCGGAATATTATACAAGTTTTGGAACACGTTGTATCAAAGAGTCAGTCAAAATTTCGCTTCTAAAATCACAGTCTGTTTGACAGATGCGCGCGCTCAATGTCCGTGAATGAGCTATAAAAACTGACTAAAGAAACTTACACTTGTAATTACCACTGTTATTTAGTGGATCAATTATTTTAAGCAGTTTCATTTCATTCTCTCTGTGAAAGCATAATCGAAAAGATTTTGTAACTTTTTGTTACTCAGACATGTTTTAGAATATGTTAGTGGTTAATGTTCCATGTGGTGTAATTCTCGGAGCAAGCCAAATATTATGTTCGGACTTACTTTTGGCTCTGACTACCCTTAATATAAGGAATAAGGATAGATCACTGACACATTCCAACAGAGAACTAAAGTCATCGTCATAGCCCAGAGAATTAGCAAACTGAAGTTTTTTTTTTTTTTTTTTTTTTTATTATACAACTGAGGTCGAAAACAAGCGTACGGCCCACCTGTTGGTAAGCGGTTACCGTAGCCTATGAGCGCTTGCAATACCGGAGGCATCACGCACGCGTTGCCGACCCCGAACCCCCCTCCCCTAAAGAGCTCTGGCAACCTTACTCACCGCAGGAACACAACACTATTTGAAACAAATAATGTTATTTGGCTGCAATCTCCTGTAAGGCGGAGGTACCTCCCCAGGCGGGCTGCTCCAATTTAGAACGAGAAAATCTCGCTGTGCCCTACCTCCTCCTAGTGAAGTGCCTGAAGTGGCAGTGAGCTGGTCATATATGCCGAAGAACCGACATCCGCTGGGGTAAACGAGTTCTCAAGTGGAGATCACGTCTTGTCACGAAGTGTGAGGCGCCCCCCGGCAAGGTGGAGCGATGACCTACGAAAGGCGGCGGGCAGTAAGTGGATGAGAAGGGCCGAACACCGGGCTCAGTGGCATGTATTGGGAGAGGCCTATGTCAAAGTCAAAGTCAAAGTCAAAAGGCATTTATTTCAATAAAATCACTAGGATCACTTTGAAACGTCTTAGAAACTAGGTGAAGCTATGCCTGTTCCTCGCGACCAAGCCTAGAAGAATCAGGCAACAAACACGGCTTGGTGCCTATAATTTTTTTCGATGATCCTTTTTCACAAAATATGTCCAGCAGTGGACTAATGTGGGCTGATGATGATGACGGATTAACTATTTTAAAAGCAGGTGTGCATCGTGTGCTGGTAAGTAGACCCGGTACCAACTGCCATCTTGCGCCGCCGCCGTGCTCATCAACTTGCTGCTCCAATTTAGAGCGAAAAAAATTCGCCCTACCTCACGAAGCCTGGCCCCCAATTCTACTAATTATTTTATTTGTGTTTATTTTTATTTTTATTTATTCGGGACAACAAACAATTTCACTCACATATTACTAAACTTAATTAAAGTAGGTACTAAAGTTCTTAGAGTGTAATCAGCCCCGTTGTCCAAGTTGTTGTATGTCGTTGTTGTTGTTGCTGTAATTCAATGACATGATAATGATCGCACCATTAACATTCAGTTTCGATTGTAGCCACCTTCGTTTATTTGATTTCATTGGTCAATTGGTGTCACAATGACTGCCATTGATAAACGATTGTGATAGCAGAATACCAAGTGTCAAAAGTGGTAATTTTGCCATTGAACCATTGCCATTTTGAAGCCATTGAATTAGTAGAATTGGGCCCCTGGTGTACGAACGACCAAGAAATAACCACAGACAGGAAAGCCATGATACAGGACATTACAGGACTATCCAACTAACCTTTTCATATGTCTGCTGGTCTATTTATAAATACTAACTCCAGGCTAACTAACATAGTCAAAGTGCCTAGGTGTACACTTGGAGAACAATGATCACACTGCCACAGATTCAGTAGCTGTGTCTATGGCCGTTCCGTGACTCGTTCACACGATTGTAATTTTACTTTCACATCGAAGTAAGGGGGCCTTGCACAATATACCTACCTAGCTACAATACATCTGAGTATAGAGAAAACAATATAAATAGGTAATTTTTTTTAATACAACTGAGGTGGCCAGCCTACATACGGCCCACCTGTTGGTAAAGTAAAGTACCTAAGTAAAGTAAAAATATTTTTATTGAAATAATAAACATTTAACAATCTTATTATAGGCTCCTGAACTAGTTTTAAACTGTATTTCAAGAGCCAATGGCTTCTCCTAGTTAATGTATAATTAAAATTATTATGTCTAAAACAAAAATAATATTCAGTGCAAAAATTGGAAAGTAAGTAAAAATAAAAAGTAAAAAAAAAGTAAGCGTAAGCGGTAAGCGGTTACCGTAGCCTATGAGCGCTTGCAATACCTTATGAAGTAATGAGGCATCATGCGTTGCCGACCCCGAACCCCTCCCCCCCCCACCCCTAAGGAGCTCTGGCAATCTTACCGCAGGAACACAACAGCAGCGTTGCCAGAAGGTTACTATTGTAACCTTTTAGGTGATTTTTAACTCCTTCAGGTTACCTCTAGGTTACAATATTACTCGAAAGGTTACTTTTGTGTGATTTCATTTTTAATTAAATTAAAATGAACCGGTACGCAATGTTGGCTAACGCAAAACTTCGTTCGAAAGGCTGTAAGTGCCACTCCTAAAAAACAAGTCTGACAATTTCTATTATTATTACATACATACATAAAATCACGCCTGTTTCCCAGAGGGGTAGGCAGAGAACACGGTTTTCCACTTGCTACGATCCTGACATACCTCTTTTGCTTCATTCACTCTCATCACATTCCTCATACATGCTCGTCGGTTTAGGGTACTCACGACCTGGCCTTTTTCCAAAACGTCACCGATTTGGTCACTAAACGTACGCCTAGGTCTTCCCCTTCCAACGGTCCCATTCACACTCGCCTTATACACCTGTTTCGTCAATCTTCTTTCGTTCATTCTCTCTACATGACCAAACCATCGCAGCATACCTTTCTCAATCCTCATCACTACGTCTTCTTTCACCCCACAACGCTCTCTTATCACACTGTTCCTCACTCTATCTTTCAAAGTTTCTCCACACATACTTCTATTATTATTATTCACATATATTTAATAAAAATCTCATTTATAAAATACATTTTTTACTACAAAAGTACATCTTAATATCAAAAAAGAATATCAAAACAACTATTATAGTAAAAAATATATATAAAAATGGAGAACCACCGACCGCGAAGCTCGGCTCAAGCGGTCGGTGGCTAGGGCTGCAGAGAGAGGAACCTCCTGACTATGCGTGCCGAGACCAGGAGTACCGCCCTCTGTATCTGGCCCTTCACCCAGCTGTCTAGCGAGAGCCTCTTAAGGTATTGATCGAGGGACTTCGCTATCAGTCCGTTCACTGACACCACTATCGTGACGATAATCGTTGAATCCACCTCCCACATGGCGGTAATCTCGAAGGCCAAGTCAAGGTACTTGCTGAGCTTGTCCTTCTCGGCCTTCACGAGATTAGCATCATGGGGGATAGTGACATCAACGAGTATCGCCCGGCGCTCCGACCGGTCTACCAGCACAATATCAGGTTTATTGGCGACAATAGTCCTGTCCGTGATGATAGACCGGTCCCAGTAGAGCGTGGCACGGCCATTCTCGAGAACTGGCTCCGGTACGTACTTATAGTACGGCACCTCAAGTCCAACAAGGCCGTACTGGAGAGCAAGTTGCTGGTGAATGATTCTGGCTACTTGGTTGTGCCTGTGCAAGTACTCAGAGTTAGCAAGATGCGAACAACCCGAAAGCACATATTATTATTATTATTAATATCTTTATTTCAGGCTTCTCGACATATTACACAAACATGTGTATATGCCATGGCCCATATCTATTCTTACTAGAAACTGTAAAAAATAAAAAAGGTTATTTTTCACACTAAATGGTTACTTTTTTATGCATTTCCGGTAACTTTAGACAAGACCCGGCTGGCAACACTGCACAACAGTATTTTCAACAAATAATGTTACTTAGCTGCGATCTTCTGTAAGGCGGTGGTACCTCCCAGGCGGGCGGGCTATGTTGTATAATATAACACATGCCAATAGGTAGCAAGTGCTCAATAAAACAGGTCTCATAGCTCAGTTGGTAGTAACTCCGCCTTGTGCGCTAGAGGTCGTGGGTTCGATTCCCGCACTGGACAAACATTTGTGTGATGAATACAGATGTTTGTTCTGTGTCTGGGTGCTGGGTGTTAAATATATATCTATTATGTATATCAGTCTCTGGTACCTATGGGTACCAGAGACTGATATACATAGTACCTACCTACATAGTACCAGTATGAGTACAGGCTATGCCTAGTTCGGGAACAGCTGACAGTGTGATAAAAAAAAAAGTAAAAAAAAAAGCATGGTTTCGTGCTAATGGGCATGTGTAGGTACCATTATTACACAATAGAGCACCTACTTAGGCACTTCCTCATCTACGGGTCGTCATGGCGTGCTTGTATTGGCTCGGCACGTGTGTCCGGGATATGGGGGCGCACGTGCGCTCCAGGTGGCAGCACGGTGATGAGCGCAAGCGTGGATGGTAGCGGCGCATTATGGTTAGGCGTTTGACCACCAGCTCACTTTTGCAAGTGAGATGTGGCCTAAGATGGAGCACGCTTTAACAGAAGGAACTTATTCACTCTAGATTTGAAGACTCCTAGATTGTACTCATCCGGGAAAACAGACGCAGGCAGATCGTTCCACTCTTTGCCAGTGCTTATAATAAAGGTGGAGCAGAAACGTTTGGTTCGACACTGTGGTATGTCGTCATAAAACCTACATAAAATGTACCCTATATGCTATTCTGGGTAAAGAACTCTTTATATCTCTCTATATATTTTTGGAGGAGGTAGGGCACAGCGAGATTTTCTCGTTCTAAATTGGAGCAGCACACCTGGTGAAGTACCTCCGCCTTACAGAAGATCGCAGACAAATAGCATTATTTGTTTCAATTTGTGTTGTGTTCCTGCGGTGAGTAAGGTTGCCAGAGCTCTTTTACGTTTGATGCCTCTGGTATTGCAAGCGTTCATAGGCTACGGTAACCACTTACCAGCAGTTTAAAAAAAATAAAACGCACGCCGTTTAAACTCTGCGTGAGCCACATAAGAACACACACGGCAAGTAATTATTAGTTAGGTAGAGTCGATTTTGCTAAGAAAACCTCACGCTTATAAGATTTCGAAAATAATAGTTAAAGAAATACTAATGTGACAAAAAGAGTGTTAGATATGAATGTGGATGGATGTAGGAGTAGAGGTAGGCCAAAGAAAAGATGGATGGTCTGTGTGAAAGTGGATATGGTGAAGAAAGGAGTGAGTGCTGAGATGACGACTGATAGAGAGAAATGGAAGAAGAATACATGTTGTGCCGACCCCACATAAAATAAATAAATATTCCGGACATATTCACACGATCAACTGATCCCAAACTAGGCATAGCCTGTACTATGGGTACCAGAGACTGATATACATAATAGATATATATTTAACACCCAGACACAGAACAAACATCTGTGTTTGTCACACAAATGTTTGTCCAGTGCGGGAATCGAACCCGCGACCTCTAGCATGAAATAGCGACATGATGTGGGATAAGGGCAGGAAGATGATGATTTAAAGAAAAACAAGTATTTTTGTTACAAAATCGCTGTGTTAACTTTCGAGTTACCGTAGGGCGATTTGTAATGAGCTACCGTGCGCGCGTGACTTGCATTCTGACACTTAATTTTAGGTCGTTTTAGTTCTAAAAGTTGAACGTGCTCCTTTGTGGTTTAGTGATAATGACACATTAGTTGGGTCAGTTATGTAAGTAGGAACTTACTTACGTAGGTCAACTTACTTAAGTGTTTTATGAATAGCTAGCTTCCGCACGCGGCTTCGCTCGCGTGGTACCTACATAAAAAAAAGCCTATATGATATTCCAGACTATAATCTATCTCTGTACCAAATTTCATCCAAATCCGTTCGGCCGTTTAGCCGTGATTGAACCACAAACATCCAAACATCCTCACAAACCGCATTTATTTATAATACAATGAACAGGCATAGCTTCACCTAGTTTCTAAGACGTTTCAAAGTGTACCTAGTGATTTTATTGAAATAAAAATTTTGAATATATATTTAAGATAATTTTAAGATTCATATAGTATGCTTTATCTATAAGCCTATGAACGCTCAGAGGCATCACATACGCGTTGCCAACTTCGTTGGTAGTAACTCTGCCTTCTGTGCTAGAGGTAGCGGGTTCGATTCCCGCACTGGACAAACATCTGTGTAATTAACACAAATGTTTGTTCTGTGTCTGGGTGTTATATATATATATTTATATTATGTATATCAGTCTCTGGTTCCCATAGTACAGGCTATGCCTAGTTTGGGATCAGCTGACCGTGTGTGATATGTCCGGAATATAAAAATAAATAAATTAGAAAGAACCCTTAAAAGAGTGTTCTTCCAGCAAGTGTGATCTTCAGCTCTGGCAACCTTACTCATCGCAGGAGCACAACACTATTTGAAACAAATTATAAAATAGGTTGTAATTAGCGGAATAGTGAAGTGAAAAATCAAAATCAACTGACGATATCCACAATGAGAAACCTAACCTCACCTTCACCTACAAACGGCTAATTGAAACCGTAAAACTAATCGATTAACGGTTAACAATACAATTAGAAAATCTGCAGCTATCTTTCTGTTTTCGTAACCCTACTTCATTCATCATCATCATTTTCCCTAGCCGTGTTTGTTGATTCTTCTAGGCTTGGTCGCGAGGAAAAGGCATAGCTTTACCCAGTTTTTGACGTTTCAAAGTGATCCTAGTAATTTTATTAAAATAAACACATTTTGAGTTTGAGTTTCAGCCACAGGACGAACACAGGCCTCATCCATAGATTTCCAGGGCAGACTTTCTATCATGTGGGGGGAATTAACCCATACTCATCGATAGGCATGCGGGTTGGCGAGCGCAGTTAGAGCCATCGTTGTTAAAATGAGGGACGCTGCTGCCCATCCCCTAGCTTTTTCCCTTAGTCACCTCTTACGACATCCGCGGATAGGTAGAAATGGAGGGGCCTATTCTTCAGCCGGGGTCACCACGGCAGGACCATTACACCATTACATAGTTTGGAACATCTAATCCAGCTGGGTGAATTTACGCCTATTCCTCGCGACAAACACGGCTCTTCTACAACACAACCATCACGGGCATGGGTCAACAAACTAGAGAGCTAAACATGACTCAATCCATAATTTTGACGATTCGTTTGTGTTCAATTCCCAAATTGGAACCTTGATGTGGGCCGCCGGCCTCCTCTGCAGTTTTTGTGAGGATGCGAGCAATCAATCTGTAAGCACTACCTTCAAGAAACGTAGACCGCTAAATAATGGCCGCTATACACATAATAACAGAATAAAACAAGTTTGTAAGGTTGTTAGAGGCTATTTGACACTGAAAATACATAGAATATTTTAGGCTTTCAGTAGGACGCCTAGGATTGTGATCCGTATTGCTTCATTTAGGACAATCTATAAATTTTTGACAGCAGTGCCTTAGTTAATACTTGCTGTGATAATAGCTTCAACATATCGTAAAGATTGTCATTAATGGAGCCATTTTAAAGGGACACATAATGTTAACAATTATATTTTTCGAAAAACTAATTGGTGCACGACCGGATTCGAACCTTTGGAACGAAAGTCTGTAAACATCGGAAAAAAAATCCGAACTTCTTCAAATAGTCAAGGAGCCGTGTTGGCCTAGTGGGAGGTTATCTGCTTGTTGAATGGAACGTTGGCGTTCTTCGTTAGTTTGTATAGTTTAGTTATAAGGTACCTAAGTTTTTTTTTTTGGTGGCAAACAAGCATACTGCCCACCTGATGGTAAGCGGTTACTGTAGCCTATGAGCGCTTGCAATAAGTAATAAGTTTAATAATACTACGAATAAAAGTATTTTCTTTCTTTCTTTCATTACGGCCGTTTATCAGCGGCATTTAGCGGTAGCTGTTTATGGAGAAATAATAATACCGTTATTGATGGTACAAACATGGACTGGCACGGTCTGTGCGCAGAACTGGCACTAATTCAATAAAAACTTTGGTCTTTGTGGTCTCCTTTGAAACTTATTTCTAAGTTTTATAAAGAGCTATGATATAACTTTTACTACTTCATGGTCTGACTCCATTTAATGAAGAGTTTAATAAATTAGTAGAATTGTTTAAATTTAAATAAAAATAGGTTTTTTTTTAAACATCCTTTAACTTAATAGATGGCCGTAATAAAAACCCCACCTTTCTTTTTCCATACAAACTGTTCCTAGCTTTCACTATTTTTTATAAAACATTTCAGTTAACAAAATATTGACGTCATATACTACATAATATTAGGCTTTAAAAATATATATATACATATATATATGTATATTCCGGACATATCACACACAGTCAACTGATCCCAAACTAGGCATAGCCTGTACTATGGCTACCAGAGACTGATATACATAATATATACATATTTAATACCCAGACACAGAACAAACACCTGTGTTAGTCACAAATGTTTGTCCAGTGCGGGAATCGAACCCGCTACCTCTAGCGCAGAAGGCAGAGTTACTACCAACTGAGCTATGAGGCCAGTAAATTTGGATTACTTTGTGGATTCTTGAAGACTTCATACTGTGAGCGGGCGGGCAAGCGGGTTTAATTAATAAATTAAAAATCTTTAATATAAATCACATAATCAGCATTTTAATTTAAAGTCACGTACAATTGCTCCTAATAGTTTTATACTTGAGTCACGATTTTTTTTTTTATACAACAGAAGTGGCAAACAAGCTTACGGCCCAGCTGATGGTAAGCGGTTACCGTATGAGCGCTTGCAATACCAGAGACATCACGCACGCGTTGCCAACCCCGAACCCCCTTCCCCCCTAAAGAGCTCTGGCAACCTTACTCACCGCAGGAACACAACACTATTTGAAACAAATAATGTTATTTGGCTGCGATCTTCTGTAAGGCGGAGGTACCTCCCCAGTCGGGCTGCTCCAATTCAGAATGAGAAAATCTCGCTGTGCCCTACCTCCTCCTACAGATTTACGATTGCACAGAACACTTAAGTGCGAGCAAAACACAAAACATGAACGAAATACCTGAATACCTAAGTACCTAGACAAAATGTTTGACTTAAGTCCAAGAGTTAAAAACTCTTAACCCGGTTCTTGACATTTGGCGAGACACTTGCAGAAGCTAAAATAAACATCGTTGACAGACCTAGAGACTTCCTCTACCTACTCTACCTTGCCCCAAATTCGTTTCACGAAAATCCTATATCTATAGTTAAAGGAAACGAGACTGACTCGGTCATCATCATCATCATCAGCCTGATGAAGTCCACTGCTGAACATAAGCCTCCCCCAAAGAGTTCCATGACGAACGGTCTTGAGCCTTTTCCATCCACCGACTTCCCGCAACCTTAACAATGTCGTCGGTCCATCGGGTGGGGGGCCTTCCAACACTGCGTCGTCCGGTTCTTGGTCGCCACTCGAGAACCTTTGTTCCCCAACGGTTATCGGTTCTGCGAGCTATATGGCCGGCCCACTGCCACTTCAACCTGCTAATTCTAAAAGCTGACTCGGTCACTCATCACAAAATCAGAGACAACAGCACTTAGAACTTTTAAATTTGGCATAGATATTTGAAAACCTTAGAAGGGTGACAGAGGATTACAACGTTTATCAACGAAATAACTAAAGAAAGAAAGAAAAGAAAATACATTTATTTTGGACACACAAGTACAGCACAAACTAATAAAATAAAAAATAAAGACACAAGGTACAGGTTACAATACAAAAGGTAGGGTAACTAACATATGGGTTATTTATTTCGATATTTATTTCAATAAGATTTTATACTATAGTATAAAATCATAATGAATGTTCATCCTATCCTACATGTGCATGGAAGGAGCCTCCGTTCACTACACTGATTCTTTCACAGACGGTCATAGGCACTTTTCAGGGCCCCCATACGCCCCTGGTCTTTGACCTAATACAAGTGACCAAGTAAGAGTCAACGGCTCGTATTCAGAGACAAGACTCAAGCATTGATCTGTACTTAAATCTCGATTTGAGTCGAGATTCTAATTCTTGAACAGTACATAAGTATAGATTCAATGATCACAGTTCACCTGAGTAAATGCTTATTCTGAAACGTCAATCAGACGAAATCGGTGCTTGAGTTTAGATTTGATTAGACATTAATCAAATGACATTTTCGCTCTGTTACACGTACTTTGATGCATATTTATACTTCACTTTATAGTTCTGTTCTATTTCCACCCTGGCTGTTTGAATTTCTGCGTAAAATGTATCGAAAATTATAAATAAATCAAAATGTAAACGAGAACATTTGAGTACAGATTTGAGACTCGATTCAGCGGAGAGTAGTTTAAATACCGTTCTTGAATAAAAGTTATGTTTGAGAAGAGATTCAATACTTAAATAGAGTTCAGCTGATCTGTGATTAAATCTATGCTTGAGTCGTGTCTCTGAATACGAGCCAATGACATGAGAAGCAAGCAAGCACTATAACGCGACTTCGCTCGCGTGGTACCTGATAAAAAGTAGCTTAAAACATAAAGAGCTTCAAGAAAAATACAAAAAGATTTCTCCAGGTCAGGCAACGCATTAGCAAAGCTCCAGGTGTGCAGATGTCAATAGGCGACGGTGACCGCTTACCATCAGGTGGGCCGTAAGCCTGTTTGCCTCCGTATAAAAAAAAAACACCATCTATTCCAAGTTTCAACGAAATCGGTTGAGCCTTTGCATGTGGTATATGGTGGGTGGTATATGGTGGCCCCCACCATTTTTATTTTTATTGTTTAAAACAGTAAACATAAAAATCCCCGCGTCAGGTAACATGATCACACTTCATTGCTCGCATCCTGTACATTGTTGTTTTGTGTTCAGTATTTATGTCAACATACTCCTTATTACAAATAGTTTAAAGTCTACATTCCTACCAAATAATGCTGACCGAAAATTGTATTGTGCTGAAAATGTTATTGATTTACTGTGTCCCGTATGTTATTGGGGTAAGGTTGCTTTTTATATGATTTTACTGTATTTTTTGTTGATAACTGCTTTTATGAAGGTGAACGGAAGTTCAAAATATCGATTTACCAACGATTTACAGCTATAGTACCTACCGATGTTTTTTTATTATTTGAGCTCAGCTACACATACTTCTCTTTCATCTTTATTTACGACTAGCAACTTTGTCCGCGTGTACAAGTAAGTCCTACCTTGAGTTTTGTCACTTCGTACACTTCAGATCTTGATTTTCCGACCCTGTGTCACGTGTGTACTGAAACCTCAGTGCCACTTGCTTGCACTTGACCGTCTTTATTACAAAATGGATTTTCTCCTATAACTCTAAAACCTCGTTAAATAATATCAATTATTCTGTGGTAAAGGCACTTCACCTTTTTGTTGTTCTAAACTCCTTCAAGAATTATTCAGTTAAGATTAGTTTCAGTAGGCATCTAAGTTCTCGAGTGGCGACCACGAACCGGACGATGTGGAAGATTGAAGTTGGAAGGCCGCCCACCCGATGGACCGACGACATTGTGAAGGTTGCGGGAAGTCGGTGGATGGAGAAGGCTCAAGACCGTTCGTCATGGCACTCTTTGGGGGAGGCATATGTTCAGCAGCGCCAAATTCGAAAAATAAAAAAACTTTTTGTGGGTAAAGGAACCAAAGACTTAGGTTGGTAGTCGACGACTAGGTAATTAAGTAGGCAATTAAACTATCACCTCAGGCACGTGTGTCTGCTGAATCCACTGTGGTACATTTTTGTATAACTTGTTGTAATTTTAATACACAGGCCTCATAGCTCAGTTAGTAGTAACTCTGCCTTCTGCGCTAGAGGTTGCGGGTTCGATCCCCGCACTGGACAAACATTTGTGTGATAAACACAGATGTTTGTTCTGTGTCTGGGTGTTAAATATTTATCTATTATATATATCAGTCTCTGGTCACCATAGTACAGGCTATGCCTAGTTTGGGATCAGTTGGCCGTGTGAATATGTCCGGAATATTTATTTATTTATAATAGAACATTATTATTTAATAACAACAACATTAGCGTAAACGGTGGAGAAATATGACAGCTAATTGACAGAATGGCGTAATGTTTTTTTGTAACTTTTGCGAAAGTAAATTAAAGGTAAATTGTAGGCAATCCTACTAATATTATAAATGCAAAAGTTTGTGAGGATGTTTGTTTCTCAACTGATTTCGTTGAAGCTTGGAATATGTAGAGTTCTTTACCTAGAATAGCATATAAACTACTTTTTATGTAGGTACCACGGGAGCGAAGCCACGGGCGGAAACTAGTCTCTACTAAATTCAATTTTGAATAACTAAAAATAAATACCTACTTAATTAATAAAAGCGGGTCAGTGACTGTTATAAAATAAATATAAATTCACATGATGAAGTAAGAGTCGATACGATGACGTAACAGTAGGTAGGTACGTAAAGTAATTATATCCGTACGGAGAGTGAAAGCAACGAACAATCGTTGAAACTAGTGATGGGCTCACGAAACGATCGAATCCGGATACGGATCCCACGCCACGTACGATAGAGTATAGGCAGGTTTGCCTGCCCAGGTAAAAACTTATCGTGTTGTACACCTTCTCCCCCACGTGCCCCAAAGTCACTTTTTATATGACTGGCCTCATAGCTCAGTTGGTAGTAACTCTGCCTTCTGCGCTAGAGGTCGCGGGTTCGATACCCGCACCGGGCAAACATTTGTGACTAACATAGATGTTTGTTCTGTGTCTGGGTGTTAAATATATATCAGTCTCTGGTACCCATAGTACAGGCTATGCCTAGTTTGGGATCAGTTGACAATGTGTGATATGTCCGGAATTTTAATAAAATAAATAATTATATAATTTATACTTTATTGCACAAGATATTACATTAAATAAAATATTAGAGCGTAGTGTCAAGCCATTTTATAACAGCCAACCTATGACGTATAGAGATGGTAGTTGGCGTTGGTAGGACTTAAAAACTATATAGGTACAAATGAATAAATATTCTGGTAGGTTAATAATAAGAGTATTTAAAAAAAAACTTCATCTGGTTGATGATGATGGATTGATGACGACACAAGCAAAGATGCTCATAGAATGGAGAGAGGGGGAATATATCTGTCAGTTTCCTGAACTGTTGGTTTTGTAGCACTGATCGGATCATACATCGATTCCGTAAATGTGTTATTATGTCCGGATATCCGGCACATCACTAGTGGCGACTGTAAACCGCGGTCAAGCACTTGCGCGTGCGTCTATGTTGCGTCTTTATGGCGCATGCGACGTGGCTAGGTATGGTGTTGTTATGACATTGTCTATGGTAGAAAGCTTATTACGTTTGGAGCTATACCATGACCCTCTTCATTAACATCTGCTCAGAACGGTGAATGAAAACATCGTGAGGAAACCCGGGGGTTATTCAACAATGCACTTATTGACCTTGTCTTTCCTGTGGATAAAGTGAATAGGCTGAGAGAATATACAGGATGAGTTTTTCAAAGAAACCAAAAATGCAATGCTGTTTTTATTTCTTTCAAAATCGAGCTCGTAACTCCTAACATCACTTTTCGATTACTCTCACGGTTTCCGATTTCGCCTAAGTGGCCCTGCAAAAAAAACTCACCCTGTATATACAAGGTGATTCATAATATGAATGTATTTATACTATCAACAAAAATAAAAGAATACCTATTAGCGGAAAAAAACAAGATAATCAAAACTTTATTTCACCAAACCTTTTCTAGTTAGCTGTTTTTGGTCTTTTTATCGTCTCTACAAGGTGATTCAAGTCAAAGTCAAAGTCAAAAGGCATTTATTTCAATAATATCACAAGGATCACTTTGAAAGGTCTTAGAAACTAGGTGAAGCTACGCCTGTTCCTCGCGACCAAGCCTAGAAGAATCAGGCAACAAACACGGCTTGGTGCCTATCATTTTTTTCGATGATCCTTTTTCACAAAATGAAATTTAAAGCTCCAGTGTGGTCCCGATTGAACTAGGTGAGGCTCAAAAGAAAAGTTATCTAATTATAATCCCTAATAAATAAGAGATTATAAAAATGTGAAAAAAAATAAGACAAATGTGAGCTTCAACAAATGATCTAATAAGAATATTAGAAAAAGATTAAAGATTCATAATAAGAATAGGTTTGTATCCTATTTATTTTATAATTTGTCGTCAACATCATAACGATGTTAATTAGAATGGCGTTGTGGTCCAAATAAAGACCAGCTGCGTACCATGAACACTTAAAAATGTTATTGTTCAAATCAGTGTAAATAGTGTTGACAGTAAAATAGTGCAGTAGAGGCCCAGTCCATTGAAATAATATAATAACTTGTACCCTCATGTCTTCTTAGATATAGCCTTCTTCAATAGTCTTCTTAGATATAGCTAGAGGAGGAGGAGGTAGGGCATAGCGACATTTTCTCGCTTTAAATTGGAGCAGCCCGCCTGGGAAGGCACCTCCGCCTTACAGAAGTTCGCACCCAAAAACATTAGTTGTTTCAATTAGTGTTGTGTTCTTACGGTAAACACTTACCAAGAGGTGAGCCGTGTGCTTATTTTCCATCATCTTAAACCAAGAAGTCAATACCTTTTAAGGCTAAAACTAACCCAGCTCCCGGCTCCTATAAAAATACCTTTCTCAAAGACAACAAGAAAATCGCCACGTTTGATGTTTCAGACCATAGACAGTGCTAATCTACTTATCTCATCTACATTGTAACGTCGGCGTCGCGGTATCGTAATATCAGAAGAAGGAAACCAGAGCTAATTAAAAACTAAAAAAAAAAATAAGTAAGACAAATATCATGTCCAATGTTCAAGTTGCACACATGTCGGACATGTTGGGAACGATGCCATTCAAGTTATAGACCCACTATGTGTATTTGGGTCAGACGTTATGTAGGTCTAACTTCGACAAAGAGTCAACCGACGAATCAAACTCGGTAGCGTTTGGGAAACTTCGTCATATCTCCTCGTCGGAGATACCGTAGAGCCTCACAGTGCGTGTTGCCAGTGATGACTTATGGCACTGAGGTCGCTAACTTTTTAATATTCTTTAATATTCCGGACATATCAGACATGGTCAACTGATCCCAAACTAGGCATAGCCTGTACTATGGGTACCAGAGACTGATATACATAATAGATATATATTTAACACCCAGACACAGAACATCTGTGTTAGTCACAAATGTTTGTCCCGTGCGGGATCGAACCCGCGACCTCTAGCGCAGAAGGCAGAGTTACTACCAACTGAGCTATGAGGCTAACTATTGGCCTATTCCTATTCTTCTGGACCACAATTATGTTAGTAATCTTACCTATGCTCCGTTTTGCCCCGGTTGAATACTTAGAAATTATTTGGAGCAGCCCGCCTGGGAGGTACCTCCGCCTTACAGAAGATCGCAGCCAAATAACATTATTTGTTTCAAATAGTGTTGTGTTCCTGCGGTGAGTAAGGTTGTCAGAGCTCTTTAGGGGGGGGAGGGGTTCGGCAGGCAACGCATTAGCAATGCTCCAGGTGTTGCTAATGTTAATAGGCGACGGTAACCACTTACCATCAGGAGGGCCGTAAGCCTGTTTGCCTCCGTATAACATTAAAAAAACATAAAAAAATTAAAAAAAAATTCGCACCCCTAGACTACTAAAGGCATGTAATTATATTTAAATATATTTATTATTTTTGTTAAAAGAGACGTTTCATCAATATATGGAGCCTGGGCCTGCACTGTGCACACTACTACAAAATATGGCTAAGCAATAAAGTAAACGTATTTAATTGGTTATTTTATTTAAATTAACTTCGTTCTAAGGTACATTAAGATTTTCTTCGACAAAGAGAGCAATACACAGCACTACAAAAATATGGCGGATGGATGTGCGTGAAATGTCATTTTGACTACCTACATTTATCTGACAAAACAAAAACATCAAACCAAACAACATGACATGAAAAATATGTCAATGTCATGTCAAACGCCAATTATAAACCAACATGGCGGCCTTCAAATAGTGTTCACATAGTAAAAAACTTACCAGAAGAACTATTCTTGTACCATCGCATTTGTCTTCCAATTAATGAAATTGTATTTTCTATATAAAAATAGGAGATTACACTCCTATTTTTACCTAATTTTTCTATGTAGTAAACATGGACCAGGCCCAGAATGAAATGGCTCCTTTCCTACGGTTTGATAGGAATTTAATAATCAGTAACGTAACGGCTCACAGTTGGATGGTATTAATGAAGAAAGAACCAGTTCTCCAAACAGTAGGTTGTAAAATTATAACGGTTACTTATTAATAAAACATTACAAAATGTTATCACATCTATTTATGCAACTAATACCTACATTTAATGAAGTCAAAGATGTCAGGAGCGTTGTAAATGGAAAGCCGTGGCTTCTGCCTACCCCCATAAAATCAAAAATAAGTTAGAATATTTGCGAAAAAAATACAATTCTTTACAGTAGTATTTTTTGTGCAGGTATTTTTTCCCGAACTCTTTCAAATCAGCTGTTATTTTTTAGTACCTAATTACCAAGCGACACCAAGATTTTCATCTGGTTGCAGCTTAACCTAGTTTCTAAGACGTTTCAAAGTGATCCTAGTGATTTAATTGAAATAAACGCCTTTTGACTTTGATCACTATAACTTTTTCGATAAACCTTTTTACAAAATGTAATGTAGAGCTTCCGTGTGGTGCCGAACGAACTAGGTGAGGTGATAGAGGTGGTTACATCCATGGTAGGGTTTGGTAACTTTATTACCACAATTTGGTTGAGTTCTAATCCATTTGCAACTTATGTAACGAGACAGTTTTAAAAGGTGATTCATATTATGTATACTGTCCCGAAAAATCAAAATCATCTACAAAGCCTTGAACACAGACGGCGTGTGGCCAGACTGTCAGTGTTCTACAAGTACCACTTTGGTGACTGTGCGCAGGATTTGCATGACCTCATCCCTCCTTCCCCCTTCTACTACCGGACAAGCAGACGCACAGGTAATTACCACCCTTACCTGGTCGACATACCACAGTGTCGAACCAAACGTTTCTGCTCCACCTTTATTATAAGCACTGGCAAAGAGTGGAACGATCTGCCAGCGTCTGTTTTCCCGGACGAGTACAATCTAGGAGTCTTTAAATCTAGAGTGAATAAGTTCCTTCTGGTAAAGCGTGCTCCATCTTAGGCCACATCTCACTTGCAAAGTGAGCTGGTGGTCAAACGCCTAACCATCTCCAATAAAAAAAAAAAATAAAAAAAAATAAAAAAAAAAATGATAGAGAAAACAAATCTTTCATTGTTTATACATTTTCCTGGACTTTTACAAATCAGCTGACTTCTGTTTTAACATCTGTTTCGGTCTTGGTCATCCTGTATTAGGTCAGAGACTAGGTTGAGGTACGGTGGCCTACAAAACGAGTATGACCGTAGGTCGGTGAAAGAATCAGTGCTCTGAAAGAAGAAAGAAAATGTATACCTCTTAGAGGTTTCCTTTCATGCACATATTGCACATGTCACAGTCTTTGATTTTTATGATTCTAGGTTGAGAAGACTAGTGTGGCGTGTAATAAATTCACGACCGAGATTCGAACACAAAGTCAAAGTCAAGTCAAAGTCAAAAGGCATTTATTTCAATAAAATCACTAGGATCACTTTGAAACGTCTTAGAAACTAGGTGAAGCTATGCCTGTTCCTCGCGACCAAGCCTAGAAGAATCAGGCAACAAACACGGCTTGGTGCCTATCATTTTTTTCGATGATCCTTTTTCACAAAGTGGAATTTAAAGCTTCAGTGTGGTGCCGATCGAACTAGGTGAGGCTCAACTAACATGCTAACTCAGCTAACATGACCTGTGGATCGGAAGGCAGGGCCATTACCAATGCTCCAGCAGTGATCGTCAGTTTGAGTTGATTTGAACCCCAAAACAGCAGATTTTTCAAAGAAAATCGAATTTCCAAAAGTCGTAGAACAAACTTAGGTATTGTTAATTGGGTGTAAAATAAGACCACTTCGGGATAGTTTTTTTTATTACAAAAAAGGCTAACGTTTGACCTCAATCTAACCTGCTGTTAAGAAACGATGACGTGGTCTACGGTGTAGCACGTTTGCCTAGAAGAAACCTATTCACTCTGGTCTTGAAGACACCAAAATTATAGGTAGGTAACCTACCTACTATTCGGAACGCAGACGTCCCGGCAATGAGTTTCAGTCTTTGGCTGTCCGCATAATAAAGCGCTTGGTGCGGCTAGGTGGTATACCAACCATAAATGGATGTCGCGTCTTCTGGTTGTCCGATGATGGTACGGGGCCGCCTTACAGAAGATCGCAGCCAAATAACATTATTTGTTTTCAAATAGTGTTGTGTTCCTGCGATGAGTAAGGTTGCCAGAGCTCTTTAGGGGGAGGGGGGTTCGGGGTCGGCAACGCGTGCGTGATGCCTCTGGTATTGCAAGCGCTCATAGGCTACGGTAACCGCTTACCAACAGGTGGGCCGTATGCCTGTTTGCCAACTAAGTAGTATAAAAAAAAAAAAAAAAAAAAATAAACAAAAAAAAAAAATGGGGATAGTATACATATGCCGAATCACCTTGTGTATCAATAAATATATTCTGGTAAGACACAAGCGCCTCATTTATGCAGTCTATTGCAATTTTAATCGTCAATAACACAAGTCAACTGCTGGAGTATAATGGCTTTACGTAAGGTAGGAAACGTAAGAAATGGAACAAGAATGAGCAGATGCAACTGGCCATAGAGCAAAGATGAATCTCTCATAGATATTCCACGTAGGTCAAAAAATTTACACAATTGTAAACAAAGAGTATTAGCGAATCAATACCTACATTTTAATATTTTCGTTTATTTTTCCTGAACTTTTTAAATAAGCTGTTTTTGTTTTTTGTCATATTTATAACTAACTAGTTTCTGCCCGCGGCTTCGCTCGCGTGGTACATAAGAACATAAAAAGTAGCCTATATGCTATTCCAGACTATAATCTATCTCTGTGCCAAATTTCATCACACCACAAACATCCAAACATACAAAATTACAAACATCCAAACAAAATTTAGCATTTAATTTTATAAGATTAGTAGGATTAACCTTCACAATGTCGTCGGTCCATCGGGTGGGACGACATTGTGAAGGTTGCGGGAAGTCGGTGGATGGAGAAGGCTCAAGACCGTTCGTCATGGAACTCTTTGGGGGAGGCCTATGTCCAGCAGTGGACTTCTACAGGCTGATGATGATGATGAGTAGGATTAAACATACGAGAAGTTTGACAACAAATTGCTACCTAGAACAGCAGATTTTGCAGTATTTTTTCAATGAAAAATTATGAATTTCCGATAGTCGTAGAACAAATTTAATTGCCAATTGGGTATAGAATAAGCCCTTCTCGAGATATCATGCATATTAGGAATCACCTTGTATACTGGGGGTCACAGTACAGGTCAGCAACACAAGTCATAGATATGTACAACATAATATACAACAGAGCTATCTGCACGCAACTCTTTGATCGCCCCACAGCGCAGACGTTAGGTACCTACTGTAGCTTAGTTGCTTCTCAGCTATGGAGGTACACGCTCGCGCCGCGTTCCGTGCATTTCTTACGTGAAATAATTAAAAACAGTGAAAAATAGTGGGGCAAAGTGATAGTGCTTGTGTAAAATGGCTAACCTAACGCTAAGGTACCTGGATGAGCTTTCGTATGTGTTGAACAGCAGGAGGAACTTGGCTGGCCAACGAGCATCTTCTGTTGGTGATCTCTTGAACGCTGAAGAAGATATCCCTTCGGTTGGTACTAGAATTTTAATTAACACTGATAATTACATGAATTTGTGTGGAAAAAATGGACATGTAACTAGAATTTCGACATGATTTCGTAAATTTTGCGCTACAAATGATTTTGTAATTTTGACGCGTAAACACTTGACGTTGAACATTCTGTGAAATTGTCTAATCCATTTTACATAATTTAATTAAGTATTTTTTTTCCAATGTTGGACGTATTGGTAGAATGTTTCAGCTGCATTAGTCACAAAAATAGCGATCATACTTAGGTATGGTAGAGATCCATGTTTTTATCGTATTATAATTTATGAAAAAAAAAACGGAAATGACTCATTTTGCATCTTCCCACTAATCATTTTTATGATTATTTTCGTTACAAAAACCTCAACAAAAACGTAAATTTCAAGGCGATTCCAAAATGCAGGAACTGAAAATTTAATTAGAAATAGATAACAACTCTCAAAATTAGCGCCGAAACTTATGATTATTTATGTAAATAACTTTGTTCCAATCGCTCAAATTTAGAAGATTCTTTCTTCATAGATGCTTATAGCTTAGATTAAGCTTAGACTGGCTCAGTTGGTAGTAACTCTGCCTTCTGCGCTAGAGGTTGCGGGTTCGATCCCCGCACTGGACAAACATTTGTGTGATTAACACAGATGTTTGTTCTGTGTCTGGGTGTTCAATATTAATCTATTATGTCTATCAGTCTCTGGTACCCATAGTACAGGCTATGCCTAGTTTTGGATCAGTTGACAATGTGTGATATGTCCGGAATATTTATTTATTTATTTTATTTATAGCTTTCTACACCAAAGTCCTATAAAGATTTCATCAGGATTTAAAGACCTCTAAGATAAACACTAATAGACTCACGACATGATAGACTTACTCTCAGATCTATAAGCGCTCAGAGCCTTCTAAGGGGTTCGTCAGAGTCACGTCCAACTATAGGCGCAGGTGCAGAGCCTTGAAGATGTCTAAGGAGTCGTCAGAGTCACGTCCAAACATTAAACTCTAACCCTTTTATTATGAAGCTGAGTTTAGACGAAGTCTAACTAAACCCTGGTTTTGTGACGTGCCATTTCATACATACGTTTGACATTATTTCATAAAGCAACTTATGGACTGGCCTCATAGCTCAGTTGGTTTGGTAGTAGCTCTGCTACGCTAGAGGTCGCGGGTTCGATTCCCGCACTGGACAAACATTTGTGTGATGAACACAGATGTTTGTTCTGTGTCTGGGTGTTAAATATTTATGTATATAAGTCTCTGGTACCCATAGTACAAGCTATGCCTAGTTTGGGATCAGTTGACCTCGTGTGATAGGCCCGGAAAAAAAAACTGTATGAAATAACACGTCACAAAACCTGGGTTTAGTTAGACCTCGTCTAAACTCAGCTTCATAATAAAAGGGTAAGATGTTAGACCTAAGCAACTCGCTGCATCGAAAGCGAACGAAAGGAAACGGCAAAACCAGAAATAAAAATTGAGGTTGTGACCTTTACAATGCGGTTGTAGCCACAGACTGTGAATTAGTTACTACAAACCAGCCACGGAATACATAATAGTCATTACGAGACAGGCGACAGAACATACAATAGTTACTATAAAACCAACGACAGATTAACGAAGAGTTAGTATAAAGACACCTCATTTACAAACAGCCACAGAATATATTGTAATAGTTATTATGAGACAGGCGACAGAACAAACGATAGTTACTATAAGACTAACGACAGAGTAAATAAGAGTTATTATAAAGACACCTCATTATTTGGACAATAGACTGGATGTGGGTTAATTTCTTCAAGCAAATACTTATTCGTTATTGGTTTTTATGGCAATGGTTATAGGTATCATAATAGTTTATCATCGTTGCGGCTGAAGATCTCATTGTTGTGTGGTTGAGTAATGTGGATGTTAGTGCTAGTTTGATTCCCACATTATGCGTTAGGATCACTTAGGTCACTGGTACATTTGGCATATAAAAATTCACGAACTAAATGTGAACTTTGTCATCAAAATATGAAACTTTAAAATTGATCCTTCGTACCGGATTGCATTGGATAAGAATTTAAATTTTGAAATTAATCTTTATTTGTTGAGCTTTTCCTTCTCCCATAATTTACCACCTTAACTTGGCCACTGAACCCATGCAGGATGATCAAGAACTAACAAGTGATTAGAATATTACATACATACATAAAATCACGCCTATTTCCCATTGGGATAGGCAGAGACTACGGCTTCCCACTTGCTACAAACCTGAACTCTTGACCTGGCCTTTATGAATATTAGCGGATATTTTTTTTTTCGAAATTTTTCGCCATTATTGGTCTTTTTATGATCTTCATAACTAATTATTAAACGAACGAAAAATTCGACATCAAGATTGCTACCTAAAACAGCTATATAATTGAGCATGAACTGATTACACGCCAAAATAGCTGATTTTTGCGTAGAGTTTTCCGAAAAATTTCGAATTTTCAAAAGTCACTGAACAAACTATTGCCCTTTGGGTGTAGAATATGCGTTTTGGATAGCATACATAATAGAAATCACCTTTTACATACATACATAAAATTACGCCTATTTCCCAGAGAGGTAGGCAGAGACCACGGTTTTCGCAACGATCCTGACATACCTCTTTTGCTTCATTCACTCTTTATTTTATTTTGTTTTTATAATTTTAGGAATACTTACGGCTAATATGCTATTAATGAAAACAATGAGTACTTAAAGGCTAATTACAAGTTTCCACATATAGGTGAAAGTAACTAAACTAAAACGAAACAGTATAAAGGTAGACCACACGTACCACAAAGAGAAGAAACATAAAAAAATATATATATAGTTAAAAAAATAAAATCAAAGCTACCTACTAATTAAAAAATAAGTCACACATCAAGCGTTTCATACGCTTGATAGTAGTGTTAAAAATGTCGACTTCAACATTGTCAACACCACTAGCCACTAATGTGTTAAAACATCTGCTTGCTCTGTTTACGAACGCGTTTTGTCTGTAGTTGGTCTTCACCAATGGCACGTAAAGAAGGTTAGGCCTACGTAATGAACCAGTATTAGTGCGCAAACCAATCTGCTCCAGCAACTCAGGACACACCACCGCACCACATTCCTTATACGTGCTCGTCGGTTTAAGGTACTCTTGATCTGGCTTTCGTCCAAAACTTTACCGATTTGGTCACGTACGCCTAGGTTTATAATCTAGCAATCTTTTTATTCGGGTACGCGAGCAATGCCGCGGGCAGCCGCTAGTTGTGAATAAAAGCCGTCACAGTACTGACTATCATCAATGGAGCCCGGTGGACCGAGGCAGCACCGGTTATTTAGTCTGTGGACGCACCGGTTCACGTTACCGATACCTGATACCCGACTCCACTTGTTTACCTTTACACCGCAACAGGGTAAGGCTTTATTACATATATTCTAGAGTCGCTTCCGCCTGCGGCTTCGTTGGTGGTACCTACATAAAAAGTAGCCTATACGCTAATAGGTAAATAACTCTATCTATTCCAAGTTTCAACGAAATCGGTAGAGCCGTTACAGCGTGATTGAACAACAAACATCCAAACATCCTCACAAGCTTTCGCATTTCTGGTATACTAGCTTCCGCCCGCGTCTTCGCTCGCGTGGTACCACCATAAAAAGAAGCTTAAATGCTATTTCAGACTATAATCTGTCTCTGTACCAAAGGAGCCATTTCATTCTGGGCCTGGTCATGTACACTACATAGAAAAATTAGAAAAAAATAGGAGATTACAAGAAAAATACAATAACATTAATTTGAAGACAAATGCGATGGTACAAGAATCGTTCTTCTGGTAATTTTTTTACTATGTGTACACTATTTGAAGGCCGCCATGTTGGTTTATAATTGGCGTTGGACATGACATTGACATATTTTTCATGTCATGTTGTTTGATTTGATGTTTTTGTTTTGTCAGATAAATGTAGGTTGTTGATGACATTTCACGCACGTCCATCCGCCATATTTTTGTAGCGCTGTGTGTTGCTCTCTTTGTCGAAGAAAATCTTATTGTACCTCCGAACGAAGTCAATTTAAATAAAATAACCAATTAAATACGTTTACTTTATTGCTTAGCCATATTTTAGAGTAGTGTACACAGTGCAGGCCCAGGCTCCATATATTGATGAAACGTCTCTTTTCATCCAAATCCGTTCGGCCGTTTAGCCGTTATTGAACCACAAACATCCAAACATTCTCAGAAACTTATAATACGCATTTATAATATTAGTATAGGATATTCTAGACTAGCTTCCGCCCGCGTCTTCGCTCGCGTGGTACCAACATAAAAAGCCTAAACGCTATTCTAGGTAAATAACTCTATCAAAGTAGGTATTCCAAGTTTCGACGAAATTGTTTGTATGGGGGTCATTGAACAACAAACATCCAAACATCCGCACAAGCTTTCACATTTATAATATTAGTAGGATGCTTGTCGTGTCACTGATTCTTTCTTGGTCATCCTGTATCAGGTCAGTGACCAATAAAGTGCGCCTTAGAGGCTCCTTTCGTGCTCATGTCACATGTTTTCTAAAGGGATAGTCAGATGCACGTCCGCATATTACATTGGCACTTGGACAAATTTTATGCGTGACAGATTGCAAGTTTCCTCACGAGTGTTCATTTTCCGTGTCCGTTAATTTTACGAATAGTACCTAAAACTCGTTGGTTTTCGAACTCACAACACTCGGACTCACCAGCACGCGCGCCGTGTTTTTGCCTGAATCTTCTAGGCTTGTTCGCGAGGAACTTCATAGCTTCACCTAGTTTCTAAGACGTTAAAGTGATCCTAGTGGTTTTTTTTAAATAAACGCCTTTTGATTTTGATGATTCTGATTGAAAGTAAGGATACCTCCCAGTGTGCCAATAGGGCTCAACAACTAACGATTATGGATGATAAATCGACAGAATGTTTGTAATGAACGCATAATGTATAATGGTAGAGCTCTCTTGTGCATCTTATTTTGTATTTAGGTTTAAAGACATTTATTCTCAAAAAGACAAACATGTCACTTACATGAGAATATTAATACACATTATGCAATAGTTGTTAGTAGGTCATTCTGTAGGTAGGTAGGTAATAAGTAGGTATTGGAAGTACGTAGTATTTAGGTAGGTTTTATTAGTAGATATACTTTTGTTATCGTTGTTTTGCTTTCAGTTTTATCGATTTTGACTACTTGTGATCTATTTGTTAGGTATGATTTAATAATTTTTTTATACTACCTGCTCGTCAATGCCATATTATGTGTCATGCAAACCTTTCCTAAATTAAGTCATAACAGCCCTACGGTCTAGCCGGGTCATAATGTTGTACTGAATTTCATTATTTCCCATGGGACATAATGTGATTTGAATTTGAAATGCAACCCATGTAGTTGTGCTTGATCGAGGTTGGTTTCGAAAATGTTTAGGTGCAATGAGATTTTATTCTAATTAGGCTAAGTATGTTAACATTTTCTTTGCACTGCCTACAAATTAAAATAAAGAAAAACATGAAAACTTTTTACGAAATTCATTTTCACCCGCGCACAAAGAAGGATTTATTTGAATGTCGAACTGAACACTACAGAATAGACTACAAAAAAAGAAAAAAGGCGCCAAGCGCTCAAACTGCTGTGCTGTTATCTACACCGAAATTCAGTTTCGATTCAAATAAACTTCTAAAAACTGTCAAGTGACGACGACAGTGATTTTGATTCGACTCCAGAATGCATACAATCTGAAGCCTCTGGTATAGTTGGAAACTTACTTCCAGAAAAATCATTTATTTCTACTTAAAAGTCATTATTTTCAATTACCTCGCAGAAAGTATAAAAAGTAGAGTATGCATCGCGGGCTTAAATGTGTATTTGTCTTGGGCGATCTTGAACCCCTCGTACTCAGGATTCTTGCCTTAACTCCCTCGCTCCGCTCAGGAGATAACGATAGAATCCCTCGTTCTCGGGGTTCAATATAGCGCCCTTGACATAATACACTACTTTAAGCCCTTGTTGCATAATCTACTATTAGTGCAATACCTTTAATACTTATAGCTTCTTCTTTATATATTGCTATTTTCCAAAAATAATCTTCATTTCAGTCGTAAAAACCCAGATTCGATGACCTTGCTTGCGCGCGCTGTAAAATATTACGAGCGACGAAAACTTTTATAGAATGAAAGAAGAAAGAAGGAAAACAACTTTTATTGGCTACCACAATAACTTTTTTCTATTTAGGATATACAGGATGAGTTTTTCGCTTTCATTATGACCTAACGAATAAATCAGTAAAATATTGTTGAATTTATAAATTTACAATTACTAGAACTCACTGACTTTGCAGATATCAGATGCCTGAGTCTGTCATGTTGTTCAGTTACTCACTTGTCACCGGTGAGTGGTGAGAGTGAATAGTTGACCGTTTTTGTATGGTGTCACGTATAGCGCCCCTACTAAAACCGGCAATGTACTCACTTTTTATCCGGGTACCAAAGCTGCGGGCAGCCACTAAGTTTATAAATAGGCAAACCGATATCGCGCTAACCTATTACTCCCCAACTTTTCCCTGATTTATGTCTGAAATTATGTTAGTGGTCTCAAACGGTGAAGGAAAACATCGTGAGGAAACCAGCATGTCCTAGAACCTAAAAAACCCGAAGACATGTGACATGTGCACTGAAAGGAGCCTCTAAGAGGCGCACTTAAATCCTTTCACTACACTGATGCTTTCATCGACGGCCCTTTTCGGGGCCACCATACCTCAACCTGGTCACTGACCTAACACAGGATGGCCAAGAAAGAACCAGTGACAAGAAGAAGAAGCCTGAGGTCCTATCTGAAAACCAGCGCTGCTACGCCTCGGCGGGGCAGCAATAAGCTGAGATAGGACCTTTTTGACCCATGCCACTGCAGCATAGACAGTTCTCGCCATAAGTAGGTATCACCAGTTGGCACCTACTTGATAGGCGGGTTAGGCGCCTGCTTTTCTGTTAATGTGTAGTTTATTAAGTTTTTAAGTTCACTGTCTAACTACCTACTAAGTGCCTAAGCTGTTTGTTTATAGTGATTGTAACCTACTGTTGTTTCTTCCGATTGTTTTTATCTCTGTCTGTGCTGTATTTGTGTGTGTCGAATAAATGATTTATCTATCTATCTATCTATCTAAATTGAAATTAGCTCGTATTTTTGCTGTTTGCCCTTGGAGCTATCGTCTGCGTAAGTGATGACGTCACAGCATCTATTCCAGACGAGCACTATGGGTTATTGGATCATCTCGTGAGATTCCATTATCGATTGAATTATTGGCTTTAGACAATGGCGGACTTGCTCTACATCTCAGCAACGTCTATCTGACTTCAATAAAAGGATGAGGCTATATCAGTCCGGTTAAGAATATTCATAATGTTGACTGGCCTCATAGCTCAGTTAGTAGTAACTCTGCCTTCTGCGCTAGAGGTCGCGGGTTCGATCCCCGCACTGGACAAACATTTGTGTGATAAACACAGATGTTTGTTCTGTGTCTGGGTGTTAAATATTTATCTATTATATATTCATAATTATATCAGTCTCTGGTCACCATAGTACAGGCTATGCCTAGTTTGGGATCAATTGACCGTGTGAATGTGTGCGGAATATTTATTTTTTATTTCTATTTTATTCAAATTGAAAGTCAAAAGGTGTTTATTTCAATAAGATCACTTTGAAACGTCTTAGAAACTAGGTGAAGCTACGCCTGTTCCTCGCGACCAAGCCTAGAAGAATCTGGCAACCAACACGGTTCTAACAAAAATACCTGAGTAACGATTCCGCTTTTAAATGAGCCGTCTCACTAGTCACTTGTGAGTGATTCCTCGCTTGAAGTGTCACTGATTCTTTCTTGGTCATCCTGTATTACCTCCTGTATCCTGTGATATGACCAGGTTGAGGTATGGTGGCAAAAGCAGATTAATTCAGCGCACGATAATTTGTAGTCTATTGTACCCTCCGGTCACCCACCTATTGACGCTGAACGTTGCTTTCAAAGCCGCGTGGGCTTACCCAAACAAGTTTCATCCACGAGATACTACATTTACATCACCAAACCAGTCAATGCTTTAGCATCCGCATAGATTTACGCAGTATCCCCTGTTAATCAAAATCCAACTCTATCCCCTTGTCATAAGACCGACCTAATGGTAGGAAATGGGGGACAGACAGGATGGCGGCAATTGGATCGCCCTTGCCGAGATCATCCTGTTCTGATGCTGAGGTAATATCGACTTTATAGTGATATAGATAAGGGTCTGGCTGTGGCGCATTGATTTGACCTACGTTTGTGCGACCTATATACAAGGTGATTCATAACATGTATACCATCCTGAAAGGAGGTTATTCTATCAACGAAAAGAAATACTATTAGCGAAAAAAAACATCAATATTATCTTTCATTCTTATTATCATCTCAAATTAGCTGTTTTTTTTGTATTTTTATCATCAATTACTAAACATACAAGAAGTTCGGAATCAAGATTGCTGCCTAAAACAGCTGATTCATTGAGTTTGACCTAATTTGACCCCCAAAACAGCTGATTTTCGCATAGAGTTTTTTCAATGAAAAATGTCGAGTTTCCAAAAGTCGTAGAACAAACTTTATTGCCAAATGGTTGCAGAATAAGCCCCTTTCGGGATGGAATACATATTATGAATCACCTTGTACAATATGGTCTGTCTAATTTATAATTCTTATCCTATCCTACTAATATTATAAATGCGAAAGTTTGTGAGGATGTTTGGTTGTTTGTTGTTCAATCACGCCGTAACGGCTCTACGGATTTCATTGAAACTTGGAATAGATATAGTTCTTTACCTAGAATAGCATATAGGCTAGCGCGCGAGCGAAGTCGCGGGCGAAAGCTAGTAGGTGATAATATAGATTTTATATATCAGCCATGGGCCTATAAAAGGTGATTCATAATATGTATTCCATCCCGAAAAGGTCTTATTCTACAACCTATTGGCAATAAAGTTTGTTCTACGACTTTATGAAACTCAAAATTTTTCATTGAAAAAACTCTATGCGAAAATCAGCTGTTTTGGGGTCAAATCAGGTCAAACTCAATGAATCAGCTGTTTTAGGTAGCAATCTCGAATCCGAACTTATTGTACGTTTAGTTATTAGTTCTAAAGATGATAAAAATACCAAAAACAGATAATGTGAGAAATTCTTAGAAAAAATATTCAAAAAAAATTAATGTTTTTTTTCGCTAGTATTATTTCTTTTTGTTGATAGAATGTTCATACGGCGTACGATATGTCATCTTTAATTTATTTAAAAAGGTACTTTTTGCACTTTGAATAAAGTTTTTTGACGTCACTAACTTGCGCACGCGGATTCAGTCACGAGGTACCTAGATAAAAAGTAGCCTATAATGCTATTATAGGATAGTAGGAATTAGTAGGATGCGGCGTTACCAGTGGCGGAGTTGCCCTAAGGCCCAGTAGGCCCGGGCCTAGGGCGGCCAGATATTAGGGACGGCAAATCGTGACCAAAAATTTGTAGAAATAGACGTAGAAAAGCTCATAATTTCGGAATATATTTACAAATTAGTAACTATTATAGTTAATTAAATGTCTGATTTGGATAAGATAAAGTTGGCAATAAAGTAAATTCATTATGTACCTAGTCTAATGATGGGTGCTAAGAAAGGGGCGGCACATCGACTGGCCTCATAGCTCAGTGGTAGTAACTCTGCCTTCTGCGCTAGAGGTAGCGGGTTCGATTCCCGCACTGGACAAACATTTGTGACTAACACAGATGTTTGTTCTGTGTCTGGGTGTTAAATATATATCTATTATGTATATCAGTCTCTGGTACCCATAGTACAGGCTATGCCTAGTTTGGGATCAGTTGACCGTGTGTGAAATGTCCGGAATATTTATTTATTTATTTTATTTTATTATTTACATGGACTAGATGGGGTCACGGGGCCTAGAGCGGCCAAGACTGCAAATCCGCCACTGGGCGTTACACCATTAACATCAGTATCTGCGATCCTTATTGAGGTTCAGCCTGTAGTTGACAATGCATTGAATTGGGTGATTCATCTGGGCAAGCCCAGTCCTTCCTGTCATGCGTAACATACTCGTACCAATTATTAGCGAACCTAGTCTTTAATGGAACTAATAATACCTACTCCCAACGACAAAATAAATATATCCTATCTTATTCCTACTAATATTATAAATGCGAAAGTTCGTGAGGATGTTTGGATGTTTGTGGTTCAATCACGCCCAAACGGCCGAACGGTTTTTTTTTTTTTATGTTATACGGAGGCAAACAGGCTTACGGCCCACCTGATGGTAAGTGGTTATCATCGCCTATTGAAATCAGCAACACCTGGAGCATTGCTAATGCGTTGCCTGCCAAACCCCTCCCCCCCTAAAGAGCTCTGGCAACCTTACTCACCGCAGGAACACAACACTATTTGAAACAAATAATGTTATTTGGCTGCGATCTTCTGTAAGGCGGAGGTACCTCCCCAGGCGGGCTGCTCCAATTTAGAGCGAGAAAATCTCGCTGTGTCCTACCTCTCGTAAAAATGATTTGTATGAAACTTGGAATATAAAGAGTTCTTTACCTAGAATAGCATATATCACATTATTTTGGCATATTACACATGTTTGTGTAATATGTCGTGTAGCCTGAAATAAAGATATTAATTAATAATTAATTAATATAGGCATTTTATGTAGGTACCACACGAGCGAAGCCGCGGGCGGGACCTAGTATTATAAGCGCGAAATTTTGTGAGGATGTTTAGATGTTTAGATGATTGTTGATCAATCACGTCGTAACGGCTCAACCGATTTCGTTGAAACTTGTAATATATAGAGTTCTTTACCTAGAATAGCATATAGGCTACTTTTTATGTAGGTACCAGGCAAGCGAACCCGCTGGCGGCGGCTAGTGAATAATAAATAATCAATATGAGTGTAATTACGTAAAATACTATGAAAATTCAATAAGATTCTCATGTCCGTCGATATTGCAAAATACCTGGCATGCTCGCATTGCTAGTACCTTCTGTCACGACACTTGCTTTGCCTGCTTTCTAACTGCAATCTACTGATTATTTATATGGAAATAAAGATGGTCGTGAATCGTAGTAGCCTAGAATAGAAAAACGTTTATTTTGTTACTAATACCCATACAAAAAATGCAATTCAACATGGTAACAAAAATGGCCACAACTCAGCATGTGCTAGGGCAGAGCAGATCATACCAAAGCGCTGGTCTTCCGTGGTCGCACTTGGATACTAGTATGAGCGTGCAGTACTACTGCTATAGTGTCCTAAAATAATTAACCTACTATAAACATGCTTGCAAATCTGTATTTTACCAATAAATAACTATAAACTATAACTGTACTGCATGGATCTGAGTGTTGGGCAACCAAAGGGACGGATGAAAGAACAGTGCATGCTGCGGAAATGAGAATGTTGAGATGGATGTGTGGAGAGACTAGAATGGACAAGATACGGAATGAGTACATCAGAGGAAGTATGAAAGTAGCGCCAGTGACTGAGGAGTTGAAGAGCAAAAGGTTAACGTGGTATGGGCATGTCATGCGGAGGGAAGAATGCCATGTGACTAGAAGAGTGTTAAATATGAATGTGGAAGGATATAAGGGGAGAGGTAGACCTAAGAAAAGATGGATAGATTGTGTGAAAGACGACATGAGTAAGAAAGGAGTGAATACTGATTTGACGGCTGATAGAGGGGAGTGGAAGAGAAAAACATGTTGTGCCGACCCCACATGAAGTGGGACAAGGGCAGGGAGATGATGATGAACTATAAACTATAAATGGTTCCTTTCTTTATAAATGGTTTGAAAATAAATAAGTACATTTTTAAATATTCCGGACATATCACACACGGTCAACTGATCCCAAACTAGGCATAGCCTGTACTATGGGTACCGGAGACTGATATCCATAATAGATATATATTTAACACCCAGACACAGAACAAACATCTGTGTTAGTCACAAATGTTTGTCCAGTGCGGGAATTGAACCCGCGACCTCTAGCGCAGAAGGCAGAGTTACTACCAACTGAGCTATGAGGCCAGTCATAAAACAAGGTATATTCTCTTAAACTAGCTCAAAAGAGCTTGAGGCCTAGAACGACTGCTGTGATTCCAACAATAATTTCTTAAGATATTTTTTAAACCTACGCCCAGAACTGTAGCATGATGGATGAGAGGATGCTATAGGTGCTGGGCAAGCCTGCTCCATCTACCATGTCCCAGGAGCTACAATTTCACACTACAGCGAGTAAAAGTTCTAACAGAACATACATACATAAAATCACGCCTATTTGCCGGAGGAGTAGGCAAAGACCACGGCTTTCCACTTGCTACGATGACATACCTATTTTGCTTCATTCACTCTCATCACATTCATCACATTCCTCATACGTGCTCGTCGGTTTAGGGTACTCTTGACCTGGCCTTTGTCCAAAACGTCACAGATTTTGGTCGCTAAACGTACGCCTAGGTCTTCCCCTTCCAACGGTTCCATTCACACTCGCCTTATACACCTGCCTCGTCAATCTTCTTTCGTTCATCCTCTCTACATGACCAAACCATCTCAGCATACCTTTCTCAATCCTCATCACTACGTCTTCTTTCACTCAACAACGCTCTCTTATCACACTGTTCCTCACTCTATCTTTCAAAGTTACTCCACATATACTTCGCAAAGCTCTCATTTCCACTGCATTTATCCTACTTTCATGCTTTACCTAAGTGTTCTAACAGAACGCAGTGTTGGAAGGCCCCCGACCCGATGGATCGACGACATTGTGAAGGTTGCGGGAAGTCGGTGGATGGAGAGGCTCAAGACCGTACGTCATGGAACTCTTTGGGGGAGGCCTATGTCCAGCAGTGGATTTCTACAGGCTGATGATGATGATGATGATGATGACTATCCTATTTAAGAAGGTTTGTGAGAATGTTTGGAATTTTAGATATTTTTTTTTGTTCAATCACGCCGTAACGGCTCAACAGATTTCCATGAAACTTGAAATAGATAAGAGTTCTTTACTTAGAATAGCATATAGGCTACTTATAATTAGGGTACCACGCGAGCGAACCCACGAGCGCTAGCCATCTATTAATGCAGTACCTACATAATGTCTTACTGTTCAAGGCCTAACTACTTGCACATTAGTCCCAGTTGTGGGAATAGTCTGATTACAAAATAATACGTTGTGCGAAGACAATGGATGTAAAAGTGAACGGTTTCGCAATTACTGATGGTACTGTATTGCAATTAAATAACTTCCATTGAGCTGTTCTGATAGATCACAGGCTACGCCAACATGCAACGTTCAGGGGGCCAATTCTACTAATTCTTGTTCTTCTTCTCGAGTCAAGGACTCTTTCAAACTCTACTCGAACAATATGAAGCAACCTCGATGGCCCTTTCCGTTGCCTCATTTAGGTTCTCCCAAGTGCAGGTGGCCGTGCACAGTGGACAGGAAAGCAGGTGCCGCATGTCCTGTACGGGGGCTCCGCACTCGCACTGTACTCTGGAAGAGTCAATTATATTTATTTATTTAAATAAATATGCATGCATCTTTAATGCACACAAAAAACAATGTACAAAAGCTGGGCTTAATGCCAAGGCATTATCTACCAGCCAGCCTGATTGGGTAGAAACAGGAGGTTGGCGTGCGACAGATTGTTTAACTTAACTAAAAACTATACTATATATAACCATAACTATATTTAAATATGTATATATATATATATATATAATACACTGCAATAGATTAACAGATAGTACAAAACAGTGTTTTAATAACATGTAGTGTAGATGCTAGATGTTCTTAAGGAAATGTTCACGAGTTAATCGTTTAAATGAATCCTTGGAGTCAACTTTTTTGACAATTATACCCCATATAGCCAGGTTTTTTCTGCAGCAGCTAACTTGGGACCGTCAGTTTAGGGATCTCCATATTGGCCACTGCAAGTCATGTCCAGGCAGTAGGTGCTCTGCTGGGGTAATAGATTTTGGAGGGGGAGGATGATTTTAATGTACAACTCTTAAAGGCCTTTGCCGACTGCCCCGTATGACGGTGCTATGAACGTATCAGGCAGGAAAAATGACGACAGACGCTACTGCGCCCGCTAGAACTTATCATTATATTCTCGTCGTGAATTCGCTGTCGGTCAGGTTATGGCACGATACGGTGCTGGTCGGTGACGGCACGGTGTAATGGACGTTGTTTCATAATAATTTATACAAATAATATTTTTTTGCATGTGCCGATACGGATACGGTCATGGTATGGAATATTCTAGTGGGAAAATAATGTTAGCGGCTACATTTCAGTTGCAGATCAACTTTGTTTCGGCATAAGTTAGGATTATTATTACTTGTAAAGAACTGTAATTACTGTAAACCTGACATGCCTATGTTATATGTTTGTAACGAAATGGTCAATAAATGAATTGAATTAAATTCAGTGTATGCGTAATGGTAATGAAGTTCGAAACTTTGAGGACGATTTCATCAATTTTAGCGACATCTGAAGATTTTCAAACATGAAAAGGAATATAAATTGTAGCCTATGTGAGTCTAATGTAGAAGCTTTATTATTGTAAAGTTTCATTAAAATCCATTCAGTAGTTTTTACATGAAAGAGTAACAAACATCCATCCATCCATACTTACAAACTTTCGCGTTTATAATATTATAGTAGGATAGGATCTAAACAATTTTTTTCACTAGGTAACCGAAACGTGTTTATATAGGGTAAATACCTAAAGACAGTTAAATGAAATAAGTACCTAATGATGACGTTTATTAGCTTACATAATCACAATAAAATTGTTTACCTGTATGTACCAATGCTTATTTGTTCAGCTGTATGCGCTGATATAGAAACCGGAATTTTTGTCTCACCAAAAGAGCGAGAGAGCAATTTGTTTGGGTGAAGGGAGCACTAATTGCACTAATTTTTCCGAGAGGTAGGGCACAGCGAGTTTTGCTCGCTCTAAATTTGAGCAGCCCGCCTGGGGAGGTACCTTCGCCTTACAGAAGATCGCAGCCAAATAACATTATTTGTTTCAAATAGTGTTGTGTTCCTGCGGTGAGTAAGGTTGCCAGAGCTCTTTAGGGGGGGAGGGGTTCGGCAGGCAACGCATTAGCAATGCTCCAGGTGTTGCTGATGTCAATAGGCGACGGTAACCACTTACCATCAGGTGGGCCGTAAGTATGTTTATCCGTATAACATAAAAAAAAAAAAAAATGCTAGTTCACTGGATTTCTTACTTCTCACTCTCTACTTTGTACAAGGAGCCTCTAAGAGGCGCACTTTATTCCTTTCACTACACTGATTCTTTCACCGAAGGTCATAGGCCCTTTTCAGGGTCATTGGCCTAATACAGGATAACCAAGAAAGTATCAGTGACACGACAAGCAAGCACTCTCGACCGTCAAAAGTGAATAGATTAGGTTACGGTTTTTGAAGGCGTCCTTTTCCTTTATTATCTTTCTTAGTTGTTTCAAAAACTCAAAAAAAAAAAGTAATGTGTACTGCTAGTAATCGCAACATTTTGATCTGCTTTATTTTTATGGCGAAATAACATTTTTATTTTCATGAAATCAAGCTACCTAGTTTCGTAGTGAGTGGCGTTGTACTTGTATGTTTGTATGTTTATTGGTCAGAGCGATCGCTCGATCGTTCGATCAAATATATGGATCTCAGATCAAGGGATAAAATATAGCGATTAGTACGCTAATTTTGGAGATCATCCCATTTATAATAATACTTAGTAGGAAGAATTATCCTCCAAGGTGCCCACTTATGACCTAGGTTTTGGGTAAAGCATAATTCAATAATTCAATAACCCACACAGACCGAAAAAAACCTTCAGTGACAATCAGCACATTCAACGGTTTTTGCCTTTGGTTCTAACTAATTGCTAATGAAGCTGTGGCCGAGCTTCGACCGTGTGATAAGCCATGCGTATCATCTCCGCGTTAATGGGAGCCCAATATCATCATGACTATATTGACTGGCCTCATAGCTCAGTTGGTAGTAACTCTGCCTTCTGCGCTAGAGGTCGCGGGTTCGATTCCCGCACTGGATAAACATTTGTGTGATTCACAGATGTTTGTTCTGTGTCTGTGTGTTAAATATATATCTATTATGTATATCAGTCTCTGGTGCCCATAGTACAGGCTATGCCTAGTTTGGGATCAGTTGACCGTGTGTGATATGTCCGGAATATTATTATTTACTAGATTTAATCTACTCGGTTTTTAGAGGTAGAGGTAGAGGGTTGGACTTCACCAGGAAGTTCAGCTTGTAAAAACTTTCTCACTATTCTGCAGGTGTTTAAAATAACTGCTTTTTGTAGCAGAACATAAATATGCTTTATTATTATCATCAGTATTAGGAAGTCTACTGCTAGACATAGGCCTCTCCCAAGAGTGCCACTATGAACAGTCTTGAGTTTTCTCTAGACCTAGTCTGACTTCATTTAAAATTAAATTAAAATTATGGCTCGTCGAGATTGCATTCTATAAAGTCGAAGACTTTATTTGCAAAATGCAATAACTAAATTTTATAATTTATGTCTTAATTTATTTTAATTAAATTAGGCCCAGCGAATTAGCATTGCCATCCAGCGTGGCAATTCCGCCAGCGTCTTGGGGACGCTTCCGACTGGTAGTGATCTGGATCAGTTGAGCTATCTATAGATCGTTTGTAACGGTCTTTAGATGGCTCAACTGTTTCTTGTGAATTTTGTAAATATTCACTTGTATTAGTTTTAAGTTCCTTTCTGTAAATAAAGTTCCTTTAATTAAAAAAATATATTTTATGTGTAATATACCTACTTAATGTACTGACGTGTAAATACTAATTTTACCAATAAATTGATTATTCTGTTATTCTGATTATTCTCCATCCACCGACTTCCCGCAACCTTCACAATGTCGTCACTTCAACGGGGGCCTTCCTACATTTGTTTTTATAAATTATATTTCATGTTCCTATTTCATTTAATTTAATATTGAGTCACGTTTATTATTAATTTATTTTGTATAACTATTAATTGTTTTTTTTTCCATAGACATTTTGTTTTAGATGTAATATTATTTCTAGTTCAATAATTGCACGGCTTCTTGTAGTCAAATACAGTGATACCTTATTTTAATTTATGAGCTAGCAATACCTGTGATAATGCAAATAAATCATTCATTCATTCATTCATTCATTCATACGTCATGGTCATTTATGAACCTTTGTTCCCCAACCGTTGTCGTTGTCGGTTCTGCGAGCTATATGGCCTGCCAACTGCCACTTCAACTTGCTAATTTTGCGAGCTATGGAGGCTGGCTCTTCTACGGATTTCCTCGTTTAGAAGTTTATCACATAGTGAACTCCGAGCATAGCTCTCTCCATCCCTCAAGTTATCCCAAAGTCCCACACTATGAACTCCAACGGTTATCGGGGGAACCTATCATTGTCTGGGAAATATTATCACTTCTCTCCATCTCTCAAGTTAGCCCAAAGTCCCACACTATGAACTGCAACGGTTATAGGGGGAACCTATCAATGTCTGGGAAATATTATACGGTTTTTAGAAATTATATCATATATCATAATGTATCATAAAGTAAAACACCGATTTACACCTGTGTAACTATCCAAAAGTTGATAACTTGTATCGGGCCTGCCTTTATTCCACTACAGCACAACGTTTTTAACTTCCACGCACCTCTATCAGCCGTCATGTCAGTATTCACTCCTTTCTTACTCATTTCGTCTTTCACGTAGGTATTCCATCCATCTTTTCTTTGGCCTCCTCTTCCCTTATATCCTCACACATTATATCCTCCACATTCATATTAAGCACTCTTCTTGTCACATGACATTCCTAATAATTAACTGAATAGATATTTACTAAGTTTTCTTTATCAAGCTTACGATCTCATAAAACGAGAAATCTTGAAATTCCCCCGAGCTTCCGACCGTACTTTATTCGTACTTCTGAATCTTGACCTCTAAAGGTCAAGGTCAGTGGCGCGAACCTTGGAACACTGCAGCATCCCCACCCCACCCAATTACAGCCACCCCATAGGGGTTGGACATCCGGCCTTTTAAAAGGACCGGCTAAATGCGAAGTTAAGAGCAGGAGAGTCCATCCAGGGATGTACGTTGCCTATAAATTCTGCCGTCAAGCAGCAATGCTTGCAATGCTGTGCTGCGATTTGAAGGGTGAGATAGCCAGTGAACTTACAGGCACATGACACTTACCAACGCATATATCTCAAGGTGATGGGCGCAATGCAATACAACGCCTCCTAGGTGCTATTGATGCTGTTTAGGGCAGCGGGTACCAACGCTTATAAAAACGTCCAGCTGTGGACTTAAATAGGTTGATAGTGATGACGAAGAATCGGCACCTGCCGGCAACCGGCAAGAACTGCAGATGTGTCATTGTAATAATTTTCCGACTTTTTCAATTTCGTTATTTGGCAACTCTAGTCGGGGCTTCCAGCTCTTGGCATTAGAATAGAACTGAATAGAACTGAACTAGAATCTGCGAAGTCGAAAGTAATTATTGAGCAAGGAAAGCTTATTACAAGTTAGCAAGTCGTTAATTCAGTGGTCGGCTTTTAGAAACTTTTATTCATAAACCAAAACGTTGGCCCTGGTGGCCGTGGTGACCCTGGCTTAAGAATACAGGCCCCTCCATATACTTATAGTGTACTAATTAGTATTATTAATAGATATAATAAACATTGACTGGCCTCATAGCTCAGTTGGTAGTAATTCTGCCTTCTGCGCTAGAGGTAGCGGATTCGATTCCCGCACTGGACAAACATTTGTGACTAACACAGATGCTTGTTCTGTGTCTGGGTGTTAAATATATATCTATTATGTATATCAGTCTCTAGTACCCATAGTACAGGCTATGCCTAGTTTGGGACCGTGTGTGATATGTCCGAAATATTTATTTATTAAATTTTATCAAAAATTTAAGAAAATCCTCTATTAGAATAAAATTACCTACCCACATAGGTAAACATGTCAATCCATAGTTTAAATTCATAACAATAGGTAATTATTATATAAAAAAATTAATAAAAAATGTCGTTGCTTTTACAAAAGATATAGTAGAAGGTTTACTATTGCCTTTGCTTTTACTAAGCCTGAAAATGAAATAACAAATTAAGAGTTTTGATTTGATTTTACGTACAGGAAACTGGGTGAGACTAGTTAGCGAAATGACTTAAAATGCTAAAATTAGTTTATTATCATACATGTATGTGTTGCATACATCCTCTTTCTATTTAAAGGATATTTATCATAATCCTCGCTTTGTTTCAGTGTAGTATTAAAAACCTTTGCTTGTGATTTCAATAAATGAAAACAATATTTTAGTCTTTGAGTATTTCCTGCCAAATTGTAGGCGCACCAAAATATGACCGCTCTGGCAACTAGGTAGGTACCTACCCTTGGATGTGACATTGATTAACGACCACCCTCTTCCACCCTCGCGCTATTTTGGGACGCGTAAAAACTGGGGAGGAAATTAGGAAGCTGAGGAGTGAATTTTAAAACTAATGAGATTTTTTGTCCATTGATTTCATTTCCGGAGTTTGTGAGAAGATTTCTATTCAAAATTCAACGCGCGTATTTTTTACAATACAACAAACTTTATTTCCGGTCACATGAATAAAAAGTGATTCATAATATGTATTCCATCCCGAAAGGGGCTTATTCTACAACCAATAGTCAATAAAGATTGTTCTACGACTTTTGGAAATTGGACATTTTTCATTAAATAAATAAATAAATAAATATTCCGGACATATTCACACGGTCAACTGATCCCAAACTAGGCATAGCCTGTACTATGGGTACCAGAGACTGATATACATAATAGATAAATATTTAACACCCAGACACAGAACAAACATCTGTGTTAATCACAAATGTTTGTCCAGTGCGAATCGAACCCGCGTCCTCTAGCGCAGAAGAAAAAAAAAGCAAGCATTAAAAAAACTCTATGCGAAAATCAGCTGTTTTGGGGTCAATTTGGTCAAACTCAAGTAATCAGCTGTTTTCGGTAGCAATCTTGATTCCGAACTTCTTGTACGTTTAGTTATTAGTTCTAAAGATGATAAAAATACCAAAAAGAGGTAATTTGAGAAAGTTTTTGAAAAAAAAAAATATTTTTTAAAAAAAAATTGAAGTTCTTTTTCGCTAAAATTATTTATTTTCGTTGATAGAATAACCCCCTTTCGGGATGGAATACATGTTATGAATCACCTTGTATACTAAAAGTCTTACGTCACCGACTGACTGGCTGAGTGGCTGACTAGCTGACTGGCTGACTGGCTGACTGGTTGACTGGCTGATTGGCTGGCTGGCCAACTCGCTGACTGACTGAAAATCAACGTAGAGCATAAACCACAAGTCCTAGGATTATGAAACTTGGAGGGTAGCTTTCTATTTTAGTGTAGGGGTGTAAGAAAGAAATTCCCGAAACTCAACCCCTAAGGGGATGGAGGGGTGTTGAAGTTTGGTATAAAAATAACGTCAAGCGAACGAAGTCGCGGTTCTCTCCACTAGTTCCAATCCCATTAATATTATAAACGCGAAAGTTTGTAAAGACCTTACTACTAATATAAATGCGAAAGTTTGGACGGATGTTTGTTACTCAATCACGCCAGAACGGCTGAACGGATCTGGATGAAATGAGGTACCTAATCCGTAGGGATATAAGGAGAACCAAGGTCACCGAAATAGCTCTCAGAATTAACAGGTTGAAGTGGCATTGGGCACGCCATATAGCTCGCAGAACCGACAACCGTTGGGCATTACCTAGAGGTCTATTTTTAACCGACTTCCAAAAGGAGGAGGTTCTCAAGTCGGCTGTATTTTTATTTTTAATTTATTTTTTTTGTGTGTATTTTACTCGATATCTCCGCCAATAGTAACCCGATTTTGATGATTCTTTCGCTGGTGTATAGAGTATGATCCCGGGGTGGTCCCATTTTAATTTAATTCCTGAGGGATTGCAACTTGTCCCGTAAAACTTAAAAAAACGTCATCTTCTCTTGAAATCACCACATGCCGAATTTTTTTTTTGTCGGCTTTGGTATAGTATGGTTATCCCCGCGACTTCGTTCGGTTGCTGCTATTTTTACATAAACTTTAAACTTGGGGGTTGTGTGTCGGGAATTTATTTCGGTGCACCCATACGTTACAACAGGAAGCTACTCTGCAAATTTCATACTCTTAGTAGGCTCTGCGTTGATTTTCAAAGAGAATAAAACCACTACGTTTGATTGTCAGTCAGTCAGTAGTACCGAAAGAGTTATTATTGATGATGAATGGATGTCATAATTACTTTTGTTTTTTATTCGAAAGTGTAGGTCGCCAATGTCATCCTCAGTAGGTAAGCAAAACGCAAAGAGGTTGATAACAAAAAAAAGAGGTTGATATTAATCTTGTAAATATTCAGGAATTTGAAGTCGGCTTTTAGTTAAAAAAATATTTTATTAACTAAAAAAATTAATTAAAAAAATATTTTATTTTGAATGATATTTCAAAAATCATATTATTTTCCTTCCTGACGCGGCCCACTTTTTAACCGACTTCAGAGGAGAGAGAGGAGGAGGTTCTCAAGTTGGCTGTATTTTATGTTTTAGTAAATGTGATTATGATTTTTGCAATTTCGTCAAATCGTACCGAATGGGCCGACTTTTTCGGAACCAGATGGTTAACTACTCGATTTCCTCAGCCTGTTCCAGCCACCACTCGATCCGAGGTCGGTCCTTACACGCTTTTATTGAACTTTATGTAGGCTAGCAGCATGCGATAGAACCAGACCTTCAGGAAGCAATTAGACCGTCTCGAAAGGAGTCTAACGACTACCAATAAATCTGTGTCGGTCGAACTACTGACCTTGTTAATTATTAGCATAGCGGTCAATGCTTCAATGGCGGTAATGAGGCATTCCAGCTAGTTTGTAGCTAGATCCGGGGACTCGTTTTATTCAAAATAATTAGCTTATTTTGAGTAAAACGAGTCCTCGAATGCTACAGAATACAGAATTTATTTATTACAGCTTATGTAACATGTCATTAACAAAAAAAAAATCTTATCATATTTTATTTACACATTATACTAGCGGAAGCTCTAGGTATTCTTCTAGGTCATAGAAGACTGATTCCGTCAGAAATCTTTTTAGCCTTATTTTAAAGGCAGGCGTGGAAGGTGCGTCACGTATATTTACTGGCAATCGGTTATAGACGGAAGGCCCCAAACATAGACCGATCGCTGCGATTTATGAAGTCTGTGTTCAGGTGTTACCAGGCGGTGCGAGTAGCTATTACTCCGCATCTCGCGGGTCATGTTCACCCCACGACGCTGGAACAAGTCCAAATGCAGGTGCTACAAAGACTTTTGTTGGCAGCGGGCACATACTCAACGAATGCTTATTAATCAACCTATGTATTTAATAGGTTGATTAATAAGTTGTTTTATTTATGTTAGCTATGCGAGTGCTCTCAAACGGTGAAGGAAAACATTGTGAGGAAACCGGCATGTTGTAGAACCTAAAAAATCGAAGACATGTGACATGTGCACGAAAGGGGCCTAAGAGGCGCACTTTAATCTTTTCGCTACACTGATTCTTTCATCTACGGCCATAGGCCCTTTTCAGGGGCACCACACCTCAACCTGGTCACTGACCTAATAGAGAGGGTGACCAAGAAAGAATCAGTGACACGACAAGAAGAAGAAGTTGAATAACAAAACTCGTTTTTGTAGGGTTCTTAATAAATGCGACTTTTTGGATATCTTTTCTGATAGTTTCTTTGACAGGCCTCATAGCCCAGTTGGTAGTAACTCTGCCTTCTGCGCTAGAGGTTGCGGATTCGATTCCCGCAGTGGACAAACATTTGTGACCAACACAGATGTTTGTTCTGTGTCTGGGTGTTAAATATAGGTATATTTATTATGTATATCAGTCTCTGGTACCCATCGTACAGGCTATGCCTAGTTTGGGATCAGTTGACCGTGTGTAATATGTCCGGAATATTTATTTATTATTATTATTATAGTTTAGCCAGGCTTCGTCGTCATCTAGCAGAACTCAAATGTTAGTTAGTATATAATTACTTAGAAAATACTATGTTAGTTTATCTTTTTTTTTTTATCTTAAAGTTATTTGTTATTGTAATATTTAGATACTGGGTTAGAAACTGTTTTGTTTTAATGCCTTTTTTTCTTTTACAAACTTTTATGCATGTTTGCCTGTAATAGGTTGTGCACACAGAATAAGGCCGTTAGTTAGATGTATGTGTATCAACTGTTGGCGAACCTAAATAAATAAATAAATCGCATTCAAACACTCCTATTCGTTCAACGACAGACTTAGAATACCAGGGGCTAGGTACATTGAACTTTTTACAATTGCAAACTGAATAATGTTTCCGATCATCAATGCAGAACTCGTTTAACAAGTCTATAACAACCTGGTAGTACCTACCTACCGGTAGGTGGTAGTGTACGGTACCGTTAGTAAATATAAGCAACCTTAGTGGGCTTAAGATCGCTTTCTCCGTCGCATCTGATCACATTCTTGGTTTATTGGATTAGTGGGAAAACAGCATCTGGTATTCACCTCACTGACTGGCCTCATAGCTCAGTTAGTAGTAACTCTGCCTTCTGCGCTAGAGGTCGCGGGTTCGATCCCCGCACTGGACAAACATTTGTGTGATAAACACAGATGTAGTCACTAGTAAGCTGGAGCCCTTGAGCCAGCGCCGTGATATTGGCTCGCTCTGTGTGCTCTATCGGCTTTACAATGGTGAGTGTTCTGAGGAACTATTTGACCTCATACCCGCATCGAGGTTCTACCATCGGACCTCGCGTCACCGGAATAAGGCTCATCCACATCTCATCGACACGTGGGTATCTCGAACCACTCGTTTTATGAGATCCTTTCTCCCCCATACGTGCAAATTGTGGAATGAGCTTCCTTCCGAGGTTTTCCCGCTAACCTACAACATGAAGAGCTTTAAGAAAAATACAAAAAGATTTCTCCAGGGCAGGCAACGCATTAGCAATGCTCCAGGTGTTGCAGATGTCAATAGGCGACGGTAACCATCAGGTGGGCCGTAAGACTGTTTGCCTCAGTATAACATAAAAAAAAAAAAAAAAAAAAAAGGTGTTTGTTCTGTGGCTGGGTGTTAAATATGTATCTATTATGTATATCAGTCTCTGGTACCCATAGTACAGGCTATGCCTAGTTTGCGATCAGTTGACCGTGTGAATATGTCCGGAATATTTATTTATTCTAAAGCCTTTCACACACGGCAGCTATAGTGTAAAAATGTATATTATAGCTAGATACATCTCATTGCTGCCCTTAAGAATCATAATTTTGAGTCTTAATGGAACATTTGGTAGATTAGTAACGTCTTTATGAAAATGTACATCTTCGATACATTACTGGCCGTGGTGGCCCCGGCTGAAGAATAGGCCCCTCCATATCTACCTATCCGCGGATGTCGTAAGAGGCGACTAAGGGAAAAAAGCTAGGGGATGGGCAGCAGCGTCTCCTATTTTAACAACGATAGCTCTAACTGCGCTCACCAACCCGCAATATACATTTTTACATTATAGCTGCCGTGTGTGGAGCGCTTAAGTCGTAAGTTCTACCTCAACACATCATAGAGCCGAGTTCAAACTACTTGCGATATGCCATATAAAATGTGTTTAAAATATTTTTTTTAATGATTCTTACGTCTACTGATTAATGTTAATTTTGAGTTTGACATTTGAGGGCATACGATATCGCAAAGCCCTAAAAGTCAAACTCAAAATTGACTATATTCAGTACAGTAAGGACCATCCTACTTAATATTATAAATGCGAATGTTTGTGAGGATTTTTGGATGTTTGTTGCTCAATCAAGCCGAAACGGCTCAACCGATTTCATTGAAACTTAGAATGTGCTATTCTAGGTAAATAACTCTATATATTCTTAGATTTATAATAACTAGTAGGAAAGTAAGCTCAAAAAATTACTTCTTCGCAAGATTTTTAAAGTTTGCAACATTCGGACCATGTCGTAGTTGGTATCACATTGCCGTAAGCAACAGTCGTAGAACATGAAAACATTTATTTGTTTCCGGAATCGAACCGGAGCCTTTCGCGTCTCAGCCGGTCAGTTGTCTGCTCTGCAGAGGTCGTCGCAGCGTTTTATTATTTGTGTATTGTAAACGGTCACCATCACAGCTAATCTAAATCACCGTTATGTATCGACAGTTGGTATTCATCGCCCACAACCACTCGGTGTGAACTGGGTTGCTGATAACTACCTGGGTACTTATTAATATACATTATTATGTACTTAAAGATTCATCATCATCATCATCATTCCAGCCGTACGACGTCCACTGCTGACCATGGCCACAAACAGGGCAAATTCCTTATCATGTGGGGGGATTTGCCCATACTCACCACGCTGCGGGTTGGCGAGCGCAGTTAGAGCTATCGTTGTTAAAATGAGGGACGCTGCTGCCCATCACCTAGCTTTTTTCCCTTAGTCGCCTCTTACGACATCCGCAGATAGTAAATATGGAGGGGCCTATTCTTCAGCCGCCGGGGCCACCGCGGCCAAATACCTACTGAACTGAAGCCCGAACGCACCCTCCATATCAAAATAAAACAAGTCACATTTCTGTGTCTGTTAGAAATCATCAAACCCAGATATTTGACGAAATGTCATATTCTATAGATACGAGTCTAATTTAAACCTTACTTAAAAGATATAAAGTTTATTTCAGTTTGAAAATATAGTACTGGTAGTGTCACATAGCTAATATGAGTGCAGCTGGCTCACTTACTTAAAAGATAGTATAGGTATGTGCATAAGAACCTGCTTGTACTGAGTTACGCGTATGCTATTGGTCGTCAAACTTTTTAAGTACCTAACGTTCTTTAGGGGGGGAGGGGGTTCGGGGTCGGGAACGCGTTTATATTTCTTTGAACTGCATCTTGTCCGATCGGCACCACACTGAAGCTCTCTACATTCCATTTTGTGAAAAAGGATCATCGAAAAAAACGATAGACACGCGCGCCGAGATTGAAAAAATCTACTGTTCCTGTGCTGTGTGTGTGAAGTGATGTGATGTGATTAATGACGTATCCTCTTTTAAATATGGTTAAAATTTTAGGTATTACAGATTTATAAAAATGAGAGCTCTATCTTTTACGGACTTGGCCAGCTATTCGTCTCTAAGCTACCCTAGAGTAAAAATAAAGCGTAAGTATGTAGGGCAGACGGTCTGGCGCCGGACCAACTCCCTAAGTATCTTTGGGTCACTACTGCTAACTAACTTTTCAATCGATTTCAATTTAAACGCAACTGATCGCTAGCTTTTTATACGTAGCCGATTCAAACGGCATGCGATATCTCCTTGATATAGTTATGTCATATAAAATTCCTTTCAAAATGATCCTTATGTACCTCTACCCACTGAACAAAGTTAATTTTGAGTTTCAATTAGGTAGGTCATCTACGTATATTTAGAAAAATTGTTTTTTGCGTAATATTCGAACCGCGATCGGAACTGAACCATAGTTGGAACTGAATAGAACGTTAAACAATGTAATGCTATAAATAAAAAACTTTACTTTGATCATCTAGAGTATAAGTTGATCAGGTCTTTCTCAATAAAATTTTATTCATATTATGTTTAAATAAGTTGCTGTCTATTTCTAAACGATGAAATTAATTTCTTTGTAAAGTAGAATTCTAGAGTTACGCCTATTACCGCTTATACCGCCCTCTAGCAGCTTTGATTCAAACTAATGAGGCACGGTTAGCGTGCGAGTGGGGTTCGTGAATAGACTGCCCCTCAATTTGTTCGTTCACCCGCTCTCGAACAGATGGCGTTGGCCACACCACAAATAATAATTATAAACACATGATTATTTATGCATAAAGACACATAAAGGTCTATCATAGTTATAAAAATAATGAAAGCACTTTAGACTTCAATGCGCGTGGTGGTTGTTTGGTATAAAATTGCCAAATAACCCCAGCGTCACGTCTTCATTGGTCGTCCAGTAACTGGTAAGTAACAGATTGAAAAACACATAAAATAAAAATGAAAAATTAATCTATACCCACCTGTCCCCACTGGGAACAGACGGTAACATTATCTCAAGCAGAAACTATTGGAATTATGTTCAATATCAGAGCCTGAGTGGTATTTATATTTTAACCGCGATAATGAAACACATTGCCACATCCTTCCTTGTTGATTCTGTAGGCCTACGCTACAAATTAATAGGAAGAAATAAAAAAAAGAAAATGTTTATTTAACATATACAAAAAACGGGCATAAATTATTTTTCCCAAACTTTCTCAAATTAGGTACATTATGTTTTTGGTATTTTTATTATCTTTATCACTAATTACTAAACGTACGAGAAGTTCGGGTTCAAGATTGCTACTTTAAACAGCTGATTCATTCAGTTTGAACTGATTTGACCCCAAAATAGCAGATTATTTTCAATGAAAATGTCAATCAACTTTCAAAAGTCGTAGAACAAACTGATTATTTTCAATGAAAATGTCAATCAACTTTCAAAAGTCGTAGAACAAACTTTATTGCCAATTTGACGTCGAATATGCCCCTTTTTTGTTAACTCCTTTTCAGACCCCAATATCTTAGCCCCTTGACTGACTTAGCTCATATTATAAGATCTGATTGACGGTCTTAAGTTACGTTTTTACAAACATACAACGCCGATTCGACGAAGTTGTTTGAGAGGTCTTCGCTTCGCTCGCTCGATCAACTAGATTCTAGCACACTGGCACATGGCGTCACGGAATGCTGAGTGGCGACCAATTTTGCTATAGTTATTTGCATCGTTACTGTTATATCAACTTGTTTTATTGTGACACAAAATATTTTATTTTATTCTTATACTGCTGAGCGCGGCTTCGCTCGTGTTGTACCCAAATAAAAAGGTCATGAACTATTCCGGTCCAGCCAGGCTATTGCGTAAGCGAAATGGTAATGAAGATCGCAATTTTAAGTATGATTTTATCAATTATAGCGAAACCTGATGTATTTTCCAACATGAAAAGGAAGAGTCAAGCTAAAGTCTTGAAGTTTTCCCTCGTCAAGTTTGGAACGTTTTGGATGTTGCTAAGATTGTTAAAATTACCCCCAAAGTTACGAACTTCATTGCCATTACGCTTAGGCAATTGCACCACAGGTTTCATCCAAATTAGTTGAGCCATTACGGCGTGGTTGTCGCATTTCATCATCATTTCAGCCGTAGGACGTCCACTGAGGCGAATTCCTATCATGTGGGAGAATTTGCCCATACTCACCACGCTGAGCACACGGCTTGGGGAGCGCAGTTAGATCCATCGTTGTTAAAATGGACACTGCTGCCTAGCTTTTTTCCCCTCTTACAACATCTACGGGAGCCACCACGGCCTTTCGCATTCATACTTACGTAACTCGTTATATTTGTATACAAAATCGTAATCGAGTCTCTTCATTTACGGCCGTCATAATGACGGTCACCGTTTTAAGAAAACCGAAGCTTTAGAACGGACGTGGCTATTTTTACCCGATTCCTGTTTAACAGCGGCTAATCTTGTAATTTGTTATGCTTTAATATTAACATAATTTTACGCTACATAAGTAAAACAGTTTCATAATTAGTTTGTTTCGTTTTTTCAGGTAAGTGGCTGTTACGTGAGCAACTCAACTAGATTTAAAAGCTGTAAGAATTCATATAATAATAAAAGATGTTTAGTATAGAGGTTAGTGGATGGAGACAGCCAATGACCGTTCTTCGTAGCATTTTTATTAGCTCAAGACGAATACACAGGCCTTCAGAATAATGGGAAAATATTCGTAGATTAACTACTACTGAGCCAGAACATATACAAGGTGATCAAGGTAAGGGGCGTACTCTGTCAAAAAAATGGCGTAAAATTAAAAACAATCAGATTTTTTTCCGAACTTTTTCATATCACCTGGTTTTGTTATTTGTAACTAATTAAGAGAGGTACGAAAAATTCAAGATCAAGATTGTTATGTATAATAGACTTTATTTTGAACTGATCTGACCCCAAATAGTGATGTTTTTTCAATGAAAATGTTGAATTTCCCAAAGTTGTAGAGCAAACTTTATTGCCAAGTGGGTGTAGGATAGCCCCTATGGGGATAGCATACATAATATTATGAATCAGCTTGTATATTTAAGATCTACCTATCTGTGTTTGTTAATCTTGCCAATGGTTATTCTAGGTGGCGTTTTTAAAAAACAAATAGACGAGTTCCTAAGCCATTTTTTGTTTAAAATCTATTTGCTTATTTTTTATTCCACCGCGGACGAGCGAGACCATAAATATTGATACAACATGCATCATTTATTGTTGTGATCTGTTTAACAGGCTCCTATGCATGATTTGTTGTTTTATATGTTTCTGTGTGTGTTTTGTGATCAAATCCGAAATTAGGAAAGTCGTAGAACCATGGTCAACGACATAGCTCTCACGTTTTTGTATGCACGCACGTTTATGGGTAGAGGCACAGATAACATAATACATTTTTGGAGGAGGTAGGGCACAGCTCTTCTCGCTCTAAATTGGAGTAGCCCGCCTGGGGAGGTACCTCCGTCTTACAGAAGATCGCAGCCAAATAACATTATTTGTTTCAAATAGTGTTGTGTTCCTGCGGTGAGTAAGGTTGCCAGAGCTCTTTAGGGGGGGAGGGGTTCGGCAGGCAACGCATTAGCAATGCTCCAGGTGTTGCTGATGTCAATAGGTGACGGTAACCACTTATCATCAGGTGGGCCGTAAGCCTGTTTGCCTCCGTATAACATAAAAAAAATATACTATACTAGTAGTAGAGGTAAGCCATTTTTATTTTGTTTGTAGGTAAGTCTAATTTTAGCACGGAAGTGATTCAATAGTAAACACCTAATTAGTGATTATTTCATAGGAGCTAGGGCGGATGAAATATTTTTAGTTAGATACACATTTGTATTTATTTTAGTTTTATTGAGACCGCATATTAAGCGCTCCAATAAAATTGTTTACGACTTATCGAATTGATAAATGAATGTGCTTGTAATAAATACAAAAGAATATCATGGATGTGCCAAGAGCAGGGTGTTTTGCCAAGAGCAGTTGTTATTCCACAAATGAGATGTTTCATCCTGGGCCAATCTAATGTACACCACATAGAAAAATCAGTAAAAATAGGAGTTGACAAGAAAAATACAATTTCATTGATACAAAACAATGATTCAAGAAACATTCGTCTGGCAAGTTTTTCCTACGTGAACACCATTTGAGGGCCGCCATGTTAGTTTGTAATTCACGTTTGACATGATATTGACATATTTTTCATGTCATGTTGTTATTTGATTTGATGTTTTATCCATATTTTTGGAGCCCTGTATTGCTCTCTTTGTCGAAGAAAGTGTTGAAGTACCATAAATTAGGTTAATTCCTGCCTGACCCTATCCATACTTACATAGCACTATGACGTAAGAGGCATCTGTTCATATTATCACAGTAGAATAGAATATGCGGGCGAACGGTCACCACTCAGCCACTCAACACTTAGCGCCCTGCGTGTCTCTCACAATTAACGATCCTTTTTACTAAAATAATTCTAAATTAATGTGCTAATAGAGTAAAAACAAGGTTATTCATAATTACTTATTAAAACCAAGAAACAGTGAATTTAAAAAATTTCGTAAAAAACCTGAGATAAAATGGTTATTTTTTTCTGATATTCTTTCATTTTATTGATAGAATAAGTCCCTTTCGAGATGGTATACATTTATGAATCACCTTGTAGAACGCACATTATAAATTATAAAAAGATATTAATCTCAAAAACAAAGTCGTCCCAAACGAACCTAGATATATATATAACAAGGCATTTGTGAGCTCTAGAAACAGATGTCCAGTGCAATCGGCCATCTTGTTCAATTCAGACAAATTAAACTCAGCAATATCGCTAATTGTGACAATTAAAGTTTTTAGGGTTCCTTAGCAGCGATAGTGTGTCAGCTGGTAGAACTAGAGATGTTTTTCGAGATATTTATCTCTATCTTTCTATGTGTTTCGGGTCTGTAGGGACCAATTCAACCATTTTTTAACCGACTTCCAACAGGAGGAGGTTCTTAAGTAGAATGTTTTTTTTTGCGTGTATGTTACTCGATATCTCCGCCAATAGTAACCCGATTTTGATGATTTTTTCGCTGGTGTATAGAGTATGATCCCGGGGTGGTCCCATATTAATTTAATTCCTGAGGGATAGCTACTTGTCCCGTAAAACTTAAAAAAAACGTCATCATCTCTTAAAATCACGACTTGCCGAAATTTATTTTTGTTGACGGTGGTATGGTGTGGTAATTCCCGCGACTTCGTTCGGTTGCTGCTATTTTTGCATAAACTTTAAACTTAGGGGTTGTGTGTCGGGAATTCCTTTCTGTGCACCATTAAGCTACGCTGCAAATTTCATACTCTTAGGATTTTGGTTAGGCTCTGCGTTGATTTTCAAAGAGAATAAAACCACTACGTTTGAATGTCAGTCAGTCAATCAGTACCGTAAGAGTTATTACTGATGATGAATGGATACAATGTCATACTGTTTTGTTTTTTATTCGAAAGTGTAGGTGGCCAGTGTCATCCTCAGTAGGTAAGCAAAACGCAAAGAGGTTGATATTAATCTTGTAAATATTCAGGAATTTGAGTCGGTTTTTAGTTTTTGTAAAAAATATCTTATTTTCAATACAACTTAAAAAAGAATGATTTTGTATGCGTACTCTTTCGATCCGATAACTATCGCCCTGTCCTTTTCTAACAGTAAACAAAAGAAAGAGGCGAACATACTTTTATCGAGCCGATAAAGTTATTGAGTGATTATGAATAAGGGAGATTAAGTTTATTAATATTATAAAAAAACTGCGAAATAACTCTTCCTTCCGTTATTCTGATTAATCACTGACACGCAATTTTTCTTAGTGGCTGTTTTATTAGTCATAGCCGTGTATCCGGTAATAAAGAGCACTGTCTATTTAATAAATGGCATAACGACATAATATCTAGGTAATATGCGTCACCTTTTCACCATAAAAGTATCCAGCAAAATGCCTACGCTTTAAAATACAACTTAGGTCACGTTTATAACGGAAAAGAAATATAAATTACTTGATTGATAACAGAAATCCTTAAAGTTATAAAATTTAAGAAAGTAGAGATCGTGTAACTTAGATATTTTTTACAAAAACTAAAAACCGACTTCAAATTCCTGAATATTTACAAGATCAATATCAACCTCTTTTTTTGTTACCAACCTCTTTGCGTTTTGCTTACCTACTGAGGATGACACTCGCCACCTAAACTTTCGAATAAAAAACAAAAGTAAGTATGACATCCATTCATCATCAATAATAAGTACGAACTCTTACGGTACTGACTGACTGACTGTCAATCAAACGTAGTGGTTTTATTCTCTTTGAAAATCAACGCAGAGCCTAACCAAAATCCTAAGAGTATGAAATTTGCAGGGTAGCGTAATGTATGGGTGCACAGAAATAAATTCCCGACACACAACCCCTAAGTTAAAAGTTTATGTAAAAATAGCAGCAACCGAACGAAGTCGCGGGAATTACCAAACCATACCAAAGTCGACAAAAATAATTTCGGCAAGTCGTGATTTCAAGAGATGACGTTTTTTTAAGTTTTGCGGAACAAGTTGCGATTCCTCAGGATTTAAATTAAAATGGGACCACCCCGGGATCATACTCTATACACCAGCGAAAGAATCATCAAAATCGGGATACTATTGGCGGAGATATCGAGTAACAAAAATATATATATAAATATACAGCTGACTTGCGAACCTCCTCCTTTTGGATGTCGGTTAAAAATGAATAGGCCCCTCGCTCGATATCTACGAACCCGTGCATGTCTACCCGTAAGAGGCTGCCCATCAAAATGCAATGCCATCCTAGTTATTATCCCATAGTCGGATATAAACTAGGTGATGGGCAGCAGCGTCCATTCGCCAACCCGTGTGCCCAGCGTGGTGTGTATGGGAAATTTCCTCCCACATGATAGGAAGTAGCTCTGGAAATCTGCGGGAGAGGCCTATTCTGCTACTGGGCTTCGAAATTCTGATTAAAATGTAATACGGAACACTCGTCACGTTCTCGACTCGAACCCGCATTTGACTCATCAAGCCACATGTGTGAAGAATATTTTTAAATTATTAATAATAAATGAGACCTTGGCCTAATCCGGCTCAAATATACATGTTACAAGATCAGGGGACGCTGCTGCCCATCCCCTAGGTTTTTCCCTTAGTCGCTTATTAGGACATCCACGGGTAAGTAGATACGGACTGCCAGAGTATTCGTCAGCCGGGGCCACTAGCGTGAACCGACCGGCATTTGACCTTACGAAATATGGATCGAAAGTCGAGGTACATCCCACTAGGCCAACACGGCACGTAAGAGGAGCCAATTCACAATATAAAAATCTATACTAATTTAGTATGCCCTCAAATTCCAATGCATTTTAGCATGCCCATGCGAATCTGAACAGGCTATTCTTTCTTTGAAACCCTTCCTTATACCATAAATACATTCAACAAAAATGATCCTTAAAGTGTAGACGAGAAGAGTTATCTAATTTCCACCGTCACCATCCCGAATTTAAAAAGTAGTAACAGCCTTACCGCTTGTCAAATGAAATAAGCACTTGGAATTAATGTAGGAAGGTTGAATTTACAATTTAGAGCTCGTTTGTAATTTCCTATGAATGAGATTCATTCTCCATTGATTGTTTGACTGCATTAATTTTATTTTCGGAATGTGTACAGCTTTTTCCTCTTATCATTATAGAATTGCTTCATATTTACGAGTTGTAGAGAGAGGTAGATCATTATTGCTTATATTTTTATGGTTCTGTACCATACGAGGACAAAACAGAACCCTTTTAACGTTTGTCTGTCTGTCTGTCCAGACCCTTTTTCACAGAAACTGCTAAATGCATTTTTGTAAAAATGGCGAAATTAAAAACCCCTAGGATACTTCCAGTACCCTATAATTTTGAAATTTCGAATCCTAAATGACTTAAGACATAAATACCTACAGGATTTTCCACATTTTTTAAATGGCATAGAGAAGTTTTTAAGAAAACTAGTTTGAAACTCGAAAAATCAAAATATTTTAATTTTACGATTTATTTTATTTTGATAACGATAGATATTTTAATTGTTTAAGTAAGTGGTAAGTACTGCATAACAGCATAATCTGACATTGTTTGCTTTTTATAGCTGTGGTGAGGCCATGGACCATCGGCATAACCTCGAACACCATATAATAGAAAGAGGATAAATTAGTAATAAATGTGACCGCTATTCGAAGTACTTCAACGCTCATTAATGGCAGGAAAACTTACATTTTATTTATTTTAGGTATGTTTGTTCCTAGGCAAGTAAACAAGCACGATATTAACATTGTACTCTACAAGGCAAGCTACAAGTCTAACGTTCTCGTTCACTATATAATGCATTATGCATTTGCTTTTAGATTTCAGTGCGGTGGCGCAACCATGCGTCTGTTCTGCCACACAACTAGAAATAACGCACAAAATATCGGTCAGGCAGAATGGAATGAACGCATCATGCCATCGATTTAATTGGACTCTCCCGCGCAACATTATCGTGCAGGCCGGACAGCGCGCGGACGCTTCCGCTCGACTTGTGAAGACGGGAAAAACGCGCGAACCCAGTTTCATTTGCGGGAATCCCTATTCTAAAATTGAAATTTAGTTTTTATTTGTGTCTTTGAAATCCCAAATATTTGTTTTTTTTTTGTTAAATTAGTTATGGGTACCGTTAAAGAGCAACGAAAAAATAAAGCAAAAATAATGGTACGTTATCGCAAAGGTCAGAGATTGCTCCGTATATAATTAGGAAGACGCTGATAAGCAATCGCGGTCGACGAGTGCAAATGTCGCCGATATCAACAACTATGTGTGTGTTTACTGCATTCGCGACGGAGACGTCAAAGCCAGTCCCTTCGTGGAATCCCGTGCGCTGAGGTTGAATCATACACCGGTTATCGAAGCGGCATAATGTGCGAGGTCGAGAGTTGGATTCCGAACGTCGTGGCGGCGACACTACTCGACAGCCGCGCTACTCAGCCCGTCGTCGCCTGGCTGACCGCGATACGCGCTACCATTGAAGAATACGACCCTCTCATTATCGTCAGACCACCCTCCCCGGCCGTATCCACATCCCCAGACAGCGCTTTTGACGAAATACTCTCTCATCTAGGCCAGGAGATCTACCAACTGGACCAGTACCAAAACAATCTAGCACCAGAGGACAAGGAAGTCTCGCTTAGCATTCTCAACATTTTCGATGAATGCTTAGACCAGATGACAGACAAAATGTGGCCCGGCGATAAAGCGTGGAGTGCGAGCAAGTTTCCGAGTGAAAACGGTTGGGTTGCAAATTTTAGTGATGACGAAGAACTACCTCATGGATTGGAGGATAAAAGTGTAAGTGAGTGCAAAAAGATACCCGCGGTGAACTTATTCGATAGTGATTGCGAAACACCCGATTCGTTCGTGACCAGCACGCCCGGTGCTAAAATAAGTGACAAAAGAACTAGACTAAGTAATTCAACATCGTCTTCCGTTTACGATAACTTGAATCTTGAAGACGGTTCCCCTGAATGGACTAAGCTTATCGAATCTGATTCAGAGGACTCCGAAAGTACGTGCTGGAGCTACAAGGAATGCTCGGACGGGGAGACGGACGCAAACAACGCCTACGCATCAGTCTGGATCCATTCAAGCGGGTTCCACAATTCCGACGAGATCCTCCGTCGCGTGCTATCTAAGAACCGTGCGACAGTATCGCGATTGTCTTTCGATACGGCTAGCGACTTTACCCCGGCGGAGTACAATGTGTACGCGTTGCAAGAGGTGGGAGACAGGTGTGAACCGTCAGTCGTAGCGATGACGCCCGACCGGCCGTACGACGGCGGTTACGAGCCCGTGAAAGACGCGATAACAGACGAAAACATCTACGAGGAGATAGAGTACAACTACAGTTACACAGACGAGGGGTGCTCCTGTGGGACCAGCGTGGAGGTCGAAAGCTGTTCTATAAGTGCTTCCTCCGATGGCGTTGGTAGAGAGAGTCCTCTCTACCAGAATTTGAGGGACAACGACGCTTATGCAATCACACCAGACGTGCTTTTCTGGAAGAATTTGCTCCAAGACCCGTATTATAACGACGACGAAGAAGATGAGGTAAGTTATAGCTTAACTAATGTAATGGGTAGTTAGGGCTTGTGCGTAAGTAATTGTGTTTCGTATTCTATAAGTGTGCGAAGCCTTAATAGATTTACCTTGAAATTAAAATGCAAGAAATGCAGTTGACTCGCGTTTATTTACGTCACTACCTTGTGAGTTACTTTATCGTGTGGTTTATTTGCAGAGACAAAATCGCATAGTTATTTCAAGAGGCTATCGCAGTCGATAAGGCTTGTTTTTCTACCATTTTTATTACAGCTCTAAGTACGAAATATATGTCTTTAAAAACTTATTAAAAATCTTACTGCTATTATAATTCGAAACTTTGGAGGGATGGATGTTTGTTCCTCAATTACGCCGTCACGGCTCTACCGATTTTGATGAAACTTGGAATAGATATAGTTCTTTACCTAGAATAGCATAAAGGCTACTTTTTATCTAGGTACAACGCGAGCGAAACCGCGAGCGCAATTTAGTATTTTTGATAAAAGTAGCTATATGGTCATTCAAAAATGCATATAATCCCGAAAGGACACTCTACACCCAATTGGAAATAACAATTGTTCTAAGACTTTTGGAATTACGACATTTTTCATTGAAAAAACACTATGCCAACATCAGCTGTTTTAGGGTCAAATCAGTTCAAAGTTCAAACTCAGCTTTTCAACGGTTTTCGTAGCAATCTTGATCTCGAACTCCTCGTACGTTTAATAATTAGTTAAAAAGATAATAAAAATTACCAAAAACAGCTGAATTGAAAAAGTTCGCGGAAAAAAATTGAAAGTTTTTTTTTTACATTTTCTGTACATAATATTATCAATCACCTCTATACTTTATAATTTTGGGGTCAACTACGGGTCGATGGGGCAATATGATACTACTTCACAAAACAATACGTACATACATAAAATCACGCCTGTTTCCCAGAGGGGTAGGCAGAGACCACGGCATTCATTCACTCATTCATTAATTCACTCTCTTCACATTCCTCATACAAGCTCGTCGGTTAAGAGTACTCTTGACCTGTCCCTTTTCCAAAACGACATCGATTTGGTCAAAATAATACGCATAACATTCAAATGAAACTTACTCTTAAAATTCTTTTAACAGTAATAAACTTCACCGATGTATCTTAAAAACCAATAATTCATGGATCTAAAAAAACCATATACCTTTGTGTTCATTTATTTTATCTCAAACCCAAAGAGAGCACTTACCTAAAGTCAATAGCTTTTTTTTCAAACTGGGGTAATCTCAAGAGATTATCGACGAACTGGTCACAGTTAGGTTAGTATTTGTACCACCCTGTCCAATAGTACAGATAACATAATAATAGCAATATCCAAAACTAAGTATGTAATTAAAGAAGCAATCACATCATCATCAACCCGATGAAGTCCCCTGAACATAGGCCCCCAAAGGGTGCCACGAGACGAAAGGTCCATTGGATGTGGGGACTTCTAACACTGCGTCATATGTTATAAAACTTATAAAACATGTTTTCGATCCTGTTATTGCATATCCTATACATGTGGTTTCAACTCACTCACTCACTCACTGATAGACTCATTACGAAATCACGGAAACTACTAGGTCGAGGAGTCTGAAATTTGGCACAGGCACTCTTTTAGGGGTGTTGGCGCGCAATAAGAACGGATTTTGGATAATTCAACTCCTAAAGGGGTGAAATGGGGGTTGAATGTTTGTTCTTATCATAAGCATGTGGGCGCTGTACTCGTAAACACAATTGCGTCATTACTTTTGTTATTTTTTCCCGTGATAACTACATAATTTTCAATTAAATAAATGAGTAATTCATTAATCACGATTCACGAGCCGTCGGCACCTTGGTTTGGTATTGTGTTTATGTTACGTCAAAGTGAATCACATAAAATAACAACAGCAAAGGCAATGTAGTTTGCGCACAAAATATAATAAAAATAAAGACGATCATGTGCGAGAATTTGCGCCATGAGGGTTTCGTACCATTAAACGGGGTCAGAAAAGCGAAATTCCAAGTGTAGGAAGTGACAAACTTATATTTTGCGGTCGCTCACGTAGTTCATCATCATCTCCCTGCCCTTATCCCACTTCATGTGGGGTCGGCACAACATGTTTTTCTCTTCCACTCCACTCTATCAGCCGTCATATCAGTATTCACTCATTTCTTACTCATGTCGTCTTTCACACAATCTATCCATCTTTTCTTTGTTCTACCTCTTCCCTTATATCCTTCCACATTAATATTTAACACTCTTATAGTCGTTCACGTAGTTCATTGTATGAAAATGTCCGCAAATATAACTTTGTCGTACCACAAGGATTCGAAATTAATCTGCAAGATACATTTCTTGATTGCATAAACCAACAATATGTAAATTATTTAGAAAATATTATGTCGTTCTCTGTACACATCCTCTCAGATCTCGAGGCGATCAGATCCTTGAACATGTCTAAGGGGGTAATCAGAGGCGAGTCCGAACATTTCTACCCACATTTTGCAAGAGTGAGTATTCCATACGTGACAGGTAGCAAGCCCATCGCCGCTTTAAGAATACTTACTGGTTTCCTCACGATGTTTTCCTTCACCAATCTAAGCACGTGATCTTAATTTTGAATAGAAAAACTCATTGGTCCAAGACTCGGTTCGAACCCAAGACCTTCGGGTCGAAAGTTTTTTTTGAGTTTTTAAAACGTAATTATAAACTCTACGGGAGATCTGATTATAATTAATTACATGCTAATCCAAGAATGTATAAATTGGTTAATAACAGATAATGGTTTTCTAATTACCAATAGTCAATTAACCAAGTTAATGATCATTAGCGTTGAACCGCTGTTTGAAATGCAAGTAGGTACCTAGTAATTCATCATCATTTCAGCCGTAGGACGTCCACTGCTGAACATGGCCTCCCCCAAATTCTATCTGATCTACCTGAACGGCTTCATTACCCTAATCCTGATCCATTCAAACCACGGGAACCTTTTTGAACAATAGGTACTTAGGGGCAACTGACTTTGCCTACTTAACGGCATTCAAGTTTCTAGGTAAAGCCTTTTTATAGACCTATAGACATTTTCTGAGAAAAATCATAAAAGTGGATTACCTACCTATAATCGGACATTCGAACTTATACTATACAATGTGTTTCGTAACTAGAATGTAATCCCGAAAGGGGCTTATTCTATAGACGGGATATTAGTGGAAAAAATAATATATTTCGCTTACGATTGCATAAAAACAAGAGTAGGTATAACAAAAACTTAAAGTGGCCTTAAGCTATATAGGTATTTAAGATTCCATAGTCGTTCCCAGTGCCGATGGTTTTCCAAAAAAAAAAAAATTCAGGATAAAATGATTCGGAAAGTCGCAATTCTAAGAGTTTTTTTTTAAGTTTTACGGGACAAGTGGCAATACCCTCAGTAATAGGACGGAACACCTCGGAGTTATTCTCTACACAACAATTTAAAAAATAAAGAAGGTCAAGTGCGAGAACTCGCGCCCTGAGGGTTCCGTACCTACCATTGGTCATGGGTTCGAATCCCGGTCGTGCACCAGTGGTCATGGTCAGAAAATAATAATTCTAAGTTTAGGAATTGACAAACTTATATTTGCGGTCGCTCACGTAGTCATTGTATGACATTGACCGCAAATATAACTTTGTTTCCTAAAAAACTTCGAACTTCCTCAATTTCAGACTTTTCCCTTTAATTGTGTTATAAAAGCTCTTAGCATTCCAAATTTCAGAATTGTGAGGTTACTGGAAGGTTAGTGGTACCTACTGAGGTACCCTAGAGGTTTTTCATTTTAGACATTTCCATACAAAAATTATACATTAATTGCCATATCTTTTTAATGCATTAAGCTAGAGCTTAGATTTTTATACGGCACCATAAGCCCATAGACCATAATAGGTGGTATAAATTTCAAGTTGATACCTTTAGCCGTTTCTGAGACAAAGGGTCTTGCCAGACGGACAGTCAGACAGACAGACAGACAGACGGACACCAAAGTGATCCTATAAGGGATCCGTTTTTCCAAATGAGGTACGGAGCCCTAAAAACATCCAGAAGCCGTGTTCAAACGGCGTGCATTGTTGCGTGCGTGGAAATGTATTTCAAAAAGAACCTTACGTCTACTGATTTAAGTCGGGTTCGACATTTGAGGGCATACGATATAGCTCTACGATATCGCAAGCTCCTAAAAGACAAACTGAAAATCGACTTTATTCAATTGATGTAAGGATCATTTTGAAATAAATTTTCCTAAGAAGTCCAACATGTTTTAACTTCGGATTAAAGCGATTACACACGCCGCCGAGTTGACTAACAGACCGATGGCTGTTGCAACGTTTTGCACCATTGCATGCAGTTGCAGTAGGTTACAGTTGCCGGCCGGTGTTATGGCACTTCGGGGGACTTCGAAGGATCATCGAAAAAAATGATAGGCACGCGCGCCGTGTTTGTTGCGTGATTCTTCTAGGCTTGGTCGCGAGGAACAGCCGTAGCTTCACCTAGTTTCAAAGTGTAAGTGATTTGATTGAAATAAACGCCTTTAGAATTTGGCTACCTGACCGCGCTTTAACCACGCATTTAATCCCCCTTCGCTCTCGCTATTGTCGTTTATACTTTCTCATTACAGTAACATCAATATTCATTCATTGAAATAGCATGGACACAGATAACATAATACTATACATGGATCATATTGAAATGTCTTAAATCTAGATGAATTTTAGCCTATTCTTCACGACCAAGCCTGGGAGAAGATACAGGCAAGAAACCACGTTTTTTTTAATGTGTTAACACTTAAAACAAAATACACGATCATATACTTACTCGCTTGTCGAGTCAATGATGCTTTCTTGGTCACCTGTATTAGGTCAGTTTGAGATATGGTGGTCCTGAAAAGGGCCTATGGAGAGAGCTATGCTCGGAATTTCACTACGTGATAAGATCCGAAATGAGGAAATCCGTAGAAGAACCAAGGTCACCGACATAGCTCTCAGAATAAGCAAGTTGAAGTGGCAGTGGGCAGGCCATATAGCTCGCAGAACCTATAACCGTTGGGGAGTAAAGGTTCTCGAATGGCGACCACGAACCGGGCGACGCAGTGTTGGAAGGCCCCCCACCCGATGAACCGATGACATTGTTAAGGTTGCGGGAAGTCGGTGGATGGAAAGGGCTCAAGACCGTTCGTCGTGGAACTCATTGGGGGAAGCCAATGTCCAGCAGTGGACTTCGACAGGTTGTCGATGATGATGATGATGAAAAGGGCCTATGACCGTCGTGAAAGAATCAGTGTAGTGAAAGCATTAAAGTGCGCCTCTTAGACGCTCCTATCGTGCACAACAACAACACTTCCTTCTTCAGTGTGCCACAGCAACAGCTGAGAACTGTATATTGAAATAGCACATTCGAAAATTGAAAACGAAAGTCTTTACGTAATAAAAGCTCATGTCAGATTTGTCATAGATTAGGATTATTGCGAACAGACACGCCAACGGGAAAGCGAAAGAAGTAAGGCATTATTTTTCAATGTAGGAGAGGAGGATACAAATACAAACAAATACAAATGTTTTTATTTCGTTCACAAAGTTCATCTTATCATATACAATATTTCGGAGCCTCCTTTTAAGTATATAATACTTGTACTAGGAGGCCTCGCTCTTCCTTAGTTACTTTAGGCCATAATTAGAACAAGGTACATTGACAATTAAAACATTAGGGCAACACAGATAAAAATAAAATAGTGAAAAACAAATTAAAAGTTGAGGGTAGATTTATATTGAATGCCTTGAGTTGTATTTCTTGAGTGCTCGACGTGGTGTGGTCTAAGTTAAAAACTCAAAGAGTTCAATGAAATTTTTAAAACTAGTTATAATATTATATTAAGTAATTTTTAAAATTAATTTATTAATCTACAATCCTTATGTTCTGTGAGTGTCTTATTCATATGTTTTTGTGTGGGTTCATGTGTGTTAGTTACCAGTGTGTGTGTTGTGCGTATGTGTGTGTGTGTGTGGTGCTCTTGAGGACACCGGGCTCTTAAGAGTCCGGGCAACAGGAGTTACCGGTGTGTGTGTGGGTATGTGTCTATGTGAGTGTGTGTGTATGTGTGCGTACTGTGAGAGTTATTTATCGATTTTGAATAAATTATTATATAAAATTTAGGAAACAACCCGAAGGAGTGCCTCCACATCCTCGTAACATAAGCACTTAAGCCATTTAGTAAGTTCAAACTTGCAATCATAGAGTTTCATAGGGTAAATGTTAATAATATGATTTATTTTATTATATAGATAAGTAGATCGCCTAAGGTATTGTCTTGATGCAAAAGTAGATTTAACCTGTGTATTTTTTATAACTATACTATTCCTTCTGTTGAGGAGCTTTGCAGGGTCGAAGTCTACAGTTTTATGGATTTTTAATACAGAATTAAGAATATACAGTTTACGGACAGAGAGTAAATCAGATTCGAGGTATAAGCTTTCGGTAGGATATCTGTAGGGTTTAAATGACATTACCTTAAGAAGAGACCTCGAGAGAGAAGAGAGGATAGTTCTCTTTTTCCGAATTGATATAATTATAAGCCGTGTTCCAACGGCGTACGATCACCATCATTTCAGCCGTAAGACGTCCTCTGCTGAATATAGGCATAGATTTACTGAAACAATATTTTGGGGGGCTGGGTATGCGTGTTGTCGAGCGCAGATGAAGCTATTGTTGTTAGTAAACGCTGCTGCCCATCCCCTAGCTTTATTCCCTAAGTCGTCTCTTACGACATCCACAGGTAGAAATGGAGGGGCCTATTCTTGAGGCCTCTGCCGTTGTTTGCAGACCGTACAAGATCGTTCGCTCTGGATATCTATGGCGTGTGTTCAGCAGTAGATGACTGTCCTAGGGGCCGAAATGATGATTATGATGAGGGTGGGCCGCACTTGGATGAGGGTGTTTTAGGCAAGAGTGGCAAGAACAGGGACAATTAGTACGCTTCTATAACAAGGTCCCAAGCGATTTGTTGTTATCGATGAACATATATTTAAAAACATAACCAAACGTGAAGTCTTAAAAGTTTTTAACAAAAACTCCGACTATTTAGATGACACAAAGCTTGGGACTGATAAACTCCAACACGATGATTAATAATATAGTGAAAGGTTAAATTCAACGAGATTTAAGACGTTTTAAAAGAATTCTTGAGATTGTAATGAATACAATGAATGTTGAAGTTTGTAGTTAAAGAAAGTACTTTACACAGAAATAAAAAAAGCAGCGCCTACCTAACATCACAAGTGACATCTGCATAGTGATTTACAAGCGTTGATGCGAAGCAATAATGAATATCAACAACAAATACCCATGACAATCATGCGGGCAATAGCCATCTATGCAGTTAAAACATCACAAAACTCATTAAGAGGCCTGTGACCGTAAATTTATGCACGAAGTAAAAATAAACAGGGTATTGACCACGCATTTTATTACGGGTATGAACAACGGACAGAGTTCGCACTTGCAGTTGAAGGGAAATAAACATCACACTATTGATAAACAAAAGTTCCCATACGCGTTTTTGTCAACTTGGTCAGGAAGCCCAAATAACAGATTTAAGTGTGTTTTCCCAAATATATGTAGGTTTTCCCACGCGTGCTACAACTAGCCCCAAGTAAACAAGGCTGACTTGTTTTGAGAAAATGCCCAGTGCGCTTAATTGAATAACCTTTATGATAATAACATATTCGCACTTGATAGGCTACATGTGGTACCTACTAGCTTTCAACAAGAAATAGAAAGAAAGAAAGAAAATACATTTATTTTGGACACACAAGCACAGCACAAACTAATAAAAATGACACTAGGTACAGGTTACAATACAAAATGGTAGGTAGGAAATAAAACAAAATTAGGTAGGAAGTAACAAAACTAGGGTATTCATTAGTCCGTGCTGAGGTGCATGCGTGAGCCAAAAAGGTCCCATCTCAGCATTGATGCCGCACACGAAGTGTCGCGGTGCTGGTAAAAATAGTAAACGAAAATTGAAATATTACCGTTTTTCTAAAAAAAATTTACAACATGCCCCGTCCTGTACCTAGTTTTATTTAGGTAAGTACCAACAAAATGGGAATCATCATGACATCCCGCCGCTCACTAGCGGTCACCCATCCATTAAGTGGCTGCGTTAGAGGTTACCAAGCCACGAAGGCCTCATATAACTTGCTTACGATTGATGAGAGCTAATGTAGCATTCATGTCCTCTCTCTTTTACATTTACATTGGAGATTAGATAGAAATTGTTTTACGAGCCATAGCTGCAAAAACTGTACAAAAAAAGGACAAGAAAAACAAACACGCACTGTTTACAAAATATGCATTTTGTTGATTCCGCATGCATGGTGCATCTGTACATAAATTAGTTTTTGTTCTTTGGCGCGGTGCGTAGCTTTTTGCTGTAATAAAAAAAAACTTATAATTACTGCAGTTTTTTTCTTAAAAATCAGCAAGTAGATACCTTTAACCAGAACTTCTTTTATATCATTTTGGAAAGGAGTTTAGCTTTGCCTTTTTATTTTATTTTAATCGTGTTTTGCTGAATTTTAATGTGTAAACTTGGTGGTATTTTAACCATTAAAGCTTAGGATCTTAGCACGAGTGTAGGAAAATTTAACGGGAGTATATTATGAGATTTTCAAATTTACTAAAAATGCGGTTTGAAGTTTTGAAGGAAACCGCCACCATTTTCTTCGGAAAAGTCTGTCAAATAGAAGATAGATAGATGTAATCTATCATCTATCTATCTTCTATTTGACGCCTTATTGTACACAAGGATTAAATATTAAAACTACAACAAACTTAATGTAATACAATGGGCGGCCTTATCGCTGAATGCGATTTCTTCCAGGCATCCTTAGAGAGAGTATAAGACACTAAATCTTTTATATCCCAATGGATTTAACAGATTTAGTGTCTTATTTTAGTATTTCCATTGGTCGTGGGTTATGTGCACGACCGGGATTCGAACCCACGACCTACGGAAGCCTCAGGGCGCAAGTTCTCGCACATGACCGTCTTTATTTTGAGAGATAAGGCGTCTTTCGGGATAGTAAACATATCAATCACCATATATTTCAATGTATTTGACGGCTGCGTTCGTATTTTGCGTGTATAAGCCGCAAGGAACGCGTACCTTAAGAATACGTAACCTCCTTTGTTTGAGGTCGGTTAATTTTTCAACCGGCTCGTGCGCATCATACGTAGCTCGTAAATTATTTGTGTTCATTGCGGAAAAAGTTCCGGCTCATTGGGCATGTGTGCCCAAGGCCAGGATGTGTGCCCACGACCACTGACTGCTAATTGATGTCTGACAGTACCTACCTCCGCACAAAGGTAGGTAGGTACCTACTACGTTGGGTTGTGCAACGGGACTTGTGCAAAGTACCTATCTTTAGTCAAGACATCAATAAAATTTACTTAATTGAATATGCCCGGTTCCTGCTTGTGCTTTTTTACTCGCGTGGTACCTACAAAAAAAAGTTGCCTATATGTATGCTATTCCAGGTATAGAAATTTATCTATTCCAAGTTTCAACGAAATCGGTTGAGACGTTACGGCGTGATTAAACAACAAACAGCCTAACATCTAAACATCCCCACAACCTTTCGCATTTATTATAAATATTTAGGAAATATTAGTAGGATAGGATAGTAGGATAGGATAGTAGGATAGGATAGTGGGACAGGATAGACACACAGATGTTTGTTCTGTGTCTGGGTGTTAAATATTAATCTATTATGTATATCAGTCTCTGGTACCCATAGTACAGGCTATCTTGGGATCAGTTGACCGTGTGTGATATGTCCGGAATATTTATTTATTTATTATTTTATAGTAGGATGCGGGCAGCAAAGGGTAGACGGGAGCCCTTGTATTTTCTGCGATTAGGCAAGAGAGAAAGAGACAATAAGGATAACCTCGATGGCGTACCGGATCCCGACTGAGACGCAAGTGGTTCGGGTTTTCCCGCTGCAGGACAAATGCGGGCAGCAAAGGGTAGACGGGTATTTTTCTGCGATTAGGCAAGAGAGAAAGAGACAATAAGGACAACCTCGAAGGCGTACCGGATCCCGTCTGAGACGCAAGTGGTGTTGCATGAATGTTTGCATGATATGCAAATATTTGTTCCGGGTCTGCGTGTGGCATCATCGTTCTCGTAGTTTCCGATACCACAGGGAACGACACAGGGAATCCTAGTGTGGGTCAGGACTATGTATGTGAATGTTGGGTGTTATTTATTTATATCAGTCTCTGGTACCCAAAGTACAGGTTATGCCTAGTTTGGGATCAGTTGACTGTGTGAATATGTCCGGAATATTTATATTTATTATATTTATATCCAAGCAGCCGCTTCGCCAGATGGCTAACTGGCCCGATAAGTGGTGCCACGTCACGTTCTGTTGATAATAACAGATGCAATACAATGAGGTCCGTGAGCATATAGTTTTAGTCTACAACTATCCTGAATTTATAACCTATTTAAGGTGAGGGTTCAATTGTTTTATGATTTTTTGACTGTTTTTTCTCAATAACCGCAAAACGCACAGTTTTGATTTTTATGACAAAGATAACTTGAGCATTTTATTTACCAAAATCCAAGACAGAAACGCCATTGGTAAAACTTTTCTCGATAGATTTATCTTTTAAAGTTTTTATTTATTTATTTCACCACATACACCTACCATTACAGGCGCACCCAATGCGATAGTGTACGTAATTTATCTATCTAACTAATAATAATAATACGACAATAACAATTAATTAAATTATAAATAGGTAGGTCACTCGACATTAAAACATAAAATAAATAATACAGCCCTTGCCAACTCGTTCAGGGAGCAGTGAAATATAGTATAATATAGTTGGGTCCTCTGCAACAGTTTTTTTCGAAAATATTCAGAAACCATCAATCATAAATAACTTTTTTTAAAATATTGTGTTAGACTATAGCATTGGGTACCTAAATCCAAGACACTTTTTTTTTTAAATACTTAGTTTTTAAGATAATCGATATTTTCTTATATGTCGCTTACATTGATTACTTTCGAGCACCTTCTAACGCTTGCTATCTCTTTCCGCATTCAATTATAGTACGTAGCGCTGTCACTTTCTTCACTCGGCCCACTCAACAGTTTATTATGATTCTCATAGTTCCTTAAGTTACAAAAATTTAAAAAAATGCGCTTCCAAATTCTTTGCTATTTTCCTATTAAACCTATTTCACTTTTTATTCTTCAGATAACTTTTACACTATCATCTCACTGCCCTTCATGTGGGTCGGCAACTACATGTTTTTATTTTTCACCACACCTCTATCAGCCGTCAGTCTTCACTTCCTTTCTTACTTATGTCGTCCTTAACACTATCCATCCATCTTTTCTTTCGTCCGCCTCTTCCCTTATATCCTTCTAAATTCATATTTACAACACTTGTAAAAATAACAACATTTCTATCACAATATCTTTATACTGTAACTAGCGGCTGTCAGCGGTTTCACACGCGCGTTTTCCGGATAAAAGTAACCTACAGCTCCTGACTTCATCATCAGATCAGGTCACCATCATCATAATATTGTAATGTCATCGGATCTCTACATAGAATGGTATGCAATGTTTCTGCTCAATCACAACGCATTAAAACCTACATACCAAAACTTGGTTTTCTGTAATTATATCATGTATGTACTTATGTATCTTTATAATTGTATGTAGGAATTCTTAGTGTATAAATGCCTTTTTTTTGTTTTTAAAGTTACCTTACAAACTCTAACACCCTATCGCACCCCCTTTTAGGGGAAGTTTGTGATTTTTTTCTTACGTTTTAATAGTTATTCTGCTATTCGGGGCGGAGACAAATCCACTAGTACCACTAAATTTTACTCTTTATAATGATTCTAATTTAGCAAACAATAATAAAGTAAGCTTTTAAAAAACTGTATCTCAAGCTCCTCGTTATAAATTAACTCTTGTCAGATGTCGGAATGACATATGCAGTGCACATGCGCCCAGATTACTGATTTCAGGGAATGTCTGTCTGTCTGTACCTACGCTTTTGTTTTGCAAAACTTGACTGTTTTCCTTGATGATCCTATTTTGGCTTGTTTTATTAACTCAATTAATCTTAAGGTTGAAACGTTTTAGGGTGAAGAGTTATAAATAAATACCACCCAACAATCACATTGACACCACGGTGAAGGAAAACATTGTGAGGAATTCGGCATGTCCTAGAACCTATAAATTCGAAGACATGTGACATGTGCACGAAAGGAGCCTCTAAGAGGCGCACTTTAATAATTTCAGTACACTGATTCTTTCAACGACGGTCATAGGCCCTTTTTAGGGTCACCATACCTTAACCTGAGTACTGACTAATACTGGATGACCAAGAAAGAATCAGTGACACGACAAGCAAGCATTGTCGACTTGACTTTGAGCTGCAAAGTTCAAGTAGGTAGGCAAAAAGGATTGCCTATCTAAATGGTTGCGCAAATTACACAAGTAGGTATGTAAGTAACTAAATAAATTATGGAAGCCAGCTGGTTTCTTATCGGGTATTGTAATCTTTTACTACAAGAAATCGCAATATTTTACGAGAAATGGTCATGTATAGGAACGTTGTAAGTGAACTATGTAACAGTAAAGGTTGACGCACACTGTCCAAAGGCCCTAGTCCTTATGTTCGTGAGACTTGTGACCATGAGACGTGACAGTTGAATAGCTTACCGTTTTTGTATGATGACACTAAAAGCGCCCCTACAAAAACCGTCAAGGTATTCACGTTTTCACGTCTCACTATATTAGTATCTATCTATCTAAGTAAATGCTTATTCTGAAACGTCAATCAGACGAAATCGGTGCTTGAGTTTAGATTTGATTTGACATTAATCAAATGACATTTTCGTTCTCTGAATACGAGCCTAAGGCTCGTATTCAGAGACACGACTCAAGCATAGATTTAATCACAGATCAGCTGAACTCTACATAAGTATTGAATCACTTCTCAAAAATACCTTTTATTCAAGAACGGTACTTAAACTATTCTCAGCTGAATCGAGTCGAGTTTACATTTTGATTTATTTATAATTTTCGATCCGTTTTACGCAGAAATTCAAACAGCCAGGGTGGAAATAGAAAAGAACTATAAAGTGAAGTATAAATATTCATCAAAGTACGTGTAACGGAACGAAAATGTCATTTGATTAATGTCAAATCAAATCTAAATTCAAGCACCGATTTCGTTTGATTGACGTTTCAGAAAAAGCATTTACTCAGGTGAACTGTGATCATTGAATCTATACTTAAGCACTGTTCAAGAATTAGAATCTCGCCTCAAATCGAGATTTAAGTACAGATCAATGCTTGAGTCTTGTCTCTGAATACGAGCCTTAGAGCCTCCTTTCGTGCACACTTTTGTTTTTTTTTTCAATGAAAAATATTGAATTTCCAAAAGTCGTATAACAGACTTTATTGCCACTTCGTCTTAGAATGAATCAACCTGTATTTGTATCTATTGATACAGGGTTACCTAACTGAATGGGTCTAAATGGTCATCCTGCCGGCAGTCACGTAAGCACAAACAGACAAACGGACGCCTCTATCACATACTTATTATAATTCATACTTTCCATACAAATTCATACAATACCTTTGTCATCCATCATGACTAAATTAATGCGTAGTTACAATTTAGCTACATTTGAATGATTGAGGCGCAAGTTATAAGCTTGTAGAGAATAAAACTTATGTCTCTATTTAATTACTTTGTTTTAGATTGTATTACATTACAATCCTACTAATATTATAAATGCAAAAGTCTGTGAGGCTCAACTGATTTTGATGAAACTTGGAATGGGTAGAGTTCTTTTTTGAATCGAAAAAATTACATTATTTCGCATCATGAAAAACCTCTCATTTAAATTGTCGACCTGTTTCATGTGTGTCAATGATCAACCTTCAACTGCTTCAATATAGATCGGATATAGTACCTCTGACCTAAGTATTACATCTTGGCTTGCCTCCCTGTTGCCATACCAAAGTCAAAAGGCGTTCAATAAAATCACCAGGATCACTTTGAAACGTCTTGAAACTAGGTGAAGCTACGCCTGTTCCTCGCGACCAAGCCTAGAAGAATCAGGCAACAAACACGTTTTGGTGCCTACCTTGGTACCCTAATACACACATGAGAAACCACCTAACTCCCTACTACCTGTAACCAACCATGTGACAGCAATATAGTATTGAGTATCATCGATGATGGCTACGCTAGTTGTGAAAAACATGCTTCACCTAGTTTCTAACACGTTTAAATGTTATCCTTGCGATTTTATTAAAATAAACACCTTTTGCCTTTGACTTTAATAACCTTCACTCGCTATATGCTTATGCTATAATCCTCTGAACAATAGTCTGTCTACATGTCTAGTCTAGGCAGTACAATCGCTATTTGAATGCTAAGTCCATAAGGCACACCTTAACCAGAAATATATATTGAATTATTTAAAAAAAAAACAATATTCCGGACATATCATACACGGTCAACTGATCCTAAACTAGGCATAGCCTGTACTATGGGTACCAGAGACTGACATACATAATAGATATATATTTAACACCCAGACACAGAACAAACATCTGTGTTAGTCACAAATGTTTGTCCAGTGCGGGAATCGAAGCCGCGACCTCTAGCGCAGAAGGCAGAGTTACTACCAACTGAGCTATGAGGTCGATATTATTGATCAAGCGAGCGAAGCCAGCTTAGATCTCTCAAACAACGGACAAATCCGCGTTGTATATTCGCGTCATTTTTAACCGTCAATCCGATTTGCATGGAATTTAGTAAGTCAATAGGTTGTTTATATCAAGATTTGCTGGTAATAATATGTGTTACATTGGCCAAGGGGTTGTTAAGATATAGGGGTCCAAAAGGGGATTTAAAAAAAGTTATACAAATACATGAAGTGTGGTTTCTTATGTAAGATCCTTTATTTACCTATACATTCTAAAGTGATTTTTATTTTAATTATAATCTACAAGGTGATTCATAGCATGTATACCATCCCGAAAGGGGGTTATTCTATCAAAAACAAGAAATAATACTAGCGAAAAAAAAAACATCATTTTTTTCTATATTTTTTCACAATCTTTCTCAAACTAGGTATTTTTATCATCTTTAAAACTAATAATTAAACGTACAAGAAGTTCTGAATCGAGATTGCTACCTAAAACAGCTGATTCATTGAGTTTGACTGGCCTCATAGCTCAGTTGGTAGTAACTCTGCCTTCTGCGCTAGAGGGCGCGGGTTCGATTCCCGCACTGGACAAACATTTGTGACTAACACAGATGTTTGTTCTGTGTCTGGGTGTTAAATATATATCTATTATTTATATCAGTCTCTGGTACCCATCATACAGGCTATGCCTAGTTTGGGATCAGTTGACCGTGTGTAATATGTCCGGAAAAAAAAAAAAAATTTGACCTGATTTGACCCCAAAACAGCAGATTTTCGCATAGAGTTTTTTCAATGAAAAATGTCGAATTTCCAAAAGTCGTAGAACAAACTTTATTGCCAATTGGTTGTAGAATAAGCCCCTTTCGGGATGGAATACATATTATGAATCACCTTGTATATGGGTTTTAATTTTTAAACTATTTTTCAAAACGAAAATAGTAACATTTGAAAACCGATATAAAGTGAGCTCCCATTTAGGAAAGTTTCAATGCTGACATGCTTGTGGTGTCACTAATTCTTTCTTGGTCACCTGTATTAGGTCAGTGACCAGGTTGAGGTATAGTGGCCCTGAAAAGGGCCTTTGACCGTCGGTGAAAGAATCAGCATAGTGAAAGTATTAAAGTGCGCCTCAGAGGCTCCTTTCGTGCGCGTGTCACTCGTTTTCGTATTTGTATGTTCTGGGACATGCCGGCTTCCTCACGATGTTTTCCTTCACCGTTTGAGAGCACTATTAAAGCGAACATACATTTTCATCCCATATATTCGAAAAGGACGACTTGGTTCGCCTCTATGTGCATCCAATGGTGGTGTTTTCTTTATGAAACTTTAAGCGGGCAGTAATGAGTTTTTAATCCGCTTTATAAGTGCGCCGCAATTTTCTTTGCCGCGCACTTTTTGAATTTGGAACATCTTAGTGTTAGCGCCAAAGAATTCGAACGCAAATATTGTTCGACTTAAAAATGGCTGGTACGTAGGGCTTGCAAATATTCGAAACTGTAGTATTCGAGCATTTTTGGATGGTATTCGAATATTATTCGAAACTATTAAATGTTACTTTAATACTTTACGTTTACTGCAGGAAATCATCACAAAACCGCGTAGGAATGCTCCAATAGGGCTTACGGTGAACCTTAGTTATCAAAACCACCAAATATTTAAAATGTATGCATCAAATAAAATCCGAAAATTTAGTTCACTAAGTCATTTCCCGTTTAATCATTAAGAAAGTGCAGATTGACGAAAGTTGTTATAGTAATAATGCTCAAATTATAGAAAAACTAAAATTACCTAGTTTAGAGAAGGATAAATGCTTCAGATTACGGCTTTCTCTCATACTTGAAATTATTCGAATATTCGAATATCGCTATAATATTCGAATAAAAAAATGTGTCGAATATTCGATTGCAAGCCCTACTGGTACGACTGTGCTCTCTGGCCAAGCTGATGATGAATAACGAAATCATAAGCATAAGAATCACTAGGCTTAATATCACTATTGTATTTCATCACAATATTTTCATACAATGAGCGAATTATGCAATTCAAAATTGAAATTATTTTTTCCGCCAAGATTCTTTACTATTGTTCCACCGTCTCACGTTGAACAATGATACTTGGAGAATATCTTGTGTAATAGCGAAAGCTGTTACTTAGTAAACCGTAAAGCTAAAGCTGTTTTTAACGTTTCATTGTAACTTGAAGCCGTGTTGGCCTAGTAGGAGGTACCCCGACTCTCGATCCGAAGGTCGTGGGTTTGTCCCCGGTCTTTCGATCTTTCAATACAAAAACTCATTGTTGCAAACGGAGAAGGAAATCATTGTGAGAAAACTAGTAAGTATTCCTATAAGCGGCGATAGGCTTGCAACCTGTCACGGTGGATGGAAAAGGTGTTACTCGTTGGGGAGGCCTATACTGGCCTCATAGCTCAATAACTCTGCCTTCTGCGCTAGAGGTCGCGGGTTCGATTCCCGCACTGGACAAACATTTGTGACTAACACAGATGTTTGTTCTGTGACTGGGTGTTTAATATATATCTATTATGTATATCAGTCTCTGGTACCCATAGTACAGGCTATGCCTAGTTTGGGATCAGTTGACCGTGTGAATATGTCCGGAATATTTATTATATCTAGCAATGGACTTCTACAGGCTTATGATGCTGATACTTTTCGTTACTCGTCTACGGCTGAAAATGAAAGTATGCCATCCTTCCTGAGAATATAATTAAATTCCTTTTAAACCAGTAACTCTATTTATATCCGATGCCCTAAAACTATGGAAATACATTTTTACGATTTCCGAGGATGATCGCTCCCATATCGACTTGACTGTTTATAAAAGATGCATCCTTTTGATAATGATTTACTGCGTGACGCTTTTTCTTTGGGACAGATTCGTACACGCCTTTAAAATAAAATAAAAGGGCATTTATTCTCTCAGTATTCCTACACAGTTAAGTAGATACACGATACAATTACAGAAAACCAAGTTATCGGTATGAAAAGACAAGTGTAATGGTCGAGGGCTCAGCTACGCTGCTTTTCAGCCTCGCCTTAAAAAGTCTACCTGCTGTCGTCACAGCAGTTTTCGATGCTTTTGTCTTCGAAGAAGAGGCTAGCGTTTTACTGACAATATAGATAGGTGATTCATATCATGTACATAAAATAAAATAAAAAAATAAATATTCCGGACCTATTACACGTTCAACTGATCCCAAACTAGGCATAGCCTGTACTATGGGTACCAGAGACTGATATACATAATAGATATATATTTAACACCCAGACACAGAACAAACATCTGTAGGTATTTATCACACAAATGTTTGTCCAGTGCGGGAATTGAACCCACGACCTCTAGCGCAGAAGGCAGAGTTACTACCAACTGAGCTATGAGGCCTGAAAGGGGCTTATTGTACACCTAATTGGCAATAAAGTTTGAAATTCTACGACTTTTGGAAATTCAAAATTGAAAAACATTGCAAAGTTCACCTGTTTTTGGGGTTAAATCAGTTCAAACTCGATTATTCAGCTGTTTTGGGTAGCAATTTGATTTTGAAATTCTTGTACGTTTAATAATTAGTTAGAAATATGATAAAAATACCAAAAAATTTGATTTGAAAAAGTTCTTGAATGAATTCAGAAAACCTATTTTCAATATTTTAAGTTTTTGCTGTTAGAATAAGGCCCTTTTGGGATAGAAATCTAGTTACGGAACGTGTTCTATACCCAGGTATGTAGGAACTTATTTCATCATCATCATCATCATCATTGCAGCTGTACGACGTCCACTGCTGAACATGGCCTGGGGGATTTGCCTATACTCACTACGCTGGGCATGCGGGTTGGCGAGTGCAGTTAGAGCTATCGTTGTTAAAATGAGGGACGCTTATGCCCATCCCCTAGCTTTTTTCCCTTAGTCGCCTCTTACGACATCCGCGGATAGGTAGATATGGAGGGGCCTTTTCTTCAGCCGGGGCCACCACGGCTACTTTACGGCCACGGATCTTATTTATTCGTAGCTAATATCTACAGATTACGAATTCGATCTTGTACTTACGCACTATTAATGCCAAACCATACTCCATTTTCTAAGTTCATAACAAAACATTGCGAGCGTGTGCCAATTAGGTTATCATCAGCTAACGGTGTACACAGTAAGTACCTAGGTAAGTGTGTGTATGATTCACTAGCCCTCCTGTTGTTTATACTAGTTTGTATGAGAGCAATAACCTACGTCAACTGACCTTTGTAACTATTTGAACTCGATCGTTTTCAGTGAGAAATTTGCGAGTTGAATAGTAAATATTTTAAGTATGCATTGATTAACATCTTATGCTAAATCTTGTATAAAATGGATCCTAGCAACTTGAAAAAATACAGGGCCTAGTTTTTTTTTAAAATTAAATAATTTCACATCAAGTTCTTTATCTTGACAGAGTTCATACTTTTTATCGATCAATATAGGTAATAATTTTCAATTGACTAACGAGTATGGCTAAGTAGGCGAATTGACGCAATAACACTTGTGCCTCGAGAATTAGCTTTAAGCAGATTTAAAAGATTTTAACATTAAGATCCTAAAATTAATATAAAGACTTGGAAATACTTAATATTATGCACTAAAAGATACCACTATTTTGTGTAAAATCTCAAAATTGAGTTACTGAAGAGAATAATACAAACATGACAAGCAAACAAAATAAGCTCACAAAAATATAAACGCGAAAGTTTGTAAGTATGGATGGATGGATGTTTGTTACTCTTTCACGTAATTACTACTGAATGGATACTATAATGAAACTTCACAATAATATAGCTTATACATCAGAATAACACATAGGCATTTATAAAGATATTGTGTGAATTGTCCATAATATGACTACTAGCTACTCGAAATACTAATCTTGTGCAGACGAAGTCGCGGGCACCAGCTAGTAGTAAATAAAAGAACAAATCTCTAGCACTATTACTTCTAGTCAGCCTTGAACCAATTAACATGAACAACTGAAATAAATGATTCGAGATCCATTCGAGTTCCAACAGTAGCGTTTGTTTGTTTTACAACACAGGAAGTTACGGTGATTTTAATTTAGTGTGCGCATGCGCTCAACGGGAACGATTTCCATTTTATTGTATGGTAATATTTTGTAGAAGCTGGCACCACTGCTTATTAACCGAATTTTAGAAGAACAATTTTTTTTCCTACCACCTATTGAGACGAACAAAACAAAACAAAATCGGGCGTACCATTTTCGAGTTTTTGCGAGAATAACTCACGGTAATTGATAAATCTATCTACAAGACTACTGCAGTGCTTTCATTAATAAGATAGAGTCGGCTTGTCCAGCACCTTTTTTTTTAACTTTGGGAAAAAACGTTACGCTTGCCCCCCAGCTCGGGGAGAGCTGGAGGGGTACGTCGGGCTCTCCGCCAGCTACTGATGAGATATCAGCAACCAACGGCATACCGACTTAAAACCCATCGATGTTCCATCAGTCACCATAGTGCTGATGCGTCATCGAACCACCCATCATTCGACGGTTGGTTCGACACTTTACCGTTCAAAATAAGACTTTAAAATACTAGGATTCATCATCATCATCATCATTTCAGCCGTTCGACGTCCACTGAACATGGCCTACCCCACAGACAGAGCAAATTCCTTATCATGTGGGGGGATTTGCCCATACGCACCACGCTGGGCATGGGATTACTTAGTAAAAAAAAATTACTCTTCATCTCGGCAGTCAGTAATTAACCAAAAAACTTGTGTCATATTCGACAGGACTCCATAGAGTTGGGTCTGTAGTTCATACCGGACCTAGATGTTTTTAATGACGGCTTTTGAAAGAATCATCAAAAAGTCATTAATTTTAGCGCCACTCGACCCAGTTGTTTATCTCCGGAACCACGCATTACTGTTTGACACTGACGTCTGTCAACTGTCATAAATTGTCATAACTACAGGCTTTTCTAAAGATACAGTATCACGGGTTGAATCACCTTGTTGACCTTAGTGTCAATGCGAGAAGCGCCCATTCATGTGATGTTGCATCTCTTTCACTCTCGTAGCTTAGGCCGTGGTAGAAAGAGAAGATAGATTAGCGAGACCAATGAGAGGCAATTAAATTGACAAATGAATATGACATTTCATTCATTGAGGGAATTATTTTTATCAGCTGCCCAATTAGCAAGTTTGTAGCATGTAGGGCATTTATGAATGAATGCGTTATTTTGGTTCTTCACTAGCTACCGGCCGTGGTTTCGCTTGCGTTGTACCTAGATCAAACTTAGACTACGTCTCTTTCCAGCTTCTATTCATCATCATCATCAGCCTGTAGAAGTGCTGGACCTAGGCCTCCCACAAAGAGTTCCATGACAAACGGTCTGGAGCCTTTACCATCATTCCAAAAAAATTTTTTTTTTATATTTTCTCAACCTTTTTTGGTCTGTCAAACTTTAAGATGTTTAACATCAGCACTACCTAAAACAGCTGAATAGTTGAGTTTTAGGTGATTTGACAACAAAACAGCAGATTTTTGCATTATGTTTGTTCAATGAAAAAATATTGAATTTCCAAATGTCATTTAACAAACTTTATTGGTTGTTATTCGATGTAGAATAAGCCCCTTTCGGGGTAGCATATATAATGATGAATCAGCTTGTATAATCAAGATATTCTTCAAGTTGGTAATTTCGCTTGTTCTCTTAAATTAATCTTTATTAAATTCTCCTTCACGATAGTCTTAATTCCAATTGCTCATCCAAGCTCACTGACCTCTCAGTCAAAAGGTGTTTGAAGCTACCTAACGTAGGATGCCCATGAAAGAACCAGTAACATGGCAAAGGAACCAAGACAACTGAGATGACGAGACGAACCTGAGATGAGATTTGCGGGTTCGAAACCGGTTTGACCTTGACCTTAGTCCTGGTGGGTGTGGGTGACTCGATGATGATGAATGAAACGGATATGACCTCATCGTGAGGTGATTGTCTTTAAAAGCATTGAAGGCTTGATTTTATCTAAGAAACTGTATAGTATCGCGTAGACGTTAATAACTTATGGTTCCACTGAATGGCTCATTCGACCTAGTCGCAAAGGTCCTTTTCAGGACCACTATTCCTCAACCAATCGTCAGCTGCTGGCCGTTCATCGTCTAAGCCGATCGCAACATCATAACTTTTTAACCGGCTTCAAAAAGGGTTTTTTGTGTGTATGTTACTCGATATCTCTGCCAATACTAAACCGATTTTGATAATTCTTTCACTGGTGTATAGAGTATGATCCCGGGGTGTTCCCAATTTAATTTAAATCCTGAGGGATTGCTACTTGTCCCGTAAAACTTAAAAAAACGCCATCATCTCTTGAAATCACCACTTGCCGATTTTTTTTGTCGGCCGTGGTATGGTATGGTTATCCCCGCGACGGTCGGTTCGGTTGCTGCTATTTTTACATAAAACTTTAAACTTAGGGGTTGTGTGTCGGGAATTTCTTTCTGTGCACCCACACATACGTTACAACAGGAAGCTACCCTGCAAATTTCATACTCCTTAGTAGGCTCTGCGTAGATTTTCAAAGATAATAAAACCACAATGTTTCATTGTCAGTCAGTCAGTCAGTGCCGTAAGAGTTATTATTGATGATGAATGGATACAATGTCATACTTCTTTTTGGTTTTATTCGAAAGTGTAGGTGGCCAGTGTCATCCTCAGTAGGTAAGCAAAACGCAAAGAGGTTGATAACAAAAAAAGAGGTTGATATTAATCTTGTAAATATTCAGGAATTTGAAGTCGGTGTTTAGTTTTTGTAAAAAAGATCTTACTTCTTGAAACTCCGCCTTGTGTAGATAGAATCATCATTCATCATCATCATTATGGACGTCCACTGTTGAACATAAGCCTCCCCCAAAGATTACCTGGAACAATATTTGGTGGGATTTGCCTATACTCGCCACGCTGGGCATGCGGGTTGGCGAACGCAGATAGAAGAACTTCTAACTACTTTAATTGCGTTCGCCAAAAAATTTTTACGTAACTTTACTTAAAAAATAAATCATGCAATTCATCATTAAATGGCAGCTAGTGAACGATGGTTTTGTATGACATTTCAAGTCACGATATTTAAATTCTCATCAGGAAATACCAGCATTGTGTAATGATTTTTATTTAATTTTAATGACTCACCGTGCTCTTTGTGCTCTTAATGCGCTACTAAGCCACTGTTTGGACTCGGATCTGACAGCAGTGATAAAGAAGAAACAAGTAACACTGACGGACAAGCGTTAAAATCACGTTTGGACACCTTTATTTGACGTCTTAAAGCGGCTTTCTATTACTAATTAAAAACTTTATGGGTTACTTTTTTCTATAATGAGGTACTGAGCCCTAACAGTTATAATAATGTAAACTCACTTTCCTGAAAATGGGCTAATTATAAACCAAAATGCTCTACGACTTTCGACCTTTTGTTTAAAAAAAACACTGCTAAAATCAGTTGTTTAGGTTGCAAACAACATTGGCATCAACAGCCAATGTTTTAGTACGTTAAATTAACAATTTTTATAGTTGTTAGCAAGACCTAAAACAGCTGATTTGAAAAAGTTCGAGAAAAAAATGTTTAAACACTTCTTGAATTGGCAATAAAAAGCCTAAAAGGCCTGACCTAAGTCCCAGTGGAGATAATAACGTCCCACGATAAATAACTTAATAATAAGCCTTTCATCTGAGTTTCATCAGCCATGTAATATACAGGATGCGCGTGCGCAACAAGGAACGCACTGTCCATGTCTGTAATCAGAAATCCGATCTGAGGAAGCTATTTGCATTACCGAGATGGGTTTTGCAACTAACGATGTACTTTCTATTTGTGTAGAAATTGTGAAATATACATTAAGTAAGGTACAAAAATCCACTGTCCACTGTTGACACTGAACATTGCCTGCCCCACCGAGTTCCAAAGCGAATTCCCATCATGACTGGCCTCATAGCTCAGTTGGTAGTAACTCTGCCTTCTGCGGTAGAGGTCGCGGGTTAGATCCCCGCACTGGACAAACATTTGTGTGATGAACACAGATGTTTGTTCTGTGTCTGGGTGTTAAATATATATCTATTATGTATATCAGTCTCTGGTACTCATAGTACAGGCTAAGCCTAGTTTGGGATCAGTTAACCGTGTGAATATGTCCGGAATATTTATTTATTTATTATTTATTATGTGGGGGAATTTAAATAAATAAATATTAAATATTCCGGACATATCACACATTGACAACTGATCCCAAACTAGGCATAGCCTGTACTATGGGTACCAGAGACTGATATACATAATATAAACAGAGTAATATACATAATATAAACAGAAGATAACAGACACAGAACAAACATCTGTGTTAGTCACAAATGTTTCTCCAGTGCGGGAAACGAACCCGCGACCTCTAGCGCAGAAGGCAGAGTTACTACCAACTGAGCTATGAGGCCAGTCAATAATTTGCTCATTTGCGTGCTCAGGGTGGTGAGTACCACGCTGGGCACGCTGGGTTGGCGAGCGCAGTTAGAGATTTCTTTGTGAAAAAAGGGGACGCTGCTGCCCATCCCCTAGCTTTTTTTCCCTTAGTCGCATCTATCATTCACGGATAGGTAGATGTAGAGGGGCCTATTCTTCACCCGGGGCCACCACGGATACGGCTTTTATTAAGTGACGATAATAATGTACGATAGAAATCGTACATTGCTTGATTTTGTAGTAACGTTATCGAGAGTGCCATATGATGGCGCCACATTATTGAAATTCAGCGAACTTTTCGAGTTGCGTGATCAGCCATTATGATTTGTCTCACGATCGACAACCCACAACGCGTGATGCGCAACGCGAATATTCGTCGATTCCCAATAATTTGGCCTTAGATAGTACTAAGTGCGTTTTTAACTGTAGTCTCTGTAACTTCTAAGAAACCAGGTTACATCACTTTATTGAAGCTCCAGAGCCTATGACAAATATATTGTGATCTCTATTATTGAGTGTTGAATCATAGGCTTACCAAGTCATTCGTAATGATCGTCTAAGTCAGTCGTTCCCAAAGTGGTTTATATCGACCCCCAGAGGTCGACAGCTTCTTCTTCTTATAGTCTATGATATGAGATGCAAATAGGGGTCTACAAGATGCAATCATTTGCAAAAATATTACATTTTTGTGTATTTAGGTAGAGGGTCTACGTCAAACCGAAAAACGAGTGAAGTGGTCTGTCTACGAGGCAAAAGAGTTTGGGGAACACTAGTCTAAGTTAAGGTTCAATATTCCGTGTTCTTTTTAGGGTTCCGTACCTCATTTGGAAAAACGGATCCCTTATAGGATTACTTTGTTGTCCGTATGTCTGTCAGTCTGTCAAGACCCTTTTTCTCAGAAACTGCTAAAGGTATCAACTTGATATACCACCTATTAAGGTCTGTGGGCTTATGGTGCCGTAAAAAAGCTCTAGCTTAATGCATTAAAAAGATATGGCAATGAATGTATAATTATTGTATGGAAATGGCAAAAATCAAAAACCTCTAGGGTACTTCCATCGTCATCATCATCATCATCAATGGCCTCATACATCTATAAAAGATGATCAAACAGCGTCGTTTACGGGGTCAATAGGCAAAAACTCTTCTAGGCTACTTCTAGTGACCTCACAATTCTGAAATTTGGAATGGTAGGAGCTTTTGTAACACAAGTAAAGGGAAAAGTCTGAAATTTAGGAATTTCAAAGTATTTTAGTTTCTTATATTTGCGGTAAATGTCATACAATGACTAGGTACGTTAGGGACCGCAAATATAAGTTTGTCAATTCCTACACTTAGAATTTTTATTAATTTTTCTCGCACTTGACCGTCTATATTTTATATAAAACCTCGTTCTTTGTCCACAGTGGATCACGCCAGAAGAATGCGCGGTGTACTCTCGCGAGCAGCGGCCGCCCCTGGTTATACCGCGGATCACCAACTACCGCGCGCCGCGGCAACGGCCGCCAGCGCAGATGTACCATGATGTAAGTAATATGCTCTTCATCATACTGTATGTTCTGGCTTTATGAGATGAACAAGCGAGTCGATTCAGAGGCAGCTAACAAAATATAGTTTCACGAAAGATAGATAAATTATTATTCGACGTACATCAATACAGCACGGATATAAAAGCAGAAGAAGAAACAACAGTAGGTCATAGCAAACAAAAACGGGTACTTAGTAGATGGGTTTTCGTCCTATCAAGAGTATCAAGTGGGTACCAACAGGTGATACTTATCGCACCTAGTACTTACGTCCACGCTGCAGTCAGAAAAGTCCTATCTCAGCTTATTGCTGCTCCGCCAAGAAGCATATCTTCCAGAACGTCAAGCGCTCAGATCCGGGGTCCGAGGGGGCTAATCAGAGGCAAGTCTAAAAAGAGACAACTGCCAGAACGAAATCCGCACATAACTAAAGCGATCCTCCTACTCTTTTAGCTCTTCTCTCTTTCAGCTATCTTTGTGAAAATAGGGGACACTGCTGCCCATCCCCTAGCTGTTCCTTAGTAACCTCTAACGACATCCACGCGTGGGTAGGTGACGGCCTATCCGGTCCAATGCAATCCAATGGATGCCGACCAAAAAATGGCCAATAGTTCGTAGCTTTTTTTTTAATGTTGTACGGAGGCAAACAGGCTTCCGGCCCTCCTGATAGTAAATGGTTACCGTCGCCTATTGACATCAGCAACACCCGGAGCATTGCTAATGCGTTGCCTGCCAAACCTGTCCCCCCCTAAAGAGCTCTGGCAACCTTACTCACCGCAGGAACACTACACTATTTGAAAGAAATAATGTTATTTGGCTGCGATGTTCTGTTAGGCGGAGGTACCTTTCCAGGCGGGCTGCTCCAATTTAGAGCGAGGAAAGTCTCGCTGTGCCCTACCTCCTCCAAAAACTGTCGATATACGGCTGCCAGATGTAAGAATCATGGCGGTAAACAAATGTCCGTCAGTCTGTGGTTGCGGTTGATCTCAGTAATAATCAATTCTAGAAAAACAATAGGTTCACTTAGTAACTTCGTGAAGCGAGACAAACAAACAGACTGAGACAAACACAAACGGAGAGAGACAAAAAACAATTAGCAAACAGTGCCTTGCAAATGAGGGCGCAATGAGTCAGGCGAGACGACCATATCCCTATGTTAATTCGTTGTTTAATTATGCGTCTGCGCAGTGGTGTCTGAGCGGAAGGCCGAAATATATAAATGGTCGGATATTGAGTCGCCGGAAAAATGGCCGGACTACAGTGCCGCGCCATGGTATTCCTAGGCGCTTACTTACGTTCGACTACGCTTCGTTCCCTTACTCGAACCGGGAGACGCAGTGTTGGAAGGTCCCCCGATGGACCGACGACATTGGAAAAGTTGCGGGAAGCCGGTGGATGGAGAAGGCTCAAAAAAGTTCGTCATGGCACTGTTTGGGGGAGGGTTATGTTTAGCTGTGGACTTTATCAGGCTGATGATGATTTACGATCGAACGACGCTGTATTGCGTGCCTTCAGTCAGAGATCTGAGTCTGTAATGATCGTGATTTACTCACTTCTCATTCATCGACCATGAAAAGTGAATAGATTATTGGTTTTCATAACACCATACAAAAACGGTAAGCCATTCACTGTTGAAAAGTGACGAGTGCCTCTGAGCTGATTGTAAGCTCTCACCATCGTCGACCGAGCACTGTTTGGGCCCTTGGTGTATTGCTTACTTGCTTGCTTGTCGTGTTACTGATTCTTTCTTGGTCTTTCTGTGCTAGTTCAATGATCAGGTTGAGGTATGGTGGCCCTGAAAAAGGCCTATGACCGTAGATGAAAGAAAGGATAGAGAAAAGATTAAAGTGCGCCTCTTAGAGGCTCCTTGCGTGCACATGGCACATATCTTCGAATTTTTAGGTTCTTAATCTTGGTGCATAAATAAGGCACAAAGGTAAACGTCATGTTATCAACAAAGGTCTCCCCTAAAGACGTCATGTTATCAAGATGTAAATAGCAACCACTGCTAAAGGTATAATGATTAACGCCTGTGTCGACTTTTAAGCCTTGTACAGGCTTAAAAGTCGACACAGGCGTGTGGTACCAGCATGATTTTTCTTCTATTTCTAAACATGGGGAAGAAAAAGGATTAAAAAAATTGTTTTTGTTGACCTCTGAATACCTTTTATAACCGAAAACTTTTTAAATGGCTGATATTTCACTGCTCTATTAATTATGCGCTTGCGCAGTTGTTCAACTCGATCCAATATGGCGTACTTAGTTTCGCGCAAACACCGCATCCGGCCCCAAATTGAATGGAGTTTGTATGGCCGCCATTCAAAGCATTGAGGTTTTTGGTATGTAAATGGCTGAGCAGTCATCAATTCATCATTCAATGATTATTTCGTCACTACCCATTATGAGAGCACTGGTGGAGTTTGAGGTAGAGGTATCCACAGGTCGTGGGTTCGAAAGTGTACACGCTCTACGTGCTTTTGCGCTATACTAGTGCTCTCAAACGGTGAAGGAAAACATCGTGAGGAAACCGGCATGTCTCAGAATCTAATAATTTGACTTCATGTTACATGCACACTTTAATCCTTTCACTACACTGATTATTTCACATACGCCGACGGTCAAATGCCCTTTTCAGGGACACCCTGGTCAACCTGGTCACTGACCTACAGGATGACCAAGAAAGAGTCAGTGATACGACAAACGAGGAACTACCGATGATGACGATTTCCGAACATCCGCGTAGAATCTTCATTGCAATATTCGTCATATAGTATAACGTATAAAGATATCAGGACGTCTGATCGAAGCGACGCGTGACCCGAGAGCTGGCTCTTATTTGGCCCAGCGAATTAGCATTGCCATCCAGCGTGGCAATTCCGCCAGCGTCTTGGGGACGCTTCCGACTGGTAGTGATCTGGATCAGTTGAGCTATCTATAGATCGTTTGTAACGGTCTTTAGATGGCTCAACTGTTTCTTGTGTATTTTGTAAATATTAACTTGTATTCGTTTTAAGTTTCTTTCTGTAAATAAAGTATAAATGACACGTATAACGTATAGTATAACATTCATAGTTTGAATGGCGGTGTGTTTATAAACTTTAGGCAGATTAGGCAGGATCAGTTTCTATACATATCTGAGTCTATGGCTCGTATTCAGAGACAAGACTCAAGCATTGATCTGTACTTAAATCTCGATTTGAGTCGAGATTCTAATTCTTGAACAGGACTTATGTATAGATTCAATGATCACAGTTCACCTGAGTAAATGCTTATTCTGAAACGTCAATCAGACGAAATCAGTGCTTGAGTTTAGATTTGATTAGACATTAATCAAATGACATTTTCGTTCCGTTACACGTACTTTGATGCATATTTATACTTCACTTTATAGTTCTGTTCTATTTCCACCCTGGCTGTTTGAATTTCTGCTTAAAACGGATCGAAAATTATAAATAAATCAAAATGTAAACGAGAACATTTGAGTACAGATTTGAGACTCGATTCAGCTGAGAGTAGTTTAAGTACCGTTCTTGAATAAAAGCTATGTTTGAGAAGAGATTCAATACTTAAAGAGAGTTCAGCTGATCTGTGATTAAATCTAAGTTTGAGTCGTGTCTCTGAATACGAGCCTAAGAATTTGACGTAAAAAAATGCTACAAAATGTTCTGAATGGATACATTTCACCGCTTGTTTAGGATCATTCTTATATCCCCATACAGAATTTAAGCCCATAGGCTATCTGACGTGACCTCACCAATTAAAATCAATTGCTCTGGGAATGGACAGTGGGTTGATAGTCTGTGACGTCGTTGAATATTAAACTTGACTCTGGTTACCGCAGACAGGCTTTCATTGTAAGATCAAACATCATCTCTCATTCATTCCCTCATTATTTGTTTCAAATAGTGTTGTGTTTCTGTGGTAAGGCTGTCAAATCTCTTTAAGGGGAGAGGGGCTCGGCGTCGGCAACCCGAAAGTGATGCCTATGGTATTGCAAGCGTTCATAGGATTCGGTAACCTCTTACCAACAGGTGGGACGGAAGTTGGTTCGCAACATTCGTTGTATAAAAAAAATAGTCTACCGGCGGATGGTCTTGGCGGAATACCAGCGCCTGGTTACCTTCGAGTGGCCAGGTATATGCTTAGTCGAGACCCTTTGGCTCATGTAGCACACAGAAACACCATACTTTGGTTTCTTGTAGCTCTCAAACAACTTGGTCAAAATGGCGTTGTAGGTATGTTTATTTGTAGAGCATGACGCATGACCTTAGAACTGGCCGTGGTGGCCCCGGCTGAAGAATAGGCCCCTCCATATCTCTTATCCGTGGATGTCGTAAGGGGCGACTAATGAGGTAGAGAGTAGGTATTGGCTTTGCTTAGTTATTATGTTGTTTAACTCAAAACAGGTAAATTTAAACTATTATTCGATAGTGTTTGTTACTAATTACCCATATTCCTATCCATAAGAGCAGAAGGCGTAAGAATAATATCGCATTTTTCTTTACCATGTTTGATGAAAATCCAATCAGCCGTTTTCAAGATATTCAAGCTTCATCATCATCATTTCAGCCGTACGACGTCCAATGCTGAACATGGCCTCCCCCACAGACAGAGCAAATTCCTTATCATGTGGGGGGATTTGCCCATACTCACCACTCTGGGCATGCGGGTGGCGAGCGCAGTTAGAGCTATCGTTGTTAAAATGAGGGACGCTGCTGCCCATCCCTTAGCTTTTTTCCCTTAGTCGCCTCTTACGACATCCGCGGATAGGTAGATATGGAGGGGCCTATTCTTCAGCCGGGGCCACCACATTCATTCATATTCAGGCTTAAGCAAGACAAATCCAACAAAAGTAATTAACAAGTAAGTAACAGGTAATTACCACCCTTACCTGGTTGACATACCACAGTGTCGAACCAAACGTTTCTGCTCCACCATTATTATAAGCACTGGCAAAGAGTGAAACGATCTGCCAGCGTCTGTTTTCCGGGATGAGTACAATCTAGGAGTCTTCAAATCAGAGTGAATAAGTTCCTTCTGGTAAAGCGTGCTCCATCTTAGTCCACATCTCACTTGCAAAAGTGAGATGGTGGTCAAACGCCTAACCATCACCAATAAAAAAAAAAAAAAAGTTTCTTGTTTATTGCAAAGTTCAAATGACCAAAATAAAATAGGTGAGGAAAAAAGAACCAGTGTATATAAGAAGATAGATTTACTATGTAACTGGCATCTCCACGTCGTATATACCTAAGTACTCGTATATACGAAACAGCAATCAGTGAGTTGTATTACTGATAACGCACTTCCTAACGTCGATAGTGACTAGGGTGGGGAAAGTGATAAGATTTTAATCAGATCGTTTTATTTTACCTTAGATTTAACTATCCTTATTGTAATCTTGACATTTTACACACCCTAGTCACAATAATATCTTTGATATATAAAATACTCGTGTCATGGTGTTTGTGGTCGAACTCCTCAGAAACGGCTCGACAGATTTGTATGTAGTTTTATAGTACGTCCGCCGTCGCCTTCGTTTGCGTGTCTACATAAAAAGCCTTTAAGCTATTCTAGGTAAAGATATCTATAATTATATTCAAAGTTTCAACGAAATCGGTTGAGCCGTTACGGCGTGATTGAACAACAAACATCCCAACATCCGAACATCCTCACAAACTTTCGCATTTCTTATATAAGTACAAAGTAGGATAGGATAGGATTTGGTAAGTATGAGAATAGGTCTTAAGGTATATTCCATATATCTAACTAGATTTTTTTTCTATTATGGCAGAACAACGTTTACGGGGTCAGCTAAGTATTATATTATTGTGACTAGGTGACTATAAATATAATAAAACAGTTACTGACTGACTGACAGACAACCTAGAGCCTAAACCGTTAGTCCTAGACACGAGTAATTTGGAGGTTGTGCTCCTTTTTTTGTGTGTAATAAGAAATAAATTCCTGAAATTGCAGCGTGTGTTGAAGTTTGTATGAAAAAATTACGCAAACGACGTCGCAAAGTAATATTACTGTGACACTAATTGCTGTTTCGTATTTACGTCAGATGGAGTCATTGTTGTTGTGATGCCAGTTAAATAATATATATTTTATTCAACTAAGCTCATCGATTTAATTGAATAGGATACATAAAATATAATAATTTGGTATTCCTTGCCTGTTTCTTCTAGTTTTGTTTGTGACAACTTAAAATTATCCTTGTACTCGTAGGATTGTATTTCAATGAATTAATAAAGTATTGAGTTTCATTTTGCCTAGATTCAATTAGGAGAAAACCATCTGCCTTTTACTAAATATTTATCATAGTATTTTGGCTTACAAATTATTCAACATTTTACCTATTATTTCTTTATTTATTATTTTATATGTGTGACTTGAATCAGCACAGGAAGACTTACTTACTTTTCACTCGGGTAACACAAACAAAGCCATGGGCAGAGGCTAGTAAATAATGTAATAAATTATTTATAAGCTTTCAGTGTGTGGGTGATCTCCTGGGAAAACCTTTTGTATTTTAATTAGAATAGAAAGATATATATAAAACTGACGCTATTCGTTTAATAAACACAATACCTAAGTTACAACACGTAGGTAGATAAACTGTTACCGTAAAGGAAAAAAATATGTCTTTTATCCTCTTCATAAAGTTGCTTTGTAATTAAATTAATTGTTATACGCAGTTTCAAAATTTGTAATTAGCATTTTTTGACAAATAAACACATAGTTATTTTAATTTTTTTAAAGTTTTTCCTCCTTGGCGTAATTTCAAAATATTAAAATTGTATTAAAAATCATATAATATCGGGCTACGAAATCTCAAATAATTTGCAGAAATCATTATAAACCTTAAACCTGTAAAATGACACAAAGCTTCCATTACACTTGTTACATCAGAAAAACAAATGACAGTTTAAATCATCGATACATTTATTCGACAACTCATCGACTGTGTCCCATCCCTAGCAATTCAATACGCAACGTCAGTATGGTCGATTCGTCATGCCGCGATGTGTTTTCAACAATATTGTCCTGCAGTTACATTAATAATCAATTTAATCGAAATATAATGAAGTTTAGTGAGTGATGGAAGATATTTTACAAATGTGAAGTCACTATGAAACAAATGTTTAGTTTAACGCGAGGGAAAACATGGTTCAAAGAGGTACCTATTTTTTATACAACTAAGGTGGCAAAAAAGCTTACGGCCCACCTCTTGGTAAGTTGTTACTGTAGCCTATGAACGCTTGCAATACCAGAGGCATCACGCACGCGACTTTCCCCCCCTCCTCCTAACCCCAAAAATAGCTCTGGCAACCTTACCGCAGGAACACAACACAATTTGAAACTAATAATGTTATTTGTCTGCGGTATTCTGTTAGGTTTTGGTAGGAGGTAGGGCACAGCGAGATTTTCTCGCTCTAAATTGGACCAGCCCGCCTGGGGAGGTACCTCCGCCGGTACAGAAGTTCGCAGCCGAACAACATTATTTGTTTCAAATAGTGTTGTGTTCCTGCGGTGAGTAAGGTTGCCAGAGCTCTTAAGGGGGGAGGGGTTCGGCAGGCAACGCATTATCAATGCTCCAGGTGTTGCTGATGTCAATAGGCGACGGTGACCACTTACCATCAGGAGGGCCGTAAGCCAGTTTGCCTCCGTATAACATAAAAAAAAAGGCAGAGGTACCTCCCAGGCGGGCTGCTCCAATCAAGAGCTTATCAATCACAATCTTACTACTATTAGGAATGCGAAAGTTTCGATGGATGGATGTTTGTTATTCAATCACTCCAGAACGGCCAAACCGATTTCGATGAAACTTGGAATAGATAGAGCTCTTTACCTAGAATAGCATATATGCTATCGAGGTTACCCGCAGACGCAAGCGCATATAAATACAATTGTTTTGTGATGTGTCGTGATGCACTAGATCCGAGTACACATAACACTAATATGCGCTTTACCGTATAAAAGCCTTTGCCCACTGCACCGTTCATACCATGACCGTGCTACGAACGTACCAGACACGTAACGGACTCTACCAGACACTATTGTGCCCACTAGAACGTATCATTATATTCTCGTTGTGATATTCACTGTATATTATTAGCTCTAACTGCGCTCACCAACCCGCATGCCCAGCGTGGTGAGTATGGGCAAATCCCCCAACTTGATAAGGAATTCGCTCTGTCTGTGGGGGAGGCCATGTTCAGCAGTGGACGTCGTACGGCGGAAATGATGATGATGTTATTCACTGTCGGTCCGGCCACGCTACGGTGTTGGTCGGTGATGAAACGTTCTAGTGGCCATTGTTTTATATTAATTTATACAAAGAATATTTAAGTGCCCATAGGGTTCCGTTCATTGAAATGTTCGGTAAATACCGAGGCCGGAGTCCGTAATGATAGTGACACCGTGAGTCGTGTGGTCGAAAAAGTAGCCTATGTGCTATTCCAGACTATAATCTATCTCTGTGCTAAATTTCATCCAGGTCCATTCAGCCGTTCTGGCGTGATTAAGTAACAACCATCTATCCATCCAAATTTCTTATTTTTTATTTTATTTATTTATTTATTAGGAAAAACATACAACTATGCTAAAACATATTAAATATACACTGTTTGATTATAACTAGAGCAGTAAATGGAAAATTATTGTTAGCATAATCAACGGACAAATTTCGCATTTATAATATTACTAGCTTCCTAGATACCTACATAAAAAGTAGCCTATATGCTATTCTAGGTAAAGAACTCTATATCTTCCAAGTTTCAACGAAATCGGTTGAGCCGTTACGGCGTGATTCAACAACAAACATCAATCATTTTAATTTGACATCTTTTTGTAACCCATTTTCGCAATAAATGAATCTGAATCTGAAAAACATACTCACAAACTTTCGCATTTATAATATTAGTAGAATAGTAGGATGATATATCGCACGCGGTCTGAACACGGCTTAAGTCTAGTCCAATATTGAATAATGTATAAATTGTTGACGGTATAGTCGGATGGTCTGCGTGTTATTTTCCTCAAAGCAAGCTGTATTGATTCCCGATTTCTGTATAAATAATGTTATTCCCATTAAACTTATTCATCACTTACTATGTAGTATAGTATTATGTTATTCATCACTAGGTGAACCGCCCACAACTTCGTCCGCGCGTTCAAGTATGCTCCTACCTTTGACTGGCCTCATAGCTCAGTTGGTAGTAACTCTGCCTTCTGCGCTAGAGGACGCGGGTTCGATTCCCGCACTGGACAAACATTTGTGACTAACACAGATGTTTGTTCTGTGTCTGGGTGTTAAATATATATCTATTATGTATATCAGTCTCTGGTACCCATAGTACAGGCTATGCCTAGTTTGGGATCAGTTAAACAGTTTTTTAAACCTTTACTCGTGTCACTTCGTACACTTGGGATCCTACTAATATTATAAATGCGAAAGTTTGTGAGGATGTTTGGATGTTTGTTATTCAATCACGCCGTAACGGCACGATTTCGAGGAAACATATAGGCTACTTTTTACTAGTACAAAATATATTTTTCAACCGGTCTGCTAATTTCGTTAGATGTACTATAAACCAGTTTTAAACCACGTTCACCAATCAGTACCTAACTAGTTAATCAGTAAAATTGTCGGAGCCGTATCATTCGGAAACGGATTGTTCCACTTCCGTAGTTTCCGTACGCAGACATGTGGGCGGGTGATCGTTTGTTATTCTGTGCTCTGGAGGTGGTCCTTGCTATAAACTTAATAAACTTAATAGCAAGGACCATCTCAAAGATTAACGATCAAGGTTTAAGGACAGGTAGGTACTGATTGGTGAAAGTGGTTTAAACATAAAGGCAGCCATAATTCAGGCTTGAATTGAAGAAACTTGATTTTTATACAACACTATAAGCACATAGACCTTTAATAGTTGGTATAAATTTCAAGTTACCTCTAGGTTATACTTTTCTGAGGAAAAGGGTCTTGATAGACAGACGGTCTGTCAAGACCCTGTCGGTTAAACTGACTAACTTTTTTTCAACCTAAAAAGTTATGCCTAACTATATAGAATCTTTAAACGATCAGAGATGTAGTCTTCGTGTAACAATAGAATGGATACCTAATAGTTTAACGGAATAATGCATTTTTTTTTCATTCCGTTTTTTGCCACGGTAGTTTTTTTGCACCTTTCGGGAAAAGCACTTTAAAATTTATTTTCATCTTTTTTATTTTCTTCTTTACAGTGTTGTGCTCGAGTATTGCAAGATAGTACTAGTTTATTTCGACTGATTATTCGTCCGGGGATGTAACTCAGTGGTAGAGTGTCTGCTTCGCATGCTGAAAGTCCAGGGTTCAAATCCCTGCATCTCCATACCGACTTTTTGCATTATATTTTCGATTCGCTGTTTATTATTTGATGTGTTTGTTTTGACAATATATTATCTTGGTTTACAAATACCTAGATTTTTTTAGAACTACAAATCTACCGCCTTTCTGAAAACCTGTCTGCCTTCAATGAATTTCATATTAAGCTCAAATAAAAGTTTTTCTCCCTGCTAATACATAATATTACAAAAGGGGTTTAGCGTCTATTACCAACCGACCAACCACGCTGTCCACCTAGTTGGACGGTTAAATATTTTTCTTTACCGACAAACTATTTAGTTTGTTCGTTAGTAATCTACATTTTTAATCCTAACTGACAAACTGGTTTGTTGGTGTAAACTTCTATTCCCAACTCACAAACCATTTGTAGTTAGTTCAGGAGTTCCCAAACCGTTTTACTGCTCTGCACTGCTGCAGTTTATATAAAAAATAAAAAATCTGTCATCAATTTATTAATTATTTATTTAACTTCGGCTTTCTTTTAAATCTACTGTCTGATTAACTGATTATTAAACGTACGAGAAGTTCATCATCAATGTTACTATCTAAAACATCTGAATAATTAAGTTTGAATAGATTATATTTTTGCTATGAAAAATATCGAATTTCCGAAAGTCGAAGAGAAGACAACAAATATTATTGCCAATTTGGTAGCTGTAGAATACGCCCCTTCCACGATGGTACCTTTATATTATGAAGCATTATATAAGTTCATACAGTTTACTGACTACGAAACCTTACGATTCTTAGACAAAAACAAAAAATGTGGGTGTAAAAATAGTTTTTTTTAATTTATGTTATCCAAAAAACTACAGAAGACTTTATACCACTAAAATGTAGGATAACTTTTGCAACTACCTTTAATCACTGTGTTTCTTCACAGGATACAGTATCCTCGATGAGGAGCTACGACCGTCTCGGCAACTGGAGCCCTACGTCAGAGAAGACGCGAGTAGAGTTGGAGAGGAGTTTCAACAAGGCCGACAGTCCGCGAGTCAACAAGAGACTGGGTGAGTTCTTTTACTTGGCAGCAGTTGTGTTTCTCCACACTTTTCAGTGGCAAACAAGCATACAAGTGCTCTCAAACGTTGATAATACACCGTGACGAAACCGGCGTGTCCTATAATCTTAAGATTCGAAGATACGTGACATGTGCACGACAGGTACTTCCACCATCGGTCATTGGGCATTTTCAAGGCTCTATCTGCTAACTTACATTTAATGCAGGATGACCAAGAAAGAACCAGTGACACAACAAGCAAGCAAGTGGAGCAGCAGGATGTTCTAAGATGAACCTTTCAAAAACTTCCAGGTGGCTCAACAGAGAACCTCCTCCAGATAAACGCTCGGAGGCCCCACCAACTGCAGCTGCCGGCATCCTCCTCCGGAGACAGCCTCGACGTGGAGATCAGGGGGGACCACCATGCGGGGCATGTGCGGAGCCGCAAGGTGCGCTCCATGGTGCACAGACGCTCACCGGTACCAGCCCCGAGATTGATCATACCTCCTTCTATTGAGGTGAGAAAGTTGTTGAATCTACAAATCAATTAATCAACAGGAGTTTATTTTAATAAAATCACAAGGATCACTTTGAAGCGTCTTAGAAACTAAATGAAGCTAAGCCCGTTCCTCGCGTGGGACCAAGTCTTGAATAATCAGGCAACAAACACGGCTTGGTGCCTAAATTTTTTTTCGATGATCCATAAAAAAAAAAAAAAAAAAAACCATTGGCGCTTGGACAGAATTCGAGCCCACGACCTTCATTCAGCTCGAAAGTCAAGGTACCTCCTACAGGGCCAACTGCCAACACGGATCTTGACCGAGGAACATCCCAAAGATTTACAACTGGACGATGTAATGACTCACTCCCGTATTTTCCTCACTAAGAGTAATAATATTCTTCCATTCCAGGGTCCACTTCTCGAGGGTCCCGTGAAGCGCACCAAGTTCTTCGAAGGCGGCAAGAAGAGCAAGAAGAACTGGACTGACGGCTACATGACCCTGACTCCCACCGCACTCTACTTCTATAAGGATTATAAAACTTATTATGTAAGTCATCATCATCATTTCAGTCGTAGGAGGTCATAACCCAATAGCATTGGGTACCTAAATCCAAGACACTTAAAAAAAAATTGATAGTTTTTGAGATAATCGATATTTTCTTATATTTCGCTTACGTCGATTACATTCGAGTGGCTTCTAACGCTTGCTATCTCTTTCCGCATTCAATTACAGTACATAGCGCTGTCACTTTCTTCACTCCGCCCACTCGACAATTTATTATGATTTTTGTATCCTCTTAAGCTGTCAAACGCTAATCAGCGGTTCGTATTCCGTTTTGATGTTATGTATATGTGGTCATTTGAGTGGGACATCTGGCACGCCTAAAATTTAAGTTGTGATCTAATTGATGTTTCAGTATACGATTCTGAAAGATGACGGCGTCTCAAATAATTGAGACCATAATTAAGTGGCGTTTTAGTATTCGGGCGTTAGAGGACGTTTCATCTTTCGTGCACATAAAATAACGATTATTTATGTTATTTCAGAAAAAATTGGAAAGACCCCCTGGCACGCCGCCCTCGCCTACCGCCCACCCCGAGATGGCCATACCGCTGAGGAGCGCGAGGATTGAGCTATGCTCACCGATGCATACCCGAAGGTCAGTACCCTCATCATCACTTCAGCCGTAGGACGTCCACAATTAAACACAGACCATAGATTTCCAGCGACCTTCTGAGAAGGAGGTAGGGCACAGTGAGATTTTCTCGCTCTAAATTTGAGCAGCCCGCCTGGTGTACAGAAGATCGCAGACAAATAACATTACCTATTTGTTTCAAATAGTGTTGTGTTCCTGCGGTTAGTAAGGTTGCCAGAGCTCTTTAGGGGGGAGCGGTTCGGCAGGCAACGCTTTAGCAATGCTCCAGGTGTTGCTGATGTCAATAGGAAACGGTATACATTTACCATCAGGAGCGCCTGTTTGCTTCCGTATAACATAAAAAAGACCTATCTTTTTTTTTACTATTTTTATTATTATTTTTAATATTCCGTAATATAAATATAATAAATAATAAATAATATTTTTAATATTCCTGTGCGGGGATCGAACCCGCGACCTCTAGCGCAGAAGGCAGAGTTACTACTAACTGAGCTATGAGGCCAGTCAAATATCTGGTGTGGCACCCAACAGCTGCCAGCAACCTTTATCGGGTAGTAGTGTCTTTTCATCCAGTCTTGCCACCAGTATCTCACTCACTATTAGGAAATAGTATCACCATCATTAGGACCATTAGCTAACACTATAATATCATCCTACTATCTTACTAATATTATAAGTTTGAGAATGTTTGGATGTTTGTTGTTCAATCACGACGAAACGGCTCTACCGATTTCGTTGAAACTGGGAATAAATAAAATTCAATTTTTCCCTGATTATTCTAACATTTACTTTTATTACCTTTTTATTGTAAGACTGTTCTCACAGTGTTTAATGACTGGGAAATGGTTTCGGCAGAATACCAGCGTCTGCTGCTAACACAGTAGGCATAATATATATATAGCGTGTACCGTCGTCAGCTGACACCCTGATTGCGACATCGACACGTCGCAGTAGTCACAATGTTTTAAATAATTAATTGGTATTTTATATATTTTAGGTTAAGGTATATATTTCTATGGGTCTTAGAATTAGTTTTTACCATCTGTACTATTCTTAAGTTACCTGAAATAAAATTTATATTATTATTATTATTATTATTATTATTATAATGCTGAGCCGAGGCCATTTTGCTGCTGCAGCACACATCACACCATTTTTTTACCGTTACCGCTCGTGTTTTCTGTTATGTAATTGTTTAGTTTTAAAATGTTGTGCAAATTTGTTGCAAATAAATGAATGTCTATGTCTAAAATTAGTATTTTTCAAACTTTCGCGCTCAGTATACATGACTTATTGAAAACAGACGGGTGTTTATCGCGTAGGTACCTTATGGAAACGTCGGGAAAATATAAAATAAGGTACCTACGCGATAAACACCCGTTTGTTTTCAATAAGTCATAAATAAAATTATTTACCTAGAATTGCATATAGGCTTCTTTTTATGTAGGTCCATGCGAGCGAAGCCGTGGACGGAACCTAGTGACCTATATAATGATTTACATAGGTAATCAAAACAAAAGAAAAAAATATGACCTAGAACCACAAACTGCATAAAAATTGAATTTTCAATTAAATTCGAAACGTTTTTACTTCAATAAAATCACAAGGATCACTTTGAAACGTCTTAGTAACTAGATGAAGCTACGCCTGTTCCTCGCGACTAAGCTTAGAAGAATCAGGTAACAAACACGCTTTGGTGCCTGTCTTAGGCTCGTACTCAGAGACACGACTCAAGCATAGATTAAATCACAGATCAGCTGAACTCTATTTAAGTATTGAATCTCTTCTCAAACATAGCTTTTATTCAAGAACGGTACTTAAACTACTCTCAGCTGAATCAAGTCTCAAATGTGTACTCAAATGTTCTCGTTTTCATTTTGATTTATTTATAATTTTCGATCCGTTTTACGCAGAAATTAAAACAGCCAGGGTGGAAATAGAACAGAACTATAAAGTGAAGTATAAATATGCATCAAAGTACGTGTAACGGAACGAAAATGTCATTTGATTAATGTCTAATCAAATCTAAACTCAAGCACCGATTTCGTCTGATTGACGTTTCAGAATAAGCATTTACTCAGGTGAACTGTGATCATTGAATCTATACTTAAATACTGTTCAAGAATTAGAATCTCGACTCAAATCGAGATTTAAGTACAGATCAACACTTGAGTCTTTTCTCTGAATACGAGCCTATGTTTTCGATGCTTGCTCGGCGTGTCACTGATTCTGTCTTGATCATCCTGATCGGAAGACGGGGCCACTACCACCACTCCAGCAGTGCTCTCTAGTCAGATAGTTTTCGATGATCCTTTTTATCACCTATTTAAGGCGATACAGATATCAAAATAAAATGTCGAGTGGGTGGAGTCAAGAAAGTGACAGCGCTATGTACTATAATTGAATGCGGAAAGAGATAGCAAGCGTTAGAAGGCGCTCGAAAGTAATCGACTTAAGCGACATATAAGAAAATATCGATTATCTTAAAAACTATGTATTTTTTTAAAAAGTGTCTTGGATTTAGGTCTAACACAATAATTAAAAAAAAAGTTGCTTTTGTTAGATAGTCTCAGAGTATTTTCGAAAAAACTGTTGCAGAGGACCCAACTTTAAAAAATAAATCTATCGAGAAAAGTTTTATCAATCGCGTTTTTGTCTTGGATTTAGTTAATTAAATGCTCAAGTTATCTTTGTCATAAAAATCAAAACTGTGCGTTTTGCGGTTATTGAGAAAAAACAATTCAAAAATCATAAAACAATTTAACCCTCACCTTAACAATTGGCTTATTTCACAGACACACGCGATCTCTAGTGCTGACTTGGAACAATGACCAGTACCTCATCCAGGATGAATCAGAAGAAGGGGCAAGAAAGTGGTTCCACGCCATCAGGAGTCTTATTGCGAAATTGGTGAGTACCTCTTCTACCACAGTCTGGCACGAGACTTAATATTTACCTATACTATCTCGAAAGGGGCTTATTCTACACCTAATTGGCAATAAAGTTTGTTCTACGACTTTGGACACGACATTTTCATTGAATAAACACTGCAAAATAGCTGTTTTGGGCTAAAATCGGTACAAACTCAATTATTCTGCTATTTTAGGCTTTTTTTTTAATAAAAAATCTTAAATTAAAAATATATATTATGTTTTTTTAATATGAGCCCCTTTTGGGGTGCTATACATAATTGTAAATTACTTGGCATTAAGTTATATTTTTTTTTCTTGGGATTATTATGTTGCTGATACCATAGAGCCTCAAGATTGAGTGAAGAAATGAGAGTTACCAACACACGTATCAGAGCTTGCAAAGCACATGATACCTCTGCATACAGCAAGCGTCCATGCTACGGTAACCACTTACCAACATGCGGCCCGTGCGCTTGCCAATGAGTAGTTTAAAAAGGCCCAAGGGATATAACATCAAATTTTTCGTTCCAGGCCCAATACCCTCAGATGCCTGCGGACTCTCCTAACATCCAAAGCAGCAGTACGGACCTCGAAAGCCTTGGCAGGACCCCGCCCGCCTCCCGTCATCAGAACAGGAATAAACGAGGTACTTACAGGGCTTCCAATTTTAACTTTGCTCTTTCAGGATCCAGTTTATTTAACAGACAAGTGAAGATATTTTTTGTAATGTTCTGTGACTGTTATTACGAGAAGAGTATTAGGTATAAATGTGGATGGATATAGGATTAGATAAAGACTGAAGTTAAGAGGATACAAAAATCATAATAAATTGTCGAGTGGGCGGAGTGAAGAAAGGGACAGCGCTATGTACTGTAATTGAATGCGGAAAGAGATAGCAAGCGTTAGAAGGCGCTCGAAAGTAATCGACATAAGAAAATATCGATTATCTCAAAAACTATCAAATTTTTTTTAAAGTGTCTTGGATTTAGGTACCCAATGCTATTGTCTAACAAAATATTTAAAAAAAAGTTATTTTTGTTAGATTCTCTCACAGTATTTTCGAAAAAACTGTTGCAGAGGACCCAAATTTAAAAAATAAATCTATCGAGAAAAGTTTTACCAATCGCGTTTCTGTCTTGGATTTACGTAAATAAAATGCTCAAGTTATCTTTGTATAAAAAATCAAAACTGTGCGTTTTGCGGTTATTGAGAAAAAACAATTCAAAAATCATAAAATAATTAAATAAAAATAATTAAGGATAGATGAATTGTATAAACGGTATGAGTCAAATTTGGCAGCAATTCCTATAAAAATAATGACAGTCAGATGTCACGGTGAGTGGAGTAAGAAACGTTAACGACTTAGAATACCTGATGTTCTTAAGTTGAGGTATGGTGGCCCTCAAAAGGGGCTATGACCGTCATTGAAAGAATAATTGAAGTGAGAGGATTTTTTTTTTATACAACTGAGGTGGCAACCAATCATACAGCCCACCTGTTGGTAAGCGGTCACCGTAGCCTAAGAGCGCTTGCAATACCAGATGCATCACGCACGCGTTGCCGACCCCGAACCCCCTCCCCTAAAGAGCTCTGGCAACCTTACTCATCGCAGGAACGCAACTCTTAGAGGCTCATTTCGTGCACATGACACAATGTCTTCGAATTTTTATGTTCTAGTACAATTCCTGTGGATCGTAAGGCAGGGTCACTAACACCACTCCACCAGTGCTATCACACACACATTCAGTAGTCAAAAGAGTAGGTACAAAGTACAAAAGCTAGCAACCATTGTTGGAATTATTCATTTTGCTAGTTTATCCATATATGGATCATGAGTTCATTAATTTTGTAGTTGTAATAAATATGACGTTTGTTTACCTACTTGTTGCTCGACGAACCTTCCCGGTAAATTGTTGTTTAGTACTTTTTCCTCATCATCTTAAATGGTAATAGCTAAGAGTGACACTTACGGCTAATACATAGTTGTATTGGGGAAACGCGGGCGCCCTTTACTTAGTAAATTTACAAAATAAATCGAAAAAGTTTAAAATCAAACTAAAACTTCTTTGGATAAACCTATTAAAAAAAGATCGCAATTTTAATTTATAAAATTTGAATTTGAAATCTTTTTACTTAAATAAAATTGTTCTATTTAGAAGTTATTTTATTTTATGTTTGTTTCATATATTTATTAAAATAAATAGTTATAGTTAACTATAATTTGAATAGTTTCTGTGGTGACAATGATTTGTGGATGCATTTCGGATGGTGCTGAAGATTTACAACAACTGAGTATGGGTAAAGTAAAAATAGTTTCTTTTTACAAAATACCTGACTATTTAGATGACAAAAAGCTTTGGACTGAATATACCACGACTCGATCATTAATAAATATAAAAGAAATTTAAAAAATAAGTAATACAGCTGTTGTGAATGTATAGCTTTTATTTACAGAAAGAACTAATACAAGTTTTTAAAACGAATACAAGTTAATATTTACAAAATACACAAGAAACAGTTGAGCCACCTAAAGACCGTTACAAACGATCTATAGCTCAACTGATCCAGATCACTACCAGTCGGAAGCGTCCCCAAGACGCTGGCGGAATTGCCACGCTGGATGGCAATGCTAATTCGCAAGAGCCAGCTCTCGGGTCACGCGTCGCTTCGATATAGCTTGCTTGTACCTTCAAGGCTTGGTCACGAAGAACAAGCGTAAATTCAACTTGATTTAAGATGGTAACAAATGACGTTATAAAAAATTTGAGATTCTCGTTACAAGATTTTTTTGTTCTATATTCGACCCATGTTGATATGATTTAAGAAACCACCTAGGTAAGAAAATACTTATAGAAAATCTTCTTCTTCTTCTTCTTGTCGTGTCACTGATTCTTTCTTGGTCATCCTGTCTCTGGTCAGTGACCAGGTTGAGGTATGGTATAGAAAATAAATTCATCACTTTGGTTGCAACAATACCAACTATTTCAATGAATTTAACAATTATACTCTACGGGTGTCAATGCTTTCTGAGTCATCATAGTCTTACAAATAATGTTGACATATTCCTAGATTTGCAACGAGCTATGTATAATCATGTATGTATGTATGTGTATGTATATCCAAAATGAGGAAATCCGTAGAAGAACTAAGGTTACCGACATAGCTTTCAGAATTAGCAGGTTGAAGTGGCAGTGGGCCGGCTATATAGCTCGCAGAACCGACAACCGTTGGGGAACAAAGGTTCTCGAGTGACGACCACGAACCGGACGACGCAGTGTTGGAAGGCCCCCCACCCGATGGACCGATGACATTGTTAAGGTTGCGGGAAGTCGGTGGATGGAAAAGGCTCAAGACTGTTCGTCATGGAACTTTTTGGGGGAGGCCTATGTTCAGCAGTGGACTTCATCAGGCTGATGATGATGTATAATCAAGTACTTTGTGGTCTACTACAAGTTTTTTATCCCGTGTGTCGATAATTACAAAAATAATCTATGGTGCGATGTTTGTTATCTTTACGTGTAGGTACAGACAACATTCTACTGTCTGTTACCTACGTAACTATAGTTAAATAAGCAATGTTTTATTACAAGCTTGGAAAGTTGTTTGGAAGTTTATGAATATAAGTTATACAAAAGCAAATAGAACGTGCGGTCTTAATTGATCATCAAAAGAGACATTATCGTTTCTATCAAGTGATACGTTTAATTTGCTGACCCTACGTTTATCAATAGATACAAAATGATAGCAAACGATATTATCAAGTTAATCTTCCAGTATTCTGTTAGTTTTTACCACAAACATACCTGTGCCAAAAACTACAGTGAATCCAAAATAGTCCAGCCTAAAAACTATGGGTGATATGTTTAACGATGTGAGCAAAAGAGTGTGTAAATTTATAGATTTTGAACCTTACAAACAGTGCATATGGATTCGTTTGTAATGACAGAAGCTGTGCCTTTTTACTTGAACAAGGGAGGCAAAGTCATGGTTAAAAATCAGCCCACGGATAAGAAGAGTAGTCCAACGGAAAAGACACATTCAAAACTGAGGAACATTTTTGGCAGTCTTCAAAATTTACACTTTAAACGTACTTATATTTATATACTTACTTCTTTAATGATTTCAAAAATCTAATACTTTTGATTAATGTTGATCACTTACAATATACCCAATACATTTAGTAAAAAAATTGCCTAGAATATTTTTATTATTATACAATTAAGGAAAACCAAAGTATTAAACGTATAAGTAAGAAACTGACGAACTTGTTATTGGACCTAGTGTGAGGTTTTCGTTCTGGAGGTAGCGAGTTCAAATCCAGGACATGTTACAAAGGATTTTTTATTCGTAAAAATGTATCTGCTCATTTACACTTATTTTTATTTACGAATTCATATCGAAGGTCGTGGTGGCCCCGACTGAAGAATAGGCCATCGCACGTTTACCGTGGATGTCGTAAGAGGCGGCTAAGGGAAAAAAGCCAGGGGTGTGGAGCAGCGTCCCCTATTTTAATAACGATAGCTCTAGCTGCGCTCGCCAACCCGCGTGCCCAGCGTGGTGACCATTCCCCCTACAAGATAGGAATTCGCTCTGGAAATCTGTGGGGGAGGCCTATATTTTTTGATCAGCTGTGGACGGCTAAAATGATAATTATGATCGTAAAATAATTTAGCTCTAGGATAGCTTATCGCAGTATACAGTCGATAGCTTATCTATCACTTATCTGAGCAACTTACGGAACGATTGCAAATTTTGAAAACCAACTAACAAACGAATGCCTTGTAAACGTCATTCTTTTGTGATTTTAGTAGAAATTGCGTTGCCTTAAAAAAATTTTTTTTGTTTAGTTTAATATTTTTTTGAACGGTATTTACCAAATGAATTTGGTGAAAATTTAAAACCAAAATTTAAGTTCAGTGATGAAATTCAAGAATAGAAAGGTAAATAACAAGGATATATATTTTTATTCAGAATGTGAACGTCTGCCTGTTTACTTGTTTGTGCTTCACTTCTACCACATTCTTTAAAACCCTTTATTTTATTATGTTTTCAGCGAAATTTAACATTATAATATAGGGTAAGGTTATGGGAGTCTCCATCAACAAATTTATCACTATTTGTGTCACCAATAACAATCTATGACACTATTTCGTAACCCGTAAATGCTATGATAACTGAACTTTCATAAACAACTTATTTATTTATACTCAGTATGTGTAACAACTCTACTTACCTGATCAGTCCTCTTCTTAAAATCAGTGAAAATTTACTCGTAGTTTATGTGGAAATTAATCTTTTAAATGATAACTTCATTTATTATCACTTACATTTTTTCGTAGAAAATTAATTTTAAGGGTAAAAAAAATGTTTTATTAATTTATTTGATTATCGTTACTATCTGTAACATAAGAGCTTTCATTTCATTTTGATAGAAATTTTCACTGATTTTTAAGATTCATTCTTCTTACTTTCTCGGCTTCAATCTCTTCATCTCACCTTTCATTCTTATGCTACCGTTGCTCATTCCAGCTGGTGGTAGCAGCAATGAAGACCTGAGCGATTCTACTGAAGTCTCCAAGGTCCATGTGAGGAGTAGGTTACGGAAATTCTTCGCGAAACGACCGACGATGGAAGTGCTTGTCAAAAAAGGGATCTACAAAGGTTCGATTTTGATTATATGATGCTTTTTAGGTTCTATGGTGCATAGTTTTAAACTAATCGGTAGTTGGTTTTTACACCAGTGTAGTAGAATCGAGCACAGTAGTTGGTGTCAATGAAATTATTTATTTATAGTGGTGTGTAGTGGTTTTCTGCTGTGAATATTTTATACTTACACTGTGGTTGGAGTGACTTTCTTATAAAAAAATGTAGTGTGGAATCGGATTCATTTAAAAATGTAATTATTCATTTGGTTTGCCAACTAACAAGTTCATTTATGTAGAAAAGGTAAGTGAATTTAAATGCAAGGTGTGATTTTAAAATTATTAATATTATTTTGATTTAATAAGGAGTTTTATTTTAACCTTTCCCTAGAATTTAAGGTGGATGGTTGTTTTGTATAGTAGAGATTGTAGAGGTTTTGTAGATATTTGAAATGATATTAGTACTAATGGGTGTGCGAGTGATTTTTAGGCTTAATAATATTTTCAGAGCGTTTTTTATATATTTTTTTATGAATATAATACAGAGGTGACTATAATTGTTTAAATAATAATTACCAACTCAACCTTAACCAGAAATAAGAGATTATTCTTGTTTTGAAATTTATATTGGGCATAAGATAACATAAACACACAACGTTATTGTTGTTGTAAATAAGCACAAGTATACATACATAAGCACGTATAGTAGAAGGTAAGCTTTATAGATAAAACTTAGTTAATTAATTATTCTAGATGATTTATACAATGTCAGATGGAAATTATATTACTCACCTAAAGGATAGGCTGTAAGGGACATGTTTAGATAGAGTAGGTGGAGTACCTTTACCATCCCCACAGCGTGGTCAACTTTATCCACAGGACAGACATGGTCAATACGTGCGGAGCTGACTAAGCCGCGGGGCTCCTCACGATGTTTTGCTTTACATAATATCTGAGCACATAAATATAAAATAATAAAATCCTTTGGTGTTCTACCGTTCGGACCAGCGGCTATGGGCTGGGCAACCTGTCACGTATACTACAAAATGTGGGAAAAATTTAACAATGTGCCAAATGCTCGGACATGCCTGTGACTACCCGGAGATCTCCATTCTTCTACCATTCTAAAAGTCATCAAGCTCTATATCTTTTTTTATTTTTATTTTATAGTGAAAACCCCAACCCAACTAAGGGTATAGGTACTATGATTTTTTATAATATCCTAAAAATTTCGACTCCGACGGGATTCGAACCCGCAACCCCTAATATATATCTTATTTATATTGTACCTATTACTTGTTGTTAGACTTGAATTCGGTGGATGGAAAAGGCTCAAGATTTGAGCTAGAAAGGAAGCTGTGAACCTCTAGATCTTCAAACCTCTCTTGCAGATGAGCCGGTGTTCGGTCGGAACCTTGAGGAGGTGTGTCGGAACAGCAACGGTCGCGTGCCGGAGTTTGTGGTCGCGTGCGTCACGGAAATCGAACGGGAACCGGAGAACATGTGCACTGACGGCCTGTACCGCGCCAGCGGAAACCTCAGCCAGGTCCAGAAGATACGGCTAGAGGTATGTTCTACTATGACTTCTTAAGCGGTGTGCAAAAGGCATTAAGTCCTTGATATATTGTGTTCAAACGGCATGCGTTATATCCTTGGATGTCGGTAGAGGCGACTAAGGGAAATAAGCTAGGAAATTGGCAGCGGCATCCCAATTTTTAACAAAATTGTTCTAATTGCGGTCGCCAACACGCGTGCCCAGAGTGGTGAGCATGAGCATAGACAATTTAGTTATATTATCCTTGGTATGGGCAAATTCCCCCACAGAGCGTGAACCCTACTCGCACTTATTTTTTCTTTATTCTAGATCGACCAAAACAACATGAGCGTGATCCAGAACAACACAGATATCCACGTGCTGACGGGGTCACTGAAGCTATTCTTCCGGGAGCTGAAGGAACCTCTTATACCTTGTTGCTTCTTCGACAGGATCCTTGCGGCCTGCTGTAAGTTATAAACTACTTTCTTCTCCATCATCATCATCATCAGCCGTAGGACGTCCACTGCTGAACATGGCCTCCCCTCAGATTTCCAGAGCAAATCCCTATACTCATGACGCTGGGTACGCGGGCTGGCGAGCGCAGTTAGAGCTATCGCTGTTAAGATAGGGGATGCTGCTTGCCACCGACACATTATCATCATCAGCCTGTAGAATTCTACTGCTGGACATCCTCCCCCAAAGAGTTCAAGAACGGTCATGAGCCTTCTCCATCCACCGACGTCCTACAACCTTCACAATGGCGTCGGTCCATAGGGCCTTCAACAATGCGTCGCCCAGTTCGTGTCGCTGTCGCCATTCGAGAACCTTTACTCCCCAATGGTTGTCGGTTCTGCGAGCTATATGGCGTGACCACTGCCACTTCAACTTGCAAATTTTTAGAGCTATGTCTCTACTGTATGTAAGTATTTTTCTGTGTAGTGTACACATAGACTAGACCCAAAATGAAACAACTCCTTTGTACAACTTCCAGCTATTAAACCCAAGGAGGCGAAGATCAAGGAGTTCCGTGACATCATCCAGGCTCTGCCGCAGTGCAACAGGGACACCCTCAAGTATCTACTAGAGCACTTACTAAGGTAAATTACTTTTTTTAACCTGCTAGCGACCCGCCCCCGCTTCGCACTGGTTTACAAGGTGATTCATTATATGTATGCTTAAATCATAGGTACATATTATGAATCTACACCCAATTGGCAATAAAGATTCTTCGACTTTAGTAAATTCAACATTTTTCATTAAAACCCTATCCAAAAAATCAGCTGTTTTGCGGGCGAAATAGTTCAAACTCAATGAATCAGCTATTTTAGGTATAAGTTAGGTATTTTATAGGTATGTTTTTTGGTTCTTTATTTAACTTTGTGTGCTCTGGACATTTATAATGCAATTTCTAATAATTGTTTTTTTTGCTAATATTCTTTCTTTTTGTTGATAGAAGAACCCCCTTTCGGGATGAACGTGTTGTGAATAACTTGTTAAACAAGTACAGTACGGCCGGCGGATCTAGACCGGCGTTAAGTTCGTTCGCAACGCTGCGCAGTAGTCACTTTTCAAATGTCAAATGTTTTTGTCTCACCTGCGCACAATTTCCGAAAGCGCAACTTCAGACCGGTCTAGATCCGCCGGCCGTACTGTTATTGGATTTTTTGTTCATTATGTTCTATCGTAGAACTAAGTGGATGGATAACATAAAATTTGTTCGAATCCAAATGCTGCTCATTACAAAATATTTTTTATTTCCATTTTGTTCCATCGTAGAACTACTAGACTTACCCCTTTACCATTCCAGGGTGACGAAATACAGCGAGCAAAACCGGATGCACACCGCTAACTTGGCAATTGTCTTCGGGCCCACCCTCCTGTGGGCCCCAGCGGAGCAGGCCCACAACATCGCCGTCGACTGCATCCAGCAGAACAACGTGGTGGATATACTCCTCAACGAATTCAAAGAGATCTTCGTTGATGAGAACCCAAAAGGGAAGAAGAAAGCGTGATTTTGATGCAACTGGGAAACCAGAACTGTGTTTTGAGAAGACTATAATCTACGTAACGCTAGTAGAAGTTTATAAAGTAGCCTATATTCAAGGTGATTCTTTATATGTATGCTATCCCAAAAGGGGCTTACTCTATACTCAATGTGCAATAAAGTTTGTTCTACTTTAGTAAATTTGACATTTTTCATAGAAAAATCTGCTATTTTGGGTGGAAAAAAAAGGAATTCCTGAAAATCTATCAATGAAAGGCAGCGGGGGTTGAAGTTAATATGAAAAAAAATCACACGAACGAAGTCGCGGGGGCTTTCTCTAGTTAGATATAGAGATGAAAATACCAATAAATAGCTAATTTGAGAAACTTTGGGTATAATATAAAAAAAACTATATATATTCATAAAAAAACGAATTGAACATATTTTATTTATTCAATCTTTATTGCACATAAAAACAACAATGTACAAAAGCTTAATGCCAAGGCATTATCTACCAGCCAGCCTGATTGGGTTGTCGTGCGTCAGATCGTTTAACTTAACTAAAATTTATCCAATATAAACATTATAAATATATAAATATAATGTTTATATATATATATATATATTATATATAATAATATTTTTTTCGCTAATAACCCCCTTCGGGTTGGTATAAATGTTATGAATCACCTCGTATAAAGTTGATAGACTTTCATAGTGAAATGTGTGTCCAAATTTTTAGAGTGAGTGTCGAATTTAGTGTACTGATGTCTGGTGTGTACATAATAATAATGTAGATAGATTCATGTTAACTGGAAGAACATACAATTTATTAATTGGTATGTTCTCCATGTACCGCTTATATAATATAATATATTTCATTAAATTTTGTCCAAAATGTAACATCCAGGTAAGTGTTGTGATTGAGAAGCAATATCGGAAAGACTGTCAGAGGCTCTAGAGGTAATTAATATATTCAAATATAAATTATATAGAGAAAAATATATAGCGATTGTATAATTTTGGTGATTTAGATAGTGGTATTGATAAATTTATTTTCGGGGCCAACTTTGTAAATACATCCTACAGTTTATTAGATTAGGCTTAAAGCCGGTTTATATTTTGTGCCTTATGCTAAATTAATGCAAAATTTATATTTCATCATGGATGATTTACTTTTCTGTATGTGATAATTACTTTCGCTTCGTTCACTTTTTTGCGAGTTTTTGTTACATCAAAAATAGCATAATTTATAGTGATGTTTACATATTGGTGGCGATCCACTTAGCTCCACAAACTAGCTAAAATTTCGTAATACGAAATCTTATTCCTTCCACGCTATAGTTAAAATTAGCGTAACATTCAGAGCAACAATCTTAAAAATATGGTTGGATAAGATTGACTTGAAAAATTAAAAACTGTATGTACTAAAATTTGACACTATTTTAAAAAAGTCCGTAAATTTTCCTAATTTTAGAAATGTTATTCTAAATATTTCGCTTACTTTAACTTTAGTGTGAATATATATACATATATATTTATTACACAAAAGGAATACAAATTAATGTCTTAAAACCTATGTTAGGTTTGTCGAGACATTAGGTTCTCGATATTAAATGTAAGAAAAATTGTAAACAATCTTCATTCAATATTAATTCAGTAAAGCCTTATTATATCTATTCTAGATCTATTATATCTATTCTAGAACTTTTTACCCACTTATACGCTGTAGTGCCTGGGACATGTTTAGATGGAGTAGGCACCTATACCATCCTCTCCGCCTAGTCAACCTCATCCACAGGAAAGACATGGTCAATAAAGTAGAGCTGATTCCTCACGAAGCCTTCCTTCACTGTTCTGAAAATCCAGTGGTGATACGGATTGAAAGTCAATGTACCTCATACTAGGCCAACACGGCTAACGAATGTAAAAACGTTGGTGTTTTACTAAATTTTAGCAAGTTTGCAGTGCTAATCGAATTAAGTACAACCGAAAAACCTTGTAATTATCAACATTCGACCTCGGTGGCGTGGGTTCGATTCCTGCTGCGGGACAAATGTTTGCATGATCTGCAAATATTTGTTCCGGATGTTGTGGTACTAGGGCACTCGTAGTTTCCGATACCCCCAGGGAATCCAAGTGCGGGGTCAGGACTATGTATGTAAAAGTTGGGTGTCATACATCAAATTATGTATGTCATGTTTGTAAGCGACAGTCTAGTCCTTTCATTTAACACGTTCACATCATCATCATCATCAGCAACCTGTAGAAGTCCACTGCTGGACATAGGCCTCCCCCAAAGAGTTCCACGACGAACGGTCTTGAGCCCTTTCCATCCTCGTATCTACTGGAAGGTTGCGGGTTCAAATTTCGTCTTGAGTAGATTTTTATAATATCTCAAAATGTTATCATTATACCTCAATTAATTGAGGGATAATCATGAAAGTATCTCATTTAGATTTCCCGATATTCCGGAACTATGAACTGAGAATATGAACGTGTTAACTGGAAAATTATTCAAATCAAAAGGACACTGTGCTTTCTATAAATACTCATTTAGATAACACCAATAAAATATTACATTTATGAAGTTTAAATAAGCTAGTAACCAAAGTTTTTATATTTTTGGCTGATAGAGTAAAACTTTATGGAACTTTAGATTGTTGTGTAGTTTATTGTTAAGGTAACGCCAATAATGCTTGGAATGTAAGTGAAGTTACATCAATAAAACAAATTATTTTAAAAATTATTGTGTTGTTTTAATTTTTATACTATTTTCTACAGCAAGCTCACTATTGGTAAGTGGTTACTGTAGCCTATGAACGATTGCAATACCAGAGGCACCACGCACGCGTTGCTGACCCCGACCCCTTTAAACTCTGGCAACCTTACTCCCCGCAGAAACAACACTATTACAAATAATGTTATTTGGCTGCGATCTTCTGTAAGGCGGAGGTAGCTCCCAGGCAGGCTGCTCCAATTTAGAGCGAGAAAAACTTGCTGTGCCCTAACTTACTTATTTCAATTTTTCGCAGTTGAAGTACCTATAGGAAGCATACAATAGAGTTAAACGTATCTAAGTAGAGTTGGCCGTTGTGGCCCCGGCTAAAGAATAGGCCCCTCCATATCTACCTATCCGCGGATGTCGTAAGAGGCGACTAAGGAAAAAAACCTAGGGGATGGGCAGCAGCGTCCCTCATTTTAACATTGATAGCTCTAACTGCGCTCGCCAACCCGCATGCCCAGCGTGGTGAGTATGGCCAAATCCCCGCACATGATAAGCTTTGAATTAATTAAATTTCTTTGAAATTCATTTGATGATGAATTTGCTCTGTCTGTGGGGGAGGCCATGTTCAGCAGTGGACTTCGAATGGCTAAAATGATGATGATGAAGTAGAACTCTTACAAATGCTAAAGTAACTGCCTGTAACGTTATCATCACTAAACGGCTGAATCGACCTTGATGAAATTTGGTATGGAGCCCAAAACAGCATATATTGCAATGAAAAACTTTGAATTTCCAAAAGCCGTAGAACTTTATTGCCAACTGGGTGCAGAAAAAGCCCAATGATATACAAGGTGATTCGCAATATGTTTGTTATCCCGAAAATAGCATGCATATTACGAATGACCTTGTATATCATGGTACCATGCAAAGCACCGCTGTTTTAGTATGTAGATGTTTGGTAGGTACTAGGCATATTTCTGGATAAAAACTACATTTCTAACATTTTAAATAATAAATGGGTTTAAAATAAAAATACATATTAATAATACCAGTACTTTAATGAATTTATATTCATCGAAATCATTAGGTACAGACATATTTGTAATGAATAATAACTTTTTTTATTTTCATATTTTGCAGTCTTATGAAAATATTTAAAACAGTTTTTGCAATGTTTTATCGGAATGTAACTATTACATTTATTTTTAAATTAAATAAGTTTCAATTAACCATTAAACATATTGTTACTTATTATAAAAAAACACATCAAATAATACAAGTTAAAATCAACATTAAAAATATTTATTATCAAACTGCATTGGTATGTAGTAATCATATTTCTATTTACAAATAAAACTGCTATAGACAAAATTTTTGCTTTTCTGAAAACTAACATTAAACATCAAATATCATTATCATCATCATCATCAGCCTGTAGAAGTCCACTCCTGGATATAGGCCTCGCCCACAGAGTTCGATGACGAACGGTCTTAAGCCTTCTCCATCCACCGACCTCCCGCAAGCTTCACTGTCATCGGCCAATCGGGTGGGGGGCCTTCCAACACTGCGTCGCACGTTTCGTGATCGCCATTCAAGAACTTTTATTCCCCAACGGTTGTCGGTTCTGCGACCTACATATATGTCCTGCCCACTGCCACTTTAACTTGAGAGCTATTTCGGTGACCTTGGTTCTTATACGGATTCCCTCATATCGGATTTTATCACGTAATGAAACTACGAGCATAGCTCTCTCCATAGCCTGCTGCGCGACTTTGAGCTTGCGTATGAGGCCGAGAGTTAGCAACCAAGTCTCAGTGCCATTTGTCATCACTGGCAAAGGCACTGATTGTAGACTTTCGTCTTTAGGCTCTGCGGCATCGATGCGGACGAGAGGATATAAAAAAATATCATTAAATCACTAATATAACAAATAATATTTTTTTTGCCACATTGATAACAACATGTACCTATAACACACAAGTAATTTAACTTTAAATGTGTTTTTCTAGATGTATTTTTCACAACTGCATTATGAGTTCCTATATTTACATAATAAAAAATTGCACTACTAAACGAAATTAAAAGACTACGGTAAAAAAGCTATTTTATTACAATAATTAATATTACAATAACAAAGCTCATGTTTTTATATATATATATATATGCATAAAGTTAATGGTGTAGTTTCTGAATTAACGTATTCATCAAATTTTGTTTCTTGTTTAAAGTCACATATAACTAAAATAAAAATTAAACGTTTAGTATTTTTGATACTAATTTTTCTTTTAAACTTATTAAGTAGTTTGACGTACAGAAGTTCACCAAGCTACCTAAAACAGATAAAAATAACTGATTATTGTATAGTGTTTTTTCAATGAAAAACTTCGAATTTCCAAAGGTCGAAAAATCTTTTTTGCCTATTTGGTGAAGAATTAGCCCTTTTCGGGATAATGTAGATACACCATATTTTTAATCACCTTGTATCTTTGGACAATAAACTTCAGTCAGTTTTCTGTGCAAAGTAAGACTTTACAAACAACTGTATTTTGATTTTTGTTGGTTTACTTGTTCATTCATTCATTAGCAAGCACTAGAGTAACAATACCCAGTATTAGTTTTCGATGGAAAAATGCAAACCAAGTTATCCGGGATTAAATTCAGGGAATAAAGTTATGACAGGGATTGTTATTCTGGCATAACATAGCGTTTGGTCGAATCCACCCTTATAGGTATTAGGTATTTACGTATTACTTATTTAATAGGTATGTATATAAGCTAGCTACTAGCTTTAAGGAAGTTACATAAACATTCTACACCATTAGCAGTATGTATTTGTATATTAAAATTCTACTTTCCACAACAACACCGTTGTACCAAAATTGGATGTACAAATATATAAAAATCAGTGCATAAAATGTTTCAAAAATTCCATTGATCCACTGCTAAGTTCTACTTTTTACTGAAGACGGTTATTGACTTCAAGCGATAAAAAAATGTATTATTCATTTTAACTTTTTAATAATTTCCATTTATTATTTCTTGGCTGATTCAAACAATTACATATATCTTTAAATTCAGTAAAGTTGTTGACTTTTAATTAGTTTTTTTTTTAAGTCGCTTTCATTCAACACCCGTCTTTTATCTAACATCAATTGCAAATAATTACAAAATAACTAACTTATTAATAATTATTATGATTTACTACGTATATGTCCAAGCTCCCTAATTTGGTAAAAGCTTCTGGTTTGATTTCAACTTTAAAAAACCTACCTATGTTCTCAACTCATATTTTATCATTTACCTTACATATATTTTTACAAATGATGAAACTTATATTTTCCGCATTAATTATATACACAACATCAACAAAATTAAAAAAACACCTTTTCTTAATTAAAAAAAAACAATCCAATTCAAACATGGACGCACGAAATTGGTGTCAATTCCTAAACTAACATAAAAAATAGCTCTAAAATTATCGCTGTCCTTGTTCCCTTCATATATTATATAAGAAAGGGACAGAAACATTTTTAGAGCTGTCAAATTAATTTCTTTCAGGATAATGCATCATCAAAATCGACACCATCATTTAGGCGATCTAACTTTTTACGTAAATAATTGTCCTCAACGCCTTACCTACTCTAGCCTTTTTATCTGATTGCTTTTCTAACTGATTGTAAAACTCTAAATGGCGACAATATTTCTTTTATTTTGGCTTTTACGTGGATATTAAACCAAATTTTATGTTATATCGGCAGAAGATGAAGGCATTCGCTTTCTTGCTTGCTTGTCGTATCACCGATTCTTTCTTGGTCATCCTGTATTTGGTCAGTGACCAGGTTGAGGTATGGTGGCCCTGAAAAGAGTCTATGACCGTCAGTGGCGGATTTGCCCTAAGGCCCAGTAGGCCCGAGCCTAGGGCGGCCAGATATTAGGGGCGGCAAATCGAGACCAAAAATTTGTGAAATTTTCGTGGAAAAACTCATCATCTCGGAATATATTTAAAAATTAGTAGCTATTATAGTTAATTAAGTTCAAAGTTCAAAAGTATTTATTTGGAACAGTAAATTGGCAATAAAGTAAATTCATTACGTACCTAGTCTATATGATGGGTGCTGAGAAAGGGGCGGCACATGGCCTAGGGCTTAGAGCGGCCAAGACTGCAAATCCGCCACTGATGACCGTCGGTGAAAGCATCAGTGTAAGGGTTAAAGTGCGCCTTTAGTGCGCATGTCTTCGAAGTTTTGATTCTTAGACAGACCGGTTTTCTGGCGATGTTTTCTTTACCGTTTGAGAGCACTTGTAACAAATTTTCCGAATGGAAAATCTATAGGTGCACGAGATTCGAACCCACCTTGTGGATCGGAAGGCCACCACTCCACCTCTATAAACTACGCTTTCTGTGGTACGATAAAAATCACGATTGAAAACCGCTTGTAAAACGTTGCTAAGCTTATACAAGTAGGTCACCTTTCTGGGTCGAAAATATTTTTATAATCTTTGCGCTCGCTGTGAATCGAGCGTAGTGAAATTGCAGTGCATTTGCAGTTCTAATAAAACGGAGTATTTCGTACACAAAATGTAGGTCGCACGGCCTGGTATGATAGACGAATTCCTTTTAACTTTAACTAGCTTGTGCCCGCGGCTTTACACGCCTGGTACCTTGATAAACAGTAGCATATACTTACGCTATTCTAGTAAAGAACTCTATATAATCCAAGTTTCATTGCAATAGGTTGTACCGTTACGGCGTGATTGAACCACAACCATCTCACAAACTTTCGTATTTTTAGTAATAGTAGGATTCAAAGTGACAAGTAATATAATCACAGTTGAGTTTAGTAGGTAATATTTCACCTAATTTGTGTTAAAAGTCAAGGTGGCCTTTGGTGGTAAATCAACCTTGAGTGCTCAGCACGCAATATGGTAGTCAGAATGTACAACTTTTACTACAATTTATTGCTGGGTATGGTACTAAGTATCAATGTTCGACTAAATTTGCGTGATCTGATGTCTATTTATAGAGTTTGAGGATTGGCTCAATTTGATTTATCGTTTCTTGATTGAAAGCTAAGACAAAATTATAGCCATTACTTTTGGTCCTTCGATCCAGATTAACTTGCGCCATTTGCAAAATTGTACTTTCAAATCGTAAATATACCATTGCAAAGGTACCTTCAAAGCGAGGTACACAAACAATCAGCCTCAACTAATTAGGAACATTTTAATACAAAAAACATAAACCCTTAGACCTAGCAACATGAAATTTCTCCTATAAAAAGCACAATCAGTCTGCACCAATGATTCATCACTTAATTTAAATCTCGTCTGAGTCGGATCTTATCGAGTCGTAGTTGGACGTTTTGCTTCTCAGCATCCTTAGGAAAGACCCTACGGCGAATATCGTTCGCCTGTGTCTGTGGAATATACCCTGATACAATGCCTCCCGTAGAGCCTTTCTGTCGTCCCCAATCGAAGCCTGGGTAGGCAGCGTTATGTCCGACGTAGCGGCTATCGCCTTCTGGTGTCTCAAGCTACCGTGCTTCTTATCCAAAGACTTCTGGTTCGGTAAGCTCATCGTTGACTCTATTGAAGAGTTTTTAGTCTTCCTCAGATTTAGGATCTTCTTCCCCGAAGATTGCTCTGAGGACGATCGAACGGGAGCCAGCTTGGATCTGTGCAGAGGATTAGATCCTTCCGGGTTTACCGAAATCTCGACAGATTTCTGGCTGACTGCGCTCGATCGCTGCAAGGTTCTCTGTGATGGCGGTGGTGGATCCACCTTTGGGACCCTGTCGTCCTTGGAAATGGACTGTTCCGGCTCGATAGCTAACATCTTGCTTTGTTAACGTTGTATCAATGGAAGGCGATCACATCATCGGCGGGCGGGCCTCGTCGCTATCAATGGAGGGCACGGCCAAATGGATGTCGACGTTCGTATTGTCAGGTTTCTCGTTCCTGGCGCATCCGTCGCAACAATTACTGAAGGTTATCGCGGGTACTGTAGCATCGCTGTCAATTTTGACTGAATTCAGGTTTTGTGCGAGGCAGTCCACGTTTTCTGGTGGATTTTCTCGTTCATCAGAATTCGCGCTCATGCTCGTTCGCCATTCCTCCTCTTCGGCTTTATCTACGTCTGGAGAAGGTCCAAGGTCATCCCGGCACGGCGAGAAGCCCTCTCCGTTCACTCGGAGCCCGAACAAGTCGGCCAAGTTGACATTGAAGTACTTATGACACTTGCTAGGTTCCTTTTCCGACCTAACCTCCTCAGAAATTATGCGATCTGTGATAGTCTCAACTTCCTGCTTCAGATCTTGATCGTCTTCGTAAAACTCGGATAGATCCTGTAGATTTTCGTACCAGTCTTTGTTGACTAGGCTGCTTCGAGGGTACGGTTTGTCTTCAGCGTTTGCTTGGCGATACTCGTCGATGAGCGGCTGAAGAGTTTCCTCGTGCTGCTGGAACAGGTAGTGGTAGGTCTGGCTCACGGTGTAGAGGGAGTAGGCAGAGCGAGGCCTTGGGACCACAGCCGCCGAGGGGGTGTGCGCGGCACAGCCCCGCCACACGTGACCTTGGCGCTCCGACAGTATTGCATTAGAATTAAGAATCCTTTCAAAGTCGGACACTTGCTCGGCTTCACTGATCTGCACCAACAGTTTGTTCTCCGTCTCTTTCCCGCAGACGCTCTCGCACAGCCTCTTGTTGTCGACCTGTTTAGAAGAACTTAGCTTAGTTTTGTTATCGGTCCGGTGGTTGTTTTTGGAGGTTGAATGCTTGGGTTTCGGGTTATCAGCGTATTTCATTGGGATGGAGAGAGTTTGGACGTTGATCGCGAAAGGGACTTTCTCGACTACTTTTCGATTTAGAGGTTTGACGGTGACGTTGCTAGGACGGCGCGGATTAGAGTCTGCAGATTGTTGTCTGGGGAAAAACTTTTTATCAACGAAGCGGATGCGGTTGGAGTCTGCGCTGCGAATTGGACGGCCATATTTGGACTGTGGTCTTTCTGCGAGACTGACAGATTTGGCTCGGAGCGGGCGTGCTTCCCTCGGGAGCTCTGTCAGCTCCACGGAATTCGCGCGTCTGGGTGGTCGAGCAGTCATTGAGGGACGAGCGCTGTCGAACAGCTACGGCTCAAGAGTGACTGCTTACCATGCACCTCTGTAGTGAGTATAAAAAGTAATTTATCGTCGTTTCGTGCCGAGCCGATCGATTGTACCAACCGAAGCTTATAAAGATGCGCATAAAATTTTGGCGAATGTATGCCTGATACGGTTGAATGACAGTTTTATAATGTTTTCGTGATTTCTTTTCGGTTTGAACGTGGATTTATGCGGTTAACTTCCATGTGGCATGTTTTGCGGGGGACGATAATCGCGTGTATTGTATCAAGAGAAACAAAAATATATAAACAGCAGCGGTGATCGTATGAAGTAAAAGGAATGGGTCGTACAATTATTTATCTAATTTATCAGTTTAATTTTGATGAGTTGCGGTTCAATAAACGTTATCAATGGTTCAATGAAATCACGCACATTGCCTCGTTGCGTTTTTATTACATTAATCATACCTAATTATAAATGAAAACGCAGGAATCGTGGTTCTTTTCTTATAGAATGAAATGAAAGGATTGCCAGTTGCAAAGAGTTAAGCAAGTTATGGCCGTGGTGGTATATCTACCTATCCTTGGATGTCGTAAGAGGCGCCTAAGGGAAAAAGGCTAGGGGATGGGCAGCAGCGTCCCTTATTTTAGCAACTATAGCTCTGAAACTGTGCTCGTCAACCCGCTTGCTCAAGGTGGTGAGTATGGTCCAATGACACACATAAGCCACATGGTAGGAAGTCGCTCTGGAAATCTGTGGGGGAGACCTATGTTCAGCAGTGGACGTCCTACGGCTGAAATGATGATGATGAAGCAAGAACACACGAATCGTTCAGATGCATGTGTATGCAAAACACAGATCCAGTGCAAAACACAGATCATTGGACATCTTTACACACATCAGTTACATCGACGTCACTGGTTCTTTCTTAGTTCAGCGATAGGTCAGTGACCGTTGACATATACAGGGTGCTCTAGAGTAATCTTAAATGATTATGATGAGTAAAACTTTTGTTCTACTAATTTTGAATCGTCTTATTTCCATGGAAAACATGCAAAAACTGCTGTTTGGGTCCAAATTTATTAAGATATGATTCAATTCATCTCAAGTTCTTATAAGTAGGGAGCTCCGAAATCTTTGAATTATTGTTATACCGAGACTATAAAAAAATATTTGAAAATAAACAATTTTATCTCTAATATTGTTCCTTTTTGTTTATAAAATAGGGTCGTAAAAAGGACTTAGAGAACTATGGTGAAAGAAGAATTTGACAGGACATTTAATTTTTGGTCGCGTTTATGTCTTTTGTACGTGAGAATTGTCATTTACTCATGTCCTAGACCCGTACCATCAACTTTGCAATTTTGTTTAAGCGGCTATACGTTATTTGAGTGTCAAAGATTTATGGTTATATTATTGTAAAATACTGCTACACGCTCGCATTTCAATAACAATAAGACCTACTGAAAGGTCGATTTAGGTTTAAAGAAATTTATTCTCAAAAAGATTACAATCACTTCATCATTTCAGCCGTACGACGTCCACTTCTGAACATGGCCTCCCCCACAGACAGAGAGCAAATTCCTTATCATGTGGGGGGATTTGCCCATACTCACCACGCTGGGCATGCGGGTTGGCGAGCGCAGTTAGAGCTATCGTTGTTAAAATGAGGGACGCTGCTGCCCATCCCCTAGCTTTTTTCCCTTAGTCGCCTCTTACGACATCCGCGGATAGGTAGATATGGAGGGGCCTATTCTTCAGCCGGGGCCACCACGGCCATAAAATAAGTAGGTAAACAGTAGGTAGGTAAAATGTTAAAATACCAGCTAAGCTGGGACGTTACACGGGTAGGTATGTACTCGTCTCACGCTTATTACTAGCGGCCCAATAATATGGCTAGACTCAACCCTACCGAGTTACGTAATTAGCGTGGTATGGGCATGTCATGAGGAGGGAAGAGAAGAAGAGCGCTGTTAACTCGTTAGCCGCACATGCTGAGCTCAGGGATTTTCATACTTACTGTACATGACACCGCTTTCCACACACATACCTAAACTTGTTTTCTCTCTTTCTGTCCACCTCTATAGTTTTTGTATTTGTGTGTGTCATACTTTTGTTCTTGTTGTTGTGTACAGTTTGTGTGAATAAATGATTTCTACTAAGAATGTCATGCGATGAAGTTGAAGATTGTTAGATATGAATTTGGGTGGATGTAGTGTTTAATGCGAGGTAAGGCACAGCGAGATTTTCTCGCTCTAAATTGGAGCAGCCCGCCTGGGAGGTACCTCCGCAGAAGTTCGCAGCCAAATAACATTATTTGTTTCAAATAGTGTTGTGTTCCTGCGGTGAGTAAGTTTGCCAGAGCTTAAAGGGAGGGGGTTCTGGGTCAGCAACGCGTGCATGATGCCTCTGGTATTGCAAGCGTTCATAAGCTACGGTAACAACTATTCTGATTAAAAAAAGTACAGGTTGGCCAAAGAAAAGATGGATGGACTGTGTGAAAGTGGATATGGTGAAGAAAGGAGTGAGTGCTGAGATGACGACTGATAGAGGGAAATGGAAGAAGAATACATGTTGTACCGACCCCACATGATGTGAGATATAAGCAGGAACATGATGAGGCCCATTCCCCATTCCATCATCGGACAACCAGACGCACGGACACGCGACATCCGTTCATGGTTGATATACCACCTTGCCGCACCAAGCGCTTTGCGTCTACCTTTATAATGCGGACAGCCAAAGAGTGGAACTCGTTGCCGGCGTCTGTGTTTCTGAATACCTATAATTTGGGTGTCTTCAAGACCAGAGTGAATAGGTTTCTTCTAGGCAAACGTGCTACACCGTAGACCACATCATTACTTAACATCAGGTGAGATTGTGGTCAAACGTTAGCCAATTTCGTATAAAAAAATAAAAAAAAATGCACGTAACTCTTATTAATCTCTGGTCAATAGGTACCTACGTTTGACTCACTTCCTTGTATAGCTTACAGCAGACATTTTGCCTACACCAACGTTGGAATATCGATTTCACTAACTACCAACTAATAGGTCATCATTATCAATGCATGATACTATCCTACAAATATTCTAGTAGCTTAATGAGTTGGCCTAGTGAGAGGTAGGTACCGGGAGGACGTACGTTCGAATCCCGAAACAATGCTTTTTCAATAAATGTACGCGGCCATGACGATATGCCATCTAAAGTAGGTGATAGACGTGCGAACTTAAAGTACGCGGTTTTTAATATCGCGAACTTACTCGGCTCGACGTCGGTGACACACGTGAAGCTTACACACTTTGTATTGCGATGTCGCCGACAGAAGAAGCTTTGTGTTATTAAGAATTATATCGTATTATATGTTAAAAACTAAAGAAATAGACGAATTCGAAAAGTGTGGGTTAAGAACTGGCTTACGAAAAGAGATTATCACATGTGAATTTAGTAAGAGAGTTACATGAAGAGAAGGAAGATATCCATAATTATTTCAGAATGCCTGAGCCGGTGTATGAAAAAGTTTTGCGCTTAGTTACACAAATTATAGCTAAAAAAGATACTTGCATTAGAGAAGCTATTTCACCGAAATAAAATGGCGGCTCGCGGCTCACAGTGTTGCCACACGTACAAGCCAAGACGAGCTACGAGCAAGATTTCAAACCGGTTGGATCGCCGATGATTTTGCGCGGTGGTTTTAAAGTACGCGTACTTACGTTGACACACAAGCGAAAAAGGTCGACTAACCATAAGTACGCGTACTTGCTCGTACGTGTATCACCCCCTTAAAATCTTACTATTCCTTAAATGCGAAAGCTTGTATAGGTGGATGTTTGTTACTCAATCACGCCAGAACGGCTCAACAGATTTCGATGAAACTTGAAATAGAATTCTTTACCTAGAATAGCATTTATGCTAATTAGTATCTAGGTACCACACGAGAGAAGCCGCAGGCGCAATTTAGTGTGTTTAAGTATATTTGTAAATCATCCTTACGTCTAGTGATTAAAGTCAATTTTGAGTTTGACATTTGAGGGCATGCGATATATTATATGCTCAACGATATCGCAAGACCCTCTAAAAGTCAAACTAAAAAGTGACTATACAAGGTGATTCATAACATGTATACTATCCCGAAAGTTGGTTATTCTATTATATTATATATTATTCTATTATATATTATATTATATATTATTCTATTATATATTCTATTATATTTTATATTTCACTGAGCCATAGCCTATTTGTCGTACTGCAGCACACGCAAACTTGCCTAATCTAAGATACCTACTTAAAAAAAAAATTGCTCTTTTGATTATTTATACCCACCTATTGTATGTACTTTAGTTTAAAATTGTTTATCTATGTTAATTGTGTGTGTCTGTAGTGCCAAATAATGTTTTTATCTATCTATCTATCAACGAAAATAAATAATTTTAGCGAAATACAATTTTACATCAATATTTTTTTTTTATTTAATATTTTTTTCGTACAAGAAGTTCGGAATCAAGATTGCTACAGAAAACAGCTGATTCATTGAGTTTGACCTGATTTGACCCCAAAACAGCTGTTATTCGCATAGAGTTTTTTCAATGAAAAATGTCTAATTTCCAAAAGTCATAGAACAAACTTTATTGACAATTGGGTGTAGAATAAGCCCCTTTCGGGATGGCATACATATTATGAATCACCTTGTATTCTGTACATGACATTGTGATATATCACATGCCGTTTGAACACGGCTTAACACCTCCATAAAACGGTGAAGAGAAATCATCATGGTATTCAAAAAAGTTTGGACCAAACTCAATATAGCGCTTTGCATCATTATTTATAAATATTTGATCTTGAAATGTTTCTCGGTCACTTCCTTATCGCTTTTTAAAACATCTCAATTGTTAGGTACTGCGCAAATTCTTACACCTTCTACTTCTTCCTGCCCTTGTCCCACATTATGTGGGGTCGGCACCACATGTTTTCTTCTTCCACTCTCTTCTGTTAGCCGTCATCTCCGCACTCACTTCTTTCTTACTCATGTCATCTTTAATACAGTCCATCCATCTTTTCTTCGGCCTTCCTCTAGTCTTATATCCATCCACATTCATACCTAACGCTCTTCTCGTTACATGACTTTCATCCCTCCTCATGACATGCCCATACCATGTTAACCTATTACTTCTCAACTTTTCCGTCACTACTTCGGCTACTTTCAAACTTCCTCTGATGTACTCAAATTCTTGTGATGTGCGCAAATTCTTACATACCAACCGTATATTATCATGCTATATGTACCATTAACTTAGCGATTTTGTTTAGGCGGTGCTGTAAGTTGACACTCTCAAAGGTTTTATGGGTCAAAGTCGTGTAAAATAGAGCTGATTCGCACACATCTGAATGGCAAGAAGACGCCATGCTAGCCTTGATTGTTCTTCTTGTCGTGTCACTGATTCTTTCCTGGTCATCCTGTACTAGGTCAGTAAGCAGGTTGAGGTATGGTGGCCCTGAAAAGGGCCTATGACCGTCGATGAAAGAATCAGTATAGTGAAAGGATTGAGGCTCCTTTCGTGCACATGTCACACGAATTGATTGACAACCGCGGTGGCGTAGCGGGTGAGTCCCCGTCTGAGACGCAAGGGGCGCGGGTTCGATTCCCGCTGCGGGGCAAATGTTTGCATGATCTGCAAATATTTGTTCCAGGTCTGGGTGTTGTGGTACCATGGTAGTCGTAGTTTCTGATACCCACGACACAGGGAATCCTTGTGTAGGTTCAGCCAGGCTATTGTGTAAGCAAAATGGTAATTAAGATCGCAATTTTAAGGATGATTTTATCAATTTTAGCGACATCTGAAGTTGGTCAAACATGAAAAGGAAAATTCTAAGGTCTGTTTGTTTTCCCTTTTCAAGTTTGGAAAGTTTTGAATGTTTTTTATTTTTATTAAATTTAACATTGCCATGACAGTTTGCACCAAAGCGACAATGAAACGCCTACAAAAATATCCACTTAATTACTAAACTAAACAATATTTTGTGACATACTCAAAAATCGTATGACCATATCTGTGAATTTCGTCAAACTCATATTGAATATATCAATACCCAATGATAATGTTGCTAAGATTGTTAAAATTACCCTCAAGGTTACGATCTTCATTACGCTTACACAATTGTACCACTGGACTGTGTATATGACTGTTAGGTGTTATTTATATTATATTTAATACAGTCTAAAATTAATCCGTCTGTGACTTCAGTGTATTTGGGAGTTTGTTTACGCAGGGCTATATCGAGATTGTGTTTGTTTGTCCGCATACTGTAGCGGTATTGAATATGAATGGGTTAATCGTTCATGAATGGTGTTTATTGAAGAAACTATTTATCGTTTTGAACGCTACCAAAATATTTTAGTTTTTTTTAGATTTTAGAAATTTTCTGTAATGGAATGCTATGCGCTCAGATATCTCCTCTTCCTTAAGGGAATAAAGGAAGGAGGATACATAACTTGAATGGTAGACTGTGTTGGAATACGACAAAATGAATCTGTCCCGCTCTAATATATTGTTATTCGTATTTTGACTTGAACAGTGCTTATTGTCTTCTAAAGGATTGGATTGAAATATATATTTTCGGGTCGGGTTCACGCTCTATAGCGGTTGAGCACACATATCTAGCTCAGTTGGTAGTAACTCTGCCTTCTGCGCTAGAGGTCGCGGGTTCGATTCCCGCACCGGACAAACATTTGTGACTAACACAGATGTTTGTTCTGTGTCTGGGTGTTACATATATATCTATTATGTATATCAGTCTCTGGTACCCATAGTACAGGCTATGCCTAGTTTGGGATCAGTTGACCATGTGAATATGTCCGGAATATTTGAATTTATTTGAATTTTGTAAAGTTTAATTATAGTTAAATTCAATTTTATACATCGTTATTACATCTTTCATTAGTCACCCCAAAACCCTAAAAGACTGTACTTATACAATCCTTTTTAACTATTTGACTCAATAAATAACAACCAAATACTGAGTACTTTTCTGTTTTATTATGATGATCGGTCAACTGATTCTCAACCTAGTAGATATCAGAATAGAATAGAAAACGTTAATTTCCCCGCATAAATTTCAGGCTGGAATAGGTACATCTTATTATTTGTTTGGTAAGAACACAAATGAAAGGTATAGCGAAGAAAAAACCCAGTAAACACTACTCATTCCTTATCCTATCCATTCTGGTCACTCCACACATCCATTTAAATATACCTACACATGCCCCTAAAGTCAAACTCAAGATTGTTTTTTTTATTTTATTCCGCACATGTCACACAAGTTCAACTGATCCTAAACTAGGCCTAGTCTGTCTGTACTATGGGTACCAGAGACAGATATACATAACAGATTTAACACCCAGACACAGAACAAACATCTGTGTTAATCACAAATGCTTGTCCAGTGCGGGAATCAAACCCGCGACCTCTAGCGCAAAAAGCAGAGTTACTACCAACTGAGCTATGAGGCCAGTCAGTAATCGGCCTTATTCAGTAAACGCAAGGATAATTCAGAAATAAATCTTGAATGACATATCGCACGCTGTATGCTTAAAACATAACATTATGATAAATACCTAATATTATTTCTGGGACGCGCACATCCACGCGGCTGCGCAATTGATAATAAAACTCTTTTAGAATGCACACGTAAACATATGACGCAAATAACTCAAATACTTTCAAAACAATCTCTTTTAGGTAGTTACAAGAATAATACAGAATTCGTCATTTGCGTCAAAGTTATTACAATCCTACTAATATTATAAATGCGAAAGTTTGCGAGGATGTTTGTTCTTCAATCACGGCTAAACGGCCGAGATTTTTTAAATTGGCCGGATTTGGATAAATTTGATATAAAGATAGATTATAGTCTGGAATATCTTAAAGGCTACTTTTTATGTAGGCACCTCACGAGCGAAGCCGCGGCCGGAAGCTAGTACCTGCTACGATGGGCAGCAGCGTCCCCTATTTGCAAAAAGATACTCTAACTGTGCTCGCTAACACGCGTGCCCAGCGTGGGCATAGATAGATAGATAGATAACTCTTTATTGTAAGCCACATAAAAATTTAACACATCACAATTAATTCGACAAAATATAAGTAATAATAGTGGAATACAATGGGCGGTCTTATCACTAAGAGTGATCTCTTCCAGACAACCTTTGGATGGACTGGATTTTACGAGAACGATAGAGGACGGTGGTGCTAAGGAAACAGGAAAATATGAACTTACAAAATAAATATAATATATAAATATGAATACATAAAATAATTATACATACGCATAATATAAAAATATATAAATAATACAATAAATATGACACTTAGATAACCAATACATGTATTATTAAACAACAGAATAATACTTGCATGTACCCACTCAATAAAATAAGCGCGTCGGAAAAATTTAAGTACTTACTGTAATGAAACATTTAAAAAGTGTTTAAGAAATAGCTTTTTGAAAATAGGCATCATCATCATCAAAAGCCTGAAACAGTCCACTGCTGAACAAATGTCTACCCCAAATTACTCCCCGATGGTTGAAAATTCATATTTAGGCTTTTGGTAAGAAATAAAGAAATATGTGTTTCAACATTTTTGCAAAATCATCCTTAAAGGGGGTAAAGAAAAAGTAGTGGGTTAAAATTATCAGATAATCAATAAAAGCGGACGAAGTCGCGTGTAACAGCTAGTGAACTATATTAGTAGGCCTTATTCAGTAAACGCAAGGATAATTCAGAAATAAATCTTGAATGACATATCGCACGCTGTATGCTTAAAACATAACATTATGATAAATACCTAATATTATTTCTGGGACGCGCACATCCACGCGGCTGCGCAATTGATAATAAAACTCTTTTAGAATGCACACGTAAACATATGACGCAAATAACTCAAATACTTTCAAAACAATCTCTTTTAGGTAGTTACAAGAATAATACAGAATTCGTCATTTGCGTCAAAGTTATTACAATCCTACTAATATTATAAATGCGAAAGTTTGCGAGGATGTTTGTTCTTCAATCACGGCTAAACGGCCGAGATTTTTTAAATTGGCCGGATTTGGATAAATTTGATATAAAGATAGATTATAGTCTGGAATATCTTAAAGGCTACTTTTTATGTAGGCACCTCACGAGCGAAGCCGCGGCCGGAAGCTAGTACCTGCTACGATGGGCAGCAGCGTCCCCTATTTGCAAAAAGATACTCTAACTGTGCTCGCTAACACGCGTGCCCAGCGTGGGCATAGATAGATAGATAGATAACTCTTTATTGTAAGCCACATAAAAATTTAACACATCACAATTAATTCGACAAAATATAAGTAATAATAGTGGAATACAATGGGCGGTCTTATCACTAAGAGTGATCTCTTCCAGACAACCTTTGGATGGACTGGATTTTACGAGAACGATAGAGGACGGTGGTGCTAAGGAAACAGGAAAATATGAACTTACAAAATAAATATAATATATAAATATGAATACATAAAATAATTATACATACGCATAATATAAAAATATATAAATAATACAATAAATATGACACTTAGATAACCAATACATGTATTATTAAACAACAGAATAATACTTGCATGTACCCACTCAATAAAATAAGCGCGTCGGAAAAATTTAAGTACTTACTGTAATGAAACATTTAAAAAGTGTTTAAGAAATAGCTTTTTGAAAATAGGCATCATCATCATCAAAAGCCTGAAACAGTCCACTGCTGAACAAATGTCTACCCCAAATTACTCCCCGATGGTTGAAAATTCATATTTAGGCTTTTGGTAAGAAATAAAGAAATATGTGTTTCAACATTTTTGCAAAATCATCCTTAAAGGGGGTAAAGAAAAAGTAGTGGGTTAAAATTATCAGATAATCAATAAAAGCGGACGAAGTCGCGTGTAACAGCTAGTGAACTATATTAGTAGGAATAATGTAAGCTTTGCTTCTACAGTTTTGTTATTTGTTATTTTTAAAGGCCGATAACTGCTGCCGCGAATATTGTTACGAGGTCAAATTGTTCATAATATGTAAACACATTTTATCTATAAGGAAAAGATAAAATAGACACAGAGATTTATAATATGTACCTATTATCCCGAAAGAGTGCAGTGGTGGCCCCGGCTGAAGAATAACCCCCTCCGTATTTACCTATCCGCGGAGGTCGTAAGAGGCGACTAAGAGAAAAAAGCTAGGGGATGGGCAGCAGCGTCCCTCATTTTGACAACGATAGCTCTAACTGCGCTCGCCAACCCGCATGCCCAGCGTGGTGAGTATGGGCAAATCCCCCCACATGATAAGGAATTCGCTGTCTGTGGGGGAGGCCATGTTCAGCAGTGGACGTCGAACGGCTGAAATGACGATGATGATCCCGAAAGTGCTTATTGTGCGTCGGTGATCAGCTGCACTGATTCTTTCACCGACGGTCATAGGCCCTTTTCAGGGCCACTATACCTGGTCCCTGACCTAAACAGGATATCCAAGAAAGTATCAGTGAAACGACAAGCAAGCAAGAAGCTTGTTTCGAAAAAAAGGTACGACTCATATATTATTTATGAGTTATATTTATGTATTTATTGTGGCAACCAAAGGGACGGATGAAAGAAGAGTGCATGCTGCGGAAATGAGAATGTTGAGATGGATGTGTGGAGTGACTAGAATGGACAAGATACGGAATGAGTACATCAGAGGAAGTTTGAAAGTAGCGCCAGTGACTGAGAAGTTGAAGAGCAAAAGGTTAGCGTGGTATGGGCATGTCATGCGGAGGGAAGAATGTCATGTGACTAGAAGAGCGTTAAATATGAATGTGGAAGGATATAAGGGAAGAGGTAGACCAAAGAAAAGATGGATAAACTGTGTGAAAGATGACATGAGTAAGAAAGGAGTGAATACTGATATGACGGCTGATAGAGGGGAGTGGAAGAGGAAAAAATGTTGTGCCGACCCCACATGAAGTGGGGTAAGGGCAGGGAGATGATGATGATATTTATGTATTTATTCTCCCTCTGTTTATTGTTTTTTTTTTGTAGAACTCTTTGTATATTGTCTTATTATATAGTCGCATGTTTATTTTAGTTACCAGATCGTACGTCACTGCAGCCCTGAACTGAAAACCAGCGCTGTTAACTCGTTAGCAGCACATGCTGAGCTCAGGGCTTTTCATACTTACTGTACATGGCACCGCTTTCCACGCACATACCTACACTTGTTTTCTCTCTTTCTGTCCACCTCTATGGTTTTTGTATTAGTGTGTGTCATACTTTTGTTCTTGTTGTTGTGTACAGTTTGTGTGAACATACTTTATTTACACAAAGAAACTTAAAACTAATACAAGTTAATATTTACAAAATACACAAGAAACAGTTGAGCCATCTAAAGACCGTTACAAACGATCTATAGATAGCTCAACTGATCCAGATCACTACCAGTCGGAAGCGTCCCCAAGACGCTGGCGGAATTGCCATGCTGGATGGCAATGCTAATGCGCTGGGCCAAATAAGAGCCAGCTCTCGGGTCACGCGTCGCTTCGATCAGACGTCCTGATATCTTTTTGAAAACCCGGAGGGCCCCGTTTCCCCACGGACCCAGAATAAATGAAAAATGATTTCTACTTCTTATTATTCTTCTTTCTTACTCATTTAAGGAAAATACAAAGTACTGGGCATAGAACTTTGGACGAATCAATAGAAAATATTTTTCCGTACCTCAATTTTCTAATTATCTCGTAGCGTCGTAGCGCTCGTAGACGCTTCGTAGCGCTTCGTAGCACTAATGACTAATTCAATTTGTACACGGTTTCTTTGTACCAAGGTCGAGTCTTTGTTCAGTTCCGAGTGTTCCGGTTTACTTAAGGATGTTATTACAAAACAATTATTATATTACTATTTTAAGCGGACTTCAAATCAGATGTGGAGCGGGCGTGTACCCGTCTGAGACGCAAGCGGTTCGATTCCTATAGCGGGACAAATGTTTGCATGACCTGCAGATATTTGTTCCGGGTCTGGGTGTTGTGGTACCATGGTACTCAAATTCAAAATTGACTTTCAACAGTTTTTTTTTTTTATTTATTTATTATCATAGAATCTACAGCACTTTAGAATAATTATGATATTTATTATATACTAAGCATACTGCCAATTACAGATTCTTACTTTGTAACTTAGAACTTTTTAGTATAGTCGCAAAAACAACAGAAGCGACCAGAGTAAGTAGACTTAAGGATCATCCTATCCTAGATCGTACTAATATTATAACTGCAAAAGGTATTTTTTTGATGAAAAATGCCAAACTCAAAATTGACTGTTTAGTAGATAAGGATCATTTTGAAGCGAATTTTAAGACATACCTAGGATATATTGCATACTGTTAGAACAAAGCTGACTAGGCAACAACCGTCTACACATGAACAGCGTCGTCTAAGCCAGCATAAAGTACCAAGCGAAACTATCTCTCCATCTGAACGAGGCTTTAGTTTCATAACATTAAACCTAACATCATATATAAATGCATAATACATAGTTATGTAAGTATATCAGTTACTAGAGCTAATTTAGCAAATGGCCATGCTAAATATTCAGGTAGGTATAGGCTCATTTATGTCTAATTAAGTTAAGTTAAAGGTCAACAAGCATCTAGTTAAGTAATTAGGGCCAGCGTCGGACTGGCCATACAGTCAAGGTGGCGATTGCAGCCTGCGCAGGCCCCCACGGGCCTGGCTTGCGGGGCTTGCCACGGGCCTGGCAGTATGTAGGATATGGGGCCCGCGCAGGCTCCCGCGGGCCTGGCTTGCGGGGCTTGCCACGGGCCTGGCAGTCGGTAGGGGGCCCGCGCAGGCTAGGTCTAGGCTAGACTAGGTAGGAGCTAGATCAGATAATTAGGAGGGACCTAATTATCTGATCTAGCTCTTCTTCTTGTCGCGTTACTGATTTTTTCTTGGTAATTCTGTATTAGATCAGTGACCAGGTTGAGGTATGGTGGCCCTGAAAAGGGCCTATGACCATCGATGAAAGAATCAGTGTATTGAAAGGATTAAAGTGCGCCTCTTAGATGTTCCTTTCGTGCACATGTCATATGTTTTCGATTTTTTTAGGTTCTAGGACATGCCGGTTTCCTCACGATGTGATAGCTAAATCCTACTAATATTATAAACGCGAAAGTTTGTAAGTATGGATGGATGTTTGTTACTCTTTCACGTAAAAACTACTGAATGGATTTTAATGAAACTTTACAATAATATAGCTTATACATAAGAATAACACATATTATAAATGCGAAAGTTTGGATGGATGGATGGATGTTTGTTACTCAAACACGCCATAACGGCTGAACGGATCTGGATGAAATTAGGTACAGAGATAGGTTATAGTGTGGAATGAAACTTTTTATCTTCGTAGGTAGGTATCATGCGATCTAAGCCGTGGGCGGAAGTGTAGACAAGATGTGATAGTTCGTTCATAGAATTAGAGCGAAATTAAATAGAGCATTTCGAAAACGGTTGAACCTGAGCAGGCCCTGTTCGCTTTGTTTTTTATATTTCATCATTTTCTGATAGTATGTCATCTACCATTATCCAGCTCCGGGGACCCACCCGGGCCCTTCCGGCCCAGTCCGACCCTGATTAGACCACGGGTACGGCACTAGAAGCACAATAGCTCATGTTTTTACACCAAGTTCATCATCATCATCAACCTATAGTACCTACGATAGTTTCATTTGAACCGGAGAGTGACCTGAGCTACTATTGATCTCGGTACATACCGCGCGAGCGAACCCACGGGCAGATAGTTTGCACATAGATGTATAGGTACAGTAAATGAATAACATTAACATTATATCGTAACCTAAGTACCTACGTACAAGCTTGTAATATGTTTGCATAGAGCAACAAGTGTTGGAGTATCATAAAAGCTAGTTTATTATTCATAATAACAATTTTATTATCAACTGTTTCGATTACGATAGCGAACGCTTTTTTTTTTACTACGATCTTAGATTGAACTTAGGCCTGGTGACCTGTAAACACAGGACCAGCCCAGTAAAGGTTTTAGATCAGATTATACCTTATTTTTAAATCTTAGAAAACTAAGTGGGATAAATCAGTAAGTATAATTATTATTATTACTGAACATAGTTTTAATACGCGGTGTACTCAATTACATAATTCGCTACGAAGAGGAGTTCATAAACCATTAATGATACCAATTTATTTTCAATCCAGCGAACAAATCGCAAAAACATTTTCCGAAACCTAATTTCGCTTCAGTTTTGATAGGTTAATGATACCTCGAACCATTATGTACCAGGTTTAGTACGGAACCATCAATCAATATGGGACCATCCACTTTACGTAAACAAAAACATCCATTAGGCTATAGGTACCAACGCATTCAACCTCCCAAAAATACAACCAAATACCGCACTGAAAACTGAACACAAGGGAACCATGAATTTCATTTTACTAGCAACTAACTTACCGTAATGATAACCGATCAAAAAGTCAACAAAGGCACGGAAAACACAAGAACTAAGGTTTATTATTTAGTTTTTAGGACACTAGCTGGAAAATCGATAGATTCGCCATGTCAGTGTAGGACAGCGGCAGGAGGCGACCCATTCGATACTGATGAGACATGCGTACACGGAGCGGAGGAGTGACGCAAACGGCGGGAAAACTGACGTTTTGTTTTTTTTAAAGATCAACTTGTCGCGGCGGACGATAACACTGAAATGTTTGTTGTAATTTATTGTTGACTCAATGTTTTGTTTCTTGTCCCCGTATTGTGTTAGTGGAGTGGAATTTTTCACTGCCCTTACACTGACATCAGACTGGCATTATCTATAAGTATAGCAATTTTTGTAGATTCTGGTTTTTTAATCTTTCTTCAAAATTCCTCTCCAAAGAATTCGGACTGGCACTTCCCAACATGCGATATTGTTAAACCGCACTCCCCCAAATGTCAAACTCAAAATTAACTTTATTCAGGAGATGTAAGGATCATTTTGCAACGAATTTTATATGATATATCAAGGACATATAGCATGCCTTTTGAATACCTACGGCTAAGTGCCATGATAAAAAAGGTTATAGTGTTATTACTGCCAAAACTATAATCAAAATTGCTAAAGAAAATATAGAGCAGCGCGCATCCCATCCGGCGCTCTATATTATAGTAAGCTATCATCGTGAAGAGCACTGGTGGAGTGGTGGTAGTGACCCCGCCTTGCGATCCAAAGGTCGTGGGTTCGAATCCCGGGCGCACTAATGGATTTTCCATTCGGAAAATTTGTGCGCTATACTCTCAAAAGGTGAAGTCATCAAGACAACATAGTGAGGAAACCGGCATGTCCTAGAACCTAAAAATTCGAAGACATGTGCACAAAAGCAGCCTCTAGACCCACTTTAATCCTGTCACTACACTGATTCTTTCACCGAAGATCATAGGCCCTTTTCAAGGACACCATACCTCAACCAGGTTACAGGACCTGATACAGGATGACCAAGAAAGAATCAGTGATACGACAAGCAAGCAAAGCAGCAAGCATCATGAAGATGTTGGTGATGATAACGTACTCTATTATCTTGTACTCGTATTTCAATGAAAAGCCCTGTTTGTAAGCTAGCTGCTTCATTTAAAAAATAAATATAAAACTATGTTTAAGTCAAATTACTCATTAGTTTACCTGACTAGATTGTAATATTATGTAGGAAATAATAAATGGGTTATTTGCATCTCGTGCTCTCGACCTTTTAAAACAGCATAAAAAATATATAGTACTCAAGGAATTACAAATTAAAAAAAAACGCAGAATGGTAGCGTTGCTCTATAATATATTTTCTGAAAAAAAAATCTATAAAAAAAACCGGTATTTTTCCAGCGAGAACGAAAGGTATTTCTCATAACATGAGAAATGCTGGTAAAGCATAAGATTTTCCAGCGCGAACACATCAGTGAAATTAAATTCTTGGCAGCCATAGCTCTGGGTGTCTGGCGTCGTACCATACGGCCAGTGGAAGTAGGAACTTGCCTTTGGACGGGCTTAGAGAGGGGAAGGCTGTCTTAAAACTATGTATGAGACTTGTCAACAAAGTCTAAAGGTTTAAAATGGTAAAAGCACAAAACGTGCGAGCCACAAAAAAAAGACTAAAGGTGTTTATTTCAGTATAAAATACCTGTCGCCAATCAATTAAAGTTATGGCAGACTAAAGGAAAAACACTCCATAGTTAAAAAAAAAAAAAGTTTAGCAGAGTTCACAACCACTAATAATAAACTTCCGGAAAACGTAATGAAACTTCCTGTTAGAAGATTTTAAAGTGTACATAAAGAATAACTCGCTTGGTGTGGCTTTGCCCCTCGACATTTCCTCGATTCTTCTAGGCTTGGTCGCGAGGAACAGGCATAGCTTCACCTAGTTTCTTAGACGTTTCAAAGTGATCCTAGTGATTTTATTGAAATAAATGCCTTTTGACTTTGACTTTGACAGCTAAGTTGTCATTTTGCAATGTCTGTAGGTACTGTTTTGCTTGCCTATATAGTTAAGAATTAGGGAGATATTTCAACAACCGCTGTCCTTAAAACTTTTGCTAAAGCTCACCATTTGTTCTTTGACATTTTAGTATTAGTACCTACCTGATTAGTTTTAATTTTTGAGCCTCATCTTGTTCGATAGGTTGACATTGAAGCTCTACATTCCATTTTCTGAAAAAGGATCATCGTAAAATTGATAAGCACGCGCGCCGTGTTTGTTGCCTGATTCTTCTAGGCTTGGTTGGTAGTTTCTAAGACGTTTCAAAGTGATCCTTGTGATTTTAATGAAATAAACACTTTTTGACTTTGACTTTCTAAGAGGAAACGTATGAAAGACGGACATGAAAGTATGTCCGTCTTTCATACGTTTCCTCTTAGAAAGTCAAAGTCAAAAAGTGTTTATTTCATCGAACGGATAAAGTTTGTGAGTGATTAACAATAAAGGGGTTAGACACACTTTTATGTGGACACAACGAGATTTGCTCGCTCTAAATTGGAGCAGCCTGCCTGGGCGGCTACCTGCGCCTTAAGCCAAATACCATTATTTATTTCAAATAGTGTTGTTATTGCGGTGAGTAAGACTGCCAGAGCTCTTTAAGGGTTCGGGTTTGGCAACGCGTGCGTGATGCCTCTGGTATTGCAAGCGTTCATAGGCTACGGTAATCACTTACCAACAGGTGGGCCGTAAGTTTGGTTGACACCCTAGTTGTATAAGAAAAGACTATTGCACGTATTCGCACGTCTTAGCGCCTTTCTCATTACACCCCATCCCTATTGTTGTGTAAGGGATGTATCGGGGTCGATACCCTCGCGACCGGGTCAGTCAACTATTGCATATTCTAGAGGCTGCCCCCAATTACGGTTCTTATTAGGTATTGAAGAGGCTCAGTCAATAGGTCAAGCCTCAGTCGACAAAACTGAAAACTTTAGGTCAATGTAAAATAACGTAAAACTTTATTAAAAGAAAAATAATAATTATAACAGTTGAAAATTAAGCTAAAATAATATTATACTAGGAATGAACTCTGTTTTCTACGACTACGACTACAAGAAGAAAACAGTTCAGATCACCAACCACAGGCAGCGTGCCCAAAAGGCTGGCGACGTTACCTCGTTGGATCGCTTTACTGATCCTTTGTCCGAGGTAAGCACCAACCCTTCGGTCATTGGTCTCATAAAAAATGTATTGAAAATTCGGGTTTTCAAATAGTACATTTTCAAATGAAACGTCTTAGAAACAAGGTGAAGCTACGCCTGTTCCTCGCGACCAAGCCTAGAAGATTCAGGCAACAAACACGGCGCGCGCCTGCCTATCATTTTTTTTTAAACGACTTCCAAAAGGAGGTTCTCAAGTCGGCTGTATTTTTTGTTTTTTTGTGTGTATGTTACTCGATATCTCCAATAGTAACCCGATTTTGATGATTCTTTCGCTGGTGTATAGAGTATGATCCCGGGGTGGTCCCATTTTAATTTAATTCCTAAGGGATTGCAACTTGTCCCGTAAAACTTAAAAAAACGTCTTCTCTTGAAAGCACCACATGCCGAAATTTTTTTTTGTCGACTGTGGTATAATATGGTTATCCCCGCGACTTCGTTCGGTTGCTTTTATTTTACATAAACTTTAAACTTGTGTGTCGGGAATTTCTTTCTGTGCACCCATACGTTAAAACAGGAAGATACTCTGCAAATTTCATACTCTTGTAGGCTCTGCGTTGATTTTCAAAGAGAATAAAAACACTACGTTTGATTGTCAGTCAGTACCATAAGAGTTATTATTTATGAGGAATGGATGTCATAGTTACTTTTGTTTTTTATTCGAAAGTGTAGGTGGCCAATGTCATCCTCAGTAGGTAAGCAAAATGCAAAGAGGTTGATAACAAAAAAAGAGGTTGATATTAATCTTGTGAATATTCAGGAATTTGAAGTCGGTTTTTAGTTTTAGTAATAAAATATCTTATTCAATTATCCTTTTTTCAAAATGTAATGTTGAAATTCAGTGTGGTGCCGATAGAACAAGATGAGGCTCAATAGAAAAATAATCAAGAATATTAAAGGGAAAGGAAAAAAAAAAACTTCACTTTCAGATTACTACCTAAAACAGCTGAATATCAAACATCTAAACATCCTCACAAACTTTCGCATAGCCTTGTATAATGTACCTATACCTACATACCAAAGAATACTTAGGTTTAAAAAAAATATTTCATATATACAATAACACCTAACGGTCACATATCTACATAGTCCTGAGCCCACACTAGGATTACCTGTCGCGGGTATCAGAAACTACGAGTACCATGTTACCACAACACTCAGACCCGGAACAAATATTTGCAGATCATGCAAACATTTGATCCGCAGCGGGAATCGAACCCTTGCGTCTCAGTCGGCCGCTGCGCCACCGAGGTCGTCAAAGGTAGGTGACTCTGTAGTGATAACATCCTCATTGGTAACTCTCATTGCCTCCAATGATATCAATTGAACCAAATTATTTTTATTGTTTCAGCAATGGAGCAATAATTTTTCGTTTGCTTCTTTGTAGAGCTAGATCGGAGGTTAACTAGTAGAATTATTAAAGAAAACCCGACACAATTCGTCAGCTAGCAGACCCGAGCGTGGGCCTCATTTGAAGAGCTCAATTATGTACCTACCTACCTATCTTCAGTATCATATCAACATTATCTCCTGGGAAGGGGCCCTGTGACGCGGAGGGATTCACCGTGGTAGTTCGCAAGAGCCGTAAGCCCAGTCGTCGGAACCAGTGCGGTACTGGGCCGAAAGACCCGAACTCCTGTTTTAAAGCGGAGGTACCAACTACCCAGCTCTACGTCTCACGCGTTCACTACTGCGTGGAGACCAAGGCTGTGGAGGAGTACCTCAAAATGAAGACCGGACTTTCGCTGCGGGTCGAGAAGTTGGATTCTCGCCATAATGTGAGCTTCAATTCATTTATGGTGAGAGTTCCAACTGAACATCTATCGACCTACCTAAGCGCAGAGTTTTGGCCGAAGGGTGTCAAGTTCCGAAGGTTCACTGGCCGCCTGCAAGGGGACACCGCCGTGTACCGTCGTCAGCTGACACCCTGATTGCAACATCGACACGTCGCAGTAGTCACAATGTTTTAAATAATTAATAGGTATTTTATATATTTTAGGTTAAGGTATATATTTCTATGGGTCTTAGAATTAGTTTTTACCATCTGTACTATTCTTAAGTTACCTGAAATAAAATTTATATTATATTATTATTATTATTATTATTATCTCCCCTGCCCTTATCCCACTTCATGTGGGGTTCTGCGTGAAAAATCGTTTTGGAATGTATGAACAAAGCTCTTTCATATGATACCCCACTTCATGTTTTTGTATGACTTTTTTGAACCCCCCTTTAGACCCCTATATCTTAGCAACCCCTTGGTCGATTTAACTCAACTTGTTAGCCGTAAATTTAAATAGTGCAACCAGTTGACCTTTAAAATTTCAAGCAGATCGGATTAACGGTTCGACAGTTATGCTCCAACAAATAAACATACAAAAATACAACGCCAAATCGCCCAAGGTGTTTCTTCGCTCGCTCGATCCATTATTTGGCTGCGATCTTCTGTAAGGCAGGGTACCTACAAACCTGAGGCTGTTGAAACGTGTGAAACGTACGCCTAGGTCTTCCCCTTCCAACGGTCCTGTTACACCTGTTTCGTCAATCTTCCTTCGTTCATCCTATCTACATGACCAAACCATCTCAGCATACCTTTCTCAATCCTCATCACTACATCTTCTTTCACTCCACAACGCTCTCTTATCACACTGTTCCGCAACCTCACTCTATCTTTCAAAGTTACTCCACAAATTCTTCGCAAAGCTCTCATTTCCACTGCATTTATCCTACTTTGATTCTTTTTCTGTTCAATAACTGTTGCAAATCACAAAAGGCAGGATATACCTACCATTATCCCATCAGCTCTGACCTGTGCAGGTGGTTATCCAATAAAGGCGCGGCGCAGTACCAATAAGATTGCAGCCCAAGGTCTTCCAATTGACCTTTTGTCCTGCAATTTAATGTAGGTATACATAGATGACATTCTGAATGCCGTTAAATACATTAGTATATGCCTATTGAGGTTCTTTGAGGGTCTGTGTGCGAGTTTCCGACTGAGACACAAGACATGCAAGTTCGATTCCCGCCGAGGGAATTCGCATGATCTGCAAATATTTCAGTTATTTCATAGATAGATATTTATAGATAAATATTTCACACACATCACAAAATCTCCGCAAACACAAGGCCAAACTTGAAATTTGACATAGAGGTTATGCACTGTAGGCTAAGAACGAATTTTGAAAAACGCTACTCCTAAGTGGGTAAAAGGGGGCGAAAACGTTTGTATTAAAGTCCCTTGTCTAAGATTTTAAATAAAAAATGTGGATTGGATTTTATCATATTATAATTTAAAAATAAATTAAGTTAGATAGCCTCATAAAATTAACATTTTGGTTGCAAATAAAATAATCACGTTAATAAAGGTGGGAAAGTAATACTTACAACAATAAATAAGGTCTTACATAACTAAAATTATTTTAAACACAGTACATAAAAAACATACTAAATTACACTAACATATATTATTATTCACTCGTACTTATTGTACTGTTCAGAATCGAACCAGCAATTCATAGGTGCTGCAAAGAAAAGATGCCATTTTAGGACGTGGTGCCTACAAATTTGCGGAAGTTCGTGAATATTGTGTTACTCAATCAGGCGCCATAAAGGCTGAAGTTATTAAGATGAAACTTAAAACTAGGAAAATTATAGTTTATTTTTATCCGAGTACCACACGATCCGAGCAAAGCCGCTGACGATGAAGAAAGGAAGTCATACATCAAAGATTCTTTAGGGGAAGACGCTCCTTGCTAGTGATATCATCGGGAGACGATAATGTACAACCGGATATTGTACAGGCACTTAATACACGGCTTGATATTGCATTGCTAGATAATACGATGCTACCAATAGCTGAAGTGGACTGAAGTCACTTGTTCGCCAATACGCTCACTTACCGCGGCCGGAATCGCGTAATATCAGGTTTCGTATTATCTGGTCGTACAATATAGGGGCCCATATTTTCGATACCGCTACTTATTAACGCTACTTATAGCTGAAAAATTCTTATTCACATATTTTGCTGAAGGAATTTCCTCTCATTGATGCAATTCTCCAACTCATCATGATACTTTTCAATCTTAGAATCGAACCCTGGACTGGCCATGCTGCAGTCAAAACTATTACCAGTAATCACCTTTTCCTGATTGAGGGTAGAATCGAACCGGACCTTTTTACTTGGTGTTACTCTATTACTTAAGTCAGTATCTTCATTTCTTTCGCGTAGAGGCGTTACGTTCATATTCAGACGAGTGTTCCTGATAGTTTTGATAGTCTCGTATTGATGCTCTTCATCAGACAACTCCTCAATTTCCAGGTCATCAGAGTTATCTAAGTTCAGAGCTGGGTTTTCTATCCCCGATTCTTTGGCCGCTGTTTTCTGTTTAGGCAGTTTCCTCGGTACTTCGTAAGGGTTTAAAGTTACGTCGGTATTTTTTTCATGTTTAAACGTTTTTTTGAGTGTTTTGAACACTTTTTTTGATAGTTTTCCGGCTTTGAAAAATGAGTGTTTTTCCTTCTTACTGTCATTAGAATCATTGGAACTGTTTGCTTTGCTTTTGAGATTCATAATATCTATATTACTGAATTGTGATACGTCATACCCTAACAGCTTGCTTTGTTTGTTCAATTCATCTATGTTTTCATAGATAGGTTCTTCAGATAGATTGTCAATGTTTTCGTATTCGGGTTGATCTACCGATTCGTTGACTGTTGAGATGGTACTGTTAGAGTTATCAAACAGTCGCCGTGGCATTAAGGCATTATTATTGCCAATTGCCGTCTCCTCTTGTCTATTTAGTACCTCTTCCTGATACTCAATCTCTGGTTTCATATCTAGAAACGGATTATTCTTTGAAATTTCAACATTAGTATCTAAATTCGGATTCAGAAATGGATTCGTGTTTTTCTTTTCTACAAATCGCTTTTTCTTAGTAATTATTGTTATAGTTTTTATCTCCATTATGTTACTTTCATTCAAATCATCGTCATAGTACAAGGATCTGTCTGAAACGTTAGGAGAATCTAAAGCTAGTCTGTCTATGAAACTGAGACTTACATTACTGTTATTGTGAATCACTTGTTTTGTCAAACTGCTGTGTATGTTCGTAATGGATGATATGTTACTAAATTCAGCTTTGTTGATCGACTTTTGTTCTACTATTGTGCCAGAATTTACCTCAGTATACTCCTGGTCTATTCTTGAAATATCAGTACAGTTTAGTAGAGTATCTTTGGTTTTAATAGTTTCAGTGAAACTTTCAGGAGAAGGAAGTTTTTCTTTGGTGCTTGGAGCGACTTGTGTCCCTAAATAAATTGTTTTTGGCTGTACATTTTGTATATTAGAGTACATTGGTTCTGTAACAAGATTTTCATCCTTTACATTTGGAGTGTCATTGAAAATACTAATATTTTCTGCTGTATTCGTAAAGTCAACATCGTCAATATCATCACCTATTTTGAACATAGTGTCATCATTACAGTCTTTGATGGCATGATCAACTCTTTTCGCAGTTGCATCATCTTTTCCATCTAAATCATTATGTTTTACAGTTCTCCGTACATTATCAATCTCTCTTACCAACACCTCATTCACAGGTTTAACCCCTAAATCTAGTGCAGAGTTTTCAAATGATATAACATCACAGCTTTTAGTTCGTTTCCGCTTCTTCATCGGGATCTCCATAGCTGTGTTGCAGATGCGGTCCTCGTTGACCAAGAGATCCAGAGCAGGGTTTAAGTAGACGTTGCAGCTGGGAGCGGTGATCTTGCGTTTGCTGATGATCGGTTTTACTTCAAATTGGTTGTTGTTGACACTGTCCATGATCCTGGAAAATTAAAAATTTATGTTTAAATAGATGACAATAGAACACAAACTATATCTGCTATGTGGTCAAATGTTTTTTAAAATTTTTCAGTAAAAAGATTGACTTTGAGACTCAATTTGCAGAATATAATATCAACTGGCCTCATAGCTCAGGTAGTAACTCTGCCTTCTGAGCTAGAAACTGAGGGTTCGATTCCCGCACTGGACAAACATTTGTGTGATTATCACAGATGTTTGTTCTGAGTCTGGGTGTTAAATATTTATCTATTATGTATATCAGTCTCTGGCACCCATAGTACAGGCTATGCCTAGTTTGAGATCAGTTGACAGTGCGTGATATGTCCGGAATATTTGTTTATTTATATCATGTGAGAAATAGAATTTATCAAATATCACCATATCCATGCTATGTGAAATGGACTTAATGTTCTAGTTAGAAAAGTTCCGGCACAGATGGAACTAAAAAAAATATCTTGAATGATTAAGGCAGATGGTCGGCCAGATGTTATCTATGTGGTCGTAATTTATCAATATCACTCCTATATTGTGTTGAAGAAGTGTATCATCATCATCATCATCATCAAAAACCTGTAACTCTAATCTTTTCACTAAATGAATTCTCGCGCCAATGGCAATGGTCATAGGCCCTTTACAGGGCCACCATACCTCAACCCTCACTGACCTCATACAGGGTGACCAAGAAAGAATCAGTGACACGATAAGTAATCAAGCAAACAGCCTGTAGAAATCCGCTACTGGGCACGGAGTCCCCAAAAGAGTGCCATGACGAACAGTCTTGAGCCTTTTCCACCGACATCCCGCAACTTTCACAACAATGTCGTCGTTCCATCGAGCCCTAGCTCGATGGAACGACCTACCAAAACTGAGTCGCCTGGCTAGTGGTCACAATTCGAGAACCTTTACTATTGATTTAATCACAAGGTGACAGCGAAATCAATTAACTTCAGCAAATTATGTACGATTTTTTTACTGTTAATGAAAAAACTGAAATTGTAATTATTACCTTATTTTCTCAAATCCATACATTGATCGTTGGGTAATCTTTTCCACATAACAATCACTACCACAATTCACTGCTTTCGTTTCACAAAACAAGAACTTTCATTCATAATTTTCCGTTTCGCTAAAGTAAACAAAAAAACCGGTGCAGCCAAAGGGCAGGTGTTCGACGACGGTTGAATTCAGTGCTGCCAACCCTGAAATTTGGTTTTCCTCCAGACTCAGTGGAAAATACCCTTAATTCAACAACATTTGCATAGTTTTCCCCTATTTTTTCAAAAATCATTATTTTTACCGTAGACTCAACTTGCGGTCAATTCTAGTGGTTTTCATCAGACTGTCAATTTTTTTTCACCTAATAATACCCTGGCACCAAAAAATTACCCAAAATTTAGGGGAAAATACTCTAAGTTGCCACACTGCCTGCCAGCTTTCTACCATCTTACAATATACAATTTCATTTATTTTAAGACAAATGCGATTGTACAAGAATAATTCTTCTGGTAAGTTTTTTACTATGTGAGCACTATTTGAAGGCCGCCATGTTGGTTTATAATTGGCGTTTGACATGACATTGACATTTTTTTCATGTCATGTTGTTTGATTTGATGTGTGCGTCAGATGAGCAGGAACAGCGACATTAGATGGGAGCTTCTGGACTTCTGACCATGCTATCATTTAGTGATGAATTTGTCATTTATTTGTACCTATTTGTCAGAATTTGTACCGCTGTAGTTTATGATATTTTGCGAATTAACAGTTTCCTGCTGGCCTGACGTCAACGCAGCAGGAACAATTCTGTCCCGGGTAAACCGCTGCACATTTGATAAAACTAAGTTTTCCATCATTTAGTGCCTAATTTGTCATGTCTACCTACCATTTGTCATCAATTTTGGTTCAGTAGAAGCGAAGATATCGCGACAATTAGTTTTGGCATTGCAGACCGGAAGTAAGTGATCTCTTCCGGTACAAGTATTTTCACTTGATTAATCGTTAGCCGTAGCTTATTTCCAAAGCTGTGACAGATTAATGGATTGTGCATAAACTATTCTTTCGGGTTGTAATCAAGTCTTATCGATTACAACTGTATTTCTCCCAATATACAGTTTGTTAGCAAAACGGACGCCATTTTGTAGTTCGTATTCAAGAAAACTTCATTTACCTTGACGCTTGACATGGAAGGTTTTCAATCCAATAGCTGGCCTATAAGCATAAGGGTAATAATTTCAATATTAGCTTTTAACCAAAACGATGAAGAAACAATAATAATATTAACTCTTTCTTCCTCTTACTTCCTTTCCAAGAAATAATGACATTCTGTTAGATTACTTAGCTACTGCTTTGAACTTCACCTGTCGCATTCAAGATAAAATGTATGTATGTTGTGTAGGTAATTTGTGCATGGTATTACCAACTGGCCGGAAAAATGTGGACATAAAATTCCATTAATATCCTACTACTTTATCGGCTTTTTCACCACCATGTTGCATGAAAAATTCCTAAATAAACAAGAATGGAAGTTTTGAAGTTTTAAAATGGATTATAAATTATGGCAATGAATGTACAATATTCGGTGTGGTTTCATTTGACCTAGCGCCGGCACTAGCATAAAATGAACTGGTTGATAGATTTTTTTCTGCTGGAATTTATTGCGATCTAGTAATGTTGCCAGATCGGCCCATGGGGGCTGATTTTCGGCCGTTTCGACATTTACATCCGCCGGCCTTTTGATATCATTGGCCCCTTATTTTTTTTTATTTTTTCGAACGGTTTTTTTTGCTGTGGGTCTCTTACGAACACTGCCAGCTACACTGGGCTAGGCAGCTACACCGGGTTAGACAATTGGCCCCTAATAATAAGTTCTCTGTTTTATAAGAGAATGCCAGTGGCCTGATTTAAGAGTGGAGGGACTTTTGTTTGAGTGGAGGAGTTTGCATTTGAAATCTTGCTAAAAATTTGGTCCTTTTATTTTCAAACACACATTGTGTCGAACGGTTTTTCAGTAAACTAAAAAAAACGAAACAGTAAGCCGAATCTTTGGCCGCATGCAGATGAATAACGAGACGATCGTTTCTCTTTTAAGAAAAAGTATGAAAAATGTGGTGGCATCAATATTTTGAGCCATTACGTGAAATGATTAACGTAAAAATTAATGACGTAATTTTTTTTTACTTCCATACATAAAATCACGCCTGTTTCCCAGAGGGGTAAGCAGAGACCACGGTTACACTACAAGCTGATGATGATGATGATAATAGTGAAATAAAAAAAAATATTTCTTTTATTTCTTAAGAAAGAAAGAAAGAAAATACATTTATTTTGGACACACAAGCACAGCACAAACGAATAAAAAAAAGACACAAGGTACAGGTTACAATACAAAAGGTAGGGAGGAAACAAAATAAAAAAAAGACACAAGGTACAGGTTACAATACAAAAGGTAGGGAGGAAACAAAACAAAAGTAGGTAAGAAGTAACAAAACTAGGGTATTCATTAGTCCGTGCCGAGGTGCATACGTGAGCCAAAAAAGGTTCCATCTCAGCATTGATGCCGCACACGAAGTGTAGCGGCGCTGGTTTTCAGATAGAACCCTTTACGGCGACCTCACGATCGCAGTGTGCTTCATTGCTCGCGTTCTTCAGTCGATGTCGGTAGGTAGGTAGGAGTGGTAGATCAAAATTAAATAAAATAAAATAAGAATAAGTAGAACTAGAAGTAGAAATCAAAGTATATAGGTAGGTAAGTAGGTATACAAATAGAATTATTAAGTAGTACTTAGGTAGGCAGGTTTAATTTACGAAAAACAGGTAAACAAGTAAGGTGAAGTAGGTAGGTAGCTAGGTAAATAGGTACATAAAAAGGTTCAGTCAGCCCAAGCGAGAGCATAGACAAAGTAGCTAAGAAAGAAAGAAAGAAAAACTATTTATTCGTCTAGAGAATGTTTTTTCTCTTTTACACTTTTACGGTCAATCTCTACAGTGCGTCATTAAACTCCCTAGTCCCAATCCCATATCTATGGTGCCTGCAGTATTCCTGTAGTATATAGTCTGTGGGTGCCTGTTTGTATGTGCGTCACGTGGTGTTGCGCGCGTATCAAACAAACAAAACAAGTTCAAACTTAGAAATAGAAATAGAAATAGAAAAATATTTATTTTGCGTCACAAATTAAACAAATGGAACAAATTAAATATAAGCTTAAAACCTAGACACAAAAACGGTCACCACTCAGCTGGTGCTTGAACGACGCGCGCGACCGACGACGGCGACGACCGACGGACAGACACACGCAAGCAGAACCTGGCAGATATAATAAAGTTACTTTGTGTCTATTGCCATAGTGTATTATATAGTCTTAATATTTATTTCTATTTCTAGTAGGTAGGGAAGTTATAAATTTAATTATTGGTGGACAATTCACACAGCACCTTTTAACAATAAACTAAGCGAAGTTTTTACTATGGTAATTACAAGGCTGATAAATACATAGTTAGGTACCTAAATACTTTAAAAGCTTGCGCCCACGGCTTCACTCACGTGATAAAAAGTAGGTATATGAGTTTAATCGAAATCGGTTACGTTATTCAGCTGATTAACCTTATAATTTAACTCTGCAGTTGCAACCTAACCTTATAATTTTGCCAACTCCATCCGACCATCCATCTCGTAGACAGAGTACTACTTATTAGCTCAAAAATCTTCAAAACATCCATTCTTGTTTATTTAGGAATTTTTCATGCAACATGGTGGTGAAAAAGTAGGATATTAATGGAATTTTATGTCCACATTTTTCCGACCAGTTGGTAATACCATGCACAAATTACCTACATACATTTTATCTTGAATGCGACAGGTGAAGTTCAAAGCAGTAGCTAAGTAATCTAACAGAATGTCATTATTTCTTGGAAAGGAAGTAAGAGGAAGAAAGAGTTAATATTATTATTGTTTCTTCATCATTTTGGTTAAAAGCTAATATTGAAATTATTACCCTTATGCTTATTGGCCAGCTATTTGATTGAAAACCTTCCATGTCAAGCGTCAAGGTAAATGAAGTTTTCTTGAATACGAACTACAAAATGGCGTCCGTTTTGCTAACAAACTGTATATTGGGAGAAATACAGTTGTAATCGATAAGACTTGATTACAACCCGAAAGAATAGTTTATGCACAATCCATTGATCTGTCACAGCTTTGGAAATAAGCTACGGCTAACGATTAATCAAGTGAAAATACTTGTACCGGAAGAGATCACTTACTTCCGGTCTGCAATGCCAAAACTAATTGTCGCGATATCTTCGCTTCTACTGAACCAAAATTGATGACAAATGGTAGGTAGACATGACAAATTAGGCACTAAATGATGGCAAACTTAGTTTTATCAAATGTGCAGCGGTTTACCCGGGACATAATTGTTCCTGCTGCGTTGACGTCAGGCCAGCAGGAAACTGTTAATTCGCAAAATATCATAAACTACAGCGGTACAAATTCTGACAAATAGGTACAAATAAACGACAAATTCATCACTAAATGATAGCATGGTCAGAAGTCCAGAAGCTCCCATCTAATGTCGCTGTTCCTGCTCACCTGACGCACACGATTTGATGTTTTTGTTTAGTCAGATAAATGTAGGTTGTCAAAATGACATTTCACGCGTGTCCATCCGCCATATTTTTGTAGCGCTGTGTGTTGCTCTCTTTGTCGAAGAAAATCTTTATGTACCTTAGAACGAAGTCAATTTAAATAAAATAACCAATTAAATACGTTTACTTTATTGCTTAGCCATATTTTGTAGTAGTGTACACAGTGCAGGCCCAGGGCTCCATATATTGATGAAACGTCTCTATTATATCAATCAATCACAGGAAGTACGGTCTTTACTGATTGGTGATCGCGAATGTCGCTGGACCGTACGCCCTTACTGATTGCTTGAATTATTTTTTTGACACCACATTATCTGACAGCCTAAACAAAACAATCAGTAGCGCCATCTATACCGCTTTACATGTACCAACTTCACGCCAGCCTGCCTTAACGATAGAGAACTTTGCTAGCGACATCCAGCGAACTGATTGTGAACAATCTCTTCTTCTTCTTCCTGCCCTTGTCCCACATTAATGTGGGGTCGGCACTATGTTCTCTTCTTCCACTCTCTTCTGCTAGCCGTCATCCCCGCACGACTCATTTCTTTCTTACTGATTGCGAACAATATACGCTACTAAATATCGCGGAGACTGGACAGAAGTAAATACAACACGGTCGCTCGGTGGAAGATCTACCCACACCAGCCGTAAACTTCTCGGTCTACGTTAACAGCCGTTTTCCCCAAAAATATTTTAACGCCGCAGTGCGTCACTTTCTAGATTCTACCATACCAGGATTTGGTTCAGCTACAATAGATGCCGTTATTGTGTCGTAAATAGAAATTATTCACAACTAGCTTCAGCCTGCAGCTACGCTCGCGTGGTACCTATGAAGATAAAAAGACACAGACTATAATCTGACTCTGTGCCAAAGAGACGTTTCATCAATATATGGAGCCTGGGCCTGCACTGTGTACACTACTCTAAAATATGGCTAAGCAATAAAGTAAACGTATTTAAGTGGTTATTTTATTTAAATTAACTTCGTTCTAAAGTACATTAAGATTTCCTTCGACAAAGAGAGCAACACACAGTGCTACAAAAATATGGCGGGTGGACGTGCGTGAAATGTCATTTTGACAACCTACATTTATCTGACAAAACAAAAACATCAAATCAAACAACATGACATAAAAAATATGTCAATGTCATGTCAAACGCCAATTATAAACTAACATGGCGGTCTTCAAATAGTGTTCACATAGTAAAAAACTTACCAGAAGAACTATTCTTGTACCGTCGCATTTGTCTTCAAATTAATGAAATTGTATTTTTCTTGTAATCTCCTATTTTTTCCAAATTTTTCTATGTAGTGTACATGGACCAGGCCCAGAATGAAATGGCTCCATCCTAATCCGTTCGGCCGTGATTGAATCACAAACATCCTCACAAACTTTCGCATTTATAATATTAGTAGGATAGGCTAGGATTCTGGTGCTTTAGTGACCTTTATAAAGGAAAAAGTCTAAAATTTACGTATTTTGGTGTTCAGCCGATCTACTTTCTCATTTCTGGATGGCCCAGTTACCTAAGCAGACCTGCCCTAAGGGAATTTAGGTAGGTTTAGCAGTTTATAAATAAAATAACGATCTCGAATAAAAATATATTTAAGCCTAAATCACAATCCTCGGCTCTTTGAACCAGCAAAATACCTTCCTAATAAAACTCAAGTTTTGCAGCAAACTTCCTCCACCAAAAGTATACAAAACTATTTGACTAAAATAACAGTAGCATTTGATGACATAAAATTATGTTTTAATAACTTAATAAAAACCGACTTCAATGAAAAGTCAATTGGTTAAAACACCTTGGGGCCATCCCATAGAGTACTTGCGCATTCCGGTGACGTTTTCGATTAAAAAAACAAAAGTACAAGTTACAACATCATCCACAAAAAAAAATGTTTCGGCAAGTCGTGATTCCAAGAGACGACTTTAAATTTGACGGTAGAAGAAGCAATCCCTTGGGAATAAAATTAATATAGGACCACCTCGAATTTATTCCCTACACAATAAAAGAAACCATCAAAATCGGACCAGCCGTTACTGAGTTATAGGTACACATACCTACATTAAAAAAAACAGAGTCGTCGAATTTATAGCCTTATTTTTTGAAGTTGGTTAATAATGTAGTCGCATAATGGTTTTGACAAAATACAATACGAAACATTATCCTACTTGAACTAGGAAGTTGGTAAATATAGTTAAGTACATACAGCACAGTACACATTATAAAGTAAAGCTAATTATAACGATAGATAAAAAATATTTAAAACAAACCAGGAACCGGACGATTTATTTTTTGTCCGCATTTTTTTTCAGCCAGACTAACTCTCAGCTAAGCTAGGGCTGTGCTGCGCTGTTATTGTCTAAGCGAATGGAAATGAGGTTCGTAACTTTGAGGATTTAAAATCCTCAGTCGAGGTAATATATAAAACGTTTCAACCTCGACGCGAAAAAGTTTATGTTTTTCTATTTCATAGGCAGTATGGCCTTACCGCCAAGTCTTACGTGTGTTTTTTTGTTGTTCTTTATGAACTTTCTTTGTTATTTTATGTATGTTAGTCATGGTTAAGTCAAGTCAAGTTTGTTTTAGTAAGATATGATGATGGCTACTAAAACTTCGAGGGCGCTTTTGGCGCCAACCCGAAAAATTACGATACACCCAGTCATTTTATTTCGCTTCACATGCGTTTTACTCAAACAATATTACGCAAAACACCACCATATTTACACAATATTAATCAATTGACCAATAGTCTCGTAAAATAAATTGAGAGCACACCATCACTTTTCAAGTTCCCCCAAAAATGTCCGGATGTCGATTGATAAAAATATCATCCTCAAAATTGCGAACTCCATTCCGATAATAATTTACCAGATTGAATTTATCATTATGAGTATAACCAGCATATTCCCCTTTTTAAGTTCGTGACCGTTCGCTCCCTAGTTGTTCACTATGAGTGTTCTTAGAACATAATATCTAGGATCCCTGTTCCCATTTTAAATAAAGTCCACGACTGAAACTGACTGGCAACAAAATCACCGCGGCACCACCTACATAATATACAAGGTGATTCATAATATGTATTCCATCCCGAAAGGGGCTTATTCTACAAGCAATTAGCAATAAAGTTTGTTCTACGACTTTTGGAAATTCGACATTAAAAAACTCTATGCGCAAATCAGCTGTTTTGGGGTCAAATCAGGTCAAACTCATTAAATCTGCTGTTTTAGGTAGCAATCTTGATTCCGAACTTCTTGTACGTTTAGTTATTAGTATTAAAGATGAAAAAAATACCAAAAACAGCTAATTTGAGAAAGTTTGTGAAAACAAAAAAAAAGGAAAATATTGATGTTTTTTTTCGCTAATATTATTTCATTTTGTTGATAGAATAACCCCCTTTCGGGATGGTATACATGTTATGAATCACCTTGTAAACAGGAATGTTATAACATGATTCCAAAAAAAATAACAAATCTTAAAAGAAAAAATTGACTGCTTTGGTTCTAAAAGGCTTTCACAACAATTTAATATAATTTACAATAGTTTCGATGCTGTTGTTGCATTGTATCAACTAAATAAGACAGCTCTAAAAATGTTGCTGTTCTTTTCTTAGACATAGAAATAACAAGGACGGCGATATAGTGCGGTTTCGCTGCTATGGTCGTAAGAGACCAACAGAAGCCCGATTCTACTATTTCAATGACATCAAAATGATATATTGATCGCACCATTATTATTTAGTTACGATTGTCGCCACTTTATTTTCATTGATTTCACAATGACTGCCATTGATAAACGACCGTGATATCAGGCCCCCAATTCTACTAATTGAATGACTTGAAAATGATAATCGCATGATAATGATAATGTTGATCGCACCATTATCATTCAGTTACGATTGTAGCCACCTTTGTTTCTTTGATTTCATTGGTCAATTGGTGGCTTTTATAATGACTGCCATTTATAAACGCCATTGATAAACGACTGTGATAGCAGAATACCAAAAGTGTAAGAAGTGGCCATTTTGCCATTGAACCATTGCCATTTTGAAGCCCTTGAATTAGTGGAATAAAATTGAACCGTCCGGAGAAAAAATAACGGCGATAATTTTAATGCTGTCTTATTGAGTTGGTAGTTAGGGCAACAGCAGAATCGACACCAACGATAAACATTTAAGTACCTACACCAAGTCAATCTTGCATATATATTTTAAGAACAGTGATTAGTACTAAAACTATTTTATGTATCACTTGTGCCCGCGGCTTCCCTCTCGCAGTACAGTCGCCATCAGTAAAACGCATATCTACCATTTAATAGTTTTCAAAATAATGCCACAACATCAATTATTTACGAGCACGTATCTACAACTTTTGCCATTTTCAACTTCATCTGTAATGTACCATCAATATGAAAATTATGTATACATCTTAGTGCAGCCGACTGTACCTACCTGAAAAGGAGCCTATATGATATTCTAGGTAAAGAACTCTACCTCTTTCAAGTTTCATCAAAATCGGTTGAGCCGTTACTGCGTGATTGAACCACAAACATCCAAACATCATCACAAACGTTCGCATTTATAATATTAGTAGGATTAATGTTTTTCAATATGGCGTCCACTACCCACTTTCTATTACACCACCTAGCTAGCTACAATCACACCAACATTACAAGTTAAACAGAGATTACTTACATTTTATCACAAAAAACGAGCAGCTTAGTGACATCTAGATAAAAAGCTTTATGCTTTACTAATTACTGTATTATCTGGCACCTAGATAACCAACGATACACTTATTATATAAATAGAATTAACATGCTTATGCCCGCGGCTTCGCGCACCCAGAAAAAGTAGCATATAAGCTTACTATGTAAAGAACTATCTATTCCAAGTTTCATTGAATTCTGTGGAGCCGTTACAACGTGATTGAACCATTAACGCCCAAACATTCTCACAAACTTTCGAATTTATAATATTAGTAGGATTTATTATAATTATACTATAAAATCATTTTAAGAATGTCATGTTACATATGATGGTAGAAATAAAGTTGTACTTTTTGACTTAGCAAAATAATAGTATCACAAATCTAGCTTTAATGGTACTTATGCAACGAAGATCTAGATCAGTGTTTTCCAAAGTGGTATATTTCGAACCCCAGGGGTCGACGGCAACCTCCAAGGGGTCTACAAGAGTGAAAAAAAAATATTGTAGGCCTATGAGATGCAACGGGATCCACGATAGTGGATCTATAATACTCACTACAGTTAGAAGTCGAAGAAAAATAAATAAGTTGATGAGGTCGCAAAAATTCAATTAAGCTGATATAACATTTTTGTGAATTTACGTAGGAGGCCGTGGTGGCCCCGGCTGAAGAATAGGCCCCTCCATATCTACCTATCCGCAGATGTCGTAAGAGGCGACTAAGGGAAAAAAGCTAGGGGATGGGCAGCAGCGTCCCTAATTTTAACAACGATAGCTCTAACTGCGCTCGCCAACCCGCATGCCCAGCGTGGTGAGTATGGGCAAATCCCCCCACATGATAAGGAATTTGCTCTCTGTCTGTGGGGGAGGCCATGTTCAGCAGTGGACGTCGTACGGCTGAAATGATGAATGATGATGATGACGTAGGGGGTCTACGCCGAACCGAATAAAATGCCAAGGGGAATACGAGGCAAAAAAAGTGGGGACCACTGATCAAGATTCTAGGTAGTATTTAGATACAAGGTATAGTTTTATACCATTAATCGTAATCACTCACACACTTTATCGGCTGGATAAAAGTATATCCACCTCTTTTTTTTTACTGCTAGAAAAGGACAGAGCGAGAGTTATCGAGTCGATAAAGCTAGTGACTGATTATGAATAAGAGGATTAATATTTAATTTCTTATACACAGGTAGTATAAATAATTTTGGCAACAACATGCGGCAGCCTAATTGTCGCCGTTCTTAATCAACTGTCAAGCCTGTGCTTGACAGTTTATCTGTATAAAGCCGATAATGATTATCAGTTTTATTCAATGATTTCAATATTTAACATTTTTATAATTAGTGGTTCGCCCCCAACTTGATCACACCTGGTGATTTGATGATCGTTGAGACACAATGAATATAAACTTTGAAAATCGCACCTTTAGCATGTTCTAACCAATTATTATAATCTTACCTGAACTACGAAGTCATTGTAATTAAACAAAAGCTCACGTTATATTGGTTTTCAAGTGATACTATTTTTGTTGTATATCAAAAACCATATGGCCTAGATTAAAAATAAAAATCGCTATGGAATGTTTAAACAAAGCTCTTTCATTAACAACCCAGTTCATGTATTTATAAATTATTTTTTTGAAAACCCCCTTTTGTACCCAAATATCTTAACAACCCCTCGGCCAATTCAACTCATTTTCTCACCAGTAAATTTTAATAGTACAAACTGTTGACATACTAAATTCCAAGCAGATCGGCTTGACGGTTCGAAAGTTATGCTCTAACAAATAAACATACAAACATACAACGCAGTTTCGTCCGACATTGTATAAATTTACACTCGTATGACATTTGACATTTTTAAGTGCATTGTATTTATGCCTATAGAGATATATTAATGGATTGAAGCGGACTTGCCCAACAAGGGTCTACTAATTTGTACTAAAGGTTGGACATTTTATACGAACCTCACTAAGTATATAACAATTCATTAAATTTTATATAAACAATCGGTGCTCTTTACAAAGATTTGCCTACGTGTAATTTATTATTTTAAGTACTTAGGTACATTAGGTACTCACTAGCTACATCATAGGAAATTAATCTCCAAAAATACCTTCCCTCAAACCCTATTAAATGAGTACATTTAATTGCACGCATCCCTTATTTAAGACCACAACTATAATATTTACATTGTACTTAAAAGACAACATTTGTTTTTTTGTCATGGCATATATCAATGTTTCCTAATATGTATACTACCCCAAAAGGGGCTTATTATCCAATAGCCAATAAAGTTTATTCTACGACTTTTGAAAATTCTTATATATTCATTGAAATAACACTATAAAAAAATCTGCTGTCTTGGAGTCAACTCAGGTCAAACTCAATATTCTGCGGTTTTAATGCAATTTTAATGACAGCAGTTTAATAATTAGTTTTTTTATTCTCACTAATATTTTTCCATTTTGTTAATAGAATAAGCCCCTTTCGAGGTAGTATACTTTAAAGTTACAGAACACTTTAAATTCGCTATGAATACGCATTTTATAAAGGTACCTAGCGTCTCTTGTATAGGTATGATTACGCCTAGACCATAAACTTGATGTCTAAGGAACGCGTACTATAATGTAGGTAACTATTACACGCAAATGTTACGACTACAGGCTTAGCATGAGTTCTTAAGACAAAGCGAACGTTCTGTCGACGGAAGAGAAGAAAACATTTGATGAATTATGCAGCGACGTAAATTAAGATTTATTACTTCGGGGAAAGTGTGAAAAGAAATATTTATTTCCATAATTCATGCTTGCAACCGTAAACTTTCAAAATGACAACTCATAATTATAGTAATATAGTCAAAAGGTCTGGAAATTATACTAATTTATGAAGGTCAGCTAAAGACCCGTATGACATCATTAATGGAATATAATGTCCAAACAAATCCAAATTAAATGTATCCTCTCTTGCGACATCAAAACGTTTTACTGGTGTTCATGCAGTGAACCTAGGAAGTAACAACTAAGTACTAACAATTAAGTACCCTAAAAAAACTACCAAAATAAGTACAGACTGCGTACATACCAAACTAATCTATATCCAGATTCTTGAAAGCCCTCTCCATTGCCTTTTCTCTTTTCTTATCAGGGAGCGCCGCTATCCTCTGTTCCTCCTCAGCTTTGAAGTACGGCTCCAGCATTTGGAGCTGCTGCATGCATTTCTTGTGCAATGTCTGGGTGTCGGGAGCCGTGCCACCGAAGTCTGGGGGGAGGGATGAACGAGGGATAACCGTATCGTAGAATTTCTCCAGATCGTCGTTCTTGTTGTGGAATTTGAGCTGGAATATAGAAAGAAAAGATTGAACATTGATTAGAACTAACATATAGAAACAAAACTCCGGTATGCCACAGAATTACCACCGCCATATTTTTTTTTATGTCTTGGTTGATTCCCATGCGATTCTCGGAACTTATTTTTCACATCGTACCTATAATAATAAATATTCCGGACATATCACACACGGTCAGCTGATCCCAAACTAGGCATAGCCTGTACTATGATTTGATAGTTTGGCTTGCTTATCTACTCGCCTTTTTTTTCGCCATGTTCCTGGATGGTATGATTCCTGTAGATGCTCCGGTATCTATCTACTGAACTACCGCCGCATACTTTTTTATGTGTTGGTTGATTCCCATGCGATTCTCGAATTCAATCCAATTGCTTATCTATTTATTGTACACATTTGCCTCAGCAATAGATAGGTTATCTATCTATTGCTGCTATTACTAAGGCCAACAGTAATTTGCTTACGTAAATGGATTAACATTTTAATTATCGTCAACACACAACATACTTGTACTAGAAGATACATAAATAATACCAGTTACATATACGTCAGGAAACTGAAGGAAGGTTAAGCTTCCATAATAAAATGCGTGTGATTTGCATAACATTTTGATTTATGGCGTTCAACTCAAGTGGATTTAATGAAAAAAATATGTAATTAAGATTATGGAGGCGCTGTGGGCATCCTCTGAATTATCAAAACACAATGATTGAAGTAATAATAAAAGGTATTTATTAGAAAACCAGTTTTGTATTAATGTCGTAAAAACACCGATTAATATTCAAATAACTACGTCATTGTAACTTTAATAAGGCCTAACTTCATCAAGGCATTAGGAAATCTAAATGATTTCTGATTCATAAATTGACAAACAAAAACCAGAACACATACACTTTTTATCGAGTGAGCGAAGCGAGCATAGATCTTTGAAACAACTTGGGCGAATCTAAGGTGTGTGTTTTCACGTTTATTTGTTAGAGCAGTGGTCCGCAAAACTCTTTTGCGTCGTAGACCCCTTGGCTTATTTTTCTGTTTGGAGTAGACCCCCTATCTTAATTCACAAAAATGTATTTGTTTTTCTGTATAACTACTAACTGTAGTGAGGTATATCCACCATTGTAGATCTCGTTACATCTCGTGGACCCCCATTTGCATCTCCTAGACTCCCAATATTTTTTCCCCCTTGGAGGTCGCCGTCAACCCCTAGGGGTCGATATGGACCACTTTGAGAATCACTGTGTTAAAGATACATAATTTTTGACAAAGCTTTTGAACTTTTTAACTAATTTTTTGGCCGTGGTGGCCTCAGTTGAATATTCGTAAAACGCGTGCGTGCGTGTCAGCGCAATTTTACACGAATTTTAATCCAAATCTTTGAACATAATTTTCACTAAAAACGGGATATTTATCATTTGTGAGTTCATTTGTCCCCGATATTTCGCAACAATTTCATGCGCCATGATCATAGAGTAAACTGATGGCATGGCGCATGAAATTGTGCCGAAATATCGGGGGGAAAATTATCTTTTTAATTGTATCTTCCTGTATCGCATGGCCATCATGATAATACATAGCAATAAATGCATGGATAGCATATATTATGTCCGTAGAGTTCATTGTTTATTGATATTTATTATATAAGCAAAAAGGTTAACAATGAAAACAATGAAACAATAAAAATATTGAATGACAATTGTCTTTTCCACGACCATGCAACTGTCCCATTTCTTGTGCCCCTAAAAGGGGTACCACACACATTTTGATTGCTATGTTGATGTTTTTATCGCCATTTTGAGAGATGTGAATGTCAATACCAGAATCCTATGTTCTTCAAAGATTCTTATACTAGACTAGTTTGCGCTCGCGGTTTTGCTCGCGTGGCAACTACATAAAAAGTAGAGTATGTATGCTATTCTAGATAACTGAGTTTGAACTGATTTTTGATTCTGATTCTGATTTTTGACAGGCCCCATAGCTCAGTTGGTAGTAACTCTGCCTTCTGCGCTAGAGGTCGCGGGTTCGATTCCCACACTGGACAAACATTTGTGACTAACACAGATGTTTGTTCGGTGTCTGGGTGTGAAATATATATATATTATGTTTATCAGTCTCTGGATATCGCTGGAAATCGCTGGAGGACCTTGGTGCAATGCTCAGAGACCTCAGTACCGTCTCCCAACAGGTGGGTCTTAAAATGAACATGGGCAAGACAAATATCATGTCTAATGCTCATGTCGCACCCATACCGGTAAATGTTGGGAACGATACCATTCAAGTTGTAGATCACTATGTCTATTTGGGTCAGACGATTCAACTAGGTAGGTCCAACTTCGACAAAGAGGTCAACCGACGAATCCAACTCGGATGGGCAGCGTTTGGGAAACTTCGTCATATCTTCTCGTCGGAGATACCGCAGAGCCTCAAGACGAAAGTCTACAATCAGTGCGTGTTACCAGTGATGACAAATGGCACTGAGACTTGGTCGTTAACTATTGGCCTCATACACAAGCTCAAAGTTGCACAACGGGCTATGGAGAGAGCTATGCTAGGAGTTTCACTACGTGATAAGATCCGAAATGAGGAAATTCGTAGAAGAACCAAGGTTACCGACATAGCTCTCAGAATTAGCAAGTTGAAGTGGCAGTGGGCAGGCCATATAGCTCGCAGAACCGATAACCGTTGGGGAGTAAAGGTTCTCGAATGGCGTCCACGAACCGGGCGACGCAGTGTTGGAAGGCCCCCCACCCGATGGACCGACGACATTGTGAAGGTTGCGGGAAGTCGGTGGATGGAGAAGGCTCAAGACCGTTCGTCGTGGAACTCTTTAGGGGAGGCCTATGTCCAGCAGTGGACTTCTACAGGCTGATGATGATGATGATGATGATGATGATCAGTCTCTGGTACCCATAGTACAGGCTATGCCTAGTTTGGGATCAGTTGACCGTGTGTGATATGTCCGGAATATTTATTTATTTATTTGACCCCAAAAAAGCTTATATTTTCTGATTTCCAAAAGTCTAATTCAAGTTTTATTGCCTAATGGGTTTAGGAATAAGCCCTTTTCAGGATAGCATACACATTATGAATCAACTTTTATAGGTAAATACAGACCTAAAATGACAGTCATTGTATACGAGACACTTAGTATTTTTTTTTAATGTTTTACGGATGCAAACAGGTTTTCGGCCCACCTGATGGTAAGCTGTCACCGTCGCTTATTGACATCTGCAAAACCTGGAGCATTGCTAATGCGTTGCCTGCCCTGGAGAAATCTTTTTGTATTTTTCTTTCTTCATGTTGTAGGTTATCAGGAAAACCTCGGAAGGAAGCTCATTCCACAATTTGCACGTATGGGGGAGAAAGGATCTCGTAAAGCGAGTGGTTCGAGATACCCACGCGTCGATGAGATGTGGATGAGCCTTATTCTGGTGACGCGAGGTCCGATGGTAGAACCTCGATGCGGGTATGAGGTCAAATAGTTCCTCAGAACACTCACCATTGTAAAGCCGATAGAGCACACAGAGCGAACCAATATCACGGCGCTGGCTCAAGGGCTCCAGCTTACTAGTATTACCCTAGCCAAATAATCAATGCGATTTCAATCAATCATTTTAAAACAAAATAACCACAGCATCCCTTACCATATCAAAGAACTTCCTGTCCATAAAAGGTTTGATCAGCAGCATCAGCTTATCCAGCACTGGCTCTGTGTTCAGCACGTGGATGGCCTTCATTCTAACAGGCATCGCCTCTTGCACGTACTGGAAGAACTTACGTAGGGATCTGGAAAATTAGAGAGAGAAATGAAGCGCTTTACACTGGCCTTGGTGGCACCGGCTGAAGAATAGGCCCTTTCATCTACCAACCCGTGGATGTCGTAAGGTAAGGGAAATAGCTAGGGGATGGGCTGCAGCCTCCTCTATTATAACAACGTTAGCTCTAACTGCGTGGTGAGTATGAGCAAATTCCCCCATATGGTAGTCGCTCTGGAAGTTTGTGGGGGAGGCCATTTTTTAGCAGTGGAATTCCGGCGGCTGGAATGATGATTATACTGACTTTACGGAACACGTAGCTATTGCAAAATCGGTCTTTGTTAGGGCAGGTGTGGCAGGGCAGGGCAGGCTCGGAAAATTCGGCCGAGGATCTCAAAAGGCGCAAATATGTTAGTCCCGATTGGGCTTACATATTTGAGCCTTTTGGGGTTGAGATCCTGGGTGTTATGGACGCGGGGTCCTCCGGGTTTCAAAACAATATCAGCGCGTCTGATCGAAGCGACGCGTGACCCGAGAGCTGGCATCTATTTGGCCCAACGGATCAGCATTGCCATCCAGCGTGGCAATTCCGGCAGCGTCATGCGAACGCTTCTGACTGGTATCTGCATCAATTGAGCTATCTATCGTTTGCAACGTTCTTGAGATAACTCAACTGATTCTTGTGTATTTTGTAAAAGTTTACTTGTATTAGTTTTTTTAAAAATAATGACTCTGATATATCTAATGCTACCCTTATATCCCTCCATTCTTCCCTCCTCTATTCTTGGTGAAGGTTTTTCATAAAAGTTTCATTGTGGGTTCGATTGAACCCGGTCGAAGAACTCTATCTATTCCAAGTTCTTCGAAATCGGTAGAGCCGTTACGGCGTGATTGAACCACAAAAATCCAAACATCCTCACAAACTTTTCTATTTATAAGTAGTATAATGGCTTTGGGGACTTTAGCCACTTTCGCGAATGTATAATTATCAGCCAGCGAGTGTGTATCTAGTCTTTAATTATATTGTTTAACATTTATTCAGTTTTAAGCGCTAGCAATGTGATTTATTTTTTTAAGTGCAGATTTGACTTTCAAGTTACTTGAACGTCGTGTTTCACATACTTATTATTATTTATGAGCAAAATATTATCCCCTTCCCCTTGGACCTCGCTTGAGAGTAGACGTGTGACGGACCTGTGTTTTTAAAAAACATATTTAAATTAATAACTTTATTAAATAAACTAAATTTAATTCTTCAAAGTACCAGGAGCGCATAACTTAACTGAAGTTAGCCACTGCAAGCCGCACTCACACCAACATCCTGTATGTGCGGACGCATCTGCATTACGTGAGTTCATCCATACACACGCTTGAAGAGAAGACGGAGCAAACACACATTCTCATTTTGATCGCTGTGTGCACTGTGCAGTGTAGAAAGACCCAAACGCGGCGCGCTGCAGTACTACTGTCGATTCTGTGGCGCTGCACTTGAGCCGCCTACTGTTAGTATTGCGAGTTGAGCGAGGTCTAACTAAACTGGACGGTAAACTGATCTTAGAGGCGACTACTTAGAAGAAACCATATAATCCTGAGCTGTGCCTTATATCCTATCATATCAACATGAGGTGTAACCGCTCACCGCCGAACGCATCTCCCACTGCTGCTGTTCTGGCAGTCCCCTCATCTTCGCAGCTCCATCACTCTTCCTCTGAACCTTCCCTAAGCACGGAAAAAGCTCTGGGACCCGGAATTTCACAAGACCATATTTCCGATGTATCCCGCTTTCGAAGTGCCAAAAGACGGCTAACATGCGATGAAGACAGGCTGGAGAGTTTCATGACTGAGATGCGCAAGATGTTTAATGACTTTCAGGACAACCAGGACTCCAAGTATGAAAAGCTGTTTTCAGCTGTTGAGGAAATCCGTGCCTCCGTGGATTTCTCAAGCCATACGCATGAGGCTCTGAAAACGCAAGTGGAACAACTTGAAGTTCACCAGCAAGAAAATTTGCAATACATAAATAATTTAGAAGACAAATTGGAAACCTTTGAACGCAGTTCAAGGTCTACTTGCCTAGAGCTCAGAAACGTACCTACATCAAAGACCGAGACGAAGTCAACTCTAACAAACACAATCATACAGGCCGGTATGGTCCTTAGTGTCGATATCCATCCGAATCAAATCAAGGATATCTACCGAATTCAGACTAAAGATCCAGCAAACAAAACAATTATTGTGGACCTTACGACTGTCATTCTGAGAGAGAAACTCATAACGATGTACAGAAAATTCAACAGGGGAGGCAAGCTCACCACGGAGCATCTGAGAATAAGTGGCCCTGCAAAACCAGTTTTCATCTCTGAAAACCTGTCCTCTAAAATGAAGAGATTATTCTTTCTTGCACGTGATTATGCGAAGGTCAACAACTTCAAATTCTGCTGGGTTTCTAACGGAAGGATCTTCCTCCGTAAGGTGGAGGGCGGCCAGCTCGTTCACATAAAGTGTGAGGCCGACCTTTCAAAATCCGCAGACCAAAAGTGACTATACAATACTATCATTACCTTTTTTGAGACCACGTCTTACTTGGTTTACTTTTTGAAATTTTTGTTTCGTTTAACTTTTTGTATACATACATCTACACTTACACACCACAAAACTCATTGTTTCACACAAAACTATACTCTCACACAAACTCTCAATGTAACGCAAAGTACAATGATACTATACCATCATCGGACTCGTTGGCAGACCTCAAATCCACGCTCTCTATGTGTTATGGGATGCGATCCTCTCTTGGTGGCAATCAGCTCTACCTCCATTATTTATGTGCCTTCTTTACCTTATTCTCCCCACTATGGATGATTTAAATCTAATCGCTGACGATATGGAACATATTTCCATCTCTGACTCCTTGTTATGTAATCCTGAAACTTGTGTTAACCATCTCAACAAAAATTCTTTTAAAATTATTCACCTTAATATTCGCAGCATAAAATGTAACTTTGACAATCTCTTAATTCTGCTAAGTAGAATTAAACTTCAGTTTGATGTTATTATACTAACAGAATGTTGGCTTAGTAAATGCCCTCACCTTCCGACACTTAGTGGCTATAATACTCACCCGTCATCATACACATCTCAAAATGAAGGCGTTGTAGCCTACATAATAGAAGGACTGACTTACACGATTGAACATCCTATTTTTAATGATGCGAATTGTCTGATTGTTAAGTTTGCTCGAGACGTTGCTTTGGTCGCGTTGTATCGCTCCCCTTCATTTAAAAATACAGACCGATTTATGGATAGTCTTGACTCCATCCTAACAGCACTAAAAGGTTTCAAAACTGTTTCAGTTTTGGGAGACCTTAATATTAATATCACTCCCAATAACAACGACCCCAACTCTGATGCCTACCTTAACCTGATTGCTTCACATGGGATGCTCCCGGCTCACTGTTTTCCCACCAGAGATAAAAACTGTTTAGATCACGTTATGCTCAAAACACAAACTAAATCCATCACAATAGTTCTTGATGCCCCCATTACTGATCATGCTCCAATCATTCTTTGCTGCGATACTATAGTTCCAGTGCGTAAATCCGTACATCTTTCTCGTCGCCTGGATTTAAAGAGTGCTGTGAGCGAGATTGAAACAACTGATTTTACTCCCATTTTAAATTCCCATAATGCCAATGAAGCAACCAAAACACTTATTGAAACGATTTCCAGTATTATAAATAAACATAGCACCACCTCTACTATTCCTAGCAGAAAAACATCCTTAAAACCCTGGATGACCCCTGGCCTACTAAGATGCATTAGGCACAGGGACAGACTATACCGCAAATTTAAAAAAGAGCCTGAGAATAACGTTCTGGTTATCACATTCAAGCGATACAGAAATTTTTGTAATAACTTGCTTAAAAAAACCAAATTGATATATGAGCGTAGCGAATTTAAAAAAGCTGGAAAGAATCCAAAGGCCACCTGGAAACTTATTAAAGAAATTTCCAATCTAAATTGCAAGAAATCTTCATCAGCTGACTTGTTAAACTTATCCGGGACGCCTTCTTCTTCGGTTGATGCTGTCAACGAATACTTTGCAAATGTCGGTAAGAGTTTGGCTTCCAACATATTAAATTCTTGTGTCCCCAATTTCATGACCCCTGAATCAGGAATTACAATTTCCCCTAAAGCACCTTCAAACTCAATGGCTCTGTTCAGTGTTGAGAATAAGGAAATCGAGCTTATCATCCTTAACCTTAAAGATAAGTGTGCAGTGGGATGGGATAACATACCAACCTCCGTTATTAAAGCCGCTAGACATGTGCTGCTACCTATTCTAAACTATATCTTTAACTTGTGTCTCGTGTCTGGCACTTTCCCTGACTGTTTTAAAAAAGCCGTTGTCCATCCCATTCACAAGAGTGGTGACAGAGACCGTGTCACGAATTATAGGCCCATATCGGTACTTTGTGTTCTGTCTAAAATCTTCGAAAAAATACTTAACAATAGGCTCATCGATTTTCTAAACCTGAATAACATTTTGTCTCATAACCAGTTTGGATTTAGAAGAGGCCTATCCACAGAAGATGCTGTATTGGAGCTAACCGACTCCATTGTCAAACAGCTTGATAGAAAACAAAAATCTATTGGAATTTTTCTCGATTTATCCAAAGCCTTTGACACGGTCTCTATCCCTATTCTTATAAAAAAACTCGAGGACATTGGCATAAGAGGTCGCGCTTTGGATATATTCAAGAGCTACCTTAGCAGTAGAACGCAAGTTGTGGTAATTGACGGTTTTACGAGTAGAGAGGAATCAATTACATTTGGTGTGCCACAGGGTAGTGTCCTTGGACCTACTCTTTTCCTTATCTATATAAATGAATTGTGCAATCTAAACCTGCCAAATTGTAAAATTATAACTTACGCTGACGACACCGCTCTTCTTATCAATGGAAAAAATTGGCCCGAAGCGTATTCCCTAGCGGAATCAGCATTAACTACAGTCAAAAACTGGCTATCGACTAATCTTCTCACCTTAAACCTAAGCAAAACCAAATTTATTACCTTTTCTGCAAATGCCTCTAGTCAACCAGTAGCTTCTCATAACATTTGTCCCCATTCATGTAATTTAAAAAATCCATCGTCTTGCGCCTGTTTCCCCATTGAACAAACTTCCCTAATTAAATATCTTGGTGTTACGATTGACTGCTTCCTGTCTTGGAAGCAACAAATCGATCTGACAGTCTCTCGCACCAGAAAATTGATATATATTTTCGCTAAGCTTCGTCATTTACTCGATCTGCAGTGTCTGAAGACTGTCTACTTTGCTTTGGCGCAGTCGGTTCTTAATTACTGCATAACGGCATGGGGCGGATCTTTTAAAACCTATACCTTAAGACTCGAAAGGGCCCAACGGGCTGTCCTGAAGGTGATGACTCATAAACCTTTCCGATTTCCCACATCTGAACTCTACTCGCTCTGTGGCGTACTTTCTGTAAGACAACTTTTCATCTTCAACACTGTTCTACGTAAACACTCTGAAATAGCTTATGATCCCCTTATTAGTCAAAAGCGTAGATCAGACAAAGTATGCAAAATCGAATCCCGCAGAACAGCCTTGGCGAGCCGCCATTATTATTACATAAGCTCGATGTTGTATAACAATGTAACTAAGGTACTGAACATTTATCCACTCACACTTCGTAAATGTAAATTAAAATTATTGTCCTGGCTACAGTCACTCTCTTATGAGGAGACTGAGGAACTTCTGAGAGTTTTTAATTAAACTTAATATTCACTCACTCACATCAACACATTCACACTCACATACACAATATAACTGTCATGTATAGTTCCCTCACACACGGGTATCTCCTGTTACCCAGACTCTTATGAGACTGGTGCATCAGGAAATCTCCAACGCACTAACACCTCACTCACACCCCCACACACACACACACACACACACACACACACACGCACGCACACACCCATGAACAAACACACACACACGCACACATGAACAAACAAACACACACGCATATACATATATATAATTATACATACATATAAAATATGTACAAAGTACCTACTCATACCTCACTTACTCGCTTTTTTGTTTTTTTTTTTCTTTCTTATAAATGTTTTTTGCAGGAACATTTCATTGTATTCACTTAGTCCTAGGAGGCGGGCGTTGGTGATTGCGTCACAGTTTTTATAACTATTGCAATTATCATCGTTTTTCCAAATTGTTATAATGTACCTCTATTATTTTTGTTCCGAAATAAATTATTTGTATTTGTATTATTATGAAACTAAATGTAGGTAAGTTTGATGTTTTGTGATCTGTGGCTGTTTCACGTTTTTACCTTTGTCTATCCTTTTGAAAGCTAGAAAAATATAATTAGTATTTATTTTTCTGAGCAAAAATTAATTCTGCGGCAAGTCTTTCAGTGTCCCTACAACAGGCAAATTGTAGAATTGAACTTGACTAAAAGAAGCATTAAATTGTTTTTACCTATTATAAAATCAAATAATACTCACGATAAGCTCACTCGAGTCAGATGACCAAATTTTACACCACGCATGTCAAACAGCATGATGTACCCGGGCTGCGGCCCCCGTGTCGTTAGACACGCATCTGGAAAGAGATAGAAATTACCCATATAGTAGCATTTTTGTTGCTCGGCAACACAGGCCTCATAGCTCAGTTGGTAGTAACTCTGCCTTCTGCGTTAGAGGTCGCGGGTTCGATCCCTGCACTGGACAAACATTTGCGTGATAAACACAGATGTTTGTTCTGTTTCTGGGTGTTAAATATTTATCTATTATGTATATACGTTAAATAGTTAGCCCTAAACCGCAAAAATTATATTCATTTCATCATACAAATTTTAAGTTTATTAATTTGAATATTTATAAGTACCTACTTTAAGTTATTAATGTTAGCCTTTTTTTCAGCCTGAGATACAGGTTTACCTAGTTCAGGCATAGTGTATTTTTTTTACCTTTAATTAGATAATAATCCGGAATGTAAATCCTAGCACTAAGGTAATAAATAAATATTTATTATTATTATTATATCAGTCTCTGGTACCCATAGTACATACAGGCTATGCCTAGTTTGGGTTCAGTAGACGGTGTGTGATAATGTCCGGAATATAAAAAAAAAAAAAACACTACAATCATTATTTCAAAATGGGACTTTTGAAGGAAATTCGCAAAGGTATGTTGTGCTCTCAGTTTATGTTACAATGAATAGTTTTCTTTTTAAAAACCATCATAACATACTAAAGCTTTAACTTGACCATGACTTCAAGATGAAAGTAGAAGAAGAAAGATATATAAGTAAGTAAAAAGAAAAGTCATAAAAAGAATATGTTGGATGCCATAGTCAACGTGAAAGGGGAATTAAAAAAAATGCATATGACATATTTTTGCATTTCCTTCTTAAATATATTAATTGAATGGCAAGACGTCATGGTAGGGCATAATAATAATTATGACCGATATTACACTGTTATAAAAGATGAGGTCACAATAGGGTCACAGTCACTAGCATTGCCAACGATTAGCAAAGTTTACATTTATTGCTACAAATTGTATGCATTTAGGTAGACAAGCATTACGTAATGTTACTAGGGTTTGAAATCCGGAGTTCCGGTTTTTCAAAAGCGGAGTTTAATGTATGATATGACATTATAGCTCCGGTGTTGGCATATTACAAACGGGAGTTTCGAAATTAGATAAAATAATTATATTTCCCTCAATTTCACAGCGAAATCGCTTGAGCCGTTACGGCGTTATTGAAAAACAAACATCCTCACAAACTTTCACATTTATAATACTAGTGCTTCGTTGGTGCTTCAATGATCGTTGAGACACAAATAAGAGAAACTATGATAATCGCATCTTAGAATTACTTCTGGGCCGTGGTGGCCCCAGCTGAAGAATAGGCCCCTCCATATCTACCTATCCGCGGATGTCGTAAGAGGCGACTAAGGGAAAAAAGCTAGGGGATGGGCTGCAGCGTCCCCCATTTTAACAACGATAGCTCTAACTGCGCTCGCCAACCCGCATGCCCAGCGTGGTGAGTATGGGTAAATCCCCCCACATGATAAGAAATTCGCTGTCTGTGGGGGAGGCCATGTTCAGCAGTGGAAGTCGTACAGCTGAAATGATGATGATGATTGATTCCGACTTGGCTAACTTAGGAAGTAGGTAATAATGATAATGATGCCGATACCACCGTTTAAATATTATGTGACATAATATATAATTTATGTCCCTGCATACCTAGGCAAAAGTTACATAATCTTCATTAGAAACCTGCTAAATCGATACATCGCGCTAATGCTTCGGTGTTGCAAGAAATCCTACCAATTTGGTAGGTTTTATAAAATTGAAACACTTAGGATTTCAAATTCATATTATGACTGCATGCGATCGATTCGCTACAATCTAAACTACGCTGAGTAACGAGAACTACTCGTGATTTCGAGGCGAACCGCCAGTTAATAATAAAATAAAAAAACTTTAAATGTTATACTTTAAAATATCAACAACAACAGGTTTAATTTGTTATTGTTTATTTAAAATCATGTTTTTCTATTTTTTTTAAGGAACATGTTTCATATTTTTCCATTCAACTTTTTTTTTCTACAATGTGGCTACAGAAGTCTTATTATAATCTTGTTGGTGATCCCAAAGAGACAGGAAACCCACTCATCGCACGCACTACAATAAGACTTATAAGTAGGTACCTACTTGGCAACTACAATAAATTAAGTTAAAATAAATTATCATGGTTAGACAATTGTTTTAATTAAAAAAAATGCAGCGTTTCTCACGTGATTCGTTCGATATTAGAATAGAACATAATGTACACGACGCGGACGTTATTAAAACGCGCTTTAGATGCGCATGGAACGCACCTAAGACGCGCGGAATACGCTTTTACCCGAAGATATTAAATAGACAAAACAATTAGTAGTACTATATTCCGCTAATCTATTTCTCATAAGCCCAACAAAATGCAGACGAATGCACCTACCGGACCGCCGCAATAAAACACATATTTGTTTGTCTATTTTATATCTGAGAATGGACTCCCGCAAGGTCACGCCTAGCCTGAATCAATTTACTAGATTGTTTACCCTGTTTACCTTTGCACACGTCTATAATATTGAGGCTCGCGTTTGTATCGCTACAAACGCCTCAATATTATAAACGTAGGGTTGTGTTAATAAGGACGCACCGTAAGCGCGCGTCTGTTTCGCGCAAACGCAAACGCGCAGGGCGATACTAACGCGCGTCTGGATCGCGTTAGTATCAATGCAAACGCGCTGTATAAAACGCAAAGCTAATGCCCTGCTCGCGCGCGTATCGCATATATATATCGCGTTTCATCTGCGTTAGTACTGCAAACGCAAACAATCTGCTAAAAATCGTCGTGTGTATAGTCTTGACCATTCGCACCCGACAAGTACCTGACTGTGCCGAATTACCGAGAAAAATCACACATGTACTCACGAATAATACAGGCTCTCGGCCGGCCATTCGAAGAGGCTTATTGACGCAATCGCAAATAGTTTGGATTACATAACAGCTAACACACAACGACAGGTACCTACTAAGCTTCGCACCTCTCATGTATGAAACGGGGTTAGCGGTGTGAGTCGATGTCAAAGTCAAAAAGTCAAAAGGCTATTATTTCAATAAAATCACTAGGATCACTTTGAAACGTCTTAAAAACTAAGTGAAAAAACTAGGTGAAGCTACGCCTGTTCCTCGCGACCAAGCCTACTTGATATTGGCATACATCAGCGTTCGCAAAGTACAGATTTCCTTGCTCTGTGGTATAGTAGTGCATTAGCACTGGATGGGACAATTCACTGCGGATTACGTCATTTGACGATCTTGTTCAGAGTGAAGGCGTCCGTTGTGGATTTCCCGATCTAGTGGACGCACAGCTTGCTAAATAAAAGGAGTAAAAATAATTATTATAATTATTATTATTCATTTATTTCAGATCATGTCCATATTAAAGTTACAAATAATAATCACAATCAAGTTTTAATAATCAAATCACACATTACACAAAATTAAAATAAAATCAAATAAAAACACATCAAATAAAAATAACACAATAAAATAAAATAAATGCTTAAAACCTACTTGACGAAGATATTGCGATACTGCTCCGACCCCAGCATTACCTGCATCCATTTCGCCTGGATCGGACAGTCCGGTCGCAAAACAATCATCTGCAGTATGCCGTTGCCGCTGATTCGCGTACGCTGGAAAAGGGAAGCGACTTTCTTGCGCATAACCGCATGAAAGCCGTCCGTGCGCGCCTCCGCAAACATCCCAGATGCGCTGCAAAAGCGAGGCAGCCGCATCAGCATCCTGAAGATGTTGTTATACTGGACACGCAAAGAATCGGCAGCACGGCGAGTGTGGTTAAGCCAAAGGCTGCTCGAGTAAAATGACTGGCAGAAAGCCTTAAAAAGAGTAACTTTCACTTCATTCGAACAGCGAGCAAACCTACGAGCCAGCATATTGCCCCGGACTGCCAACGCTCTGCGCTCTCTCTCAATATCTTCGTCATCCCTCAGATCCTCCGTCACAATGTGCCCCAAGTACTTAAAACTATTTACCACCTGTAGAGCCGCACCGTTAAGCATAATCGGCGGAACATGTACTGGTTTAGTTATTCCACTCTTGAAAATAAGCACTTCACTCTTTTTTGAATTGTACCTCAGTCCATGTTCCGCCGCGTATGTCTCACATATCCCGACCAATTTGCGAACAGCCCCGACCGATGGACCCAGCAGCACCATATCGTCCGCGTAACTGATGTTGTTTATGCAAACTCCATCCACGTAGCAACCAGTATGAGTACTGCTGAGCTCACCAATGAGGTCATTTACATAGAGGTTGAATAGCAGAGGAGAGGTAATTCCGCCCTGCCGCACGCCACACTCCATGCCATATGCATCGGACAGCGAACCCGCCCATTTTACCTGATTACGCTGACAACGATACCAGCATCTGAGCACAGATATAATTTCAGCCGGCACACCAGTGGCCTCTAACTTTCTCCAAAGCCTACTATATGAAACCGTATCGAAGGCCTTGGAGAGATCCAGAAAACAGGCGTAAACCGGCGTCTTCCTATCCACGTAGTACCTGACAGCTTGCTTAAGGCATAAAATTGCACTTTCTGTTGACAGCCCAGCTCTAAAACCGAACTGGGCAACATGCAGTTCGATGTGTTGTAGAAGTATTTTATTAAGCAAGCTGTCAAGAACCTTCTCTGAAACAGTTGCCAACGAGATAGGGCGGTAATTATTCTTATACGAGGCATCTCCTGTCTTGCATTTTATAATTGGAACCACTATTGTTTTCGTGAGTTCGTCAGGCAGAAAACCATGACACATACACAAATTGTAGAGCATGGAGAGTATGCGCGGCAGATGTACACCAGCATGTCTAAAATGTTCAATGCTGAGGCTGTCATGCCCAGGAGATTTGCCTCTTTTCATACTACGAATTACCGTTAATACATCTTTGGTTTTGAAATTAATAAGTCGCTCACTTGAAACGACAGCCTCATCATCAGAACATTCGGTGTGGTCGGACTTAGAGCTGACCGCAAAGTGCTCTTTAAAAAGATTAGCAATCATTGTATGATCACTAACCTCATTTACACTAACAGGGAGGCCAGACTTAACATTCATTTTGCATGTTTGTTTCCAAAAATGTTTAAAGTCCTTGGCGGAGTGGTGTGACGCAAGCAAATCCATTTTAATTTGATCTTGCCTATCCTGGCACCATTTAAGTTGTTTCTTAAAAACCCGCCTACTCTCACACATGTCGCTATAATATCTACCACTATTTGGCTTGCCAGCCTGAATCCACGCCAAAAACTTAAGTCTAGCCTCTCTGTGGAAACCTGCTACGTATTTGTTCCACCCAGCGATATAACCACCTTTCCTCCGTGATCTCCCTTGTTCGTAAGAAGATATTGCGGCTTCTGACAGAATGGTAATAACATTGGTATACATGCTTTCCAAAATACTTCTATGGTCAAATAATGCAATTTCCGCTGAAAAATCCTTCCCACTAATATTACAAAATTTACAAATGGCTAAGTTTGTAAAGATGTTTGAGAAGATAAGAATATGTACGAGTATGTTTCATAATCATTCCCGCCGTAACCACGGAATGAAACCGATTGTAATTAAATTTGGCATGTATGTAGTTAATAGTTTACAATAACATAAAGCAGGGTTTCTTAAAGTGGGGTCCACGGACCCCCAAGGGGTCCGTAATAAGTGTGACAGGGGTCCGCAGTAGCTCAAATATAGAGTAGGCTTTCAGCTCTAGTGTCAATAAAAACAAAAAAATAATTCCACAATGTTATTTGCCAGAGGGGACCGTGGCATTTAAACAATTCTGAAAGTGGTCCGTGGCTGCTCATTGTTTAAGAACCCATGACATAAAGGCTTCTTTTTTACTTTTGGTGGAGGTAGGGCACAGCGAGATTTTCTTGCTCTTAATTAGAGCAGCCCGGACGGTACCCACTTACAGAAGATCGCAGCCAAATAATATTATTTGTTTCAAATAGTGTTGTGTTCCTGTGGTGAGTAAGGTTGCCGGGGGTGCTGCGGGGTCGGCATGCGTGTGTGCTGCCTCTGGTATTGCAAGCGTTCATAGGATACGGTAACCACTTACCAAGAGGTGGGCCGTATGCTAGCTTGCCCCCTTAGTAGTACTTTTTTTTTAAGTTATACGGAGCCGAACAGGCTTACGGCCCTCCTGATGGTAAGTGGTTACCGTCGCCTATTGACATCAGCAACACCTGGAGCCTTGCTAATGCGTTGCCTGCCGAACCCCTCCCCCCCTAAAGAGCTCTGACAACCTTACTCACCGCAGGAACACAACGCTACTTGAAAGAAATAATGTTATTTGGCTGCGATCTTCTGTAACTTATAAACAAAAAAAACCTAGTAGGTACCAGCGAAGCCGCCGGCGGAAGCTGTGTTTTAATAGGTTGGTAAACGCCTGGGTTAGTTTTTCCAAGGTTAACTGCTATTCAATTCAGCATAAACATAATTATTAGTATGAAGTTAATGGCATTATAAAGTTACAGACCGAGAAACTTCATCTGTGGCCTCGAGCTGTTGACACAAGTTTTGTAACTAAGTGTAAATAGGGACAGAACTAACACACTTTCAAGCAAAGACGACTTTGAGTTACGAAGTCTTGTAAGCAGTTTCGTGTATTAATGTATAAACTGTCATCATCATCATTTCAGCCGTAGCACGTCCACTGAACATTGCCTCCTCCACAGATTTCCAGAGCGAATTCTTAGGGCTCTTCATTGCCATTTCGCTTACACAATAGCACCGCTGGTTCCGACAACGACGAAAAAAAGACTGCATGTAAACAGATAATCTATAAACAGTGATCTCGAGTACGTTTTCGGTTTGCACCCTCCTTATTGATCCAAGTGCTAAGTCCAAGTGAAAAAAGTACGGCATTTTTTGCATAAAACCTTGAACAAACCGTTCGCAAATAAAGACGGTCATGTCCGAGAACTCGCGCCTTGAGTGTTCCGTATCATAACACGGGGTCAGAAAATCATAATTCCAAATGTAGGAAGTGACAAAATATTTTACGGTCGCTCACGTAGTTCATTGTATGATATTGCTCAACCGATTTCGTTGAAACTTGTAATAATAGCATACCTATAGGCTACTTTTTATGCAACCACGCGAGCGAAGCCGCTGGTGGAAGCTAGCGTCATATAAATTTAGGCAAAGTCAAAAGGCGTTTATTTAAATAAAATCACTAGGATCACTTTGAATGAAACGTCTTAGAAACTAGGTGAAGCTATGCCTGTTTGTCGAGACCAGTTTCAAAATTAACCTTCCCTCTACTGAACAAGGTCAATTTTGGGTTTGACATTGTGCGATATAGCTCATCGATATCGCAAGTACCTAAAATCAAACTCAAAATTAACTTTATTCCGAAGACAGTTAAGGTCATTTTAGACATTTAAGATGACATATCGCACGCCGTTTGAACACGGCTTAAAGCAGTAAAACTTACATAAACATTTCGCAATTTTTTTATGATGATGAAAATAATAAAATTCCGAATGTTGAGTGCTTGAACTTCAGACGTGATTATAAATAATAATTTGTTTGCGAGCATGGACTAAAAATAATAAATAAACCGGCAGTGGCTTCTTATAATGAAGACATAATAAATTTATATTAATTAAATGTGAAATGTCAGCATTGTCTGCTCAAGGCCTGCTGGGAACCGTGAACCACGGAAATATCAGTTTAGGAACATCACAAGTTTTTATCGCAAAACTAGATGACCCAATGAACTTCGTACTGGCTATAGAACGCCAAAGTAAACCGCCTACGTGTCTGATCGGCTTTGCGGTGAACTTTGAAGGCCCTGTAAAGGGGCCACAAATAACAAGTGGCGATCACATTAGGCTATTTGTGGCAAAAGTGAGACCATAGACACTTGAAATAAAAATAAAAAGGTGTCTGATACGTTCATAGCACTGTCATGGTCAAAGTTGTGTTGGGCAAAGGCCATTAGTTTGAAAAGTTTCTAAAGTAGCCTACAAATCAAACTTGTTGACGTAGTGTAGGTGCATTGCGCAACCGTTAACGTTGACGTTCATCATCATCATCAGCATGTAGAAGTCCACTGCTGGACATAGGCCTTCCCCAAAGAGATCATTTATTCATTCTGGCCTCATAGCTCAGTTGGTAGTAGCTGCCTTCTGCACTAGAGGTCGCGGGTTCGATTCCCACGCAGGACAAACATTTGTGTGATGAACACAGATGTTTGTTCTGTGTCTGGGTGTTAAATATGTATCTATATTATGTATATGAGTCTCTGGTACCCATAGTACAGGCTATGCCTAGTTTGGGATCAGTTGACCGTGTGTGATATGTCTGGAATATTTATTTATTCCAAAACTATTTTAATTTTTACTATGGGCCATATGGTTTGAAGTTTGAGGTACAACGAAAATAGTAACATTTTAAATTAAGGCACCAACTTTTGCTAGACATCGTGATATCTCAGTTCGGGTCGGGGCGAACCGTATTTGACAAGTGGTAAACCGTATGCCGTGTCTACAAATACGACGAATGGTGACCACAGTGTTTCCGAAATGGGAAATTGCCTGAAGGTGATCGAGAGCCAAATCTGGAACCACTGTTTGTGTGTCAAGGAGCTCGAGGCTAACCATAAGGAAACCCCCAAACTTACTCGTACCAAACGAGTAAGTTTCATAATTAACGCAACATTAATGATTGATGTGAGCTTGGATATCGATGTTGATATCGCGTTCCTTGATCAGTTAACCGTGCCCTTCCAAGCACGGAAGCATTGGAAATGTCACAAGCGATTACCCTTCAATATTTTGTTCTGATTGTGGTTTCATCTGTAAATAATGGGAACGGCCGGGATATTAATGTTATTTTCATGCTAACTTCAACCACCCTATTCAAAATTCAAAATTCATTGATTCAGAACAAAGTACACAGGGAAACAGGTTACAGATTGAACGATGAGACTGCAAAAGTTATGAAAACTGAGTAGCAGCCTCAACGCCCTCCTCATTGACACAACATAGTTCTGTATGTTTAAGATAAAGTTAACTTAAAATGAAAAATAAAAAAATAAACTATAATTATATAATATTATGAAACGCTAGGAAAGTGCATAATGTTAAAAGAAAATAGGTACAGTGCAAAAGAAAAACCATTGTAGGAATAAAAGTGCTTTCTTTGCGTGTGTAGGTGAGGGTGTTCGATTTTGGTGTGTGCGTGTGTGTGTGTGTATGTATGTGGGAGTTTGTGTGCGAGTGGGTGTGTGCGTGTGCGTATGCATGTGTGAGACTTTGAGTGTTATTTAGGCAGGGTTTATGTGTGTGTGTACGTAAGCGTATGCGTGTGTGCGTGTGGGATTGAGTGTTATTGAGGCTATTAGGGGTAGGATTAGAATTTATTTCTCAGTGCACCCCATGACTATTGAAGGAGCTACCCTTCAAATGACTGTTTCATTGATTTCTTCAATGTTGAAACGGGTAAAAAAGGGGTCAAAGTTTGTAAGGCTATTAGTAGACTAAAACCTTGTGTGTGTTGATTACTTAAAAGTCTCATAAAAACTGTAATCATTACTACTAGATACTGCAGACAAAACCTGCATAGTACGTATGACCTCCACGTGATTGAAACCGCACGGGTAGCCAATCTTACCACTACCTATTATAAATGCGAAATTTTGGATGGATGGATGTTACTTACTCACGCTTACTCAATCACGCCAGAACGGCTGAACGGATCTGTATGACATTTGGCACAGAGATAGATTATAGTAATTTTATAAAACGACTATGTTCAACCTAAATGGTTATGGACGAAAATTAAAAACACGATAAAAAATCGTACCTATTGTTATTTTAGTAGTTAAAGTAAATTAGGCATTTACTACACGAGAGCTAAATTACCATCATAAATGGTTAAGCACTGGTGGATGTTATTGATGTTATTGCAAAACCACACAAGGTTATGAGGATTATGTGGGTTACATGATACAATCTTATTTTAGAATATGGGTCCTATCACTACAGATAATCAGTCTCATGTTTTGAATACGGGATTGGATCAAATGTATGTACATAATGCTAAAGTTTGTGAGGATGTGTGGAAGTTTGTGGGTCATTCACGCCGTAACGGCTCAACCAATTTGTATAAAACTTGGAATATATATAGAGTAGCCTGAAAGAGTAAGCCTAGAGTAACCTGGAATCTTACTAGGTAATATTATAAATGCGAAAGTTTGTGAGGATGTTTGGATGTTGGGACGTTTGTTATTCAATCACGCTGTAACGGCTCAACCGATTTCGTTGAAACTTGGAATATAAAGAGTTCTTTTCCTAGAATAGCATATAGGCTACTTTATATGTTTACCACGCGAGCGCAACTTTTTATCCAGGTGCCACGCGAGCGAAGACGCAGGCACAAGATAGTTTTTTTTTTTTTTTTATGTGTTTTACGGAGGCGAACAGGCTTACGGCCCACCTGATGGTAAGCGGTTACCGTCGCCTATTGACATCTGCAACACCTGGAGCATTGCTAATGCGTTGCCTGCCCTGGAGAAATCTTTTTGTATTTTTCTTCATGTTGTAGGTTAGCGGAAAAACCTCGGAAGCAAGCTCACTCCACAATTTGCACGTATGGGGGAGAAAGGATCTCGTAAAGCGAGTGGTTCGAGTTACCCACGCGTCGATGAGATGTGGATGAGCCTTATTCCGGTGACGCGAGGTCCGATGGTAGAACCTAATATGGAAATATTTTTTTTAGCGTACCGTTATTTTTAGTACCGTTATTTTCACAGAAACACGTTTATTCGCATGAGGAGAGCGGTCCAACGGGTACCTATCCACCGGTCATAATGCGATTAGAGCCTAGAGCCTCAGCTCAGGGTCAGGGTTAATTTTGTTACCTATAGATAGGGTGCTGAACCATACAATCAATTTTATTTGAATTTTATTTTATTGATCGACTGAACAGGCTATCTTTTCGCTAATATTCATTCTTTTTATTGATTAAATAACCCCTTTTCGGGATGGTATACATGTTATGAATCACCTTGTACCTAAGATAAAGATAGTATGATGAATTAGAAAGTGGCTCACTGACTTAGTGTTATATGATGTGAATGAATATTTAAATTTACCAATTATTATTTTTTATACAACTTAGGTGGTAAACAAGCATACGGCCCACCTGCTGGTAAGCGGTTACCGTAGCCTATAAGCGTTTGCAATACCAGAGGTATCATGCACGCGTTGCCGACCCCGAATCCCCCCCCCCCCCTAAAGAGCTCAGGCAACCTTACTCACCGCAAGAACACAACAATATTTGAAGCATATAATGTTATTTGGCTGCGATCTTCCGTAAGGCGGAGGTACCTCCCCAGACGGGCTGCTCCAATTTAGAACCAATCCAATTTTTTTTAATTATAATTTATAATTTTAAATTTTTTATTTCTAATTTAATTAATGACATGACATGTTATAATGGTATTACTAATAAATTCTGTATTCTGGAGCATGACTTGAGTACGGCTCGACACATTTGGCTGGATAATGTTTTTATGAAATATTTATTTTGGAAAATCGAATAGAATAGAATAGAATAGAATTTATTTATTTGACAACACACACACACAGTAGAAAAATGGTAAAAAAGAAACTTAACATAAAGACATAAGGATAGTAGTTACATAAGACATGGAGTAAGAAGACAAACATCTTTTATAGTGCGAGTGTGCGCGTGCGGCCAAACCAGGTCCAAGTCTCAGGTTGTGCCACTCCCGAACATAGTAGGGAAGCAGCGCTGGTTTTCAGACTGGACAGATCGAGGGGACAAGACGGAAATTTGGACGGTATTTCAAAAGTTTTCCAACAAAAACCGGCAAGCCACTTCACCACTCACCGGTGACTAGTGTTAACTCACGAAAATTACTTACTCGGGCCTCTCCAATCACAGAAGCTCTAAAAAATTATTTAAATAAAACCAATGTAGGTATAATCTGTATTTTATGACGTTTGTTGAGAAATAAATATCTTATCTTATCAAATAAGCGGATGGGACTCACCAACAGTCATGAAGAGCAGCTTACAGCCAACTTCGAGGCTGTACTTTGAAGGTTCCGTGTCGTGGAGCCGGTGGAAGATGATGTCATAGCCCTCGACAGACTTCCCCGGCAGGTATGAGAACTCTCTGAGGACAAAACTCCGTTTTAGGTACATTCTACGGGCGAGTAAGGTCATACACACTGACGTTCCACCATATCAATGATCTAAAAATAATTTAAAGGTATTAAGTTTAATATAAACTACTAGCTTCCGTCCGCGGTTTCGCTCGCGTGGTACCAACATAAAAGTATCCTATATAAAGTATCCTAGCAGACGCACAGGTAATTACCACCCTTACCTGGTCGACATACCACAGTGTCGAACCGAACGTTTCTGCTCCACCTTTATTATAAGCACTGGCAAAGAGTGGAACGATCTGCCAGCGTCTGTTTTCCCGGACGAGTACAATCTAGGAGTCTTCAAATCTAGAGTGAATAAGTTCCTTCTGGTAAAGCGTGCTCCATCTTAGGCCACATCTCACTTGCAAAAGTGAGCTGGTGGTCAAACGCCTAACCATCTCCAATAAAAAAAAAAAAAGGTAAAGCATTCTACCTATTCTAAGTTTCATTTAAACGAGTTGAGCCGTTACAGAGTGATAAACATCCTCACAAACTTTCGCATTTATAATATTAGTCATTTTAATTTATGATTTAAAGCAGAATTTGACGTACATGTCTGACTACCTGAAAGGTGGCTAAAGGATGTAGCGCGCCCGTTACACATTTTTATGTAGGTACCACGCGTTAAGTTAGTTGTTATATCGAGAAACGCACAAAAATGCAACCCAGGGCGATAAATCAAGGAGCTCGTTTCAAAAATCCACAAAGAAAAACGTGTGACACCCGTAGCATAACGGGCATTACTGAACGTTCCCTCTAATATGTATAGGCATCGTATTTGTAATCTTAACCTTACAAAACAATTTACCTACCTGCAAACAAAGATAAACTTGCTGTTCCCACGATTAGGATAGCCTAAGGTTAGTAAATCCTTTAAAGGGCAATGTGTACGCTTCTATAACAAGGTCCCAAGCGATGTGCTATAGTCATTAATAAGCAAATATAAAAACTTAATTAAACGTCAACTCTGTAAAAAACCTAAAACCTTTTTACAAAGCTGTACCCGCGCGGTTTCACTCGCGTGGACTTACAGTATTGGGTAAGGAAAAAAAATTGAGTTAGAACTAAAGTTAGGCGTGTCTATCTTTTGTCCTAACTCAATATTTTTTTCACATCTTTCATCATTTCAGCCGTACGACGACGTCCACTGGTGACATGGCCTCCCCCACAGACAGAGCAAATTTATTATCACGTGGGGGCATTTGCCCATACTCACCACGCTGGGCATGCGAATTGGCGAGCGCAGTTAGAGCTATCGTTGTTAAAATGAGGGACGCTGCTGCCCATCCCCTAGCTTTGTTGCCTTAGTCGACTCTTACGACATCCGCGGATAGGTAGATATGGAGGGGCATATTCTTCAGCCGGGGCCACAACGGCCAATCTTTAAGTGTGGATATTTTGAAATCACTGAAACCCGTTTCTCATTCGTTGTTATAAAAAATATGCGTACAAAGCTTCAAACAGACAGTCAGAGACCAAGATGGCCGAAAACATCTGTGTTAATCACACAAATGTTTGTCCAGTTGATAGAACCCACGACCTCTAGTGCAGAAAGCAGAGCTACTACCAACTGAGCTATGAGGCCAGCAACGTTTTTTTTTTATAATTGCAAATTAACCACTTTATTATGAATCAACTTTTAGATATTGCTATTTATGTTTTCGTTTTTTTTTTGAAGCTATCGTGGTTATGAACGTGACTTACACAAAAAACGGGATATTTACCATGATTTGTGAGTTTAGATCGTCGTTTTTATGAAATATCGGGGAACAAATAAACTCACAAATCATGGTAAATATCCCGTTTTTTCTGAATATTATAATTTTTTTTTATTAAGTGGACTACTTAAAGGTAGGAGGTAATAAAATCAACGACTTTGAACCTATATGTATTTTTATATACCTAGGTATGTGTAAACAAGTTTGATGTTATTGGCGTATTGATCGGCAAAACAGACAGATCTTGTTACTTGACATAAAATAAAATAATAAAGCCTTTATTATTCATAACTAACATAAACAATGTATTACCTATTTAATTTTTATATCTTAATAATAGTTAATTAAGGACCCCTTGGCGGGTATAGGCCTCCTCCAAAAATTTCCAAATCTTTCTATCTTTCGCTTTCCCAATCCATGACTTGCCTGCTATCTCTGTTATCTCATCATCTTTCTTGTGGTATCCCTCTACTTCTCTTCCCTGTTGGGCCCTTCCATATTTACTTACGTAAATTATGCCGTTACTTGACATATGCTCAGAGAAATCGTAAATGCACCCTGGTACATAAGAAATGACGACCTCCATCGGGACCTAAATATCGAGTACGTCGACGAGGTCATAAAAAAATACGCAGAAGCCCACGAACACAGGCTTCATCATCATGTGAATGTCGAGGCCATCCAGCTCCTCGACAACACGGACATAGTGAGAAGACTCAAAAGAACAAAACCTTTCGAACTAGTATAGTGCTAAATAAAAGTGTAATGTAGTGAAAGTGCAAACGAGTGCTACCTATCAAGAACACAAGAACAAAGTGTCTTCCCCTTAAATAGAGACAGTAAGAAAAGTGTTAGTGGACACATTCTTAGTTGTAGTTATTGTAAAAAATTATGTCAATTTTAAATTACTTATTAGCCAACAAAATGGCTAGATTGTAATATTATTAGAGCACATTATTAGGTGTAAAAAAAAAAAAACTTGTCATATGCCACTTTAATCCTTTCACTACAATGATTGTTGCACGGTCATAGGCCCTTTTCAGGGCCACTATACCTCAACCTGGTCACTGACCTAATACAGGATGACAGAGAAAGAATCAGTGACACGACAAAAGAGCAACATAGCGCAACCACAATGTATAGCAAAATAAAAATGCAAAGTTGCCTTCAACAAAATTGCAATACTATGTAGATACATATTACAGTGCATACAATGAAACTAGTGAAAGCCCGCGACTTCGTTTGCTTGATTTTTTTCATACAACCCCGCTGCACCCCTCGGAGTTGAATTTCAGAAATCCCTTTCTTATTACACCCCTGCACACTATAATGGACACCCCCTCCAAATTGCAAATCTCTAGTATTAACGGCTTAGGCTCTGCGTTGTCTGTAAGTCAGTGAATTTCTGATTTATAATCATCATCATCATCAGCCTGATGAAGTCCACTGCTGAACATAGGCCTCCCCCAAAGAGTGCCACGACGAACGGTCTTGAGCCTTCACCATCCATATAATTTTATTTTTTATACTTAATTGAATGAATGACAATTGACATGTCATTGGTATCACTAATAAATTCTGTATTCTGTATTTAGGCTACTTTTTATGAAGGTTCCACGCGAGCCAAGCCGCAGGCGGAAGCTAGAACTTTATAAATATAGATATTGACTTGGTAATACAAAGTATGTATGTTTATGTTAATGTAAGTATGACTATGCAATACCACAAGTTGACCTTCTGTACAATAAGGTGTATAAATGTTACCAGCAGTTGACACATCTAATGTTTATCTATAAATATATAAAAATCTATAAATTATGTTTCTGACTATTAACACAGCTGAAACTGTACCAATAATTGTTCTTGACTAGCTTGCGCCAGGGGCTTCGATCGTGTGGTAAGTTGATAAAAAGTAGCCTTTATGTTATTCTAGGTAAAGGACTCTACCTCTTTCAAGTTTCATCGAAATCGGTAGAACCGTTACGGCGTGATTGAACCACAAACATCATCACAAACTTGCATATAATATTAGTAGGATAAATGCGAAAGTGTGTTTGTTTGTTGGTTTGTCATTCTTTTATGGAGCAATGGATGGATGGGATTTTTATTGCATGTGTATAGTTAGATCAAGCGATAAAGTTGCTTTTTATGTGAGTGAGCAAAGACGCATGCAGAAGTTAGTTTTTCAATATTATCTAAGTATTGTTCATTATTTACATCTTTACTAAAGGAACTACCACAATTTTGTGGATACCCCTTAACCAAACCCTTTCGTTACCCTTTAAAATATTTATCAAAAAATTGACAAAATACACAGGTATTCTAGCATGTTAGGTCTAAGGATAAATTAAAAATAAACACGAATTATAAAACAAATTAAAAAAACACCTCTTCACTGGCCCCTGAAATCCTGAAATACAGTTTTTTTCACTAGTTCAGGAGCCTATGGATGCAATAATGATTTATTATTAATTATTAAGTCAATAAAAATATTTTTTACTTTTTTACTTTTACATCGATATATGAACCATCGAGCACAGATTCTGTGTTCGATGGTTTTAAATAATGCACTTACAAAGCTTCAATTGATTTCTTGACGTCTTCCTGTCCCAAGAGTCGATTTTCGAAGAACTCCGGCGTATTCTTCCGGCACGAATAATACTTCTCGATGCAAGTTTTCGTCTTATCCATATCCGCGTAGCAAGCATTGTAGAATAGCAGCAATTGTTTATCCGATAAATCTTTAGGCACGTATTTTGATATGTCTAGAGTTGCCGTCCATACACGCAGTTCGTTTATATCGTCTTGCGAAAAATTGTCCATTGCGGCCGTAGCCTGCATATAGTCGTATTCTAACTCCACGGTCATTTTTTCGCGTTAATTTAGCGCTGGAGTCGTAAATATTTACGAATTTATTGTTCTACGCGACGCACACCCAGCCGCGATTCGTAATTTTTGACAACTGAAAAAGTGAGTGACAGAATGACAGATGAAATTATTTTGCCGATAAAATTGGGGATACCAACGCAGTAGCTTAGATTTTTACCATTGTTAATGAGAACTCCGGAAATGGGCAATATTTTTTTTTAAATGTTTTTTTTTTATAAATATATTTATGATATCAATAACGGTCTTTAGATAGCACAACTGTTTCTGTGTAATCTGCACCTATTATGTTTTAATATGTACGGTTTTAAAAATATTTGGACCAGAAAAACATTCCCTAATAAACGTAGCCATCTAGATTATTGTAGGTTTTTGACTTAATAAAGGAAGGAAGGGCAAAAAAATTGGAAAAATGGCTGATTCGGATACATCGTAAGTGTTTTTTTTTTTCAATTATTAGGTATAATACCTATTGAAAATGTCCTACTTTAATATGAAATTACTATTTCAGGGAAACGAACTTAGTCATTATAACAAAAAGAGACCGTTTTACCTTGTTTTGCAAACTGTATTGGAGAAGTTTGGTACTATTCTTATCCCCAGTGATACTGATGCCTATCGCTTTTATTGGTACGAACAACGTAAGTATCTGCGCTGCCAGGATACAATAACTATATTCCTACACATATTCGCGCCCATCTCTGTGGTAGCAGCCTGTAGAATTCCACTGCTTAGCATAAGCCTCCCGCTAGGAGTTCCATGACGAACGATCTTGAGCCTTTTCCATCCACGTCGGTCCATCGGGGCCTTCTAAAACTGCGTCGCCCGGTTCGTGGTCACCCTTCGAGTCGAGATTCATATACCTACTTGCTTATTCAACTTGCTTATTCAAGAGCTAAGATTTTGGTGCTTTACAGGAGGAAAAATTATGTTCATTTACAGGCTTACAAAAGTTTCTACGCTCTCATACTGACTGTAACGTATTGGATAACCGATGCTATACATCCAAGTGTCGCGGCTATGGTCCCTCTTGCAATATCTTCTGTTCTGGGTTCTGCAGGTCATAGTTTCATAGGCGAAGTTAGTAGGTAGCTTTTAGTAACAATATTTTTATTAAACTTCATGGTTTGTTCAAGACTAGTATTTCACCGTCTATTACTTTTAGATGTACGTAAGAAACGAACTACTGGACTGTATTGGAGTTATGATGATCCTTCTAGCAATAGAACAGAGCCAGTTCCATAAGAGAGTGGCTCTGAAAGTTCTGATTTTATTCGGATGTTCACATTACCGGTAAAATTCACTGCACCTGAGATATATTATTATGTAGCTATACATAGTTTAATTTATCATAATTGTTTGAGCGGCTGCGTCATTACGATAACTTTCGAATCAATAGTATTTCTTTATAAGTGCACCTGTAGTGAAGGTTTAGGTACTACCAAAGACTATATAATACCTCAGTACTACTAGGGAGTTGTCCCTAGTGGTACCTATCTATAATTTATGAAAGGTCATTTGTAGAATGCTTTTAGGCATTGGTATAGAAAAGCTTGGCTGGTAGAAAAAAGCCTGTTTTATGTGAAAGGAAGGCTTATGCCCTCTTTTTTTTGTAACTACGCCGAATAACCTAGTCGGTTGTCTTTCCAAGAATTTCAGGATAGATTATTTTCAAATATTCTGGGCTTGGGCTAAAATGTGTTGAGTGGATTGGACGCGGCATGGTCGCAGGTTCGATCCCCGCCTCATTACAGAATTTATTTCAGATTAAGTTTCCTCCTATTCTTCACGTGCATGTTTCTCTCAATGTGGTTCTCCAGCATCTTGATTTGCGGCCTAATGATGCCGCTTGTGAAAGCTATTCTTACAGAACTAGAAAAGGTAAAAAACAGCCTCATCATTTCTCAGTAGCTTTGTTCATTGATTGACTTTCATTCAAAACAAATTAACTTTCATCTTACGTTAGATTGGTTGGATCAGACCATAGATTAAGGAGCCACTACGCTTGTCCAGCGAGCGTAACGGCTCCATCTACCTACTATACTTCTATCCTAAACCTCTATGAAGGCTGCCCTTCATAGGAGTTTAGATATCCTATGCCAGTGAAGACTTCATAAGCCAATCCTGCCAACACGACAAAAAAAACGTTTTTCTCTTGTTGAATTTTCTTCAAAGTTTAGGAGAATAAAAACTTTGATGGCAGCACTGGCCTTCGGATTGTAGGGAGGTTTGGTTGGGTTCGGTGCGGTTAGTAGCGAGGGTTGAGACTTGAGAGTAGATATTCCTACTAGGTACCTAGTATTTTATGGGGAGGTGAACCTAATAACAGGCCTGCTAGCATAGCAAGATTGACGTAGACACCCCAAATGACCTCGCAGGTTGGGCCGTCGCCAAATTGTTTTTTTTTTCGAAATCGCCCTGAATAGGTAACTGCAAACATGCAGTTGTCCTGCAAATACCTAAGGTATACCTACCTAGTATTTTGAATATTTTCGTTGCAGATGGGAATTCTTGAAGTATACGAAACTGTTGGCAAAGAAAAGCAAATGTCTTACCGTCACGGTGAAAGGTGAGACTACACCTACCTACTTATCTAGTGGTTCGCCCCGAAATGAGATCTGACTATGATTAAAATGAATATGAATATGAGTCTCGCGATGTCTAGTTAAAAGTTAATGCTGGGATGTTGGACGATCATTGAGGAACAAATAAGATGTAGGTACTTCTAAAACCGCATGGTTAGCACGTCAAAGTTAATTGAGAGATATTCGTTCGCTTCGCACGCTCGATCAATTATTAAATTTAGTACTTATGCAATAAAATTATGGACACGCTCTTTATTTTACTAACCTAATTTTTTATTAACTTTATTTTTGGTGTGTAGATTTTTAATTGCATAATTTTTCCACAAACTGTTTCGAGATCGTATCGCAGTAGAAGACAGCTGCTAAGGATAATTTATTATCTCACAGATATAAAGATCTACTTGCTCTCAATTATTCAGCCGTAGGATATCCACTGTTCAACACAAGCCTTCCCCACATTTCCAGGGCACCTTCCCATAATGTGGGGAGATTTACCCATAGGTACTCATTACGCTGGGTAAGAATTATGTTCGATATCTAATCTAAACCCCTTGATAAAGTTCAGTCATTCCAAAACTCCCAAAAAAGGCAAACACGTACCTACCTTTCTTGTATCCGAGCGCCGCCCCGCTAGTCACCGCATACCAACAGTTGTATATTTCTGTAGCTTCACCACACAAGTCTTAGTTTTGTACAAATTGACACAACACCACTGCACATTAAAATAATATAATAAATAATAAATGTTGCCATTAACGCAAACAAATGTACAAAACTATAAAATGTGTAGTTATTTAATTATTACTTAATTTCAGCCATCCAAGACCCACAGACTTTACATTATTTTACTTCTTGGGAATAGCGTATTCATCATCTATAGGTAAGTAACTACCTACGTATGTAGTAGGTAGGTATTACATCTCTTATGGAGGCCATACACGCTAGGTTTTGCATGATGGTTTTAGCCGTGCATGCAAAACCGACAAGCATAACCGAGTTTCATACTACACATACACGTTAGGTTTTGCATGCACCGTCTTGACATGAACTCTGAGTTGAGCTACGTAGTACGTGATGGTGTGTAGGACGCAATGGACGACGACGATGTGATAGCTGTACTTGGCCTAACACTTGTTCTGCAGAACAGAAAAAGAAAAAGAGAGCGCACTGAATGGTCTAAACGCTGGTTATTGAAAAGAAAGCAATTCTCCCACGTAAATTTGATAAATTAATTGAGATTTACACCAACAGATTACAAAAATTATTTACGAATGGATGAAAAAAAATATTTGAAACTATTATCATTGATTGGCTCCAATTCCTTGAGCTTAGTTATCAATTTCTCGTATGCTGTCGATCGTTTGTCTCTGTCGTGATATTCTTTGCACTTTACGCGCCAAAGACAAGGTTCCGACTTATAAATTTCAATGAATTCTTCTAATGTGGCATTGCGCTTGCGGCTCGCCATTTTCGCGAGGATGAGCGCGCGCGACCTTCCGCCGTCACAAACAATTAAAAACTGAGAACTGTGGCAGGCAAGCTCGCCGGACGCCACACACGCTCGGTTATGCTCGCGCGCAAACATAACCGAGCGGCATAAAATATCAATTTTGATATTTGCTCGGTTGCATGTACATGCACCGATAACTGTACAGTTTAATCACATACACGCTAGGGCTTGCCTGTCGGTTATGCATGCACGGCTAAAACCATCATGCAAAACCTAGCGTGTATGGCCTCCATTACAGGATGCTGTAAGTGCCCCTTGACATGCATGGAGGCCGGCCACCGTGGTGGTTTTAGTCGGTAGGAGTCCGACATACCCTTCTTTTGCCCCCACAAAAAGAAGGATGCATGATGGATTTCCCCAAGTAAAAAAAAAAAATCTAAAAATTTTTTTTCCCTCCGGAATTCAAACCCACGACAACAGTCTTCAGCCTTGAGACCGAAAGTCGAGGTACTGCCTAGTGGGAGACTAGGTCCGGCTTCAAGATTTATTATAGCCTACTAAAGTAGTAGAAGTTTTTCTCTTGGTGACGCGATAAAAATAAATTAGTTCACTTCGTGACGCGTTACAATAAATTACCTTAAGTAATGACCGTTAAATGTATATTTTTAGGGGCCATGGCGACTTTCATGAGCAGTCAAACGAACCAGATTTTTAAGATTTACTGTGAAAAGTAAGTTGATCACTTTACTTATCAAGCTACGGTTTGTATGAAGTCAGGGCCGGGCGCTGTAGTCTTCGTAAAGCCTCAGAATAGATAATAGAGTAATGAACAGAACTTTGGAATCTTTTTAGTTCCGGAATTACCGTGAGAACTCTTTCTTGAATAGGACAATTGGCTACCTCTCTTTCATTCCTCATAATAACCGGCCCTCAAACCGGTTCTACGTGATTACAGAATCTTTCCGACCGGACCAAAGATAGAATTCCCCAATTTGATGCTTCTGTATTTACCAGGAGTAATCGTGATGGAGACGATTCTCTATTTCTGGCTGAACTTCTACTTTATGGGCATGTTTCGGTAAGCATACCTATCTATTAGTACCTAGGTAGATACTTATTTATTTGTGATAAACATTGTGCTTTTTAGTCCTTTCAAATTTTCATGTAATCAAAGAAAATATACGAGGCCTGTGCTGTCGATTTGCCAAAAGTAACACTGGCTGCCTTCTCTGAATGCCAGTGCTGACAGCAAGACTTCTTCTGCCCGGTATGGCATGCTGGCTTGCCAGAGTCCAGGATGTCACCTGCTGGCATGCCATACACAAAATGCTAGACTGGTATGCTGGCTTACCGGTGTTTGGGATACCTTTAGTCGGCTGCCTTTACCTGCCTTGTAGCAAGCTGTTTGTTCCAGGAGACACGCTTCTGTAGAATCTGGCATGACAGAAGAAGAGACGCAGTATGTTCGAACTGTGCTAGCTGCACAATACGAACAGCTGGGGAAGATGTCATTTTATGAATGCGTAAGTTTGACATGCAACTTGGTCGTCACGTCAGTGATTCATTGTGAAAACACGCATGTTTAATGCACTAAGTTTATGTACTACTAGCTTCCCCTCGCGTCTTCGCTCGCGTGGTACCTACATAGATTAAAGTAGCCTTTATGCTTCTAGACAACAAGGCAATTAACTCTATCTATTCCAAGTTGCTAGAGACAGGGAGACATGGAAGCAACTGGAGGAGGCTTTAATCGCTGATAGCGAACCTTGCATACTTAAATTTTAAGAAAATGTAGATATTTTTGTTAAGAGGATACAAAAATCATAATAAATTGTCGAGTGGGCGGAGTGAAGAAAGTGACAGCGCAATTGAAGTGTACTGTAATTGAATGCGGAAAGAGATAGCAAGGCGTTAGCAGGCGCGTAGTAGCGTTAGAAGGCGCTCGAAAGTAATCGACGTAAGCGAAATATAAGAAAATATCGATTATCTCAAAAACTATAGATTTTTTTTAAAAAGTGTCTTGGATTTAGGTACCCAATGCTATTGTCTAACAAAATATTAAAAACAAAGTTATTTTTGTTAGATAGTCTCAGAGTATTTTCGAAAAAACTGATGCAGAGGACCCAACTTTAGAAAATAAATCTATCGATAAAAGTTTTACCAATCGCGTTACTGTCTTGGATTTACGTAAATAAAATGCTCAAGTTATCTTTTTCATAAAAATCAAAACTGTGCGTTTTGCGGTTATTGAGAAAAAACAATTCAAAAATCATATAACAATTAAACCCTCACCTTAAACCTGGTGCAAGAAACAATAAAGCGTTGCATTGAAATCAGTTGAGCCGTTACGGCGTGATTGAACAACAAACATCCAAACATCCTTACAAACTTTCGCTTTTATAATATTAGTAAGATAGTAGGATGTGATAGGATTGGCTAACCAAAATAAGATTTCAAGCATCGCCGTTGATTGGCTATCAAATATTCGACTTTACCTACTATCGTATCGTATCGTAACGCTATCTCAAAGTATTCGTGCTTGGACCACTGAAGGTGCAACCTACCTACTTAAAGACCTGTTTTTTTAATATAATATTAATATTCTGGACATATCACACACGGTCAACTGATCCCAAACTAGGCATAGCCTGTACTATGGGTACCAGAGACTGATATACATAATAGATAAATATTTAACACCCAGACACAGAACAAACATCTTTGTTAAACACACAAATGTTTGTCCAGTGCGGGAATCGAACCCGCGACCTCTAGCACAGAAGGCAGAGTTACTACCACCTGAGCTATGAGGCCAGTCAAGTTTAGGGGAATCCAAAATCATAGCATCCTTTTTATCAGTAAAGAGATGATGGGGTATTCCTAAAGGATTTTGGAGGAGGTAGGGCACAGCGAGATTTTCTCGTTCTAAATTGGAGCAGCCCGTATGGGTACCTCCACCTTACAGAAGATCGCAGCCAAATAACATTATTTCTAAATAGTGTTGTGTTCCTGCGGTGAGTAGGTAAGATTGGCAGAGCTCTTTAGGGCGAGGGGTTCGGGGTCGGAAACACATGCGTGATGCCTCTGGTATTGCAAGCGCTCATATGCAACGGTAACCACTTACCAACAGGTGAGCCGTATGCTTGTTTGCCACCTCAGTTGTTTAAAAAATAATAATTTCATTTAATTTCAGATTGTTCTATCCGTAATTCTTGTCACTGCGTTGTTGCAAGCTACACTAAGCACAGCCTACGTTAACAGTGATGATTTTGAAAAATTTCACAAGTGAGACAATCCTGCTTTTTCTACTGCAATTTGGAGGCTGTGGCCAGACCGCGGTGCTAAGTGCCAACTTCTTATCGGGATGTTTTTCAGCCATTACAGAATATCAGCACCATGTATCCTGTCAGTTTTGGCTCTCTTCATTCTGCCAGTCAATCTAGATTTCATCGCATTATTCAGGAAGAGTTCAGGTAAATGCCTAAAATCTTTGCTCTTAATAAATAAATAACACCCAACCCACATTAGTCCTGACTAGGCAGGCACTATACCCTAGGCACTAGGCTTCCCTGTGTCGTGGGTATCAGAAACTACGAGTAACTTGGTACCACAACACTCAGACCCGAAACAAATATTTGCAGATCATATATACATTTTAACGTTTGCCCGGCTAGCTGGCTACTCAGGGTTGCCGACATAAGTGAAAAACACACACAAAAACACTTTCACACGTATAATTAATGACCAAACGAGTACTTTTAACATGGGAATCAGATATAAAACAATTAAAAACTAAAGTACTCGAGCCGCGCTCAGCCGCCGGCCGAATCGCGCGGGAAAACTCTTTTCACTCTCTCGCCGCGCGATGGCGCTGTCGTAAATTGTCGTCGGCGCGGCATGGTGCATTCAATTTAAATAATGGGATGTGTACCGCGCGTTTCATATCGTATAACATTTGTCGCGCAGCGGGCACTCATACGCCACTGGGGTCGTTTTATGCCTTTGACCCTCTAAACTAGTCTAAACTAAAAGATTGGAAATAAAGGAACTGTTTTTTTTTTTTTTTTTTTCATAATAGGCTTACGTTTGACCACAATCTCACCTGATGTTAAGTGACGATGTGGTCTACGGTGTAGCAAGTTTGCCTAGAAGAAACCTATTCACTCTACTCTTGAAGACACCCAAATTATAGGTTTTATATTTGAATAAATAGCTGAGTATACCTATAGGGCTGCTAGATGATTGCCAAAATCGAGCTCGATTTTAGCGTATGATCGTAATGAAGTCCGCAGCTGGATATAGGCCTCCCTGAAGAGTGCCACAATTACCTAACAGTCTCGAGACTTCTCCGTCCACCAAATCTCACTCTCGTCCAACCCCAAAACTCACTACCACCTTACCACTCACTAACCTGTACCTTGTGTCTTTTTTTATTAGTTTGTGCTGTGCTTGTGTGTCCAAACTAAATGTATTTTCTTTCTTTCTTTCTTTACCAACCTTCAGGATGTTTTCTGTACATCGGGACCTTCCGCCATCCAAAATCTCTTTATTCCCCAACGCTTGAGATTGTGCTTTCAGATAGGAATCGACCACCGCTTCTGCAAACTCCAAGCAAAACGTGCCTCAGCTGGTCAATAGTTCGAGATAATCTGCACTGGAGTATGTTCTTCATTATTGGTAAGTCGTTTGATATTGGTATTCATCTCTGACTACCCCTTTAGACTTCCCATGTGACGTTCCTGCCTCTACCCTTTTGTTATCACCCTTAAGCCATGCCCATTAATGAAAGAAGTAGGTACTAAATCGATTCAGCGCATTAGGGCACCTCTGTTCAGAATTCCTAAAATCTTTGCGTATCATCTTTAGCGATATGTCTCTATATCTCGATATACCTCTGGACTTTTTGGATCTCAGTTTTTTTTTTATACAACTTAGGTGGCAAACTTTGATAATACTACTTATTATCTAAGGTGGCACAAGCATACGGCCCACCAGTTGGTAAGCGGCTACCGTACACGCGTTGCCGAACCCGAACCCCGTACCCCCTAAAGAGCTCTGGCAACCTTACTCACCGCAGGAACACAACACTATTTGGAACAAATAATGTTATTTGGCTACGATATTCTGTAAGGCGGAGGTACCTCTCAGTCGGGCTGCTCTAATTTAGAACAGCTAGCTTTTTTTAGCTCCCAGTGAGTGTTTACCACCGGAAAATGAACACCTTTCGCTATCTAGCGTAACAGATTGCGAGCCAAAGTGGGTAGATGGAAATACAATTTATGCTGCGGTGCCTCTCACAAACTATGACACACCTACAAAGGCGCAGAGCCGGCCATCGCGTTGGTTGCCACTATAACGGCTGCCACTTTCTGAGCTAGCGCTATTTCATCCCAGTTCTACAAGCCTTGTAAAACAAGGTTACAAGAACCTTGTAACCTTGACAAACAAGGAGAACTCTTAAAGCTATAACTGGCCTCATAGCTCAGTTGGTAGTAACTCTGCATTCTGCGCTAGAGATCGCGGGTTCGATCCTCGCACTGGACAAACATTTGTGTGATAAACACAGATGTTTGTTCTGTGTCTGGGTGTTAAATATTTATCTATTATGTATATCAGTCTCTGGTACCCATAGTACAGGCTATGCCTAGTTTGGGATCAGTTGACCGTGTGAATATGTCCGGAATATTTATTTATTTATTCCCTGCTTCTAGGTGGCAGTTCAGTCCTCTTCGAATCCCTGCAAAACTCGCAAATGACGGAGGAGTTCGAGAAGTTCCTCTTCCTCTTCAAGGACTGGCCGTCTTCAGCGCTGATTCTGATCATCATCATCTTCTGCAAGATTCTGACGGAGTTCGCGCCGAGCTCTTGCGTGGCTTACTGTCTCCTGCCGCATATTGCTAGATTGGTAACTGGCTTCTACACTGTTTTTTAGGGTTACGTACCTCATTTGGAAAAACGGAACCCTTATAGGATCACTTTGTTGTTTGTCTGTCTGTCCGTCTGTCAAGATCCTTTTTCTCAGAAACTGCTAAAGGTAACAATCTGAAATTTATACCATCTATTCAGGTCTGTGGGCTTATGGTGACGTATAAAAATCAAAGCTCTAGCTTAATGCATTAAAAAGATACGGCATTGAATGTATAATTTTTGTATGGAAATGGCTAAAATGAAAAACCTCTAGGATACTTCTAGTTACCTAACAATTCTGAATTTGAACAACCGTTGGGGACTAAGGCTGCGTTTCCACCAGAGATGTGCGATGGAAATGTTTCGTGCGAGCATGTCTTGCTGTGCTGTGAAAATGTGTGGGTGTTTCCACCAAAGCTGTGCGAGGAAAATGTGCCTACGAGGATGTGTAGCGGAGCTATGAAAATGCGCATTAATGTGTGGTAAGAGGATGCATTGCGAAGCTGTGAAATGTGTCGACCGTCTATGGACTGGCTGGTACAGTATGCGCAAACCTCGCAACACACATCCCTCGCTTGTTTTGTATGCGCAAAAATCTAGCTCCGCTGAGCCGTTTCCACCAGAGCTGTGCTGACCGAGGCGAGGTAAATGAAGCGATTCTATTGGTTCTTTACAAAGACATTCCTCGCTACACATCCTCGCACATCTCTGGTGGAAACGCAGCCTTAGTCCCCAACGGTTGTCATAAAAAAAAATCAACCTATTTTTTTTTCTTTATTTATTTCAGTCGATTAAAGAGACCATAGCATGTTAGTAACTTAAAAACTAGCTTAAAATACAGTATTCACACAATCGGAAAATAATAATAATAATCATCATAAAAATTAATAAATAATAATAACAATTTTAAAATAAGACTAATGAAAGAAGTCCTGGCGCTTATAGTGATCAACCGATCAATTTATGATTTAATAAACACGATTTAAAGAAAAAACATGTGCCTACAGATTTTCTTTGTAAGTTTTCCATAGAACCTCTCCACTCATAGTAGGTACCTACCAACTTGCTCACCAAGCTAGTCCATCTGTTGGCGATGTAAAATCTTTGAGCCGCCCCACAAAGTCTTCCGGTTCAAATAAAGAGATCCCAATGTGATCCCCAGAGTGTACTCTGCAAGACCAACCCCCACTACATGATGCTCGCAGCCACAATCTCCAGCTCCCTGTCCTTCCACCTGGCTAGCGGCGCACCGTCCAACGCAATGGTCGCAGCCTACATGCATATACCACCATGGAAAATGGTAGGTTCCTTCATCATCATCATTATGTGCAACCAGTCATACAACTGCTAGGCATATGCCGTTAATTTCGCTTACCTGGGGCCTCGTGCGAAAAAATCTACTAATTTCATGGTAAATATGACGTCACACCTGCGGTTGCTTGCTTGTCGTGTCACTGATTCTTTCTTGGTCATCCTGTGTTAGGTCAGTGAGCAGGTTGAGGTACAGCGGCCCTGAAAAGGGCCTATGACCGTCGGAGAAAGAGTGTAGTAATGATGAAAGTGCGCCTTGTTAGAGGCCCCTTCTGTGCACGTCACTGTCTTCGATTTTTTAGGATCTAGGACATGCCGTAGTAAACCATGGTAACTACACTACACGTCACGATAATCTGTTAGCATGATTTTAGCGCAATAAGCCCAGTGTTGGCCCCGGCTGAAGAATAGGCCCCTCCATACCTCCTACTGGATGTCGTAACTTCGCAAGAGGCGACTAAGGGAAAAAAGCTAGGGATGGTAGATTGGTAACCAGCCAACCAGCGCGGTGAGTATGGGAAAATTTCCCCCACATGATAGGCAGTCACTCCGGAAAAGTGTGGGGGAGGCTGATGTTCAGCAGTGGACTTCAAACGGCTGGAATGATGATGATGAAGCCTAGTGTTCGCTGCTGAGTGTTCTCGTATGCTTTTCTCAGATGGTAGGCGGTGTGGTGCCGAGTATAGCCGCAGTGGGCGTCGCGTGGTTCACTGTGGTCGCATGGTGCACCACCATCTGGGCCGACGCCAACCGCAACCCGGAGTGGGCCCAGGACAGCGTGTTCAAGAAGCTGCCATCTTACGCATAACATGTTATTCAAAGGCAGCTAAAGTGTATCAAATCTATGAGGAGAACATAAGTACAATGTACAGATATTACACAGCCTGATTATGTAGGTCAACATCATCATGGTGGCCTCTTATTGATCTAATCTAGGGCTCGTATTCAGAGACAAGACTCAAGCGTTGATCTGTACTTAAATCTCGATTTGAGTCGAGATTCTAATTCTTGAACAGTATTTAAGTATAGATTCAATGATCACAGTTCACCTGAGTAAATGCTTATTCTGAAACGTCAATCAGACGAAATCGGTGCTTGAGTTTAGATTTGATTTGACATTAATCAAATGACATTTTCATTCCGTTACACGTACTTTGATGCATATTTATACTTCACTTTATAGTAATATTCTATTTCCATCCTGGCTGTTTGAATTTCTGCGTAAAACGGATCGAAAATTATAAATAAATCAAAATGTAACGAGAACATTTGAGTACAAAAGAGACGTTTCATCAATCTATGGAGCCTGGGCCTGCACTGTGTACACTACTCTAAAATATGGCTAAGTAATAAAGTAAACGTATTTAATTGGTTATTTTATTTAAATTGACTTCGTTCTAAGGTACATTAAGATTTTCTTCGACAAAGAGAGCAACACACCGCGCTACAAAAATATGGCGGATGGACGTGCGTGAAATGTCATTTTGACAACCTTGATTTATCTGACAAAACAAAAACATCAAATCAAACAACATGACATGAAAAATATGTCAATGTTATGTCAAACGCCAATTATAAACCAACATGGCGGCATTCAAATAGTGTTCACATAGTAAAAACTAACCAGAAGAACTATTCTTGTACCATCGCATTTGTCTTCAAATTAATGAAATTGTATTTTTCTTGTAATCTCCTATTTTTTCCTCATTTCTCTATGTAGTGTACATGGACCAGGCCCAGAATGAAATGGCTCCTTTGAAACTCGATTCAGCTGAGAGTAGTTTAAGTACCGTTCTTGAATAAAAGCTATGTTTGAGAAGAGATTCAATACTTAAATAGAGTTCAGCTGATCTGTGATTAAATCTATGCTTGAGTCGTGTCTCTGAATACGAGCCTAGGAGGCTTCTTCCCTTCTTCTCCATTCCTGGCGATTTTGTGCCAGGTATCTTGTGATTATGTAGGTACGCCCCGTTATTATACAGAGAATGCACGGCCTGTTATTGCGGGGCTCGATAATATGAAGGCAGTGACATGCATTATCATCACGCCAGTATCATCATTTCAGCCGTACGACGTCCACTACTGAACATGGCCTCCACAGACAGAGCGAATTCCATATCATGTGGGGGGATTTGCCCATACTCACCACGCTGGGCATGCGGGTTGGGATACGCAGTTAGAGCTATCGTTGTTAAAATGAGGGACGCTGCTGCTTATCCCCTAGCTTTTCTCCCTTAGTCGCCTCTTACGACATCCGCGGATAGGTAGATATGGAGGGGCCTATTCTTCAGCTGGGGCCACCACGCCAGTTTATGCTGCCCATATCACTTGTTTAGGTAAAGTTAGAGTAGGAACTATACACGTGACGATTATGCAGCCTGATATTATTGCTCCCAATATTAGACTATGCATTATCGGATAGTACAATATAAAAAATGTATACATCAAACAAATTATTAGATAAATTCTATAAAGTATTTTACTGAAATTAAAAACAGAATATTTCCACATCGGTTTATTTTGCTAAAACTTCTAACAACGCACACCATTCAACTATTTACAATGAGCATAACTATACAATTATGGCACTTCTACACAAAGCTCCAGTGTAGAACCACCCTTAAATTTGCGACGCAAATATCAATTACGACCAATTTCTGTGTAAAAATTTACAAAACCATCTATAACTAGGTTTATAAAAATAGATATATTCTGAATATATGGCCCTGTTTATTATTTCGGCTAAGGTCTAACAGACGCAGATGGACAGACGGTCATGGAGTAACAAATCTAGTGACGGAGTTGTTAGGCCGCCCTAAGGCCCGTAACGACTATCATACCTACCCCACTAAACTGTTAATGCCATGGTGGTCACCCATTAGTTCACTAAAAATAAATGCTTTCTCTTCCATCAAAAATACTTGGTAAAGGGCACTCGCATAGATCAAATTAAAAATTAAAATATGATTGATAATAAAATAAAGTTACAGTATGTTCGATAATAAAATAAAGTTATAATGTTTGATAAAAAAAATAAACTAACAATGTGTTTGATTAGAAAACGTTACATTGTTATCAGTCGACTATATTATCTCGTTCAAATCACATTTAAAATCATTCGTTCGCCAACATACGTTATTTAAGTGTGCGTGTGAATCAATCGCTCCCTATTAAAGATAATAAAAACAGGCTATAGGAGATTCATATATTCAACCCACATTTATATGGCTACATGATAAACTATTATGGCATGTTTTAAAATAATTTTGAAAAGAGCCATATTTTTAATAGTAATAATAAATTAAGTAATTTTTAAGAGTAATTGTTAACGCATTTTTGTTCGAGTCAAATTTTTATTTTCTTGTTTTATCAAAATCTATGTTTGGCACATTTGTACGGTTTGATAATCAAGGCACGATATTGAAAAGCAGGCATTTTTTGGTTAAAATATCTGTATACTCCTATTATACATAGCTTATATCAATTCAAGCTAATATAAATATTAATATTTTATCACATCACATGATCAAAATATCAGGAACTTCTCATTATAACATCACGAGAATTATAATTTTTCTATAAAAATACGGATTATCTTTAAAAACTGTCTGGTCAATTAAACAGAGTTAGTACAAAAATAGATGAATTACCACAGCTAGACATCTAGACTTCTAAAAACATGAATATTACAAAATAATTATAATTTAATATCATCATCATTCCGTAGGTCCATTACGTACTCAAGCAGTGGTGCAAATGCGTAAGCTTAATGGCAATGAAATTCATAACTTTGAGGGTAATTTTAACAATCTTAGCAACATTAAAAACTTTCCAAACTTGACAAGGGAAACTTCAAGAGCTTAGCTTCTTCCTTTTCATATTTGAAAAACTTCAGATGTCGCTAAAATTGATAAAATCATCCTCGTAATCGCGAACTTCATTACCATTTCGCTTACACAATTGCACCACAGGTCCACTGCTAATAAGTATGCTTATTTTAATAGAATTATTTTGTAATATATTCACAATAATATTAGTATTTGAGATATAACAATTCGATGCATCATACAATGCTTAGCAACGATCAGCACATTTGATGAGTGTCCACTGTAGTTACAACGAACCACATTTATTAAAACATACTGTTGATTATTAATGTTTTGTACTGATAGTACATACAATTGTAGTTAAATGCTATTTGAGTAAAATGCAAAAATATTTTGACGTAAAAACATAATTCAATTATTATTTTGATACAATCATTGTAATAAAACCCGTAAAAATAATGATTATAAGATTAAAAACACCGAGAAATGGTGGAATAATATTTTTAATCTTATAAAAACCATAAACCTTCTGATAGCCATTTTGGATTAACTACACGCTCAGTAATCCGTGCCCCAAGCACGACTAATTAACTAGCGTTACGGTTACGATACGATAATAGAAATCAAATCAAGCCAATGACATCAGCGATGCTTGAAGTCTTTAATTTTGATTGGCTAATACTTGACACTAACCTGCCCGCGACTTCGTTCGCGTGCCAATTATGTTGGTACCTTTGACTCTTGTCACTTCGTACACTTGACGTGTTGATTTTTCGATCCCGTGTACGGAAGCCTCACGGCGTGAGCTATTCTCGCACTTGGCTGTCTGTATTTCAAAATTAAAACAAATTCACAGTATTACGCCTTCAAGAATCCACGATTATTTGGCTCGCTTAGTATTTGACTTCAAAATTTTTTGACTGAAATGTTAAAATTCACAGTGAGGTACAGTTTGTGAAAAAGAAAAGTGTATTTTTTACGTTTTCCGGGCATTTTTAGGAACATTATTGAACACGCGGACAAAGAAGCGGGCGGACCAGCTAGTGTACTAAGAATTACTAAAATTCAACCCCTAAGAGGGTGCGGCGGGGGTTGGAGGTTGTATGAAAAACTCCACGCGAACGAAGCCGCGGGCTTTCACTAGTTTATTATTCGCGTAGGTTTCAAGTGAAAATAATAACTAAACATAGTTTTTGGTATTTTTGAACGGATTACCGAGCGGGCACAACTATAACCGTAAGAGTCAAATTCCCTTAAGCAATTCACGCTAACCGCATTAAGATTGATCTATCCTGCAATTTCACAGCACGCCATTTGCGGTCTTATTGAAAGGCAAATAGCTGCAGCTGAAGATACCTTGACTAATAAAATTCGCAGTGGCATTTTGTATAGTGCAGTTGTAATTACTAAAACTATCTAATGCATTGTATGTTGTATTGCAATTCAGTGATATTGCCTTGTCTAGAGGCGAGTGGTGGTTTGAGAGGGGTGTGTTCAGTGGGGGGAAGATGACTTTACCCCACGTGGGGTAAGCACCCCATACAATGAGGGTAGTTATGATCTTCGGACCGATGCCGCCGACAGCCTGAAACAAAAGCATATATCTTAGAATATTGTGCAGTAACTTTGTTTTCTTTAATCCTACTAATATTATAAATGCGAAAGTTTGTAAGGATGTTTGGATGTTTGTGGTTCAAACACGGCTAAACGGCCGAACGGATTTGGATGAAATTTGGTACAGAGATAGATTATAGTCTGGAATAGCATAAAGGCTACTTTTTATGAAGGTACCATGCAAGCGAAGCCGCGGGCGGAAGCTAGTGTTATCATATAGTACCTACTTATCTGTGTGAAGGAGGAGTGAATAAATACCCTTTTTTATTATTGTCTCCGTGGAGGAAAACTTAATATCCCAAAAAAACAAACCTGGCGGGACTAGAACCCGCTACCTTCCCTAGATACGCGGATGCGCTACCGAGCCACTCTTCGTCTGGCCATCACACCCCAATAACCTAATGCAGTCTTAAAAGTGAAAATGTGTAAGTACATATTTAGTAGCAAGTTGGTCACCAACATAGTAGCAATTTGACCGTTCGGGGATAAAGGTTCTGGAATAGGAATGCCCCCAACCGATGGACTGGTATTGTGAAGGTTGCGGGAAGTCGGTGGATGGAGAAGGCTCAAGACCGTTCGTGGCACCCTTTGGGGGAGGCCTATATCCAGCAGTGGACTTCTACAGGCTCAAGATGTACTTACCATCTTAGAAGTGGGTATATGCGCCACGCCGGCCACGATCGCATTAGGTGGGGTGCCCACTGGCATGTGGAACGCCATGGAGCAGGCGAGGGCTGCCGGGATCATCAGGTAACGAGGGTCGATCTCAAGAGTACGGGCCTGGGTAGAAGAAAAAAGTATAAGTAGTGTGTGTGAATGGCAGAGTGAGTGTGGGTGTGTGTGTGTGTGTATAGTTGTGCGGGTGTAAGTGGTGTGTGTGTGAGAGAGAAAGAGAGTGGTGTATGTATATGTATGCGAGTGTGTGTGTCTGTATAGGTATTAGTGTTGTGCGTGTGCATGTGTGTGTGTGAGTGTGCATGAGCACTGTGTGTGTGTTTGTATTTGAATGTATAAGATGGAAAATGGTCTCTCAGACGTAAATTCTCACCATATTAGCGAGCACGGGCAGGATGAGGTTCGCAATGGCGACGTTGGACGTGAACTCGGTAATGAACTGAGTGACGAGCACCACGACCAGCAGCACCGCCGCCTCGTGCATGCCCTTCAGCCCCTCCAGCGAGGAGCCGATCATGGCGGAGAGGCCTGTCGCCTTGCTGCCTTCGGCGAGGGCGAAGCCGCCACCTAAGAAATATATTTCACTAGCTGGTGCCCGCGACCTCGTCTGCGCAGGATTAGTATTTCAAGTAGCTAGTAGTCATATTTTGGACAATTCACACAATATCTTTATAAATTGTAGCCTATGTGTTATTCTGATGTATAAGCTATATTATTGTGGAAGTTTCATTAAAATCTAATTATAATAGTATAGTAGTAAATAGTAGTTATAATTAGTTATTTTTTTTTCTTACTGTATTTTTATATATATTTTCTTACACTATAGTTAACCTAGGTACGTAGCATACTCGCACAATGTTACTTTGAAGCGAGTGGAATACAAAATGTGGATTCAAATTGGTTCAAGTACGACATATATACATCTAGCCTATATTAAACGATAAATAAACTGTGAATCCTAGACTACTGAAATAAATAAATAAATCCATTCAGTAGTTTTTACGTGAAAGCGTAACAAACATCCATCCATACTTACAAACTTTCGCGTTTATAATATTAGTAGGATAGGAAGGATTTTTATACAACTAAGGTGGCAAACAAGCTTAAGGCCAACCTGTTGGTGGGCACCGTAGTCTATGAACGCTTGCAAGAACGGAGTTGCCGACCCCGAACCCCCAGGAACACAAAACTATTTGAAACAAATGATGTTATTTGGCTGCGATCTACTGTAAGACGGAAGTACCTCCCAGCCGGGCTGCTCCAATTTAGAGCGAGAAAATATCCCTGTGCCCACGTATAATACGTTTGTATTCAAGTTTCAGTATTCAAGAGCTGTTTTTTTTTAATAATAGCATAGACTTAGAAAATACAAGCTGAAAGAGGACAACGAGGTTGGTATAATTTTAAATATCCTTTATCGTTCCTACATGTCCCAGTTACCTCAATGAAATACTAATTATAATTTCAGAAAACACTTTAAAATATAAAAATAGTAATAGCTAGCAATAAAATGTTGGCAAGGAAATTAAAAAGCCCAAGTTGGTTGTACGCAAAAAGAATCCGCCCAACGTGGGGCTCGAACCCACGACCCTGAGATTAAGAGTCTCATGCTCTACCGACTGAGCTAGCCGGGCTGTGGAGCAACCAGTGAAAATATTAAACTATTTCAGAGAAATAAATAATCATTTAAACAGGAAAAACCGTTAAGACGGGTTAGTATGCGCACTTAAATATTTCGAGGAAAAGTTCATTGGTGCACGACCGGGTTCGAACCCACGACCAGCGGATCGACAGTAAGGGAATCCACAAAGACAACACGGCTACTACTAGATGCGTAGTATTATGCGCTTAAAAATGTATCTACATCATCATCATCATCGTCATCATCATCATCATCATCAAACTTACCCAACAAGAAAAGCAGACCCCACGGAATCTTCTCCTTCAAGATGTTCCAAGTGACAATGCTCGGAGAGGCCTTAGTTGCTGCCAACTCTTCGTCTGCAAAACAGATATAACGGTCAGACCAACAAACAGTCAAAATGTTTAAAAAAGGCATGCAATCATAACACCATAATTATATTCATGTTTTGACAGTTAGGGTACTGCCGTTTTTTGACGCAAATTTTATTGTGTTCAGGCTCAGTTCAGGTAAGTTTGAAAGAAAGAAAGAAAGAAAATGTATTTATTTGACCCACAACACAGTAAGTAGGTAGGTAGATACAAAGAAAAAAATATTTAAACCTAAGTAATACAAAAACACACATAGGAAAACAAAAACATGTAGGTAGGTGAGGCGGTAGGTAGGCTGAGTAGGTATGCGTTGTGTGGGGCAAATGGGTCCCGTCTCAGCATAAGGTTGCACCAAACATTATATGTACGGTGCGGCGCTGGTTTTCAGACGGGGCCTAGTCGACGTGACGTGACGAACATCAATCAACATAATATTTATAGTTGGTATATATATGGATAGTTAAATTATATATTATTATTATTAGATTTGACTTTTTGTATTATTTGACATTATTATTGATTGACGAATTCTTTTTAAATTTTGATTAGGTAGGACATTATGTAATTTGTATTTATTGTGGCAAATTTTTATTTTTGTTATTTGACATATATGGATTGACGAATTTTTCTATTTACTTTTTATTAGGCTTGACATTATGTAATTAGAATTTATTAATTGAAGATTTATGTTTGTTGTTTCTTAACTAGTAAGTATTATGCTATGAATTAAAATTAATCGTATAAAATGTTTGATATGTATAATAATAATAATGTAAAGGATAATGGTACACTATTGCATTAGGTGCTCCTGTAAAAATAGTGTAACTTTTCGTAAATAAATAAATAAATAAATAAATAAAACTTATAAGTAGGTACATAGTAGATATATTATATAAAATAATAAGTGAGGTATATTATTAAATAAAGAAATTTATTGCGGGCTATATTGGTATTTGGTAGTACATAGTGGTGCTGACACAGAAAAAATAATAACACGCAGTGCGTTTGTAATACAGACAGACGGACCGCGCTCATTTGAATATTAGTTAGAACATGCTAAAGATGCGATTTACAAAATTTATCTGGATTGTGCTCAACAATCATCAAATCACCAACTTTTAGTAGATATCGAGAGATTTCGGGGCGAACCACTAGTTTTACTTAGAATAGAATCATCATCATCATCATCATCAGCCTGTAGAAGTCCACTGCTGGACATAGGCCTCCCCCAAAGAGTTCCATGACGAACGGTCTTGAGCCTTCTCCATCCACCGACTTTCCGCAACCTTCACAATGTCGTCGGTCCATCGGGTGGGGGGCCTTCCAACACTGCGTCGCCCGGTTCGTGGTCGCCATTCGAGAACCTTTACTCCCCAACGGTTGTCGGTTCTGCGAGCTATATGGCCTGCCCACTGCCACTTCCACTTACTAATTCTGAGAGCTATGTCGGTGACCTTAGTTCTTCTACGGATTTCCTCATTTCGGATCTTATCACGAAGTGAAACTCCAAGCATAGCTCTCTCCATAGCCCGTTGCGCGACTTTGAACTTGTATATGAGGCCTATAGTTAACGACCAAGTCTCAGTGCCATAAGTCATCACTGGCAACACGCACTGATTGTAGACTTTCGTCTTGAGGCTCTGCGGTATCTGCGACGAAAAGATATGACTACTAGAATAGAATAGAAATATATTTATTCATAGCATCATGAAAACTTAATATTACCCAACACCATAAGGACTATACTAAGACTAGAAACTAAGACTATACAAAACTTAGACTATAAAAAAGAAAACTTAAATGCTACTTGCTTTAACTACATTAGATGACTTGGTTCTTCTACGGATTTCCTCATTTTGGAAATCCGAAGAACCCATCTAAGAAGCAAGGCCTCGACATAGCTCTCAGAATTAGCAAGTTGAAGTGGCAGTAGTCAGGCTATATAGCTCGCAGAACTGACAACCGTTGGGGAGTAAAGGTTCTCGAATGGCAACCACGAACCGGGCGACGCAGTTTTGAAGGCCCAATGGACCAACAAAATTGTGAAAGTTGCGGGAAGTCGATGGAGGCGAAAGACCGTTCGTCATGGAACTCTTAGGGGGAGACCTATGCCCAGCAGTGGACAGAAGTCCACTACTCATCATCATCAGCCTGTAGAAACAGGCTGATGATGATGAGATACTTACATGAGGCAGAAGAAGAGAAGAATTTGAGGAAATCGATGGACATCGGCAGAATGAACATCAGGACCACGATGAACATAGAGGTGACTCCATCTTTCACCTTCCTGCAAAATTAACTTGAGTTATATTTCTGTTGCCTTTACACATATACTTATATCCTCACTAGCTTCCGACCGCGATTTTGGTCGCGTGGTACCTATATAGAAATAAATAAATATTCCGGACATATCACACTTGGTCAATTGATCCCAGACTAGGCATAGCCTGTACTATGGGTGACCAGAGACTGATATACATAATAGGTAAATATTTAACACCCAGACACAGAACAAACATCTGTGTTAATCAAACAAATGTTTGTCCAGTGCGGGAATCGAACCCGCGACCAAAAAGTAGTCAATATGCTATTCTAGGTAAAGATCTCTATCTATTCCAAGTTTCAACGAAATCGGTTCAGCCGTTACGGCGTGATTGAACAACAAACATCAAAAATCTAGCAAAAGGCAAGCCACAAAATATGGACGGAATTTCTTCTCAATGTTTTCCTTCACCATTTGAGGATGTAAAAAACAGTAGCAGCGTCTTACTTACATGGAAGTTAGAAGGTCGGCCCAGCCTGGCATGAAGCCTGGTTTCCGGAAGATGTACAGGAACACAGCCAGGATGAACAGCATACCAGATCCCTGAAGAGTAAATTAACATATCAGCTGAAACTTTAGGGCATTTATTTATTTACTAGCTTACGCCCGTCGCTTCGCTCGCGTGGTACCTGCAGGTAATAAAAAGTAGTCTTTATGCTATTCTAGGTAACTTTATCTATTCAATTCAATTCCCTTAATCCTCGGAGGCCGTGGTGGCCCCGGCTAAAGAATAGGCCCCTCCATATCTCTATCCGCGGATGTCGTAAGAGGCGACTAAGGGAAAAAAGCTAGGGGATGGGCAGCAGCGTCCCTCATTTTACCAACGATAGCTCTAACTGCGCTCGCCAACCCGCATGCTAAGGAAATCCCCCCACATGATAAGGAATTTACTCAGTCTGTGGGGGAGGCCATGTTCAGTAGTGGACATCGAACGGCTGAAATGATGATGATGATGAATCCTCGGACATGTTACATGTGTTTAGACAAGTTAAAAAGTACATTATATTTCAAGTTTGGCTACGGCTATAGGAAGAAATATAATAATAAATTTTACTTACTTATTAAACAAAACAATCACAGACTATCACAGGGTAAAGTTTACTATTCCAAGATTCAACAAAATCGGTTATGATGTTACGGCGTGATTGAACAACAAACATCCAAACATCCTCACAAACTTTCGCATTTATAATATGCCTTGGCAATTTAAAGAATCATTAAGTCTATCACTAAAATGGTTAATAGACAATTCACGAAATTGATTTTGGAATTTTGTTGTACCTTTTCATGGAACGTAGCAGGTCCGAGACTCTTGTACTGCTCTTTGATGACCTTCATGGTGTTGGTGGAGCCTGATGATGCGAGGTTCACCTTCCTGGCCGCTTCGCTCTTGGGCCTAGAACATTAACATTAGTATTATAGTATTTGACGGCCTCGGTGGCGTAGTACGTCACAACAAACACTTCGGGACAAATAGTGTTGTGTTACCAACGACCCAAAGTCCTGCTTCGCTATTTTAAGGAGCTGAGCTGGCTGGGGTAGGGTTAGCATAAAACACCCCAAAGCGGGATGTCAGTGCAGGTCTAAACATCCCCAATTTGAATAAGAAAAGTGCTGTGATCCTATGGTGAGTACGGTTGCCAGAGCTCTTTAAGGGGAGGGGGGTTCGGATTCTGCAACGCATAATGCCTCTGGTATTGCAAGCATTCATAGACTACGGTCACCAATTAACAAAGCTTGGGCCGCAAGCTTGTTTGCCACCTTGGATGTATAACAAAAAAATGTTAGGGAAAAAATATGATAAATTTTTTTGCTAATTTTATTTCATTTTTTTTGATACAATAAGCCCCTCACGGGATAACATACATAGTTATAAATCACCATGTATGTTGATTCATACAGTGCTGGTTTGATTGCACAGCACAAGCCTGATTAAAAAATGGTGAAAATATTACCTGAAGAGTCCCATAAAAGTGATCTGCAGGGCGAACCACACAAGTATCTGCATGATCAGCATCGGCGGTGTACTGTACGCCATGAACCAGAAGAAGTTCACTGAAGCACCGTACTCCGGGAACTCACTGGAAACATAAAGTTTAGCGGTGATTTATTTATTAAATTTAACATTGCCATGACAGTTTGCACCAAAGCGACAATGAAAAGCCTACAAAAATATCTACTTAATTACTAAACTACACAATATTTTGTGTCATACTCAAAAATCGTATGACCATATCTGTGAATTTCGTCAAACTCATATTGAATATATCAATATCCTCGGCGACACATAGGCTGTTGATTACGTGATGGTAGATATAAGTAGATGAATAGCTGCATAATAAGTGTTAGTACAAAATAGACTAGGTAGGTATAAATTTGACTGGCCTTATAGCTCAGTTGGTAGTAACTCCTTCCGCGCTAGAGGTCGCGGGTTCGATTCCCGCACTGGACAAACATTTGTGTGATGAACACAGATGTTTGTTCTGTGTCTGGGTGTTAAATATACATATATCTATTATGTATATCAGTCTCTGGTACCCATAGTACAGGCTATGCCTAGTTTGGGATCAGTTGACCGTGTGTGATATGTCCGGAATATTTATTTATTTATTTATTCCGCCTACATAAAAAGAAGTCTATAATTTTTAAAAAACTTTGTTTATTAAAAATTTCAAAGAAATCCGTTGAGCCGTTACGGCGTGATTGAACTACAAACATCCAAACATCCTCACAAACTTTCGCATTTATAATATTAGTAGGATAGGATAAATGCGAAAGTTCTTATAAGCGGCGATGGGCTTGTATCCTGTCACGTATGGTCACGTCCTATACTCGCCACGCTGTAAACGCGGAGCGCAGTCAGAGCTATCTATGTGAAAATAAGGGATGCTGCGCGTTCCCTAAGTCGTCTCTTAAGACATCCACGGGTAGATATGGAGGGGCCTATTCTTCAGCCGGGGCGACCACGGCAAGTACTTACGAGTCGAAAATCCCCTTGAATGCGGAATTGGTAGCGGTTCCAACGAGCGTACCGCAGCCGCCGAGAGTGGACGCGTAAGCGATGCTCAGGTAGTAACATATTGTGATGTTCGAAGGCAGCAGTGGCCTAGAATAACAAAAAACAAACATGTCAACCCTTGCCGATAACACGAAGATTGCTGAGGCTCATAACACCACATCGCAGAGTTGTACAGTACGCAGTGTTAGAAGGCCCCCACCTGACGGACCGACGTCATAGTTGGAGTAGGAATTCATTGTTTACATTTCATCATCATCAGCCGTAGGATCTGTTAATCTATTACAGTGTATTATACAGGGCGTCCCAAACTTATGGGACATGAAGGGGAAGTACCTTAAATATCGTAGATAGGGTATTTTGCTGAAAGAAGACTTTATGTTACTTTTTAAAGTTAGTAATTCTGCATTCATAGATTTTCTAAAAAATACTTGCTTCGTCTGGGAATCGAACAGACTTAAATGTCAAAAAAAAATCATCCTACTTCTATGATGCCAATCGAAAGAATAGCTAAAAAATAATAACTTTGCTTAAGTAACATAGTATTTTAAAAGAACGGAACAACGTAAAATGATTGAGTCAAATTTTTCAAGCACGTTTTATTTAGGATTTTTTAGGTTAGATTTTTTAGTTCTTTTTAAAAATATTAAAGTATGCATTCAAACAAACGCTCTCATAAACTGTTCCATTTTCAAATTTAACAACAACATTGGTGTCGATTCTGTTGTTTTAGGATTCCTAACATAAATTTTAAGATTTCTTAATTTTCTAAGTTAAGTGGACCTAAACATTATGGTATTCTCTTTACATATCCTAAAAAATCCTAAATAAAACGTGTTTGAAAAATTTGACTCAATCATTTTACGTTGTTCCTTTCTTTTAAAATACTATGTTACTTAAGCAAAGTTATTATTTTTTAGCTATTCTTTCGATTGGCATCATAGAAGTAGGATGATTTTTTTTTGACATTTAAGTCGGTTCGATTCCCAGACGAAGCAAGTATTTTTTAGAAAATCTATGAATGCAGAATTACTAACTTTTAAAAGTAACATAAAGTCTTCTTTCAGCAAAATACCCTATCTACGATATTTAAGGTACTTCCCCTTCATGTCCCATAAGTTTGGGACGCCCTGTATATGTATATCATCATCATCATCATTTCAGCCGTTCGACGTCCACTGCTGAACATGGCCCCCACAGATAGAGCGAATTCCTTATCATGTGGGGGGATTTGCCCATACTCACCACGCTGGGCATGCGGGTTTTATTATAAATCTGTTTATATATGTATATATTTGTATATAAATATAATGTTATTATAGTATAATTTTTAGTTAAGTTAAACAATCTGTCACACGCCAACCTCCTGTTTCTACCCAATCAGCCTGGCTGGTAGATAATGCCTTGGCATTAAGGCCCACCTTTTGTACACTTTTGTTTTATGTGCAGATTAAATAAATAAATAAATATCAATGTCTTCGAATTTTTAGGTTCCAGGACATGCTGGTTTCCTTACTGTTTGAGTGCACTGTACAACGCACTTAAATTTTCTGAATGGAAAATCCGTTTATGATGCGGGAATCCTTAATTCTACTGCAGACTTACTCATCATCATGACTCTTGGTTTGAGGCTTCAGATCCTTCCCGTTCTCACTTGGTAAAGCCTTCTTCCGATTAACGTAGACCTCGCCCAAGCCCTGGGCCTCCAGCACCTCCAGAATAGCGTCAACGATGGGCACCATCATGGTGGTAGCCGCCGCGTTGGACACCCACATTGAAATGAACATGGTGACGAAGGTCAGGCCAAAGTTCAACCTGAGAAATATGAGAGTTTAGAGAAAAACTAATATGATATAATAATAAAATTTGGAGTCCCTGAGTCGTGGGTATCAGAAACTACGAGTACCATAGCACATCAACACCCAGACCCGAAACAAAAATTTTACAGATCATGCAAAATTATTTTTTAATGTTGCTGAATCAAACCCGCGCCTCTTGCGTCTCAGCAGAGAATTCGCCGGAAACGCCATAAAGTTCGTTAAGTAAAAAAGCAACTTGGCCAAAAACACTAAGTTTGATAAAATAGAAGCAAAGCAACTACCCATCAAAAATAAATAATACGAAATTGTGTTTGTATGTTCTTCTTTCATGCAGCAAAGGAGCAACGGATCAACATGATTTTTTGCATGGATATAGTTAAAAGACTAGCGAGTGAATCGGCGCGCGGAAGTTAGTCTGTTCATGAATTCATACCTTCTATGAGAGCATCCAACAACCTGAACTGTCCACAGAGCCACCCTCTTCGGCAGCTTGGAATGCTGCACTCCCGCTGCTATCATCAGCCCTCCCATAAACATCATGTTTGTCTCCTTCATGTACGCTGCACAGGTGTGGTCAGAGTCCAGGATACCCATGGTGGGGAACAGAACGATTGGCAGCATGGATGTGACGGGCAAAGGCAGAAGTTCCAAAACCCAGTAGATAGCCATTATTAGCACCACATACATGCATCTGAAGGCCTGGAAACAAAAATCAGGAGTTTGAATGAACAGTCAGACTTAAGCTATCTATTTTTGGTTTTAAATCTACTAGAAATTTACGCTTGTTCTCCAGTCTCCAGGCTCAGGCATGGTGGCCCTAAAAATAGGGCCTATGAACATTGGCTAATGCAGTATAGCGAAAGGATTGTCTGACATTAATATTATAAAGAGGTGAAATTTGTATGTTTAGGGAGTAATCTCTCAAACTACTGAAACAATTCTAAATATTCTTTTACTGATAAAAAGCTACACTATCCCTAGTTAATAATAATAATAATATCCTGCTAATATTGTGATAATATTATCAGGGAGATAGGTTAATTTTACCCATGTACCACGCTAGCCAAAAATTAGGCAAAGCTAGTTTACTTAATATAATACTTACAGGCTCTTTGTTAAGAATAGGTATAGGCAACAGAAGTATTGGTGTGAGCACCACAATGAGGGACTTCCAGTAGATGGAGAGGAACAGGCTTATCCTCTGTCGCATTGTGGCACTGGATCCTCCCTTGGGGAAGAAGTATGTTGTGCCCCTGGAAGAGAAAGATGGAATTAGGATGTTTATCTCCTGTGATCTTAGGCCCTGAGCTGGACCTGGTAACAACATTGGGTGTTGGGTGAGTAAGCCAATGAGACAGGTCTGATCCCAGCATTGGGATAAATGTTTACTTGGTTAAATATTTGGGTGATGTACCAAGGTAGGTACTCCTCATTTCAAATAAAATAAACAGGGTATCCTAGTGTGGGGCCAGGGCTATTTATTGTATGAGCCTGCTCAGCGATGCTGTGAGCAAACCAGTGTGGTGAAGGAAAACTCCTATTGTATGTACTCCATCCTCAATTTGTTCAGTAGGAATGACTGAAAGATAGCTGTTTTATGCCGCTACCAAAGCATGTAGGATTAGGAACGGAAGGGGCAAGCCAGATCGCCACGCCAGCGACATAAAGTTGGAGCCCACAAATTTTCCTTGACACAAAAAATGTCCTGTTTGCCCTGATACAAAGTTGGCAATATAATTATTATTTCTGTAAGTAGGTAGGTAGGTACTGACCGAATTTCATCGTTGACGCCGTTTTCAACTGCGTTCGACATCGCGAAAGTGGTCTATAAATATCTTCGGAAAATGCGGATTGCAGCTTCAAGCCTTCTCTTGCATCACATTCTTGGTATTATCTGAAAAAAAGATAGAAATCAATTAATTAACAAGCATTTTGATAATAAATGCGTAGATTTTACTCAGGAGGAAGGTTTATAATTTTGCGCGAACTTACACAAACAAATTCAAAACACGACGCCACAAAAACAGTGCAAAATTAATTAGTGACATACCATGACAGTTATGTATTGTTACCAACTGAAAGGAAAAACATGTCTCTGACCGAAAATGTATACCTTTTAAAGCGATTTATTTCACGTTTATTTCCAGACCATAGATATGGGAGCAGCTACGTTCCAGACTTTAAACAGACGCAAAACGCTGAAGACACTATTATTGTTTTTGAAGTTTCATCATTTTACCCAAGAAATACAAAAATAAAGACGGTCATGTACGAGAACTCGCGCCCTAAGGGTTTCGTACCATACCACGGGGTTAGAAAATCATAATTCTAAGTCTAGGACAACACAAACCTATATTTTGCGGTCGCTCACGTAGTTCATTGTATGATATTGACCGCAAATATAATTTTTGTCTATTTTAGCACTTTAGGCTCTTTAAGCTCAAGGACTGTAAAGTTAGTATCAAGTTGATACATTTACCGTTTCTGAGAAAAATGGTCTTGACAGATAGACAGAAGGGTTTTTTCTAAATGAGGTACGGAACCCTAAAAAAGGTCATTAGTTCTCATCTAAAGCTGAAACGAAACTAAAGGATTTCTTTCTCTGGAACATTCCATTAGATAAAACTCGAAACATGTAGAAACTTTTTCGATGATTGAATGAACGAAACGCAAAAACTAAACACAACAGCATCCATAGACAAAAAAGGCCAAGGTTAGCCGGCTAGCCAACCATACAAAAATAACATGTCAGTTTTGCAGTCAATGTCAAAACTTGTAAACAAATCGATCAGCTGTTGTTGTGGTTTTCTGATTTTTGCAGTCGTGAAAGTAGTACCTATTTCTGTAATTTTGTGAACTTCATGATACTGGGAAGTGTTGTTTATTTCATGATTTAGCTTTGGGCTGTTCGGTATGACGAAAACTAAGACAAAAAGTGAAGGTGACGGTAAGTTCGTACAACTGTGTTTATTTCTCGTTTATACGTATCATTTGCAAATATTTCCGTCAACTAAATTTATTAAATTTACTAAATTGTGTAATATATGTAATATAATATATTATATAATAAATTCTATGATTTTTCAATGTCAATAGTAAGTAATTACAAAGTATTCATAAAAAATATTTTAGGTTAGGATTCTTGTAAACTGGTTTTCCAATTTTTTACCGAAATTTTGAAACAGTCACAGCGTGTTTATCTGTATTAATGTAACATATCTCATGGTCTTAAGCTTTCTCCATGCACTGACTTCCCACAACCTTCACAATGCTGTCGGTCCACCACCAGGCCTTCCAACACTGCATCATTTGGTTTGTGGTCAAGAACCTTTATTACCCAATGGTTGTCAGTTCTAAGTGCTATATGGCCTACCCACTGTAACCGCAACTTACTAATTCTGAGAGTTATGTTGGTAATCTTAGTTCTTCTACAGATTTCCTTGTTTATTTTTAAAGATGAAAGTCTGCAATGAGTGTGTGTTACCAGTGATGACATGTTATGGCAATGAGACTTGATCGCTTCCTAATGGCCTCATACACAAGCTCAAAGTCCCGCAACAGGCTATGGGGAGAGCTATGCTTGGAGTTACACTATGTGACATTATAAATTGCCTATCCAAATAATCAGTTCAGTAGGTTTCATGGTGTATAGGTACCTACCAACTGAACTTACGTCAAGAACATTAATTTTATTCGTTTGTCATTCTAGTCTAGATTTATGCATAGTAAATCTATTCAAAGGTGAAAGGTGGTTTACGCACACGGCCACACCCCTACTTGCACATACCTCTTCCAATGTGGTGCATCATATACCTGATGTCTGTCGTGCCACGGGCTATTTCTTGGTTATCCTGAGTTAAGGTCAGTGGGCAGGTTGGTATGGTGGCCCAGAAAAGAGCAGATGGTGAAAGGATTTATTTGAGCCCATAGCTCTTTTCATACCCATGTCACCTAAATTTTTATGTCTTTGAATTAAATGCCTTCTATTCCTAACTTTTTTCTTATCACTATGTTTCTCTACAAGTGGACTTGCAAGGGGAAAGCCGTGGTCTCTGCCTACCCCTCTGGGAAATAGGCGTGATTTTATGTATGTATGTTTTTCTACACCATTTTCGAGTACTTGTACAGCGCACATACATTTTCCGAATAGGAAATCTACTGGTGCATGACCGCATTAGAGTCCAACACACTCAGCGTTGAGAACAAGAAACTATTGAAATTAGTGTTGTCATTATTAGCAGAATGTTGCAATGCTCACTATCAGTTTATGAGGTGAGACCAAAGCACAGACTCTCATTCTCTAAGAATCAATCATGAATAATCATCGGTTACCCACACAGTTGTGAAGGAAATACCTACCACAGTCAGTCGTTTGTCACGCGACATAAAGGTTATCGTACAAAATAAGTCTGATAAAATTATCTTAATTGGTTCAAGGTGCAAATTATTTGGCTATAAATCGTGTTCCGTAACTAGTACCTGACAACAAGGTACCTGAAAAATTGAAAGCCTTACCAAAAGTGAAAATATTTACAAAAACACTTTAATCTCTCTCTACTAATCAAAGAATGATAATATACTCCATTGATGAATATAAATATAAATATTCCAAACATATTCACTAGGCTTATGGCCCTCATGATGGTAAGTGGTTACCGTCGCCTATTGACATCAGCAACACCTGGAGCATTGCTAATGCGTTAATATCAAAGATAAATTTTTAGATCACGATTTTAGGCGCTAACTATAGTAAACTTGGTTCTATAACTAAATCATCACAGACAAATATTTGCTTTATTACTAAGCTATTTGCAACATCATGGTAGCTCTAAACCTCTACACGAATATGCAACGAGTACAATTACATTAATAAATTCAACCCATCTATTGATATATTTAATGACTCATTGAGTAAATTCAAAAACAAATTACTTTGCCTTTTTGGTTTTTCCGATTCAATTTAATTAATTAATGACATTTTGTGATACCTACCTATCTATTTAAGTTAGCTTGAATTTTTAGTTCAAATTTATCATAATAAAAGATTATTTTAGTTTATTTCAATTTCAATTTCAATTTCAATTTATTTAATTTCAGACATGTCATCCATTTTGTTAGTAATAAAAATAATAATTAAAAACTTAAAAAATATGTTAGTAAGAACAAAATTATAAACAGTAAAAAAAAAAAAAAAAAAACATTATTGAGTGACCAACTGTGCGACAGGCTGGTGTTTTGAAAGCCAGTGGCCTATGATGCTGGAACCATAATTAAAACTATCTGCCACAACGGCCAGCATGCTGTTGCCACTGTCGCAGACGCGGCGCATCAGGGACGCAATTCTTTTGCGTATGATCGCGTAGAAGTCATCGACTTGAGCGTCAGCAAACATACCTGATGCGCTACAGTACCTCGGCAGTCCCAGCAGCACCCTAAAGCCGTTGTTGTACTGGACGCGTAGAGCGTTGTAAGACTTCAGCGTATGGCGGACCCACAGGTTGCACGTGTAGAAGTTTTGGCAATATGCCCTGAACAGGGTCACTTTGACGGGGACAGAACAACGTGCAAACCTGCGAGCTAGCATATTGCATCTAACCGACAACGCTCTACGTTCCCTTTCGATGTCCGTGTCATCACACATATCCTCAGTGACCCAGTGGCCCAAGTACTTAAATTTCTTAACCCAGGTGAGGGGTGTTTTGCTCAGCAAAACTGGAAGAAGATCGTAAGTTTTTCCTCCAGCCTTGAACACCATCACCTCACTTTTTTTCGCATTGTACTTGAGCCCATGGGCCACCGCATAGGATTCACAGATATCCAGCAGCCGCCTGAGAGCATTGATTGACGGACTAAGCAGAACCATGTCATCAGCGTAGCTTATATTGTTAACAATGGTTTATATTTCAAGAGTTTAGTTTAGTTTAGTAAAGAGTTTTATTTGTTTTCTTTCATTGAGCACTATTTTAGTTTATGTTTATTTTAAGAGTTTTTTTTTGAGAATGCTATACACTTATTTTAATTTTTATGTATATCAGACCCTGTTTTTATGAAGATATTTTATATAATTGGTAATATACATAATGTTTGTGCACTTTCAACAAATTAATAAATAAACCTCTGCCTAAACATTCTCAATACCTTTGACAAGATTGCCCCTGTACCAGTTGTACTGTCCCATCACTATTGATGGTACAAATGCTTTAATCATATTGTCATTACGACCTCGGTGGCGCAGCGGGCGGGCTCGATTCCCGCAGCGGGACAAACGTTTGCAAGATCTGCAAATATTTGTTACGGGTGTGGATGTTGTGGTACCACGGTACTCGTAGGTACCCACGACACAGGGAATCCTTGTGTGGGGTCTGGACTATGTATATGACTGCTGGGTTTTATTTATTTTTATTATTGAAGAATTGTCTGACGTGATTTTCAGAAAATGGCAGACTAAATATTAGCAGAAGTCATTGAAGTTGCAGCCAATATCAATATCGATGCAGTTTATAAATAACTAGTTTATTTATCAAAAGCTTCCCAAGTTAAAATATGTACATATTGACGTCAGTGATTTGAATACTATTTATGCCCGATGTGCTTGCGTTTATTGCACTACTAGCTTTCGCCTGTGGCTTCGCACGCATGGTTCCTATGTAAAAAGTAGCCTATATGCTATTCTAGGTATAGAACTCTATCTATTCCAAGTTTCATCGACACCGGTTGAGCCGTTGCGGCGTGATTGAACACCCAAAATTCCTCACTACCTTTCGCATTTATAATATAAGTAGGATCCCAATGTTTGTTTGTTACGTAATAAAATTTGGCAAGGAGACAGAATATAATATCCTGGGGAAGGAAGGATAAACATACAGGCTCTCTTTTGTCTCAAAAAATAATCTTGGAAGGGTGAAATAGAGTTTGAAAGTTTGTATGGACAATACGTAATACCTAAAGTTAGTAATCTGAAAATTCATATTTAGGCTTTTAGTAAGAAATAAAGAAATACGTGTTTCACCGTTTTTACAAAATCATCCATTATAAAGGGGCCGAAGTAAGGGTTAAAATTATGAGGCTAGCTTTCATATAAATGCAGACGAAGTCTCGTGTAACAACTCGTTCAATCTATTCCCTTTATAGTATCATGTCTAACTCAATTATCACAGTTGATTTGGCTTACTTTTTGCATTTTAGATATAACTTCAGTGCCGCGGGACTAATTATCCACGAGTCATAATAATTTTCTTAACGGTAATTGAGAAAGATTGATATATAGCTGAATTTACGCCTGTTAACGACTAGGCAAGCCACACGGATGACCTTCTGACTACCCCCTTCCAGGATCTAAGTAAGACATCTGGGAGGCAATACTACTATGGAATACGAATAAACAACACACCACAGGCTAGAGAGATACTTCTTTATTTAATAATATACCTACATTCTTATTATTTTATATAATATCTACTATGTTCCTACTTATAATATATAATATAACTATCCATTTATTAATACATACCTAGTATAAATATTATGTTTATCGATGTTCGTCACGTCACGTCGCCCAGGCCCCGTCTGAAAACCAGCGCCGCACCGTACATATTATGTTTGGTGCAGCTTTATGCTGAGACGGGACCCATTTGCCCCACACAACGCATACCTACTCAACCTATCTACCGCCTCACCTACCTACATGTTTTTGTTTTTCTTATTGTGTTTTTTTTTTGTATTACTAGATTTAAGTATTTTTTTTTCTTTCGTTGTATCTTCCTACCTACCTACCTACTTACTGCGTTGTGGGTCAAATAAATAATTTTTCTTTCTTTCTTTCAATACACGTAAATGCGTTTTATGCGAGGTAGGGCAAAGCGAGTTGTTGTCGATCAAATTTTTTTTTTTTTTTTTATACAACAGTGGTGGCAAACAAGCTTACGGCCCATCTGATGGTAAGCGGTTACCGTAGCCTATGAGCGCTTGCAATACCAGAGGCATCACGCACGCGTTGCCGACCCCGAACCCCGTCCCCCCCCCCCAGACCTCTGGCAACCTTACTCTCCGCAGGAACACAACACTATTTGAAACAAATAATGTTATTTGGCTGCGATCTTCTGTAAGGCGGAGGTACCTCCCCAGGCGGGCTGCTCCAATTCAGAACGAGAAAATCTCGCTGTGCCCTACCTCCTCTCAAAATTGGAGCAGCCCGAGGTACCTTACAGAAGGACGCAGCCAAATAACATTATTTGTTTCAAATTAAGGTTGCCAGGGGGGGGGGGGGGGGTTCAGGGTCGGCAACGCGTGCGTGATGCCTCTGGTATTGCAAGCGTATAAGGGTGGATTCGACCAAGCTAGTATAAGTCTTATACATAGAATAAAATAACTAAATACTCTAGAGTAAGCCTGTTTTCCAGGGAGCTATCCCAGGGATTGTTACTAACATAGCGTTTGGTCGAATCCAACATTAACCACCTAGTTGTATAAAAAAAAAATATCACACCAATATATATTATGATGTGGTAACTAACACCCTAAACATCCTACTAATATTATAAATGCGAAAGTTTGTGAGGATGTTTGGATGTTTGTGGTACAATCACGCCCAAACGGCCGAACGGATTTGGATGAAATTTGGCACAGAGATCTGGAATAGCATATAGGCTACTTTTTATCTTCATAGGTACCATCACCAAAAATTCCGTCTTACCAATTTTGAAACTGTTTCGCTTGTACACGGCTAAGTAAGCCTGTCCGGCCCATCTCTTTATATAGTTTTTGCATACTAAGTATTTCATACGTATCAGCTTGCAAGTGCATAACAGCTTGTTAGAATACAAACTTATATTGATGCATATGCATAATTCAAAATGTTTGGCAAACCTCGGAAACAAAAGAACAAAGGTAACTTTTGATTTTTCGAGCGAAGCGAACATAGATCTCTGAAATAACTTTGATGAATCTGTGTTTTTGTTTGCATGTACGTATTTGTTCCGATCTGCGTGGAATTTAGTTCAACAGGTTGCACTATCAAGATTTGCTGGTAAGAATCGGCCAAGGGGTTGTTAAGATAAAGGGGTCCAACAGGTTTAAAAAAGTAATTAAAATACATGAAGTACTGAAGAGTAGTCTTCGTAGTTCAGGCATGATTCGACATTTAAATTATGACCACATTAAAATTATGGCTCGTCGAGATGGCGTTCTATAAAGTCGAAGACTTCGTTTGCAAAATGCAATAACTATTGTATAATTTATGTCTTAATTTATATTAATTAAAATATTCTATGTTTAATATACCTACTTAATGTACTGACGTGTAAATATCAATTTTTTACCAATAAATTGATTATTCTGATTATTCTGATTATTCTGATTATTCATTAGTTACAGCATGCTAAAGATGCGATTTTAAAAGTTTATCCTCAGGTTTATCTTAATTGTACTATAAAGGCAGGTACTTAAAGATTTACATAAGTATTATGTAATGTGTAGATAATAGCCATTGCTGGACTCTACATTGTATTCAATTTACTTCAAAGAATTTCCTGGTCACACACACACACACACACACACTCACACACATAAATCGATTGCTTATCTCACTAGTTGTCCAATAGGAACCTACTTCTTTGATCAATCTAGCAAAATCCAATAAACTTTTGAACGACTGACTTTATGTAGGTATACGTAGGTATAATTGTTGCCTCATTTACTTGCAAATCCACAAATCCATCCATACTTCCATACAAATATTATAAATGCGAAAGTAACTCTGTTTATTTTTTTAACCTCTTAATGACTAAACGGCTGAACGGATCGCAATGAGATTTGGCAAGGAGATAGATAATATTCTGGGGCAGGACATAGGCTATCATTTGTCTCAAAAAATAATCTTGAAAGGGGTTGAAATAGGGTTGAAAGTTTGTATGGGCAATCCAAAATTCCACAAATGATGCTTGACACTTGAATGAGCGTTGACGCTTTTGGTACCTAAGAAATAATGAAATAGTTACGTGTTCCAACATTTTTGTAAAATCATCCCTAGAGGGCAAAGTATTTTCATATAAATTCGGATGAAGTCGCTAGTGTAAAATAGCTCAGTTTAAAGAGTTAAACAGTCGTTGAAGATTACACTTTGTCATTCACGTAATACGGTTCAAAATTTCGTGCGGTTCACACTTCCTTGAAATAAATCGTATGTAGAACGCTTGATTTATGCAAAAGTGTAAACAAGCAAATA